>CM057456.1:586645454-587271590 GCA_016271365.2 Neoceratodus forsteri | reverse complement strand
CAGTTCATTAGGTGGACAACGGACTTAATCCAGCTGATGTTACATAGATGATTTCAGCCACGCTGGACCACCACCACCACCTGAGCTACCAGTATCAGCCTGTTATTCAGAATGACTCCCAGATATTTTACCTTGGTGGAAGCCAATAGCTTAGAGGGGCTATGCTAAAACCCAGTCTCCCTCTCGGTGGCCTCCACTCCTCCCTTTGACCCAGCTTGACCACTAGCACTTCAGTTTTCTCAGGGGTCAGTCTCAACCAGCTCGATGACATCCCAATCTGAATCCCGGACAAGCAGTTATTTAGCACATTGATTGCATCTGATGTTCCAAGTACAAAGGACAAGTAGAGGTATCATCAGCATAACAGTGAAATCCAAGCCCATACCTCCTAATGATCTCAGCCAGGGGCAGCATATACACTGTGAACAGCATGGGTGACAAGACCAAGCCCTGGGGTGCTACACAAGACAGAGCCACCGGGCATGAGGAGTATTCTCCCAGCACAATGCTCTAGGTCTTGTCTTTAAGGTAGGATTCAAACCAGCTGATGACTACTGGTGAGTTCTGCATACCCAATAAGCCAATCCAGCAGCAGCCCATGGTCTACAGTGTCAAATGCTGATGAGAGATTGAGGAGAACAAGAACTGACCACTCTGCCCCATCTCTCATCCTGGGCAAGTCATTGTGCATACAAACTAGTACAGTCTCTGTGCTATGCATTAAACTAAACCCAAACTGGAGGGGCTCATAGATGTTAAAGGCAGTAAGATGTGTCTTGAGCTATAGTGCAACCACCTTCCCAATAACCATCCCCAAAAAGGTAAGGTTAGAGACAAGTCGGTAGTTCGCCAAGATATATGGGTCCAAAGATGGCTTATTCAGAAGAGGCTTCACCAAAGTGCTTTTCAGCAACCTTGTAAAAAAAAACCTTCGACAATGAGCACCAGACAATCTCAGTGAACACTGGGCTCAGATGCCCAGCACAGCTCACCAGTAGTTATGTTGGGCCCGGATTCATATTACAAAATGTTGCCTGCAGCTCAGAGATCACCTCACACACCTCATTCACTGTCACCAGTCGGAACCCCCCCCCCCCGGACCACTGAACATAACCATGACTCCCAGACTCCACCCTGCTGAACTGTAACGGCCTACTTGGGGTAATCCTGGCCCTAATGGAAGACATCATGTCAGAAAAACTGAGCAAACACCTCTCATTTCACAAGTAAAAAAGCTCTAATAGGCTCTAGACAGGCTGGACGTAAAAGCCTGTCAACCATCTGAAATAGCTGAGCCAGTCAGTTCCTCCCAGCAGCAATCTCCCTAGACAGAAAAGTCACCTACTTTCAGGTGATTGTTTTCTGATACTCATATTTATGAGGCATTAGAACCAGTTTGTCCTCCTGGGCCCTGGGCTTCCTCCAACAATGCTCCAAGCTTTGCCCCCTGGTATTCATTGCCGTCAGTTCACCATCAAACAATGGTGAGCCAAAGCGTGACACCAGTGGATGTACACTGACTGGTGCTAAGAGATCAAAGGCCTCTGCAGTGGTTGTATTAGAGGCAGTTACTGCTGCCTCTGCCCCCGCTCCATGCACACCTTCAACACTTCCAAGGTGTCCATCACCCGCAACTGTCCCTTCGGGTGAAGCCCTTTTGAAGGGCAGAACTGGACAACTTCCACAGGAGGTGGACTACAAGGGGTGGACCTGAAACAAAGCCTAATAGTGCAGTGATCTGACCAAATGATGGGATCAGTCTCAATATTATTAATCTCAAACTCCAGCGAGAATACCAGGTCCAAGGATTGGCCGTGTTGTTGGGTCACCGAAGCAACCACTTGTGCGAGGACCAGAGATTCCATATTCTGGAGGAAATACTGACCAAAGTGCAAGCTTTTCATCTTCAACCCAGGAGTTGAAGTCACCAAGAAAAAGCCATCTTGGCAACTCCAAAACCCTACTGGCTACAAAAGCCACTATTTCTTGCAGAAACTCTTCCTAGTTCCCTGGAGGATTGTACACAAGGAGAATCCTGCAGCCTACACCTGGGCCCCTGCACATAGCCACACAATCAAACAATGAGGTATTCCCTACCAGGTGCACCACTAGATTCAGTTCAGATCTAAAACAGATGACCACTAACCCCCCTCCACTGCAATCCTTCCTCAGTCAGTGAACCTCTGAGAACCCTGCCAGAACAGACAACTCCAGTACTGAACCAGAATCATCTGCCAGCCAGGTCTCGGTGACAACCCAGATCAGCTGAGAAAACAAGATCTGTTGTAATAGCAGACTTATCTCCATCAACCTGGCATTCCACAGCACAGCCCAAAGTGAATGAAAGGAGAATGCAGGCCCCTTAGCTGCCTGCCCACTTAGACTGGTGGGTTCCCTACCCTCCCACCCTCTCCTATCCTCCCCTTCCCTCCTCCTGTTTCTTCCCCCTTCCCACTGGCTTCCAAGTTATTCCCTTCTCCCATCCATATCCTTCTGGCTCCACGTGGTGTCCATCAGAACCTCCCTTCCTCCCTCCCCTCTGCCCTTGTACCCTCACCTCCCAGCATCACCACTGCATCGCCGTCGCTTCCCTGTCCCTATCAAATTGATCCTTCCTCTCCTACTCCTCATAGCTGGAGATGTCGAGCATAACCCTGGTCTTGTTCACTCCCTTCCCTCCAATCTTCCCAAAGGTCTACGGTTGGCCCACATCACTATCCGCAGTCTCCTGCCCAAAAATGACCAGCTACAACCCCTCATGATTTCTCTCCAACCTGATGTCCTGGTAGTATCAGAATCTTGGCTTTCCCCCAAGATTCCAAACTCTGCTATTATATCCCTGTTTACACCCTAATCCAACAAAACTGCTCCATGAAGGGTGCAGATATAGCCATCTCCCTCTATTCAGTTCACCACAGTGCTCTCTATCAGCTCCCCTGCTGCCTACGAACTCCTCATCCTCAAACTCTCCCTCCGTTTCTCCCTTCCCAGTTTCATGGCAGGTGTCTCCTGCCACCCAGGGATATCTACTTCTTCTGTCTCTGAACTCCGAACTACCATCCCCACTCATACCCACTCTGGTGAGCTTCTCATCCTGGGTGACTTCAACAATAACTGACTTGCCCATAAAAACTCTAAGCTCTGTCATGATGTTAAATCCATACACCTTACACAGTTTACTTCAGTCCTTACCTGCCAGAATGCTAAATCCCAAAACTACTCATTACTGGACTGGGTTCTTAAAAATCACCCACATTGCATCATTGATGCTGGCACCCTCCCCAGTGCACTCAGTGATCACCATATGGTATACTGTGTGTGAAAAATCCACCGCCCCAGAGTCTCCCCCAAAATTACCCTGTTCAGGTCCTCCTGGTTGATTGACTTATCCTCTCTGAATGCCGATCTTCAAACAACCGACTGCACCCCAATCCCTGTGGCCACCAACATAAACCAAGTCCTCAACTACTTCTAGTCCAACTTTTTATCAGTCTGGGATCAGCATGCTGCCCTACAGAATGCTAGGATCAGAGGTTCCCACCTCCCCTGGGTCTCAGCTGAACTTCTGGCTGGTCTTTGGGCTCACAACCTAGCATGGAAGGTCACAATCAGTGAAAACTGGTGACTCCCTATGCTCTGCCCTCACCATTCACACTGGCATCCCCCAAGATTCTGCCCTCGGCCCTCTACTTTTTCCCATTTTTCTAAATGACCTTTCCTCTGCCTGACTATACTTGTTATAGGACTTCTCTGCCTAATGAGGTAACAAGTATAGTTGGGATTACATGTTCTGAATGTTTAGGATTCTCCCTCAAAATTAAGGATAACAACGTGGATGAAAAAGGAACTTAGGGATCACCTAAAAACTTTGTTTAAATGTACCTTTCCTCTGCCTGCACATCTGTGTCCATCCACATGTACGCAGATAACACAGCCCTGTTTGTCTCTGGGTCATCTCCAGCTGAGTTAATATCCAAGTTTCAGCCTGACTTTGGCACTGTCCAGAAATGGTTTAGCTTAATCCAGCTATCCCTAAATACTAAGAAAACTGTCTCTATGTGCTTTGGCAGTAGACCAAAGATTGTCAAACTCCCATCCATCCCCTCCTTCCATACCCTAGATGGGTGCACTATTGATGACATGCCCTCATTCAAATACCATGGTGTCTGGAGCGACCAACACCTTGATTTCTCACAGCACATAGACACCATTCATAAAAAAACTCCACCCCAAGCTTGGTGCCCTCTTTAGGAACAAAAGCTCCATTCCTCTACCTGCCCATCATGATATCATGACTAAGATGATCCTTCTCATCTTAGATTATGGTGACAGGTGCTGCCCCAAGGTCCACCCTGCCCAGACTGGACCCCCTTTTCCACTCCTTCTGCCACTTTGCCCTGAACTGTTCTCCCCATGCTCACCACTTTTTTCTGTACTCTGCACTCTCCCTCCCTTCCCCAGAAGATCACTACCATACTCACTGTGCCTCCTGTATTTCCAAGCTCTGGCTGGCTTCCTTCCCCCCCACCTGAGCTCTTTCCTTTCCTCTGTGCCTCCCAACTCTTACTCCCTCCGCAATCCAGGCTATCACTCCCCTCTTGGAAAACCTTTGCTGGTCAGGGTGCATTCTCCTTCCACTTCCCTAAACTCTGGAATTCACTACCCCTAACCATTTGCTCTGCCACCTCCAAACACTCTCCTCTCTACTCCAAGCCCACACTGCTCCCTCCTGTAACTGCCCCTACCTATTTCCCACCCCCATCATCCAATTCATCAGCCAGGACATTAGTTTTCCTAATAGCCAACTGTGGTAATAGAAATATATAATTGATACGTAGCGTATTCCTAATATATATGTAACCCCCTCCACATGTTTAGAACAGGAGCTGTCTGTCGACCCAGCCACAGAGACACGTTTTTTTCAGAGCTACCAAATTACGATGAATCGTTTTCCCTCTCAACTGTATGGTATCAAAAGCTAAACTGCAATTAAAATCTCACCAAACTACATGTTTTTTGAAGTGGCCAAATATGGCTGGATTGCCTCAAACAGTGCCACCAGTTCTGACTTAATTTTTGGGGCATGCACATTAATAAATCCATATGCACAATTGTGGCATATACTGTACCATCCAAAATAAGAGCCCAAGATCAGATAAATTAGTTAATCAGTCTCAAATGTTATCCCTTTAAATAAAGTGCCCAGCCAGACTGGTGGTGCTGAGGGTTGAGGCACTGGATGCCACACCTTGGTCACGCTGGTGACCCAGGTTCAAGACCAAGCTCGAGTTGGTGGGGGCAGGACTGGGATATGATTGTAACAACTGCTGGGCTGCTTTCAACTCATGGATTGGGGAGGTGAGTTTCCTCACTCTCTGCTGACACCTGGTGGAGGCTGGGTGTAAGAGCAGAGGCACAGGGGATTGACGTTACATCGGGAGGGTGGAGGGAGCTGTGGTTCCAGGAGCACATGCAAGCCTCCATGCACATGCACCCGCTGTGCCTGCCACGGTTCCAGGTTGGGATGGGAGAAAAACAGAAACTGCTTATGTCTCCCCATTGCAGTGTGTGACGGCTCCTGACGCTTTCAGACCCTGCTCTTTGTGGGTCCCCATTGGTAAAGACAATGGCGAGAGAGGGTGAAAGGGCTGGGAGTGAAGGGGGTCTAATGGCAGGAGTAGGTGGCAACAGGGGCAAAAAAGTACATAGAAAAAAAAAAATAAAGTGCCCACTCCATCAGCCCTGTCCTCCCCCCAAAAAAAAGATTAAGGGTCCCCATACCCAATCTTTCCTTGCTTGATTTAAAGTACTCACTAATGCCATCTAGGTTTCCTGGACAAACATTATATCAAAATCTGCTTCCTGGAGCAAAGAAGGGGTAGCCTTCCTTTTGGGGTGGGGGGGAGAGGTTCCCGAGACTACACACATTCGGGGAGGTGACGGTAAACTGTATCACAGGCAAAGGGAAAAAGTGATAGGCAAATCATAATCCATCATCGGGTAATATTCCCTTCTTGGTCTGGGCTGTGTTTCTTCTTTCCTTGTATGTGTCTACTCACTGGGTGTTCTGGAAGAGAAGGGAGCAAGAATTGTGATGACATACGAACATACAAAACTGCAAGCAGATACAGGCCATATGGTCTATCAAGTCTGCGCTAGTGTGCAGTTAGCAATCCATTACACTGCAGCTGCCTCCCTCCCCTTCCCCCTAACAGTGACCCTCCCCCTCACTTTGACCCATCCCCTTTCAAAACTGCCCACCAACTTACAGGATATCACCTCCTCTGGCAGCACATTCCACATAGACACCACCCTTTCCATGAAAAAGTACCTCCTCATTTATCTCCTGAATCTTCCACTGTCCAATCTCAGACCAAGCCCCCTCATGACCCTCCCTCCCTTCCCTTAACTTAAAACCCCACTCTGTATCAGTCTTGTTTATACCCTTCGTATATTTAAAGGTCTCAATCATATCCTCCCATCCTTCCTCTCCTCCAGGGAATACATGTTAAGTTCCTTCAGCCTCTCCTCATAGGGTTTGTCTTCCAATCCCAAGATCATCCTTGTTGCTTTTTGCTGGACCACCTCTAGTAATCCAACATCTTTCTTTAAGTATGGGTACCAGAATTGCATGCAGTACTCCAGGTGCGGCCTCACCAACTACCAATACAGAGGCAGGATCACCTCCCCCCTCCTGGAGGTGAATCCTCTCGCAATACACCCCAGCATCTTACTGGCTTCAGTTGCTGCTTTCCTGCACTGTGCTGAGTGGTTCCTTTACCCTGGTATTATCACTCCAAGATCTTTCTCCTCCTCTGTAGTGGCTATCTGTACTCCTCCCAATTGATAAGACTTCCTTGGGTTCCTTGTCTTCCTCTGTAGTGGTTATCTGTACTCCTCCCAATTGATAAGACTTCCTTGGGTTCCTTGCTCCCAAGTGCATGACTTTGTACTTCTTAGCACTCTACCCCAGCTGCCAGGTGTCAGATCGGTACTAAAATTTAGCCAGATCATTCTGCAGCCTCTGCCACCCTACTGTGTCATCCACCACCGCACCGATCTTCATGTCATCCGCAAAAAGACTAATCTTTTTCTTAATTACATGTGAGATGTCAATGATGAAAATGCCAAAAAACACTGGCCCAGTACAGAGCCCTGCGGTACCCTGCTCATTACAGCCCTTGGAGATGAGAGTTCCCCTCCCACCACTACCCTCTGTTGTCTCCCTTGCAGACAGTTCTTGATCCAATTCACCATCTTTGTCCCTGCTCCCTGGTATCCCAACTTGCTGATCAGTCTGCCATGTGGCACCAAATTGAATGCCTTGCTGAAATCCAGATACAGAACATCCACCGCATGGCCCTTGTCAAGTGCCCTAGTCACCCAGTCATAAAAGTCAACCAGATTGTTCTGGCAGGATCTGCCAGAGATAAACCGATGTTGCTTTCCATCCTGGACGGTCAAAGATGTTCTGAATCTGTGATTGCTTCTAGTGTACCTAGAATGTCATAGCACTGGTTTACCAAGAAATTTACTGTGTGTCTCCCATGCTGACCCCCTCATTTCAGAACATTACTACTGTTATATACTTCACCATTGGTTTTCTGAGGGGAGTCATCATGAAAGGAACCCAAAATGGAGAGAACTTCACCTGGCTCTGGGGCAATTTAAGCTGACATCAAAACTGTCCTCTTCAGAGAGAGATGGATTAAGGTGTAGAGCTCTGAGACAAAGAATCTGAGTGACTCCAACAGCTTCCTTCCCTCGAAGAGCTGATCAGGCCTTTCTTCCATACCTCCTTGATTTCTTTAGGAAGTAGTATGGTGCAGTGGTTTAGGGTTCTGAGATGAAAACCTGGAGACCGGGGTCTGAATCCCACAGCCCCCACTTGAATAGCGTGTGACCCTGAGCAAGTCACTTGATTTCCTGTGCTCCCAGGTTGCATCTGAAAACAAGCTTCAGCTTAGTGTGCCTTTCCTGGTTAAATAATTTCCCCTTTCCCTTATCCTTAACACATTCATCCTAAAAATTGGTGTTTATAATGCACGGTGGATGCATTACAAAGAGAAATTTGAGGAAGTGTCTGAGTCAAAATCCCCCGTGTCAGAATCCCCCCAATTCTTTTTGGCTTGAAGTATCTCATAATTTTTTGATGGGCAAATCAGGAGGCTTTTTGGCTAGCTTGGTCAGTCTGGAACTTCTCCTTTTAGTTTTCGCTGTGCCCTCCAGTGATGGTGGGGGCATGATCAAAGCTCTGTTTGGGGGGACACTAACTTTCCCCTCAACAGAAGGTCCTGCTTGTTCAGGTTGTAAGATCTTGACAGATTCTTCTGGTAAACTGGGGTCCTCCTAGTTCACTTTGGCAGGAAGAACTACATTACTCATGGGCAGATCCTGTCTCATTAGAAGAGGGGAGGGATTCCTCAGCTGTGTTGGAAGAAGAGTTCAAAGTGTCTTACTGTGCCCCTCCATCACTCTGTGGGGGGGATCAGGCTAGTCTTAGAAGCTGCATCTAGAGCAGTACATGTACAGTGAGGTTGCTCAGCTGAGCCATCTGTCTGGGCTTTCTGAACCAGGTCATCATGGTTAAAGCCAACCTTCTAATTGTGTGCTGCCCTGGGGCAATTTCAGAAATTATGCCCCTTCTCATTACAAAGGTTAAATCAAAACCGGCTTGTACAGGTCATGCTCATATGCCCAAATAATTCCCCACACAGTCCACATCTTAAATTTTTGCATGTGCTGGGCAGATGTGACCTATCACAGCACTTGTAGCAGGCCTTATGTTAACTAGAATGGAAGCATAGAACCCTGTCCCTTTCTAAGAAAAAGTTATTTGGGAGATGCAGAACTCCATCCTCATTCTGATGGAGTTTCACACGTAATCTCCAGCCCCCAGTCCAAAGATGTTCTGAATCTATTATTGCTTCTGGTGGACTCAGAATGTCACAGCATTGGTTTATCCAGTAATGTATATCTCCCATGCTGACCCCCTTATTTCAGAACATTACTGTTATATGCATCACCATTGGTTTTCTGAGGGGAGTCACCATAAAGGGAACCCAAAGGTGAGGGAACTTCACCTGTCTCCAGGGCAGTTCAAAGCTGGCATCAAAACTGTCCTCTTCAGAGAGATGGATTAAGGTGTAGCTCTCTGAGGCAAAGAATCTGAGTGACTCCTTCAATAGCTTCCTTCCCATGAAGACCTGATCAGGTCTTTCTTCCATACCTCCTTGACTCCTTAACCTCAACACATTTGTCTGTGGTGCTGGTTCAGGTCTCTTTTTAAAGCACTCCATAAATCTAGGCCCACAACATGGTGGAGAGTGCTGCCTGGATTATTGCCCACCCTCTTCAGACTCAATGTTTAGGAGTATGCTGTCTGGTATTACTGTGGGAAACCACTGCAGACCCCTAGTGTGAGAGCTGCCCCTGCCTTGACATTGAGGGCTGTTCAATATCCACAGCAGGATGTTGAGGCCCCCCCCATAACCATCTCACTAGGAACATGTGACCTGGAATCCCTCTTTCCCTCTTTATTCCTGCTGCCTCAGGACTAGTCCCTCATGCAGTCTCTCCATGTGAAACCATATGTTCTGCAAGAAAGTTATGGTGGGGGGTCGCACTCCATCTGCTAGTTCAGTCTGCTCTAGCATATGATCTTTACTGGCCTCAGTATCTATACAATCCCCCTCCATTTGAGCGGCCTGAAATTTTTCAGAGCCTACCTGGGAGTTCGTCTTTCCCTCCACCAACTCTGCCATAGCAGCAGAGTGTGGTCCTGCAAGCACATTCTTTGTTCTGTTCTTAGTATCAGCAAAAGTTTGTACCTGAATTTTCTGCTTTATTAACTTCAGTCTCTATCAGGTTCAGTGGGGCTTGTTACATGAGCTGATTCTTCAGACGCCGTTCCTGTTTTTTCTCCCTATAGCCACCATTTTCCCACTGACACTGTCAGCTTGAGATCCAACTGTGGAATTCCAGGAAGTGTCTGGAACCTGTTTCCCTTCAGGATCCTTCATCCATTCACCACTCAGTAAGGCATTCTTTGGAGACCATGGAGTTTAAGAATGCTACAATCCCAGGACCTGAAGGTCAGTTGATATACGTCACCTTGCACTCATCTGCCAGCTTTGATCTTCTTCTGCCAGCTGATTGTTGGCAGCTGCCAGGTAGCTGCAAGAGTGGCCCTTTGATGTGGAATCAGTGGCATTTCCACAACTTCCAGCTGGTTGAGCAGGAGTGCCAAATTTCACCTGCTTTAATGTGTTTCCAGGGGTAGGATTCAAATGCTGCCAGTTCTTCAAGGCAGCCTTTCTCTTAGAGTATCTCTCTTTGTCCTTGGCTAGCATCATGACCAACAGCCTCTGTTTCATTGCCAGTTCTAATTCAAGCTGCTCCTTGGCCACTTCAGTATCAGTGGTGGCTGTTTCAGGTACACTTTCTTCCACCATCATTTCATAGTTTCTTCCACAATCTCGGCTCCATGTACAACTGGAGACATAGATGAATCACTGTGTTCCTCCTGGCTCACACCGGCTGGGAGGGCTGCTGCTGCATAGCCTGCTGCAGCTCACTATCCTCCTCTGTGGCCTTGGGATCCTCCATCTTGTATACAACTGTGCCCTCTGCCAACAGTAGAGGACGTTCCCCAGTATCCTGTCCAAATTTCCCCCTTCACTAAAAATACCGCTAACAGCTTAATCTTGTTCAATTTCAGTTGGTTTTCTTCTTGTGTCTCTCCCCCCTCCCAAGACAAAGATGAAAATAGGCAGATTTGCCTGGCGCTCCTTTCACAGTCAGTAAAGGGTGTTCTGGAAGTGACATTCAGTCAATACTCTTTTATAACTTTTGAGATTAGGACCCCCAAGTCAGATACTTTACCTCCCCCCCCCCCACCTGTAGGACATGTTTTCTCACTGGCATATATCTACTGATACTAGAGCCCCCTCAACTTGACGTACCCCATAATAGAAAATGGATACAAGAATTGCACTATCTTACTTACTCATCCTGTTGACAATATTGTCCTTAACAGGCAGTGGCGTACTGTATCTCAGCAAAACAAGGTACATGTCTTTGAGCAGCTTAGCAACCACTATGACCTAAATTTTTTTTTTTTTTTTTTTTTTATATTTAGTTTTTGTTGACCGGGTAAGTGCACTAGACAAATCCTGCCTATTTTCAGGCACAACCCGGGGGAGGGGGATACAGATGAATGCCAACTGACCTTGAACCGGATTAAGCTGTTTGTGGTATTTTTTGTTAATGGAGGAAATTTGGCCATTGCACTGGGGAAATTCCCCTACTGTTTTCGAGAAGTGCCATAGGATCTTTAACATCCACCTGAACTACCACCAGAACAGACAGATAGGACCTCAGTTTAAGAGAATTTTTCATATAGCACACTTCACACACCCTCCTGGATTTTTAAGTTAAGAACTCTTAGTCTCATAGTTGGCCATTTGGGGCTAGTCACTTCACTGGTCTTTATCTAACTCTCCTACCTAATCTGACTATAATGCATAGGACTATCAAGGTAGGAAAAGACTAAATGAAAATGCTCAGCCTCCCTCACATCATTAAAGGCTCAAATTCTAAGAATCATACTGTTGCTCCTTTTAATATCTGGCACCATTCACCCCAACCCAGGACCTATGCAACAAGCATTGCATCACACCACCAAAAAAGGTGCAATCAAAACTGCATCCATCAACATTTATAGCCTACTTGCTAAATTTGATGCTTTCCAAAAATGAGTTAAACAACACAGGCCAGATGTTCTCTGCATTGTGGAAGCTTTTATAACACCAAAGACTGCTGACTCGGGAATAGCAATAGATGGATATACCCTCTTCAGACGGGACAGGCTCAGCAAAAGAGGAGGAGGTTGTGCTACTTATCTGAAGGAAGCCTCCAAGGTCACAATTCCCCATTCCTGTGCACTGCAAGCAATGTTCAGGCACTAGCGGTTAAAATCCTGCTAGGGGTACATAACAAGGCCCTCGCAGTGGTGTCTGTCTATGTTCCCCCTAAGGATCAGTCCACTGGTGTTAAAGGGGCCATAGGCTACCTAAACAGTCACCTTAACAATGCTGAAATTATAGTAACCGGCGACTTTAATGTAAACTGGCTTTCCCTGGTAGCAGCACCATATAAAGATGCCATCTCCTCCATCAGTGTAACTCAGATGGTTGAATCACCCACTACATTCAGCTATCAAATTGGCACAAGTACCCTACTGGATTGGTTGCTTACCAGCCACCCAGATAAATCCGGAACACTATAGTCCTCCCCGACTCACTTAGTGACCATTCTCCCCATCATTTGTCACTGGACTAACATTGTTAATAACCTCCCTGCCAAAACTATAACTGTCAGGTTATTGAAAAAAGGTTATCTAGTGCCATTAAAATCTCTCCTTTGGCAACAGGACCTGTCCCCTATTTACACCTCCTACAATGTGGACCAAGCACTAGACCATTTTATTGATGTGTTCAATGGGGCCTGTGATATACATACATATAAAAAAAACAGATTAAGGGTGTCTGCAATCCTTGGATTACACCACCCCTCCTCAAACTTTTGGCCAGTAGGGATAAACTGTGGTATAAGGCGCAGGCCTCCGGCAAACAAACAGACCTACAACAACATAAACATGCCAGAAATGCCTATACATGAGCCATCCTCTTGGCCAAAACTCGACATTTCAAAGAAGAGTTGGCTAACTCTTGGGGTGATGGGAGGAAAGTCTGGGGCAATTTAAAGGAGCTTATGGGGAAAATGACAAAGCCTCACCAACCATGCTTGATGTCAATGGCAAAATTACCCAAGACCCTAAAGTGATAGCTGATGTATTCAACATGGCATTCACTGACCTCAGCAGTGTACTCCCCCCAAACTACCTCAAAGATGAAGAAAGTTCATGTCACAGTGGTACAGGGGAAAATCAACATCTGAGTCCTCCCCCTTTCTACTTTAAAGCCACCTCTAGGAGGGAAGCCAAAAAGTACCTTCAGTATTCCCTAGGGAAACCCAAATCTAGTGGTGACTCACTTGACCTAAAACCTATCCCCCTCACCCTAGAAGCCATCCTTCCACCACTCACACATATCTTGAATCTATAATTATGGTTTTCCCAATTCCCACAAAGAAGGAAAAACATGGTATTCACCCCTGTTCAAAACAAACTCTGGCCAGAGCCGATAGGGCTGTGAAGCACTACCAACTGACAAAAGTTAGACATGTGCGTAGAAATTATTCAGTGCCCAGGTGTAACTTGGCCATATGTTGGAGGTGTTGCACAAAATTTTCAACTTGGCCTTTTTTGGACCCCTCCTCATGAACAGTGCCAGTGTCATTTTATTCAATTGTCCCGAAAGGTGATTGCACAGACCAAATGCACTATTTTGTGCCACAGGTGCGAAAACACGGTTCAGGCAGGTTGTGGAAAATGATATATGTACACTTGTGAAGGAGGTGTACAAAAATGGCTATGTTAAAAATGTGACGTGAAAATAATAAAAATTAGTGACGTCAGGAGCATGCACAGAAACTGCACAGGGCACACTTGTAACACAGTCAGTTTTTGGAATTTTTTCACCAAATTTGCAACATGGCCTTTGTTGGACCCCTCCTCTTGAACACTGTCATTTTGTTTAATTTTCCCAAAATGTGATTGCACAGAGCAAATGCACTATTCTGCGCCACAGGTGTGAAAACACGTTTCAGGCAGGTTGTGGAACATGACAGCTGTACTGTTGTGAAGGAGGTGTGCAAAAATGGCAATGTTACAAATGTGGAGTAAAAATATTAAAAATTAGCAACATTAGGAGCGTGCGTAGAAACTGTGAAATGCATACTCGTAATGCAGTCATTTTTTGGAGTATTTTTCACCAAATGTGCAACATGGGTATTTTGGGACCCCACCTCATGAGTAGTGGCACTGTCATTTCGTGAATCAGTCCCAAAAGGTGATTCCGTGCAATGGCCATGAAATCACCTTTCCGGGCTGAGTAACAAAATGTTAGTGACAGTTTTCATGAGGTGGGGTCCCAAGAACCCCATGTTGAAAATTTCGGGCAAAAATTCCAAGAAATGGCTGAGATATGAGCATAAGTTGAAAATCCCATTGAATGGCTATATACTGTAGCAAGCTTACTTTGAATTCTTCAGTTCGCGGTTCAGCTTTGCAGAGTGCAGACATGTACTGGTGCAGAGAAGATGACAGCACTGAGCTCTGGAGGTAAGTATAGGGTAAGGGTGGGTGTGGGGAGGTGGGTGCTTAGTGGGGGGGACCGCAGTGACGATGAGGGACCATTTTTAATTTCACAGGGACACAACCGACAGCGAGGGACCATTTTCCATTTCACAGCAAAAGGACACAGGGACAAAGGAAAACAAAACAGTTCAGCACACTGGGGTGGGCTTCCAGTGTGCCACATGAATGCCGACAAGGGGATTGAGCACCCCATGTCAGGCATAACGTGGGCAGGGGGCACCACGAAACTGACGAGGGACCGTTTTCTAATTTATAGAAACAACACAATTCTGCACACTGGGGTGGGCTCCCAGAGTGCGAGACAGATGGCCATGACTTCAGGGGGGCACAGATACTGGAGGGGGCACGAACAGTGGCATAGTGCCATACCCAACATGGTGGCACCGCATCACTGTGCATGCGCATGACTCTGCGCTCATGTGCAGTGCACACAGTGGAATGCGGAAGTAACAGCCAAAATAGTGCAGCTGTTATTCCGTACACCAATCGTGGTGGAGGGCTTTCAGCTCCATTGGGCTTTCAGAAGGATACTTCCAAAATGGGGTACTGGGGCGGAGCAGGGTGGGCTCTGACTTAAGACAGGGTGGAGGTCCACTAGACACCAGGGACAGGGGAAGGGATTATTGTTGTTTTGTCAAAGATTGGGGGCCGGAGCTCAGGTTGACTGGGGGGGGCAGAGGGTTCTTAATTTGAATTTGGCTGGTGTTTGGCCAGGGTGGGAAGACCATTAGACACCAGGGAGGGGTATAAATTTAAGAATGGGCATATACGGATGTGAGTGAAATTGTGGGCGAGATTTCGCAATTTTGCAAAATATTTTGTGCGGCAAAATTGCCAATTTTGCGGCAGTTTTGCCAGTGAAATAAAATTTCGCAACATCTCTATTCATGAAGCAATAACTACTCATGCACTATAAAAAGACCAAAGTTATGACCGTCACTAACCCACATAGAAAGCACAGAGCATACCAGCTCACAATTCTAAATAACCTAAACACCCCTCTTGAACAGGTCTATACCTTCAAGTACCCAGGGGGTCACCTTAGACAGTACTTTGTCCTATACTAACCATGCGGAACAGGTTGCTAAATCTGTCAAAACAAAATTAGGCCTTTTATACAGACATAAACACTGTCTATCCCCAGAGACTCTGCAAACTGCAGTGGGTAGTGTGATGATCCCCATAATTGACTATGGGCAAGTTATATATATGGGGCGGAGGCAGGAATGACCCTCAAAAGGGTCACAATAGCTCTAAACAAGGCCTGCAGGCTAGTTACTGGAGCCCATTGACTCTTGCACACATGTGAATTGTACAGGCAAGTGGGCAGGCTTCAATTAGTGGGCAGGCTTAAGTAACAGATCTGCTTACTAGCTAAAAATTACTCTTTGGGCATGACTCCTCTGAGTCTCCAAAACCTTCTCTGCCAAGCGACCAACCCATTACCAAACCAGAGGTTCAGATAAGCAGATCTTTAAAGTCCCCTTTTGCTGTACAACGCAGGGTCAAAGATCCTTTGCATATCATGCTCCACTTTGGATAAACACTATTTGTGATGACCTTCAGGCTGAGTCATAAATTGGACCCTACAAAACACAGACTGTAGGAACATCTAGTAGCACATGGGGAATCTGATTGCCCCACCTAATTAGAGCAGGAATGGTCTGCTACTATTTCCCAATTGATGTACTTGGTCCCCTCTTTCCCCTCCCCATCTACTGCCTTACCAACCCCCCACTCCCATCCCTCCTCTCGCATGATGTCCCACCTATGCCACTCTTTTTACCCATGCCCCCCTCTTTCCCCTCAGCAGCCCCCCCTACCCCCATCAGGTACCCTTGCCTACCCCTCTCTCTCATGCTGTCCCTAACACTGGTCCAGACTGTACTTGCCTGGATTGTTTCCTCGCTCCTTTTCCCTCCTAGCCCTCCTGTCAATCCCTCCTCTTCCCCCCCCCTGCTTTTTTCCTGTTTTTGGTTAAGGCCCCCACACCTTCAGCTTGGAAATCCTTCTGTCATAATGGATCCCTCTGTGTACCCTAGCACTTTATCAGTAGCCCTCCAATCCCCCTTCATGCTTACTTCACCCCCTTGAACCACCCTCTTTGTTCCTCTATGCATTTATACCCCTCTTCACTTACCCTTTCTTTCTCTTTCTCTCTAGCCCCCTCCTAGTAAACCCTCCCACCCCCATTTGGTGTTTGTGTAGCTGGGCTATAGCATTATCTCCCCTTATCCCGCCCCTTCTCTTGTGACTCACCCTGCCATCTCCATCCTTCTGCACCTCCTAGCCTCTACCTGCCTCCTCCCTATACCTCTTTTATCTTATTTTTCTTGCTAGACAATGCTCTTTGGGCAGATTTCTCATCTTACTGGCTGACTTACACAACTCACTTGTATCATATAAGGGAAACTTACTGTACTGAATCCATACTTATCACCTGCTAAAACAATTGGTTTGTACCACTCATGGTTTACTGTGTATCTTCACTATCCACTATGTTAAACAGTGTTGAAACTATGTTGCATCCTGGGCTTTGTGTCTCCATGTATGACTACGTTTAAACTGCACTGATGCACTTATTCATGTTGTTCTGTTTGCTTCAGTTGTATGTATTATATTATATTATCTGATGAGCAACCTTTATAAAAGAGTTGATGGCTCGAAGGTGTTTAGTCTGAGGATTGCAATAAAATAATTACAAACATACAAACATACAAATCTGCCAGCAGATAAAGGCCCCACAGTCTAACGAGTCTGCTCAAATGTGCAGCTAGCAGCCCTCATACTGCAGCTGTCCCTCCGCTAAACTAAAAAATAATGTAACGCAACAATTTTAAAACTATAAAAGAAGTGACAGCTTGTCAAAAAACATTTATAATATACAAAAACAGCCACATTAGAAACCATGTCAGCCATGCACTGATGTAGGGACAAATTCAGTTGATGTTGGATTGCATTGTGTTCCTGCAGTGTCCTGCAAGATATCATTGAGAGAAACTGTAGTAAGAGTGAGTTATCTGGTGAGCAGCACTGTATTTTCACTCCAGATGTATCGACTACCTAAATAACCCTGTTTATGTGCAAAACATGTTTCTCACTCCCATGGTATAGATAAGCAATGAGACACGATGGGGTGTTGGTTGCGCTGATTTTACCATATGGCCAGGGGTGTAGTAAGGCATGAGGCCACAGGCCGAGTGCCTTCAGCCGCTGGAAGTGTAGTAAAAAAATAGCACAACCAGCACCCGAAGTGTCTTCTTGCACTTATAAAATGGGTCCATGGGCAGCTTTAAAATAATGAACTCTCTAAAAGTTTTAAAAGCCATCAAAAATAGAATAAAATATTGCTAAAAATGTAAAATAGTCCCTTCACAGATGGTTTTCATCTTTCCGCCATCTGTCTTTTTACTCATTTAATATGTTGTGTAATTGTTTACCATGGAATACAAGAATTCCAAACTGCAATATTCCAATAGTAGAATCCCCCCCCACACACACAGACAGGAATGGTAATAATGAATACATGAAATCAAAATTTTGCAGAATTCCTCTGGCACAGACATACACACACATGCCTCAGAGTGGAGACAGAACCTTAGTTTTACAAGGTAAAGAGCAAGGAGTTCACTGGAAGACTGGCAAGGATAGGAGGGTGATTTTTCTATGGTCATCAAAAAAAAATACCAGCAATGGAAACTCTGAGCAGTACTTCATTTTTTTAATTTGTTTATGTTTGTAAGGAGGGTCTCATGAGTGTAAAGAACATTCAGTTATTTACTTCCTTTGTTTAATTTAATGGACTTTTATTTTTAGGGCCTAGCTGAAGGTTTTTGTATATGAATAAATGTGACTACCATGTTTGTGATGGAAATCAAGAATAAGTGAAGTGAATCATGAATTCTTTATGAATGTTGCCTAAATTCCATTGCTGAACTTGTTCAAACATGTGTAGTTGGGGAGAATTAATACATGGGTCTCAGAAACTCGTTTAGCCTATCAGGAAGCAGGAAGTTTTCTATCCATTTTATAAATGGGAAATATGGAATTGGCTGCAGTATTATATCACTTTTAGCTATGGGAATAAGACCTATAATATATAAGTGTCAAAGCCAGGACTGTTTTATGATGCACGCTCACCTCTGTGGCCAGAAGAGTAGAAGGATGTGGGTTCTAGCCCCACACCAGGAACTTGGGGTTATTCCAGCACTGACACTGTAGTGTGACATCAGGGGGGTGTCACACTCCTGAGGTGCCATCTCTTGGATGAGATGTTAAACTGAGGTCCCATCTGCTTGTTCTGGTGGTTATTTGGGTGGATGTTAAAGACCCTGTGACACTTCTCGAAAAGAGTAGGGGAATTTTTCCAGTGCCCTGGCCAAATTTCCCCATTCGCTAAAAACTCATCAACAGCTTAGCCTGATTCAGTATGCCAGTTTGCATCTGTACATTCTCTGCCCCCGAGGACGAGGAATAAAATATGCAGAATTGCCTACCCCTCCTTTTCTGGTCAAGAAAAACTTAATAAAGGTTTTGTTTGTGATGCATTATCTTTCTTTTTTTTTTTTATTTGTGCAGCACCATTTTATAAGGCATACATTTTAAAAATCCTTGCAGGTTTTACTCTTGGATTATTGAATTATTCAGAGAAGTGGTGAAATCAGTAAAGTGGTAAATATATCCTAGTGAGATTTTAATATCTTTAATTGGCCAAAGATCAGCAATTATATCTTACAGTTTTCACCCTCACAAGTGCTGAAGTAACATACATGTTACAAACAACTTTAGTGTGTAGTTCAGAGGCGCTCTCAGGGGCAGTATTTCGTAGCTGCTGAGATAAGAGTGCAAAACATGCTCACTGTCAAGGCTAGCTGTGTTTTTCGCTATGGTCTTCATGCCTTTACTCTGCAGAGCATTAAAACTACAGTAGTCATAGCAACATGATGCAACTGCTCATTACCATTCTAGTCTGCTGTATTATTTCAGTAACAGCAGTTGAACTGTGTCAATCAGGAGACCCCACAAATACCTCTCCTTGAAAAACCTTACAGCTACAAGTAGTCATTTAGAATTGCTTCCATTGACTAGAAGGTCCTTGGATGAAGTGTCAGAGGCCCTTACTCACTCATTCACTGGTTGCAAACACTATGCCTCTGAGAAACCCACTTGCTTATTGGCTGAGAACCCACCAAACCCCACCTACTATGGCTTCCATGTGACACCAGCATGGGAGAGATGAAAATATTGATGACCCACTGTTGATGAACTCTACCCTAAAATGTAAGGAAAAAAAATCAGATTTAAAAGTTTGGTTTACTGTGCCACTGAAACATAGAAACATAGAAACATAGAAGTTGACGGCAGATAAGGACCGCAAGGCCCATCCAGTCTGCCCATTTCTTTTTCTTTTTATGCCCTGTGTTGTTATGTTTTGTTGGTTTTAAGTCAAGTCTAGTAACCACATTACTTCTGGAGATGCAGTACTTGAGCTTGTTACATAAAGGGTTTGCATTTATTAGATTTATCTGAAACATTTTCTAGAGGTATCTAAATGACTGCACTTCACTAAATCTTCGCGCTCTCTCTCTCTCTCACTGGATAGACCTCCGACTTAGCTGAAGTCCCTGAGGAAGGAGATGGAACTGGTAGCCTGTCAGAAACAAACAGAAAACGCAGTGACAGTGGTGAGTGTGGAACCTTGAGTATTTTCAAACAGACTGTTGGCATGTTCGGAATATCAAGAGACTACCTGCTGCTGGGCTGAAAGGGACTGATGAGTTTGTGCATTACAGAAGAATTTCTGGCTTCTCACATTATCACTGCGCCACTGTAGGTAGTCTTAATGGGATAAGACTAGGAAATCCCTGCTGGGCTGAGAGTTTCCTGTCTCAAAGAGTTACAGTACCTGCTTTTTTAACAGCAAATGATGTGTTAGAGGCTATAAATAAAGCGCATGTTTCCTGCTCACTGTTGGTTGCATTTAAACATACCATACAATACAAGTTTTGCCTACTAAAGCCTCAGGGTTCTGACTACTGATGTATGACACAAAGGTATTACGTAACCAGGAATGGTAGCAGAATATATTTGGTTTTGGTTTTGCTGGATAAGACAGCATTCGATTTTATGATAAACCTGATCTGCTATGGTAGTTGCTTCATCTTTTATCTGTAAAGTAATTAAGCTGTTAAAATAGACCCTGGTTTCTAACTAGTGGTAGGAGGGACAGTGAGGATCATTAAATGAAGCGGGCTGAGAACTTCTAAATGTATTACCTTCCAAAATGAAAACTACAGTTCAGAAGAAGGCTGGTGTACTTGGCTGTAATAAAAACTTCATAGTGATGAACAGTAACGTAGTATTTAAGGTCAGAAGGTACTCTACAGCAGGTCCAGCATGTCTGCCCACACTTCATAAACATGAATAAATAAGTACTGTATGCTGGGCAAGAAGGTACTAACTTCAATAGGTTATACTGCCTGTACCTGGGGTGCTTATGAGCTTCACATCCTAAGCCCGACCCACACACTGGGCTGTTTGGAGTTTATGGCATGCTGTGGAGGGAGAGGAGTGGTGTAGTCTGTCTCCAGTGATGCATACCATTTGTCCTGCTGCTTAAGCATCTCTTTTTCTGGGAAGCAGGTGTGGCATTGACTTTGTTGGTGATGATGCTACAACAGCCCCCAACCCTCCCAAGGACCAAACCTAGCAAATGCACTGCCACTATTGGAGGTGGAAGGAGGAGGAGGAGTTCCAGGAGGCTTGACCAGACAGGATGACACTTGGGCCACCTCCGTGCTTCAAAGGCCAAATAATGGTCTCAGAACTCCATGTCCCTACACTGGATCCTAGGGACTGAAGAGTCAGTATGGGTGTAAAGCCAAAGGCATGCTAAAAGGTGGCATTTGAAGGAGGGATAAGTTGACTGGATGTACTGTATCAGTGAGGGAGCAAAGAGTAGGGGAAGAAAGTGAGCCCTGGCCCACCAGGAGATAAACAGATAATGAAAAACAAATGCAGGTTATGTAGTCATGTTGTTACTAATCATATTTATGAATAAACACTGTGAAAACATTCTATAACATAATTATACCTACAGTACAATTTCAGTTCTCTCAGAGAACTGAACAGGTCAAACTTCATGTGTTCGATTTTTGTAGACCTGAGGCCAGATTTTCAGCCATCCTGGGACTAAGTCCCACTCCACAGCCACCAGTGGAAACAAATCTCTGCACCTACAGATGTTCCCATTTTCAAGCTGTGCTCTGTATGGGTGGCAGGTGCAGCAGCAGAGGATGTTACACCTGGTCCAACCAGGCATAACATTTTGGCACAGCTGCACCAAAAAACATTCACAAGCTGCCATAAATTGTGAAGCTGGTCATAAAACAGCTCCTTCTTTGAAAATCCGGCGCACGTGGGAGATCCTGCGGCTCCACAAGTGAAGACCTACTTGCACCAGTTTTTTTCCGCACCTGTACCAGTTTTGGGAAGTTTGAAAATCTGGCCCCTGGACTCTTGCAAACATTTAGTATTACTGGTTCGAATGGTGCAAACTAGTCCAGTCAGTTTAATGGGAGAACAGGGGAACCACACTCCATACATGTGACAGGGCAGCAAACTGGATGGCTTCTTGGTGCAACACTCAAGGTTAGAAAAAATATGGACACCAGTTTTAATGAAATAAAATCAGCTTTACTTCAGCAAAAGAACTCAAATGAAAATGTACTTATATTCAGTTTAGCAAAAAAGATTAAAAAAAACTAATTGGGTGTACATTTTTTATGATCAGTCTCAATCTGCTGTACCCAGCAGCCTCAGTGATCCAGCCCTCTTGTTCTCTCTCTCTCTCTCTCTCTCTCTCTCGCTTCTGTTTTTTTATGGAGTTTAGTCATACAGTACATTGCTAGCACTTCCCTTCCCCAGAGTAAGAACCAGCAGCCTCTGCAGATGCAAGAGCCTAGGGCCGTAAAGGGCCAACATTAAAGCAGTCAGGGTTTAGTTCAAATCCTCCCTTGGCCCCTGTTAATGAGGGTTGACGGGGGAAGGGGACAGGACATAAGAACATACACTCTGTTACAATGTACTATTGAACTCACAAGGTTGTCAGAGAGGCAGTCACAAGATACACAGACTCATTTTGGTGTCAGTTCAGTATTTGGCTGCAGCAAGAGAGCTCACTCATGCAACCAGCAAAAGGATGGTTTCTATTTTTTTTTTGTAGAAAGCAACATTGAGCAATTCTCATTTACAGGGAGGTCCTGGATAGGACAAACAAATGATACAGTCACATCTGGGATCTGCATGCACCCCTCAGGAAAGCAAGAGTGAAGTGTTACCACCATCCCTGGGTCACTTCAGACCTCATTGCCTTGTACTGAGCCAGGGACAAAGCGTGGAGACGTTACAAAGCACCTTTAGCCTTATGCGATCTCCAGTCTTATAAACAACTAAGAAACAACTGCACCAGTGCCATTCACCAGTCTAAGGCTTCTTATTTTAAATACAAACTTGACCAGAGCAACAACTCCCCAGCCTCCTTCTGGAAAGTGATTCACTCCCTCATAGATCTTCCCTCCAAGCCAACCTGCCCGGTTCTTAAAATTGATGGCCGCCCAGACTCTGACCCAGCCTCAGTAGCAGATGCTTTCAGCAAGTTCTTTGTCTCTTGTGCCCTGCCAGATCCCCCCCTCCTTGCCTGGCACATCTACCCTCCCACCTGAATCTCCCCCCTCATTCACCAGATTCCTCTTTCCTCCCTTCTCTCCCCTAGAAGTTTACTCTGCACTCATCTCTCTCAACCCCCTCCAAATCTAGCCCTGACGGCCCCACCCTAGACTACTCTGCATCTCTGCCCCTGCAGCAGTCACCCCTTTGACTTACATACTCAACCTGTCTCTCTCCACAGCCTCTGTTCCCAATGCCTGGAAATCAGCCTAAGCCCTCCCATTGCACAAGAGGAGTGATCCATCATCTCCTGGTGATTATAGACCCATCTTGCTACTCCTCTCCCTTGCTAAATTCCAGAAATCCCTCATTCTGGCCAAACTCTCTGGCTTCCTCTCCTCAATTAACTCCCTATCAACCATGCAATCTGGTTTTCAGAAACAACATTCCGTTATCACCTTCCTGCTGTGCTTCACCGACTCCATCTTCACAGCTATGGATCATAGCCATGTCACTGCTGCAATCTTTATTGACCTGGCAAAAGCTTTCAGCTCTGTCTTTCACCCTCTCCTTCTTCATAAACTTACTTCTTTCGGCCTTGTCAGACCTGCAGTTGATTGGTTTTGTTCTTACCTCCATAATCAACAACAATCAGTCCAGATAGGCAATCCCCTATCCACCCCTCTCCCCATCCTCTCTGGGGTTCCTCAGGGCTCTATCCTTGGCCCCATCTCTTCCCTCTTTTTATAAATGATCTCCCCTCTGTCTGTCTTTCATCTAATATTCACATGTATACGGAATACACTGTCATCTTCGCCTTTGGCCCATCCCACGACTGTGGCCTCCCTGCTGTCCAAGTTGACTTTAACTGGGTACAGTCCTGGTTCCAATCAAACCTGCTTAACTTCAACACCAAAATGACAGTCACCATGTTTTTTGGCTCCAGACAGAAGCTAACCTCCATCCCTGCTCCCCCAGTGATCACCACCCTAGACGGGTCTCCGCCAAGATAGTACCCACTTTCAAATACCTGGGTGTCTGGTTGGACAGTCACCTCGATTTCTCTACTCATGTCGACACCATTTGCACTAAACTCTGGCCAAAACTTTCCATCCTCTACCGCCACAAAACCAGCCTCCCTCTCCAACTCGGCATGAACTAGTACTCAACAATTTTGCCAGCCTGGACTATGCTGACATTGTCTATGGTACTACCTCTGCCTCTTCCCTCACCAAACTTGACACCCTACTCAATTCTTTTTGCCACTTTGCCACTGCCTCTCTTCCTCTTATCCATCACTGTCTCCTCTATGATTCTCTCTCCCTATCTCTGCTTTTCCACAGGAGGTTGTTCCACTGTACCTCTCTCATTGCTAAGTTTTGGTTCAGCTCCCTCCCCCCCACCTATCTTCCTGCCTTGCTCCAGCCAAGCCCACAACCTACTCACTACATCATAGGGACCTTCTCTATTCCCCACCCTCACTCCTCTGCCGGCCAGCCTGCCTTCTCATACCGGTTCCCCCTACTCTGGAATAACCTTCCCTCTGACCTTTGCCTTGCCTCCCCTCTCTCGTCCCTCAAAAGATTTCTCCCCTCCCATCTGTGCCCCCAATGTTCCTAACTCACCCTCAACCCCCTTCCCCTCTTTCTTCCACAGTGCCTCCTCTATAAGTCCCTCCCTGTGATCACATGTCTACTCAGCCTGAGTCAACTTCCCTCCTGATCTCAAGCTATTTTACTGCTTGCTTCAGGGCCCTGTTAGGGACCCCAAAGTGTAAAATTATACTACTGTTTCTCATGCATCATATCCTTGCCTAATTTAGTTATTCTTTTTGTGTGACCTACCTTGAATGCATCATAATTTACTCAAGCATCCTACCTTGTTATCCTTTGTACCTAAAATAGTTTAATTCTCCTGTAAGCAATTTTATTGATTGTATTGTAACATTTGTTTTACTCCTGTATGTACTTTGCACCCGGGTCGCACCTGGAAATGAGCCTTGACTCAGTGTACCTTTCCCAGTCATCAATTTTAAATAAATACAGAAATAAACTGAATACAGATTTAGACTAGAAATGGCATATCTAGCTGCATGTCAACTTTGTAGAAAATTTCAAGAGAGTTACAAAGCAATTCAAGGTCAGCAGTGATGCAATAGCTACTTACATGGCAAATTTTAAAAATCATGTCAAGACAATCATAGACAATCCAAGTTCAGCAGAACCAGTGGGCAGATCCAGATCAGAGACAAATATTCTGCACAATTACATACTGTAACATATGGTGGTTGTGGAGTAAGCCATTCTTCAATGGGAGGACCCTTGAGTGACCAAAGAACTAGGTCAGGGTGGAGCGGTGGGCATGGCCTACCTAGATTTCAGTAAGGTGTTTGACATTGTTCCACACAGGAGACTAGTAAGTAAGCTGGGTAGCCTAGAAGAGGGTCCAAAAGTGGTAAACTGCATAAGAAATTAGTTAAGGGATAGGCACCAGAGGGTGGTGGTAAATGAAATTCACTCCAAGGAAGGGAGTGTGACCAGCAGGGCCACCTCAGGAATCAGTGCTGGGACCGGTCCTCTTTAATGTCTTTACAAGTGACATGGCCAAGTAGCCAGATGGAAAGGTCTGCCTCTTTCGGGATAACACCAAAATCTGCACTAGGGTGGACACTCCAGGAGGGGTCTAAGAGATGAGCAGAGACCTGAGAAACCTAGAAGGAGTGGTCAAGGGTATGATAGCTGGGTTTCAATGTAAAAAAGTGCAAAATAATGCACTTAAGCACATAAACCCAGGGGTAGAATACAAAATGGATTGAGTGGTATTGACGACCACCAAGCAGGAAAGAGACCTAGGGGTGATTATATTGGATGACCTAAAAATGGTCAAGCAGTTAGACAAGGCAGTAGTGAGGGGCATTGGGGTGCATAGGAAGGAGTATCACTAGCAGAAAGAAAGAGGTAATGTTACCTCTCTATAGAGTACTGGTAAGATCCCCACCTAGAGTATTGTGTTCAGTTCTGGAGACCACATCTGTGTAAGGACATGCACAGAGTTGAAGCAGTGCAGAGGAGGGCAACTAAAATGATGTAGGATCTGCATCAAAAGTCCTATGAGGTGAGACTAAATAACCACACTATGTAAACCATGGAAGAGAGGAGGGGGGATATGATAGAGACATTTAAATACCACATGGGGGTAAATAAGGTTCAGGAGGAGAGTATTTTTCAGAAGGAAAGGTGCTCAAGAACAAGAGGACATGCTATGAAGCTGGAGCTGGAGGGGGTAGATTAAGGAGAGATGCGAGGAAGCACTTCTTCATGGAAAGCGTGGTAGATTCCTTCAACAGCCTTCCAGCAGAGGTGGTGGAGGTAGAAACAGTAGTGGGGTTCAAGAATGCATAGGATAAGCATAAGGAATTATAGTGGATAGGAAGAGGGAGAGAGAAAGAGCTGTAGATTGGGCATGGTCTGCGGTAATAGTGTAGGTAGGGACAAATGGGCAGACTGGATGGGCCAAGAGGCCCTTATCTGCTGTCAAATTCTGTGTTTCTGTGTTTCTAGGAGAAAAGGTGTTTAAGGGAGTTAGCAGCTGCAGCTGTCTGTACAATTGTTCTGAATCACTGATTTAAAAATGCTGAAACTAACTACAATGGGTTTCCTAATGTAAGGGCATTCTGCAACTTATTATACAGTGTATGTAGGCAGCTGATATATAGCTAGACAGGGATCTCTGACTGTGGTAACAAGTTTAGTTAAGTTTTGACTTAAAAATTGCACTTGATGAACATTTTGTCTAATATAAAAGAAAACAACAGACTGCTTTTTTTTGTTTTGGCAGGAAAATGTAATCTGAAAGCACTATACAGCAACATTTTTTGTGTGTGTGTTAGGCTGAGCTCTGCAGCAGGCCCCTAGGGCCAGTGGTAGAGTAGGGATGGAGTGAGGGAGGGAGTGTGCTGAGCAGTGGACTGGGCTCAAGTGAATCTCTGGAATGGCAGTTTGGAAGTGCCCTGTAGGAATTTCTGTGTTAGTGGCTCAGTAGGTAGCACACTAGCCTCTGAGGCTGGGAGATCAGAGAGCTGTAGGTTCAGTTCCCACATCTGGCACTTGGGTTAATATCCCAATACTGACACTGTAGTGCAGCATGAAGAGGGTGCTGCACTTCTGAGGTGCCGTCTTTCAGATGAGACGTTAAAATGAGGTCCCATCTGCCTGGATTGGTAGTAGTTCAGGTGGATGCTAAAGATCCCATGGAACTTATCGAAAAAAGAGTAGAGGAATTTCCCCGGTGTCCTGGCCAAATTTCTTCCACTCACTAAAAATACTACCAACAGCTTAATCTGGTTCAATTTCAATTGCTTACCATCTGTATGCCCCCTGGTTGCCCCTGAAAAAGGGACTTCTAGGCACAGTGGGCTTACCGGGTCACCAAAATTCAATAAATAAGAATTTAAATTTTCTTGCAATTAAGGAAAAAAAAAGGCAGCCATCTACATGACACCAAGTGATGGGGGATGAAGTTGAGAAAGGAGCTTATGGGGAACAGACAGATAATTTAATGGTGAAACATTTGTTAGGAGGTTTACAGTGTAAGCATTTATATCTAACCTGTTTTTATAGTCTTTCCAAGTGTAGTATAGAGAACATCAAAGTTTTTGAGCACTGGACATTATGTCACAATAACAGGCGTGAACATATAATGTTGGGGGACATTAATATAGATTGGGGAAAAAACTAGATTCGAGTAAGATCAAACAAAAAATGGAAGCACTGAATCTTTTTCAGTTGATTCCCTGACTCACTTTAACTATAAAACGGGTAATCACTCTATTATACAGTGGATAATTACAAATCATCCTGCAAATATTTTAAGGCAAGGCATTTGCCTGATTCAGTCTCCAATCACTGCCCCGTATTTTGTCTCAGGAAATTTAAAAGAGAACAAATTCAGCCAAAGGTGATTAGTAAAATGAATATATAATGATTGAATGTTGAAGGTTTTCTATCAGACCTTGGCCAGAAAAAGTGGCAACAATTTGGTAATGAAGTTAGTTTGGATATAGCTGTTGAACGGTTAACTGGCTGTCTTGTTAGTACTTTTGAGGCTAATACATCGCTTTCAAAACGTGTAAAGGGAATATACTCTCCCTGGCTGAACAAGAAGCTTAGGCAGTTATTGAGGAGCAGCGAAAAGTTAAGTATTGAGCTGAGTTATTGTCATTTTTATTTCTGTATTTGTTGTTATGTTATGCTTGGTCTCCTTCTCATTGTTTGTATTGCATCGCTTTTTCCAGGGGTCGCACCTGGAAACGAGCTTCCGCTCAATGTGTTTTTCCCAGTTACCAAATTTTAAATAAATAAAAATATATAAGTAAGACATCAATTTCTTAAGAGGGAGGGATACAGCAAGTCAAATTCAATATAAAGAACTGAGAAATAGGGTAAAATTGGAGGTAAAATACACTAAATCATCATATTACCATCAACAGCAATTGCAGCATGTGAGAAATCCCCAAACCTTCTGGGCCTCTTTCAAGACATTATGCAGTCCACAGGATAGGTCTGGGATCAAATGTTTAAAGAATGGGGACAGATTTATACAAAGTGAAGACGACATGGCAGACCTATTTAATAAAAGTTGCATTGCTAAAATGATTCAAGAGGAAAGGAATAGTCAGGACTGCAGGGATTATGTCTCAAAAATTGGTAGGGTGGGGGGTGACTTTATAAAATGTTAACTTTGCCAAGATTGATGAAAAGGAGGTGCTGGAGATTTTACAGCACTTAGATGAGTGGAAGGGCTGTGGGTCTGACAATCTGTATCATAGGTCATTAAAGATAGCAGCCAGTAAGATTTTGGAACCTGTGACTGCATTGCTTATTTTATCAGTGAGGCCAGGAGTTGTTCCTTCTCAATGGAAGGAATCTATCATTATCCCATTATTTAAGGAAGTGGATAGATTAAGTATCTCAAATTACAGACCTATTTCTCTGGGTATCCAGTGATGATGGTGGCTATAAATGAGCGAGTCCCAAAACAGCGACTCATTTACAGCGCTACACATGTGAACTACCCTGCAAGGGTAGTGATGAAATGTGAAGGTGAGGGTAGTGATGAGTGAGGGAGTGTTACGAGGGTGACCGGAAAGGGAGGTATAGGGAGGAGGGTTTACGTGGGGTAATGTAGCCTGCTACTGTCGAGCTAGCCATGTAATGTGATGGTGAGGGTGATTAGCTTCGGTGCAGCAGGTGCTGGGTTCGAGGCTGGGGGGCCGGGAAACATTTTGTTGTTGCTGCTGGATTTTTGTTTTTTTTTGGGGGGGGGAATGTTCTCCCTCTTCCCGACATTCACCCCCTGGAGTTGGTTATATAAAATCAGGGGCATGCAGGGTGGTGCAGCTCCCCCCCCCATAAGTCCTATTTCAGTTGCCGGATGTTTTGTCACCAAGTGTACATTGCCGTTGTGCTTTTCGGTGATGTGCTTTCGCTATAATGGCAATTGTTGTCTTGCGATCACCATTATGACATGGGACCATTTCTCTGCTGCCAGTTCTGGGGGAAGTGCTGCAAAAATGTATTTTTCACCAGCTGATATCCTATTTCGAGGAAAATTGAATAATAAATGATCATCAGCATGGATTTACGAAGGGGCAGTCCACTGTGATGGCCCTAGCTGGGTTGGCAGGCACTGTACTCACAGCCTGTGAAGAAGGGTTGATTATTGGTACTTGTTGAACTGGCTGGGGCCTTCAACACAGCGGACCACAATTTGCCTTTAGATAAACTTGAAAGGATTGGAGTGAAGGGGCAGGATTTGTTATGGTTTGAAAACTATTTGAGTCATCACACTCAAGAGGCAGTGAGTTGTCAGGGCCAAAGGAAGTGAAGGCAGGGGTTCCCCAGGGCTCAGTACTGGGTCCCCTGCTATTCTCAGTTTTTATTAATAGTCTTTATCTTCTCCCACGGCAATAGTTTATTGTATGCTGATGATACTGTTGTTCTTGATTCTGCCCACTCTATAGTGGAGCTCTGGGGTCCTTACAGACTAATTATTATATTTTGGCATCATGGCTGGAAATGAATAAATTAAAACTGAACAAAAATAAAACTAATATGATTGTTGGTTCTACCCAAAGATTGGGCTGAATTAAGAAAAATTTGCAAATTGCTGGAAAAATGGAAATGTACTCTTTGTAGTTTCTAGTTTTAAATATTTGGGGGGAGCTGCTGGATTCTAGATTTACTATTGTACCACACATTGAAAACAAGAGGAATAAGTTAAATCAGAAACTAGGCTATCTGTACTGTGACATCAGCTCACTGACTGATGAAGCCTGAATGCTTATTGCAAAGCAGGTCCTAATTCGTACTTAAGACTATGGAAATATTATATTTGTGAACCAAAATAATGTCTTCATAGCAAAATATCAATCAGTCTTAAATAACATCTGCCGCTTTGCTCTTAAGGCACCTTTTAGAACCCATCACTGTAATTTATATGGTGCAATGTGAATTATCCCTCCCTAGCTGAGGATTGAGTATAACACAGCAGTATTTGCCTATTGAATATTTAAAAACTCTGGGCTGGATATTTTATTTTCCTCTTTTAATCTGTCTAACTCATATAACACTAGGAGTAATTCATCTAAGTGTTTTGTATCAATTCCATGAAGTTAACATTGTGTAAAAACAACTTTTTGGGGGGGTTTGGACCAAGTATTTTAAATGATTTGGCAAGCTTGGTTAAAACAGCACACAATTAAACACATTTTAAACATCTGTTACAGAACCCATACAGCATGAATGTTAAATGTCAACGTAATTGTTTTTAGTTACTGTTTTTTGTATTTGATCTATTTTGTAATTGTGTTTGCAGTTGTTTATTGTTGAATATCAGATATGACTGAAAAAGGGCCTTGCCCAGTTCACGTCTTGGTAATACTAAGAAAACAAAACAAGACCTCCTAGGCCTGGGATAGAATGAAGGAAGGGACTAGGAGCCTGGGAAGTGGCTAATAATAGCACATTTTCTTTGCAAAAACAAAATTAAAAATATATAATTTTATTAATAGCATAAAGTTTTCTTCAGATTCTTTAGAAGCACAGCATATGTGTGTGTGTGTGTGTATATGTGTTCAGTTGTGCTTTCCCTGTAGAGTATAGGGAATGAATAGAAGCCTTGACCGCAGTCAGCACATTGGTGTCAGTTGGCAACTGGCCTGTGCATGCTACTAGCTGGCAGTTTGCGTTTGCAAAAACAACATGTAAATATATAATTTTATTTCATAAATAACATTTTCTCGATCTTTATGACACTATAACATTTGTATAAGTCAGATTCAGGTGTGACATCCCAGTAGAGTATAGGTAGTGACTGGTCCAAGTGTCCACTGCTAGTTGGCTCATCGTAGAAACAAAATTAAAATATATATACATTTGTGAAGTGAACTTTGGGATTGTTTTTACTGGCCCCGTTATCGTTTGGCACTTTCCCGGACTTGCCCTCCACTGTGGATTTTAATGCATTGTGCATTTTGAGCAACTGTGCCGACTGGGCGTTCTGCATGTGTTGATCCATGGAAACAGTACCAACTGGGCTTCTAATTGTCTGTTTGGTGAGAGGTTGTCCGTGCCACTGCGTTGTTCGTGAGGAACGGCACGGGCTTGGGAAGCTTGAGGCTGTGGAGGATTTTTGTTATATTTCGGACGGTCTTTGATGAATAAGCAGCCGAGTTATGCTTGTGGAGAGCCAGTAGGAATGATTGACTTGGAGTTCCAGGACTGTGAGGAATTGCACGGGTGGAGTGAATGCGAGGGCTATGGAAGAACTGTGAGTCCTTGGACCTGTACTTGCTTGGGTGACTTCCTTGCTCCTTTCTTGTCCACCCTTTGAATTTTGGGTGACGACTGTCTATGACTGGTGGAGTATTGTTGTTTCAATCTGCCTCTTTGTCCTCTGGCTTTTGCCGGGTGTTTTCTCTGTGGAGATTTACTACCCCACGGGGGTTTGGTGTTCCTAACCAGCTGGGGAGTCGACTGGGGTATCTTGCTCCCTTAGACCCTTGGAAATGGCTGCAATTGTGGCCTTTCTCGGGTTCTTTTGGTGTTGGGTTGTTTTATTTCTCCTGAGAGCTCCTGGCAGTAAGTACAGGGGTTGTTACGAAGGAGTTTCTTCCAGCAATAGCAAAACTGTATGCCGATTCAGCCTTTGGAATTCTGGTGGTTCCTGGTTTTGGTTATATTTAATTCTGGGCCTGGATTAAAGAGACTGCTGACTTCCTCCTTTTTTGTGGATTATTTTGCCTTTCTGCCTGGATGATTGGGTGGTGAGAGGACCCTGCGTCCATGTGCTTTATTTATCTATTTTTATTTTGTTGGAACTTGTAGTTCCTTTCCCTGTCAGTGAAGAAGATTGTAATTTTCCCTCTCACGGTTGGGAGAGATCTTGGGGGGACTTTTATAGTTTTATTTCTCCTTTTCTTGGACTGGAATAATTCTGTTTTGTTTTTATTTGTTGTTATATTATTATAATTTGGTTTAACTGTCTGACAGTGAGAGTGCCTTTCTATCCTCTCTCCCCAGTGATGAGAGGACTGGGGGGGGGGGGAGACAAATTATTCATTGTTTTTGTTACATTATGTGTTGGGTCTGGGGGTGAGAGTCCCTAAGCTTCGTTTGTTGTCTATTTGTTTTTGTGGGTTATTTTGTACTAATGGGGGGTTGTCAGGGTCTCTAATTTCAGACTCTGATTTGATGTTAGCTAACCTGGGAGTTGGGTGGGGTTTTTAAATCGTTCTTTGTTAGGGGGGTATTATTAGTTTGTTAGTTTTATTTTAGGATTTATTTATTGTATTTTTATTCTGCAGCCTAGCTTACAGCATGTGCTGGCCTTCAGCCCCCAGAGTTGTGCGCTACTCATCCTCCTCTCTTCGTACCCTTCGCCCTTTTCACTCTCCCCCTCTTCAGTTCGAGATCTACAATCATTGTAGAGCACTGGGTATTGTGTGTAAGAGGAGGAGAAGGGCATGGGGTTGCGAACAGGGGAGGATGATTGAGGGGGGTCATCGTATTGGGGTGGTTGGTACCAGAAGGCACCCTGGGGTGAAATGGAATCCTGATCATGGTTTTCCATGTCTTGTGCCCATACCCAAGGGCACCACCGATTATGGTGGGCAGATGGACTGTGCAGCCCGCGAGGTTCATCCAACTCGGGCAGTGTTGTGCAATGCCAGGTCCATTAAAAACAAGACCGCAATTATTGCTGATCTTGTTGGTACGGTGGACCTGGCTTGCATTACTGAGACCTGGTTGGATGATAACTCTGGTGCCATTTTGGAGACTATGACTCTAGCCGGGTACTGGTGTTACACCACCCAAGATTGGATCATGGGGGAGGGGTTGTGGCCTGTTTCAAGACTGAACTCGCCTCACGGGAGGTCCTAGTGGGGGTTGGGTCCTTTGAGTGTATAGTAGTAGCAGGTGTAGGCTTCAGATCGCCTCATTTACTGTCCACCTGGTGATATGAAGCGATTCCTTCAGGAAGTGGCGGCTCATCATCGGTTACGTGTATGCTTGGAGTCGCCCAGATTGATGGTTCTGGGCGACTTCAACGCCTGGGTCAATGACGAACTCTCTCAATTTGGTCAACACTTCCTCCAGTTAATGACAACGCTGGGCCTTACACAAGTGGTTTCCTCTGCTACACGTAGATGTGGACACTCCTTGGACCTAATCTTCCTTCTAGGGGTTGAGGCATCCGATGTGGGGGTGGAACCCGTCAGGTGGTCAGATCATTACACCGTGGGGTTTAGTTTTTGCACCCCTTCTAGAAGGCCTGCCCCTATGGAGTTGGTTAGGTACCGCCCTTTGCGGGATATAGATCCCCAAGGGCTTGCAGCGGTGCTTGACCTCTAGTCCCCCGTGTTGGCAAGTAGTGATCCAGAGACCTTCGTGTTGGCCTATAACACAGCCGTTGTGGAGGCTCTGGATTTCATTGCTCCAGTTCGTGTTCGCCCCCTCTCCCTTCGCCCCAAGTCCCCTTGGTTTGATGGGACATTGAGGGAGATGCGGAGACAGGGGCGAAGGTTAGAGCATTGCTGGCGAAAGTCCGCCCTTGATGCCGACCACCTTCGATTGATGGATCATTATTTGGTCTATCAATCTGCAATCACCCGTAAGAAGGCAGAGTTCCTGTCAAGGGAGATTGCAGTTGCTCAGAATCGACCAGCTCAGCTGTTTCAAACTGTGGACAGACTGTGCAACCCAGCCTGTCTGCAAGTTCGGAAAGTCTTTCCACAATTGAAGTGCGATGAGCTTGCTCGGTTCTTTGTAAATAAGGTGGCCGACATTAGGGCCGAACTGCTGCCATCACACTCTAGGGGGGTTGCCGTGAACCGGTGTGAGATCACGGTGCCTCGGTTTTCCTGGAGTTCCTTCAGTCAGCTGGAGTTCATTGATGGCATGAGGATCATCCAGCATATGCACCCTATGTGCTGTAGTTTGGACCCTGGACCAACCTCCCTAATTTTGGGTTGTATTGACATCATTGATCCAGTCTTTGTGCAGATAGTCAGGTGCTCCCTGGAATCTGGTGAGTTTCCTAGCTCCCTGAAAGAGGCGGTGGTGACACCCCTCTTGAAGAAAGCTACCTTGGACCCTGACTTTCTCAAAAACTACAGACCTATCTCTAACCTTCCCTTTGTTGGGAAGGTGATTGAGAAAGTAGTGGCTACACAACTGGAGGACCATTTGATCATCCATGATGTCTATGAACCCCTCCAGTCCGGTTTTCGTAAAAGACATAGTACTGAGACAGCGCTGGTTCGGGTGCTCGATGTCTTGATGGCCAGAGATTGGAAGAGTTGTTTCATTTTGGTTCTCCTTGACCTTTCTTCAGCATTTGACACTGTAGATCACATGGTGTTGATAGAATGCCTGAGGCTGTTTTGTGGAATATCTGGAACTGTCTTAAGATGGTTCACATCATTCCTCACTGGGAGATCACAAAGAGTTGTGTCCGGGGTTTTTTCCTCGGATTCAATGGCTTTGTCGTGTGGGGTGCCTCAGGGTTCAGTATTGTCACCCATGTTATTTGCGGTGTATATGCTACCCATCGGAGGTATTGTAAGGTGGTAAGGGCTGAGGTTTCGCTGTTACGCAGATGATACCCAGCTCTACCTTTCTTTTGGCCCCGATCAGGAGGGAGCTCTCTCGGTCTTTAATAGCTGTCTAAAAGAAATCCAGGAGTGGATGAAATCTAGCTGGCTGAGGTTGAACTCTGATAAGACTGAAGTACTGGTTGTGGACCCGGGTCGATAGATAGGGGGGGTCGGGTGATGGTGCATCTTCAGGAATTTTTCTTTGAGGCTTTTCTCTCCCGACCTCTGAACGGGTGCGGAACCTGGGGGTAGTTCTTGACAACGGTCTGACACTGCATTCACAGGTGTCAGCAGTCATCAAGACTTCCTTATATCATCTTAGGAACATAGCCAGGATTCGGCATCTTGTTCCGTCTGCCGACCTGCCAACGCTAGTCCATGCCTTCGTGTCCTTGCATTTGGATTATTGCAACTCCCTTTATCTAGGGCTTTCTGGGGTTGAAATCTGTCACCTGCAGCTAGTGCAGAACACTGCAGCCTGGCTTTTGACAGGTTCTAGTAGATCCTGTCACATTACTCTGGTGCTGCGCGAACTGCACTGGCTGCCATTTCGGTGGCGGATCACCTTTAAAGTTGGATTGCTGACTTTCAAAGCCCTACACGATCTGGGCCCAGTCTATCTGAAAGAACTTCTGGTTCCTTATTGCCCTAATGGTTAACTCCACTCGGCCGATGAGGGGTTGCTAGAAGTTCCATGGGTGAATTAGAAATCTTCGGGCGCTCGGGCTTTTTTGTATGTGGCCCCCATGCTTTGGAACTCTCTACCCCATCGGTTGTGGGAGTGCACCTCTGTGGAGGGTTTCAAGCGAGGTTTGAAGATTTTTTTGTGGGAAACTGCATTTTTAGAATATTGACTGAATTAATTGTTCTGATCCAGCTGAATTTCTTTTAATGATTTTTATTGTTTTAATCTGTTATTTATGTACGGTGCCTTGGCAACTGAAAGGCACCTTATAAATAAAAATGATTATTATTATTTTATTTCACAAATAACATTTTCTTCAAGTTCATTAGAAGTACAGTATTTGTGTGTGTCAGGCTCAGTGTGCCAGCCCTGGAAGCCTTCTTAGAGGAGCAAGAATTGATTGTGAACTGGCAACCTGCTGCAATGATGCAGCAATGGAGCACCAGAAAGGAGAAGCAGTAATGAAAAACCAAAGTGGAGTTTGATTAGCCGTGGCCCCTCAATGGAAAATGTGGAAACTGAATCAACAGTTGACCAAGTATCACTCCCAGTGGCTAGATGGTTGAACTTGGGTAATAAAAGCTGAAAAAAGCTAAGAAAAATTGCAGCAGGCACAGGCAGGGAAAGTGGATGAGGAGTGGGATATTGGGGCACCCTGTGGACACAGAGACATAAGTATATACCTGATAGAAGCAGCAAAAGCAATTCTGGATAGAAGTCAGAACAGGTAAGACTTAGGACAGGTAGGAGAGCAAAACAGACAGACAGTGGTTCTCAAAAAAAAAGAGGCCCCAGAAAAATGATAAAACAAAACCTCATAAAAGTCAGTGGAGAAGGAGAAGGAAAGAAGTGCCCCAGTAGATACAGATGAGGTGAAGGAATTGGCTTATGTTTTTGAGGTGCCTGAACTGCTAGTGGAGGAAGTAGATGAGGAAAAAAAAAAGCCATGGTAGCAGCCCCTGGTATGTGCACCAAAGAGTGCTATTTAGCAAGTCCAAACCAGTGACTGAATTTATTTAGAGCTGGCAAAGAATCATGGACACATACAGTGTGCCTGATATGTAGAGACAGGCTTACTTGGAGGAAGGAGGGCACATGACTGGAAACATCTACCATAAGACAAGGCATTTGTTAAGTCGCAGAAATCTCAATATGCAAAGGGGTGCCAACTCATGTCGTCTGCACTAGGCAGATATGATGATGATGGACAGAGAGAGGTGAATGTTGTGAGTAGACAGGAGGTGAAGGAAGAGGAAAGAAGTCATCCTTCTTTAAGTGGATGCTCAACCCCATGATCCTTTATTCATAGGTTCTTTAGCTCATTGACTCCCGCACCTCTGAAATGCTGCAAACCCCCATCCATCTCCACCCCCAGGGACAACAAATGGATGTGCCAGACATCTGGTGAACCCAAACAAGCATGTCAACGGCATACCTCTCAACCTCCCTCATCAAAAATCAGGGACAAGGCTTAAAATGATCGGGGACAAATGACCAAAATCAGGGACACATCTGAAAAATTTGTAATATGAGTTCCAGAAGCTGTGTACAACATGCTTCTTAGTATGAATAGCATTTTCTTAATGAGAACTAGACTGTAACACCAAAGGCTAGTATTATTTTATGATTCAGATCCCCATTCTTCAGTGACAGAAATGCCAAATTTAGGAGGGACAGAAGAAATTTCAGAGGCAAAATCAGAAAATCTGAAAATCAGGGACACTTGAGAGGTATGGTCAACGGTCTCCGGGCCAGATTCTGGAAATGAGCCAGCAGTACATAGTAACATAGAAATTTAAGGTTTTAAGGGATGACAGAATCAACTCTGCTCCCTCCTGCTTTATAAGCAGGGACCAACAGGTATGCTGTGCACATAGGTACTAATTTATAGAGATTTCCCAACCACTCTTATACCCAGGGTACCCTGTGATTACCTGGAAAAGCAAAAATGTGTCCAGGCTTAACTTGAAGGCCTATACTTCATGTATGTTCCATAGGTTCACCGCCCTCTGGGAGAAGATATCCCTCTTAAGATTTCTCTTGAATTTATAACATTTGAGCCTCAGGGTGTGTCTGCACTGCCTGCCTGAGCATACAAAATAAAACAGTTCCACCTGTTTAACTATATAGCTATGCTTTAGTTTAAAGCAACTAAGATCAGATGCCCCTCAGCCTCACACTCTCCCTGCTGAAAATGTAGTGGGACTCCATTCTTTCCTCACAGCTTTTTTCCCTCCCTAACACTGATCATTTTGGTGGCCCAGCAGAGTACTCTTACTGTCTCAATATCCTTTATGTGTTGTATTTTGTATATGTTTAAATACTATAGTTCGAGGGAGCAGTCCCGACCAATCAGAATGCTCCTTTTCTCTGCAGGTGAGACACTCTTGTTCTGTGAAGTGTGTCTCACATGCAGATGCCCTGGAAATGGGCATTTTCTGGAACAATTAAAAAAAATATATATATATGCTGTATATATTATTGATCGCGCTTGATCGTTAATATAGTAATACCACCTCAGAGACCACTCTTATGCTTCTAAGAGTGTTCTCACATTCTTAGGGTATCAGATCTGCTTACCCTAAGAATGCATGTGAGACCACCCTTACAAGCATTAGAGTGGTCTCTGTGGCAGTATTAACATGTATAAAACCAACAGGCTCAAGGCCAAAAAGTTAATAAAAGCCACTATGAAAATGTTATCCACTGACTGACTTTCATTCTTCTCTGTGAGAAAGTTGCAGTGCCCAGGTGCTAAGTTTCCAGCCATATGTGCTTCACCACAGTGAAAATTTCAGATTTGTATCATGGTGTCTGCAAGACTGTGTTACATGCCATGAGAATATCCTTTGTGCCACCAGTTCACATCATTACTGGCATGTGGATTAAGAGCAGACCACACATGGCTATGACTGCCAACTGGCTCAACTTCCCCTCTTCCTTCTCTTTCTCCTCCCATGATTGAAGTTGCAGCAGCAGCAGAGGCAACAAGTCATCTGGACTCTCTGATCTCTGCAAGCAGGCAGCTTTATGTGTCTGTGGAATCAACTATGACCATTTTTTGGAAAACCCGTTAGAGTGCCTTGAGCAGAGGTTTGATAAGTGTCTGACACACACTTCCTCTCAGTAGGCTTTGTAGAAGCAGGTAATCAAGGAAGTACTGTAAAGATATTCAGGATGAGTCACTATATCCATGAACCATGCTGTGCTCACTTCATAAACCCGTTAGTTCATTAATTTCTAGATGAAGAAGGCAGCAGTATGCAGAACTGTGTAGAAGTGGTCAAAAAGTTCTGTGTTCATTTCAGCCATTATGTTAAGCAGCAGTGGCTCCAACCTCTATTATAAGTCTAATTAATTATTCATGATGGCAGGGCCATCCTTGATTGGTTGCCGCACCGGTCTGAAATCTTTAAGAAGTGACTGGCATGGCACCAGCTCTACCGTTCCCACTGTCACGCTCCCACTGCTGCCACAGAAAAAGTAAGCAAATGTTGTAAAAAAGAAGCCATTATTGTGATTAGACTTATAATCACAATAATGACCTCTGAGCCAGTAATTTCCTTGAGATTAATGAATGAGTGGGTGGGGGTGGCCCTCAACTGTGCCTCAGGCCACCCTCCCCCCCAGCCGGTCATTAATCTCTAGGAAACGACTGTCTCTTCAGCCATTATTGCTTAATTAATAACCAGGGTAACAGCTGGCAGCCAGGGCATCAATACAAAGTACATGTATTGTTCCTATGGGGGTAGCTCTACACCACATGGAGCACCAACTAGGACACAGCATTTTTTTTACCAGAGCATGTGCCCTAATGTAGAGCAGCCACTGCTGTTATGGTTCAGAGTATGTCATGGAAAATTTAGAGGCAGTCCCATCCTCCTTTCATCAACTTAAACGAGATGTGCCAAAGAGGTGTAATTCTACCCATTAAGTGATGTAGTAGGTGCTTGAACAACAGAGAGTCATCCATCAGTATGCAGTTGGACATGGTATTGGCAAGGGAGAGTTAAACATTAGCTCTTATCAGTGGTGACTAATGGAGACCCTCTGCTGTGTGCTGAAGCCCTTTGAAGAGGCCACACATGCAGTGTGGATACAAGCCATTTAATTTTAGATAGTTTGGATATTGTGAATAAGCTACAGAGCCAGAAAATATAGTGTACAGTCCAAATCCATCATGTGGACAAAACAGATGGGATACATTAAATCGGTGTATAATCTAAGCCTTTAGATATTATTATTATTATAAGGGTCTCAGGAATGCTGCAATCTTATTGGTTGTTAGCATTCTGAGAGCCTTATGTTATTCTACTTATTAACATACTTGTTCAGCCTCATTACAGGAGCACTGATTTAAAAAAACATAAAGTCCTACTTACCTTCCAGCATTCTATGCCTGGAAGTTATGGACACCATTAGACTAAGGTTGACAGAACAAGAAAGACAGTGACTCACATCACAATTGGCTGAATGTTAAAAAAAAAAAAGGAAAAAGCTAAACATTGCTGCTGCACTCTCAAGTGCTGCTGTTACACACATTATTTGTCTTCCTGTGTTGGGATACTGACCCATACCTGAAACGTGAATGTGGAGCCTTCCTTTCTCGTGGCCACATGATTTACCTGGGCATCTATGCCTGACTCCTGACTCCCCCAATGTCCAAACACAAATGGCACCATTGATTCAGCGGGCTGAGCTAGGAGAACAAATATCAGCCTCCTCAGACAGCCTTAAAGGGGCATGCCCTGATTAACAGGGTGATTCCAGCTAGAGCCAGTGCAGTTTAAAACCAGAAATGGTAGAGCTGGTTTGAGAGCAAGCTGGCTTGTGGGTGAGTGGGCTCACAGGTTCGCTTAACATCTGTGGTGAGACTTAGCAACAAAGGGAGCTGGTTTCACGGTGAGTGAGTGGGTGGGTGGGCAGGAGGGCTAGGGTGTTTCAGTTAACAGCTGTGATATGGTTCAGAATGTGAAGTGATGGTGCCGAATTCAGAGCAGGCTCATGGGCAGGCAGAGGGGAGACTGTATTTAATAGCCCCAGCGCAGCTCAAGATGATTAATGATGGTGCCAGTATCAGAGCGGGTGGGTGGGTGGAGGTTTTAAATAACAACAGAACAGGTGGTGCCAGTTTCATAGCGGGTAGGCAATGGGGCTTCAATTAACAATCACAGGATGGCTCAGAAATGTGAATGTGTGAAAATGCACTAGAGTTCATTCATCTGTGTAGCCCATAAAATACAATATAACCCATTCAGTGGTGTTATAATACAACAGGAGCTGCCTGCATGAAAACGGCAGGAGTGTTTTTTTTTTTTCGTTTTTGCTGTAACTCAGCATAACAACACCTCTGCCGATACTGTAAAGATCGAAGGAGTGGGGGGTGGGGAATCATAATAGAATTGTGTTCCTCTGACAGTGCTATTGTTAACCTTTGGTGGTTGGACTAGTTTACATAATTAATTAAGAATATCTGCAATAAATACAATAAACCATTGAAAACATGTTAAGAAATATGAACCCAATTATAATAATAGCAATAAGGAACTCTTCGGGATTGAGCCTCGTGCCACATTATGCCCACAGGAGATGTTTTACAGGATATTATAAAAAGGGTCTGAGAAATGGAGCTTTCTGATTGGCTGCAAACATTCTAACAGCCTTATGTTAATCTTTTATTAACATACATGTGGAGCTTACCCATATGCAGAACAAGGTTTAACACTGTTAAAATTTTTTTTTTATTATAATAGCAATAAGGCACTCCCAGGGATTATGTTAATAGTCAATCACCCTCTAGGGGCATGTGGCACTCGGCTACACCTTGTGCCACAGTACACACCTAGAAGGTGATTAACAGACCATTAACATAACCCTTGGTCATGCCTTATTGCTTAATTAACACAACCCCATCGTTCCTTATTGCTTAATGCAGACTGATTAGTGCACCACAGCATTTGCACAATGTTACAATATACAAATGTCCTTCTTAAATGCTAATTAATTCTAAGTTTGTGCACATGGACACTGCTAGCCTTCCTGATTTCTGAATTTAGCAAGTTCCATGGCATATCCATGTTGGAGGCAGTATAACACAGTGGTTTAAGGCTCTGAGCTGCAAATCTGGAGACCTGCGTTTGAAACCCACAGCCCCCACTTGCATACTGTGTGACCCTAAGCAAGTCACTTAACTTCCTTGTGCTCCCAGGTTGCACCTGTAAACAAGCATCAGGTTAGTGTGTCTCTGCTGGTTAATATATATATATATATATATATATATATATATATATATATATATATATATATATATATTCCCTCAGCTGGTCGGAAATGTTTTACTTGAATTACTATTGATTTCTGTTATTTGTAAGTTGGATCTGTTACTGGATAAAGAAATATGAATATTGCAAACTTTGTTCAATGTGTTAGTCAAAGCAGCAGTATCTGTTAGTCACTAAAATTTGTAAACATGTAAGTTTAACAATAATATATTTCTGACATTATAAAAAGGTAAATAAAAAGCAAGGTCTCTGATTGGCTACTGACATCCAGTAGCCCTACATTAATCTTTTAAAAGTACCCATGTAGAGTCACTTCACATGTGGCAAGATCAGTTGAAACAAGTCCCTTATTTTAAAATGATTCTGTTCCTGCATTCTAAACAGCTTCTTGCTGCTGCCCTTGAATATCACCAACCGCAATCACAAAACTGCCACTTGCATCAGCTGATACAAAAGCCACATCCGTAAAAATTGAACATCTGTTGGTAAAACAAATTTAAATCAGTGAAAGCTATTTTATAGTGGAGCTATCATTTACGTTACTACCACTGGCCATAGATGCGTTTCTCGACAGCATCACCGAGTTTGACAGGTCTCAGTTGATAGTCCGACTGCAGAAGGAAATCACCAAGAGTTGCTGTCAGCAGCTGCTGCACAACCTTTAAGTAATGTTAACCATGAAGGAAAGATTCTCTCATTCATCCTTTGCACACTGATAAACCAGTACCGATTACTAAAGGCTAGTTTTAAGTAGGAAAATAAGTGTGCACAGGATGAATGAGAGGATATTGTCTTTGTGGTTGCCTGGCAACATGCCCAATGTCAGAATCCAGACCCAGACAAATGGATTAGGGAAACCAACATTGTTGACCACAGGATTTAAAAATACACCGGAAGTGAAAAAAAAATTTGAGCACCCAATGCTGTAACCCTGCACTCATTGGTGTAGCCCAGCTAATAGTGCTGCCGAGGCTCCCACATATATGAATGTTCCCATAAATAAAAAAAAGAGAAGCTGTGTTTTAAGGTTTTCCTGTGTGTGCACTTTGACAAAAAAAACAAACAGTAGGACTTAAATAAGATTTCTGACTCTCATTATGAGCTCCATTCAATGTGACTCTAGCTACCATGGCAGTGCTTTTTTTTGCAACTCCATCGCAACCATTGGCATATGTGGTGATCGTGATTCTGACTTGAGACGCGTTCTCGGTCAACATCAAGGAAACAATCAAGCAGTGCTAGCATGCAGTGGTGATGCAGTCATTGATCAGCTGAAGATGGATGTTCCTTCATGTGCCAGTCAAGGCGAAATAACTACTTTATGTTGTTTTTCACCTGAAAATACAATTATAAAACAACAACAAAAGGTACATATGTATAATAATTTTTTTTTTCATTTTTATAATAGCAATAAGGTACTCCCAGGTGTTATGTTAATGCTCTTGTTAATCACACCTGGGGCAATATGGCACTTGGCTGCACATTGTGGCACATTATGCCCCCAGGGGGCAATTAACTAGAACATTAACATAACCCCTGGTCGTACCTTATTGCTTACTTGTGAGAATGATGGCAAGTGTATTTGTAAATCCCTTTTATTTACAAGAGGCGCAATGTGCATATATTTGAAATATAATTTCAAATTAAAAAGAAATTAATTCCCTTGTACATTTTTAAAAATGTTCATGACTAGTTTTATAATTAAAGACTCAAGTCAATAAATAGGCTGCCACAATCTGTTTTTTAAAAAAGCTCTTGCCTCAAGATGATTCTTTGATTTTACATACTAGAGTCATGTGGTAAATGTATTGCCATTGTGCTAGCATACATTTAGGATGGCAAAAGCCCAGTACCTAATCAGGATATTTCATTTTATCTTGGGGAAGAGTGTGGAAAAAAAATAAAAACTTCAAAACCATAAACTTCTGTTCAGAAATGAATAAAGTGAAAAAATACTGAATGTATTTTCACAGACCTCTTCTGTAAGTACTTGGGAAGGGAAGGATTGCTCCATTTGTATATGGAGAATGCAAAATGGATCATTCTGCTGACTGTATTTCAGAGGTACAAATAAGGTGCCTAAACATTTGGCTGTGGATCTGCAGAAGTTTGGATGTAGCACTTGCAGCAGTTTTAGTGCTGTAGCTACACCAGAATGCTTCAATTAATTTCATTCTGATGCATTAACAGTGATTGTGGAGGACCTTGGACATGGTGCGCTTACATGGTTACTTACAGCAATCAAGTAATCCTTTTGCAGGCTTACGTAATAATGTTCTGAACCCGATCCTCTGGCCCCCACCAGTGCCGATGTCCTTCTGTATTATATATCTTATATATATGTTATGGATGTGCAGAAATTAACATGCACCATATCCATAGTCCTTCACAATAGCCTGAGGACAGGTCAGGGGTAGGATGGGTGTTTCAGGTGAATTATTCAGATGTTATGCATTACAGAGTTGCAACCCCACATTGAATACATGCCATGCTTTCAGATGGGGGGCTTTTCCTCCATAAAAAAAAAAAATAAAACAAATCAAGAAAGTGTGCATGCTATGCTTTCAGTGGGGGCACTCTGCCCCCCCAACCCGGTAACAACACAAATTCATCGACATACAGCACTCTTATGCAGTGTTACTAAGAGCACCCGGTGGGGTGGCGGAGCTCCCTGATTGAAAGCATGAACACTTGTATCTTCAACTTCATATCCAACTAATTTACCAAATACATTTGCTTTTTCCTGGGGAGTTCGGGCGGCGGAACCCCACAACTAAAGGTGCACAATTACCATAGGTACAGTTGTATCAAAGCATACTGGGCTTACTGGTTACTCTGCAAGCAGTGTTCCAGGTTTTATTTTTTTCTTCAATGTGGCTGGTGGGCTTTGGTGTCTAATTGAACATCAACCACAGTCTCTGGTGATGTCACCACATCTGCACCATAAAATAACCAGTTGGGAAAAAAGTGCACAACCTGTCCATGGTTTTCCACAATCACTGCATTAACTACACTTTACTCACTTAATGGCAAATAAATTAATCATGCATCAGAATTTTGACCCATGCTTATTTTTGATTCAGATCTTGTGGTAATTGTATCTATAAGTTAGACAACTTTTTTGTGTTCTAACAATCTTAGTGCAAGTAGCACAACTGCAGTGAAATCATGCCACACGTGTTTGAAAATCCAACCCTTGAAGTTCTGGAAAGATTTCTGTAGCTCAGTACAGCAAGTACCTTGCTACGGATACTGCCTACAAGGAGGTAACAGTGAAACCAATGCAAGGCAGAAAGCACAAGTGCCAGGGCAAGATATTACCTTAACTACTGGGAAAAGAGAGGCACCAATCACAGAGGCTTCTTATTAGTTATCAATGATCTTTTCAGCAAAAATGCACTATGACTCATCACACAGATCCTGCCCACCAGGGCATGCTACTAAGTGACCCTGTGGCTAGATCATGAATATAGCAAACACTTTGAACCTGCACTACCCAAACCACCTCTCTATGCCCAGTATTGCATGTTTAAACCTTGTCTTGATCTTCACCCCCCGGCCCCATATACTGGTTTAGCTCCTTACCAGGAATGCATGTGACTCAGGCTTCTAGTCTTGAAAAAATTCTTAATGTGCTCAATCAAATGGGCATATGCCAATTCAGTGATTCAGACAACCTAGTGCCCAGCTCTTTTTTGATGGCTGCCTCTGCTGATGGCATTCCCACCACCACCTTACACATCCTGCCTCTTTTTTTTCTGGCTAGGAAAGATGCACAAAGCTGAGGCTTATTTCCAGATGTATCCTGAAAGCATGGGGAAGTTAAGTGACTTGCTCATGGCTACACAGTATGCAAGGAATGGCTGTGCAATTCAAATCCAGTTCTTCAGGTTTGCAGTTCAGTGCTCTTAATCACTAAACTATACTGCCTCCCTCCTTTGATTGTCTGCCAACAACACTTAGCCCTCGCCATTCTGTACACTGCTTTATCAGTCCAGAATTCCTATACATTCTAATTCTGTTGGCAGACAAAGGTATGCATGGCTCACCCCATGAAATGATTCCCATTCTGTAGACTTGTAAATCAGTCCAGAATTCCCATATATTCTAATTCTGTTTGCAGACTAAGGTGTGCACGGCTCACCCCACGGAATGACAAAAAAAAACACTAACAGACACATCTTGTTTCCCTCAGTACTCCCAAATATACTAAAGAGATTCATCCACATGAAATCCACCAAACACTTCGATCAAGAGCAGCTGCTCACTGCAGTCCAATCAGGCTTCTGCTCAAACTACTTCACAACCATACTTGTTCCTACTGAAAAAGGAAACATCCCTGGCACCATTCTTGACAACCTCAAAGAAGCATGTACCTGGTCAGTCAGAAAAGTCAGTTAGCTTGGCCTTAATGGTCACACTTTCACTTGACAGACTGATTACTTAAGAGGGTGTACAGCAAGAGTAGTATTTAACTAAACCATCTCCGACCCTCAGTCATTACAGCAGGGCATCCAACCAGGATCAAATCACATCCCTTGTTGTTCTCCTTTTTTCAGCAACCTCCTCATGCAGTGTACCATTGACTTAGTTCATATGCATGTGGATAACATCTTGAACTGCAGTAGCTACAGCACAGTCCACATCAGGGACATCATGACCAACTTCAGAGCCATAGAGACTTTGATGCAAACAATTTCAATTCATAGTGCTGTCAAAACCAAGACCATGGTTTTTTGCACATCCCAGCAGCTCAGGAAGGATCATGTATCCTTTCAAATTCTCACTCGAAATGATCACACCCTGGAGCAAATACACCATCTCAAATGCCTTGTGATGTGGTTGGACATACAACTCACATATGGAAAGAATGCAGACCACATTTATATGACATTTAGTCCCAGATTGTTGGCACTACACAAGGCACAAAGAAGTCTGAACTCCCATGTTTATGTAAATGGGTCATGATTGAATAACTTCTTCTGTTTTTGAACAATGGTGATATACTCTGTCCCACACCCTTCTATAATATGCTACATAATCTGGTCATCATCTACAATATACTACAGATTTATCCTCAGTTGTAACTCCAGAACCAGTCTGCTCAACCCATGAACAGCTGAAGAGTCAAAGTTCAGCAGCATGGAAGGAAGTCCCGGTACCCTCCTCAACAGATGCATCTATAACTCAGCCCTCCTATCTGAAGTCCCACTTAATAGTATCCACTGACCATGACTCTGTAAGGTCTGCTGAGACGTGGGCACTCTCAAATTAAAGGAAGCGCAGAACTGGGCAATCTTTCATATACATTATAAAGATAAATTGAAAAGGATACTGAATACCCTCAAGTCGGCATAAAGTCTGACCCTCTTTAGGTACTTGCACCCCCTCTCAGACTCCTGTCAATGTGTTCACCTATACGCCTAATGTTCATGCAATTCCCTGCATACACTGTATGTAAATAAGCTTGCATTCTGTGATGTATATCATGATAGACAGATATATAGTACTTGCATAGTAGTGCAAATATAGTTATGGTTGAGTGGGGTGTTCAATGTTAAACCCCAATGTTTGAACCTTATTAACTTTGGCAGCATTTATCAACTTATGCATGAAATGTGGCATGCATGATCCAAATGGCAAGTTCTCAAAATTTGGGGACGTTTCATGATGGATGCTCATTCAGATTTCGAGATCCAGAAATGTCAAAAAAAAGAAAAAAGCACAATATTTGGCCATTTAGTGCTCTCACCTACAGCGAAGATGGAATAGAATGTTGTTTCAAAAATTTAATGGCAGAAGGGGGTTTTGCCCAGGGTATGCCTTTTGAAGTTTTTGTGAAAAAAAGTTAATCGGTTCTAGAGTTATAAGGTTTTGAAATTTGATGTTGGAGTAGATTTTTCAGGATAACCCTTCGATAAGACACAAACATTTTTCTTTTGTGAGCTGTTTTTATGTCCTAACAAATTGTGTTTCTGGGTCATGAGAAACATTTTTGGGTCATGACTGCTGCCATCTTGTTTTTTTTTTTAAGTTGGAAAATACCTAAAAATAATGTAAAAAAAAATAAATAAAACTAGAATGTAGGTAAATGGGACCTGTTTGACTAGATTCTGGTGTTTTTTTTTTTTTGGTTTGTTATTTTGAGAAAAGATCAAGAAATACTTTTTCTGGGCACCCCAAAAATCTTGGGATCTCAGCTTAGTGAGAGGTCCGATTTCTTGGTCATCAGTCGAGAATTCTTTGGTTGCAAAGAAAATGCTGTGACCAAAGAATTATCAGGTTGCAAGGAGATAGGAAATTATTTCCTAGAATGTTGTTTATTTATCTGTGTATTTGTGTGTGTATATAACATGTGAAAGTGTTTAAGGCTTTTTTGTGGTAAAAATCTTTTTTTTTCCTTATAAATATTGTACGTCTCACTGGATTGATTCAGAGATGCTGGTAGTGCATGCTTCCTTCAGAATAGACATGTAACTAACTCCTCTTTCAGTTCCCAGCCACTGTTTCTATCAGCTCTATGTGCAGTTTTTTATGCTGTATGTGTCTCGTGTAATTATTTTACTTTTTTTTCTTTTCTTCTCAGGGGAGAAAAGACACAGTGGGGAAAAATAAGGGAAGGCATAATTAAGGCAATCAGCCTTTGTGTGAAGGAAGTGAATAAAAGTAGAAGGAAAAAGAGACCAGTATGGTTTTCTAGGGAAATGGTCAAGGCAGTGAGGGAAAAAAGGTGTAATTCAGAAGGTATAAGGAAACACAAAGGGAGGAAGACAAGGAGGTACACCAGGTAAAACAGAGGGATGCAAGAAAGGCAGTGAGTGGAGCAAATGTGCAGACAGAGCAAAGGATAGCCAAAGGGGTATCAACAAAGGATAAGACTTTCTCTTCTTCAGGTAAGTAGGGGAAAGCAAGGGGAGGGATAGTGAGGATAAGGGGGGTGGTATGGGGAGACTGTGCAGAAGAGGATCAAGGGAAAAAAGCAGGCATCCTGAACAGGTACTTCTACTCAATCTTCACAGTGGAGGAAGGTGGGGGGGACAGATGACCAGGGAGCAGCAGGAACAAGGGAGTTGAACACAATACATTTTCAGAAGAGAGAAGGAGAAGAGTTCTGAAGTGGTTTGAAGCACTGAAAGTGGACAAGGCAATGGGACTGAATGTGATATACCCAAGGGTGCTAAAGGAACTCAAAGAGGTGCTAGCTGCCCCACTGACAGCTATATTCAACTGCTTACTGGAAACAGGTGTGGTTCCAAAGGACTGGAGGAGAGCAGACATGGTCCCCCTCCATTAGAGCAGCAGCACGGAAGAGGCTAGCAACTGTAGGTTGGTCAGTCTTACATCAGTGGTGGGAAAATACTGTAAATAGAAACCCTGTTAAAGGAAAGCATGAATTCATGGAGGGAGGTCACACCAGACAAATCTGATTTATTTCTTTGAATGGGTAACCAGGGAGATAGACCAGGGAATGGCAGAGGACATTGCCTATCTGGACTTTAGCAAGGCGTTCGACAGTGTAGTGGACAGGAGACTGATAAAGAAATTGAGTTGCCTAGGGGTGGGAGCCAAAGTGTTGAATTGGTTAGAAAATAGTCAAAAGATATGTGACAGAGGGTGATGGTTAATGGCACTCAAAGAATGGGAGACTAAACAGTGGGGTGCCACAGAGCTAAGTACTGGGAAAGTCCTCTTTGGTGTCTTCATAAGTGACATTGCAAAGAACTGGAAGGAAAGGTATGCATTTTTACAGATGACACCAACATCTGAAATAGGCTGTACACTTAAGAGAGGATGGAGAGAATGTATAATGATCTTGGGAAACTCGAGGAGTAGTGAAGAATGTGGCAGTTGGGGTTCAGTGCCAAAAAGTGCAAATCAGGCACCTTATGCATAGGAACGCAGGAGCTGAGCATAGGGTGGGTGGGGTACTGACAGGCACTAAACAGGGGAAGGACTCTGGGGTTATCATATCTGATGACCTTTAAGTGGAAGGGCAGTGTGACATAGCAGCGGGCAGGGCCAGCAAGATGCAGGGGTGCATAGGGAGAAGTATCTCCAGCTGGTGGAGGGAGGTGGTGTTGCCTCTGTATCACTTACTGATGAAACCCCACTGCGAGTACTGTGTCCAGCTCTGGAGGCCACACCTCAGAAAGGACATAGACAGGGTAGAGGCAGTCCAGAGGAGGGACACTAAACTGGTTGCAGGGGTTGCATCAAAAGCCCTATGAGGAGAAACTGAGGGATCTTAACTCTTAACATGTACACCCTGGAAGAGTAGAGAGTAAGAGGGGACGAGATAGAGACCAATAGGTACCTCTCAGGAATAAACAGGGTGAGTTTCTTTCAAACGAGAAAGAGCACCAAAAGGGTGTTTAATGAAGCTGGGGGAGGGGGAGTGTAAGAGGGATGTTAGAATTTACTGTGTCACTGAAAAAGTGGTGGACATATGTAACAGACTGTCAGCGAAAGTGCTGGAGGTGAAAACAGAAGGGGGGCTTCAAGCATACATGGGATATACATATAGGAATATTAGTAAATAGGCAGGGAGGATTGAGGGTCACCGGAGACTACTTAAAGTCTGTGTAGACAGACTAGATAGACATAGATCATCGGGGTAGACTGGATAGGCTAAGCAGTCCTTTCCTGTGGACAAATTCTACGTGCCTATGTCTTGTATCAAAGTGAGAATACATACATTTTGAGTATTTCTTACCATGGAATGCCCAGTCATTTTGTTGGCATCAGTCAGTGACAAATTGTCACTAGTACAACAGCTACTAACATTGTCATTGATTTAATTCGCTGTGTAAACTAAACATATCTCAAGTTTGTTGCATTTTATTTTGGTCTAGTCACTTTACCTGATGTTAATTTCTGTGCAAATCATTTCTTGTACAGTATGCATATCTTGCATAATAACTTTACCCTTTAAATCTTCAAAGAAATATTAAGGATTTGCTGTGTGCATGTGAGGTGGTTGGGGTGGGTGCACGTAAAGGTGAGATCTTTCTGTACATTAAAATAAAATAACAAAAGATGCATTATCATAATGATGTAACCATACAAATATGTCAAATGTATTGTCTTGTATGTTAAATTATGATCGGTTGAAACAAGTAAACAATATGTGTACATAACATTCTATGAAAACACAACCAGCATAAAGTAACAAATGATCTATCCAATTTTGATATTGTATCATTGTTGTAGCTCACTACTGTTTGACACCAACACTGTAAGTAAGCAGTCAGGTTTCTGGCTACAACATGTATGGGGAAAGGGGACATTTTTTAACCAGGAAAGGCACACTAAGTTGGAGCTTGTTTCCAGGTGCAACCTGGGAGCACAAGGAAGTTAAGTGACTTGCTCTGCATCACACAGTATGCTAGTGGGGGCTGTGGGATTCAAACCCAGATCTCCAGGTTTGCAGCTCAGTGCCCTTAACCACTACACTACATTACATTATACTGCCTCCTCCTGTAACATTTGGATGTATGAGCAAGTCTAGTCATCCACTCGTACATGCTTGCAGTGTTGCAATTTAGTTGCATCTCTTTTTTGTGCATTACAGTTGCTCTTCATTAATAACTGGATTTTCAATTACTGATGAGTAGGTTGGCTAGTCATGGCTTGGTGTCCAGATTTGCTTTGCTTAGCTGTTTTGCTTACTTCCCACCACAACCACAGTTTGAAAGGCAATTAAAGTTAAACCTGACCTGATCTAATTATGGATCAAGAGTGTTCTACTTCGAATAGAAAAAAAATGGGCAAAACAGACTAAACATCTTAAAACAAAACAAAAACAATCCAGTCACCTACTGACACCTGTGGTTTCGATCCTGCTATCAAGGTAAATTAAGTGTTAGCAACTAATGAACTCTTCATTCCAAACACATACAGTATAACAGACAGAGGAAGAAGATGGATTCACATACTCTTCTGATTTGTTTATGTATTAGGATTGTTTTTTTGCATGCTCCCCCCCAATTATTGCTCTATCAAGCAAATAAATTTCCCCCAAAATCAGGAGGCATGATGCTGAGGCGATGGTTAATGCTCACTCTCACCAGGAGATGCCTGTATGTGAAAATATATACTAACTCACCAGGAGTAGCTGTACAGTTTGGGTTCTAACCATGTGATTGCAAGATCCCTCCCTCTCCACCAGATTCTCAGTCTGACGAACAGCTGTAACATTTGGATTCTGACTGCGTGGTCCCCAGGATCCCTCCTAGAGATGTGCAAAAAGAAAACTTCTGCAGGTGGAATTTAAGTGAAAGTCTGACTTTTGCTTCTATGAAAGTTCAGAAATCCATTTCTCCCCGTCCAGGTATTTCTGCTCACTCTTTACTGAGGAAGAGGAGGGTAATGGGTCTGAAGGGAGTACAAGGGGTGAGAATGGTGCAGAAATGGACACAATTCCCTTTACATGAGAAAGGGTCCTGAAGGAACTGGAAGTAATAAGAGTTGATAAAGCAATGGGGCCAGATGGGGTGCACCCCAGGGTCCTTGAAGAACTAAGAGAGGTGGTGGCTGAACCTCTGTCTATCCTGTTTAGCCGATCACTGGAAACAGGGGAGGTACCCAAAGACTGGAGGACAGCAGATGTAGTCCCCTTATACAAAAGTGGGAACAAAGAGGAAGCAGGAACTACAGACCAGTCAGCCTCACCTCGGTAGTGGGAAGATCATGGAAGCACTACTGAAGGAGAGATTGGTGGAACATCTGGTTGTCAATGGACTACAGGACCCAAGGCAGCATGGTTTCACCAGGGGAGGTCATGTCAGACCAACCTCATTGAATTTTTTGACTGGGTGACTAGGGAGGTGGATCAGGGGAGGGCAGTGGACATGGCCTATCTGGACTTTAGCAAGGCCTTTGACACTGTGCCACATAGAAGACTATTACACAAACTGGGGAATATGGGTGTAGGCAGGACAGTAGTGTGGTGGGTAGGTAACTGGCTGGGTGGCAGGACACAGAGGGTGGTGGTAAATGGCTGTCACTCCACAGAGGAAGAGTGACCAGTGGGGTACCACAGGGATCAGTGCTGGGACGGTCCTATTCAACATCTTCATCAGTGACATTCATGGGACCTAGAGGCAGAATTCCACTGTTCACTGATGACACAAAGCTCTGTAACAGAGTAGACACACCAGAGGGTGTAGACAGAAGGAGAAGGGACCTGCAGAAACTTGAAGAATGGTCAGGGGTTTGGCAGTTGAAATTCAATGCAAGGAAGTGCAAGATAATGCATATGGGCACAAAACCCTGGCACAATGTATCAGTTGGGGAGTGAGGATATAGCATGCACCAAGCAGGAAGGGATCATGGGTTATCATCTCTGATGACCTCAAGGTAGGAAACAGTGTGACAAGGCGGCAGGTAAAGCAAATAGGATCACTGGGATGTACAAACAGAGCATCACCAGCAGGAAAAGGAGGTCATAATTCTGCTATACAAGACACTAGTGAGGCCCTACCTGGAGTACAGTGTACAGTTCTGGAGACCATACCTATGTAAGGACATAGACAGGGTAGAGAAGGTTCTGAGGAGGGCAACAAAGATGGTGCATGGATTGCATCACAAGTCCTATGAAGACAGGCTGAAGGAACTGAACATGTACTCCTGGAGGAGAGGAGGGAGAGAGGGGATATGATAGGGACATACAAGTATCTTACAGGGAGGAACAGGGTGCAGGAATACACTATTTTTAAGTGAAAAAGATGTTCCAGGACTAGAGGGCATGGGATGAAGTTGGAGGGAGGACGATTCAGAGGAAACATGAGGAAGAATTTCTTCACAGAACGGGTGGTGGACAAGTGGAACACCCTACCAGAGGAAGTGGTGGGGGCTGAAACAATCACAAGATTTAAGAATGCATGGGATAGACATAAAGGAATTCTGGAGGTCAGGGGTAAGGGGCAACAGACTTCTAGGAAAACATAAACTGAACTTATGAGCTCAAATGGGCAGACTGGGTGGGCCATAGGCCCTTATCTGCCGACACTGTCTATGTATCTATGTATCTATGAAATTTTGCCCCAAATATTCAGATGTTTTCTGATCTGTCACATGCAGAAGCTTGGAAACTTCTGTGAAAGTTGCCAGATTTCATGAAAATTCCACTGAGGTGGAAGTGGCAACTTTTGCACACCTCTAATCCCTTCCCTGCCTTGTGAGTCACAGTTATACTATATGTGCAAAGAATAATAATTAAATCTGTTTCTATTTTCCACCATTCTATAGGGGACCTAGGGCTTTGTGAAGAAGGGGATGGAGGGGTGGGTTTGATGTAATCTGTGGATTTACGGCATGTACTTTATGGGCACATTGTTGCAGCTGATGTGCACAACATTTTGAAACATTTTTTTGGGTAAAAATGTTCTTCACAGTAGGATTGTGGAGAACAGATACACATAATTTCAGAGGCACTCGTAACCTGTCATTACTCTAAAAAATGGAAAGTTTTCACATTTATTCAAGTTACTGTTCATTCAAAAAATTGACTGTGGGGTAATTTATTGTACCCCCCCCCCCATCGCCATCACCCAAAGAACATGATTGGGGGAAGGGTCATGAAATGACCAAAAAACAAGTGCTAGATGTGACGGGGACTGAAGAAGGGACAGAGTGAGCCTTACACATTTGAGTTATTTGTACTATAAGCTCTGTTATTCGGATATGAAAAGTGTAGTTGTGTTAAATGATGGTGGGTGATGGGGGAATTATTATGTCACACTTGAGTGCTTCCACCTTTTTGTGTTATACACACATGAGCAGTGTTTTACAACCCTTTAGAAATATGTTAATTTCCAAATCCTTCCTCTCATGACTAAGTGACAATACAAAACTTGATTTGCTAGATGTGCTATTTTCTTTTTCCTTTTTTATTGAATTATGGACCTAAAATTGCACATAGCACTGAAGCTAGTTTCCAGGTACAACAAGGGAGCAAACAGAGTATATTTGGAATGCTGTGTATCACACCTACCTACACTACTTGTGGGAAAAGTAAATAAATTAAAGCCCCTCCTGAGCTGCGTGACCTGAGCACTGCTGAAAACTCCCATTTCCAATTACTGCCCCCTCCATTGTGACACTGGGGTGCCCAACCCCCAGTGTCATCCATGGTCCCTCCTGGGCTTTTTTTTTTTCTAAATTAAACCTGAAAAGCAGAAAATAAAGCCATCAATGTCTACTGTGGCCCTCACTGACTAATTCATCACCAACCCCACTCCCAACCCCCTATCTCAACTCCCATCACCCACCCCACCCCCCACACACACAAACTCTCATTCACCTAAAAATGTCCATCACTGAATCCACTCTACAAAGAAAGCACATCCCTGTATTCAACTCTGAGGAGGAACTAAGGAAACAAAGTAAGTGTGGTCAGTGTATTTTCAATATGTTTTTCACTTTTATTCATAACTTGGTCATTTTTTAAGGGGACAAGAATTTTGAGCTGACTGGCAGCAGTTAGTAATGTTCTTATTTACAGAAATGAAATCCATCCCTCCAAATGATCCAGAGTTAACTGTACCAGAATAAACACTGATTTGAAAATTGTATTTTTAATGGTTTTCTTTGGATGGACAACATTTTGCACATTTCCCTTCATGGAACTGGTGGATTGGAGGGTTTTAATATGTCATGGTTTGTGTACAGAATGCTGAGCATGAGCTATTGTCCTGTCAGAACCATGCTTTGAGTTCTATACATAGACAGTGACGTAGTAAAAACTCCAGACCACAGGTTCCATGAAGAGACTGTGGCAGTCACAGAAACATGATACACAGAGAACCATGACTGGGATGTCAACATACCAGGGTACACAATCTACAGGAGGGACAGGGAGGGTAAAAGGGGGGAGGAGTAGCTCATGTAATTTACATACGGGAAGGGATCAAAGCAATGGAACTAAAGGCTAAATGGGGAGGAGAGGAGGCACTGTAGGACACCTTGGAGACAGGTAGTGGCACCACAATCCACAAAAGGGTTGTATACAGACCTTCATCTTAGGGGGTGGACATGGACAATGAAATGATAGAAGGCATTCTCATAATGGAAGGAAAATGGGAGATATTGTTGATGGGGGACCTGAATATGCCAGATGTTAACTGGAGCACATTTACTGCAGCCACATCTAAGAGTAGGGTCATACTCGATGCCCTACGGGGGCATTCCTCAAACAGCTAATGTTGGAACCCAGTTGGAAGGGAGCAATCTTGGACCCAGTACTCTCAAAAGGGGATGGAGAGAGGATCACAGATTTAGAAGTGGTAACTATCTGGGAATAAGTGACCACCACACAGTGTGGTTCACGATAAACACAACCGTGGAGTCAAGCCATAGAAAAGCAAGGGTAATGGACTTTAAAAGGGCTGATCTTGGCAAAATGGGGGAGTGCCTAAGGAATGCACTAGCAAATGGCAGGAAGAAGGGGTGGAAGAACAATGGAGAAAAATCAGAACTGCCATCATGGGGCAATAAGCCTTTGTGTGAAGCAAAGAAAGAAAACAAAATGAAGTAAAAAAACACTATGGTTCTCAAAAGAGGTGGCAAGGAAGATTAGGGAGAAAAAGACAGCATTCAGGAAGTATAAGGAATCACAGAAGGAGCAGGACAGAGAACTGTAGCAGTTAAAGCAGAGAGAAGTGGGGAAAGCAGTCAGGATAGCAAAGGCCCAAACTGAGGAAAAGATAGACAGCTCAGTTAAGAAGGGGGATAAAACCTTTTATAGATACATTAGGGAGCGAAGAAAGACCAAGGGAGGAATAGTGAGGCTTAATAAAGGGGAAGGGAGGTGGGCAAAGAGCGACAGTGAAAAGGCAGAGATACTGAACAAATACTTCACAAAATTCACAAAAGAAGAGGGGGAGGTACCTAAACCAGACAACTGAAGCACTCTGGGCAGGGGGGTTGATACCAGTCCATTCACAGAAGAAAGTATCCTCAAAAAACTCTTAAAACTCAAGGTGGACAAAGCAAATGGGACCTGTTGGGATTCACCCCAGAATTCTAAAAAAACTAAGGGGAGACCTAGTGACACCACTGACAAGACTTTTTAACAAATCATGGGAGGGTGGTGTGGTACCTGAGAACTGGAGGAAGGAGGATGTGATCCCCCTTCACAAAAGTTGGAGCAAGGCAGAGGCAGGAAACTACAGACCTGTTAGTGTGACCTCAGTGGTAGGGAAAATGATGGAATCACTTCTGAAAGAAAGAATTGTCAAGTACATAGAGGCCAGCAGGATATAGGACCCAAGGCAGCATGGCTTCACAGTGGGAAGGTCACATCAGATGAATCTAACAGATTTCTTTGACTGGGTGACCAAAATAGTAGACCAGGCATGGGCTGTGGATATCGCCTACTCAGACTTTAGCAAGGCATTTGACACAGTACCACACAAAAGATTAATAAACAAGTTAGCCAGCCCAGGAGTGGGTCTCAGGTGGTAGCCTGGATAACAAATTGACTGGACAACCGGACACAGAGGGTGATAGTAAGTGGAGCACACTCTGGAGAAAGGGAAGTTACTAGTGGGGTACCACAGTGTTCAGTACTGGGACTGGTACTCTTTAATGTCTTTATAGGTGACATTGCAGAGAGGCTGGAAGGAAAAGTATGCCTCTTTGCAGATGACACAAAGATCTGCAACAGGGCTGATACACAAGGAGGGGTGGGAAGGATGAGAAGGGACTTGGCAAAGTTGGAGCAATGGTCAGGAGTATGACAGCTTAGTTTCAATGCAATGAAATGCAAAGTAATGCACCTAGGAAAGAAAAACCATGGGGAAGAGTACACTATGGGGGGGTGTACTAACAACAACAAAAATGGAAAGGGACCTGGAGGTACTCATATCAGACAACCTTAAGGTAGGCAAGCAATGTGAGAAGGCAGTAAGGAGGGCTGGGGGGGATTCTGGGATGCACAGGGAGAGGCATCACCAGTAGAAAACAGGAAGTTGTTATCCTTCTGTACAGACAGTTGGTGAGACCCAATCTGGAGTACTGCGTGCAGTTCTGGAGACCCCATCTCTGCAAGGACATAGACAGGATGGAGGCAGTCCAGATGAGGGCAACCAAAATGGTGCAGGGTCTGCACCAGAAGCCATACGAAGAGATACTAAAAGAGCTTAATATCTACACCCTTGAGGAAAGGAGGGAGAGGGGGGACATGATAGAAACTTTCAAGTACCTCAAGTGAATCAACAAAGTTCAAGAGGGTAGCATCTTTCAGAAAAAGAGATGCGCAAGAACAAGGGGGGGCACAATTTAAGATGAGGGGGATGGCTCAGAGGCAATGTAAGGAAGCATTTTTTCACAGAAAGGGTGGTGGGTGCATGGAACAGCCTTCCTGAGGAAGTTGTAGGGTCAAAAACAGTGGGGGGAATTCAAGAATGCATGGGACCAACATAAGGCAATTATAATAGGGAGTAGGAGGAAGTATGCTGCTGGTTAACTAGGATCTGCAGCTTATCCAATAGGTAGAGAAAAGGGTAGACTAGGTGGGCCAAGTGATCCTTATCTGCCATCAAAGTCTATGTTTCTATGTTTCTAGAATGCTGTTCATAAAAACAAACCAATGAAAAATACAGTTTCTCACATTACTTTTTATTGTAGTACAATTAAATATGGATTGTTCAAAGATATGAATATAATGTCTGAAAATTGTAACATTATCAACAAAAGCCAATAAGAAATGATTTCCTGTCCTTGGTAATAATTTTTCAACCAAATTTTCGACATGTCCTTTATTGGACCCCACCTCTTGAACAAGGAAGGTGAAGTTTGTCAAATCCAGCCTGAAAGGTAATTTCACAGTCGCTCTGAGAAATCACCTTTTGAACAGGATTTGAAAAATTTTACCTACCAAGTTCATGATGTGGGATCATGAAAAGACTATAAAAATTTGAGGTCAAATTCTTATAAAACAACAAAGTTATGAAGGCACATTGAAATGTGTTAACATTCTCTCATAACTTTGGTAATTGTCAATATTTTAACCCCATCTTTTCACATCACCTCATGATCACATTAGGTATCTTTTTCCAAATCCTGCCCAAAATACCATTTCAGACAGTATTCTACAAATGGCACATATATGTTTATAAAAGGGAGTCATAAAATGACTTAAAAATTGGGGTCAAAATGTCAAAACAAAAGCTATAAAGAAACATTGTGTGCAGGCCTGGCCTATGACCCAGCTGGTAGTGCATTTTAATCCCAGGTCAGTGAGCTGAGTTCAAGGCAGAGTTGCTTCTACCCTGACAAGTGTGGAACACAATTTGAAACCGTTTTTGGTCTATATGCAAGCATGTGAGACATGGAGCCTTTGGAAAAAAAAGAATCCCTAGCTCAAAGGGTCGCAATTCTTAGACCTCAATAAATAAAATAAATTAAAAAAAATGACCAAAAAGTGTGTTTTGAATGCATTTACATTTCTTGGATCTCAGAGTCTAGAGATGTGCCCACACAACATTTACCAGATCCTTAGATCATGGCACCCTAACTACATATGCAAAATTTCATGCAATTTTGTCATATGGTGCCAAAGTTATTAAGGTGCAGAACTCAGGGTTTAACATTAAAGTGCCTACTTAAACAATTATTTTTTTCACAAAATCTTTGAAAGCCACCTCTGGGGGCCAAGACACTTCTACCCTGAAAATGCTGAAATAAAATTCAAAACCATTTTTGCTTTAGATGCAAGCAAAAAAAATGGGACAAAAGCAAGTATTTTTTTCTAATTTTTACACTTCCTGCTTCTCAAAAGCCAGACATGTGTCCATCACAAAACTTGTCAAATGAAAAGAACTCAGCTCCCTGACACACATGTAACATTCCATGCAATTTGGTCAAAGGGCACAAAAGTTATTAAGGCTCAAACTCACAACAGTAAAAAATTTTCTTGAGAAAATAAAACACATTTTCTCAGAAAAGTGAGAAGGCTCATGAAAGGAAAAAGTACAGTTACGTAAGAACTTACCATTACAGTAGATCATTGAGAAAGGCTCTTGTAGTAGGTAATTACATATAGGACTGAAGCCGGCAGGTGTCAGGGTCCCACGGAAAAATTTCTAGCTAGCAGTCTGTGGCAGGGGACTGTCCCCACATCAGGTGACCAGTGTCAGGTGACGTCAGTATAAAGGGGTGATCCCCCATGCCCACCTTCCAGTTCTTTCCTTCCAAAGGCCAAAAAGGCAAGACAAGAGAGAAGCGGATATTTCCCTTCCTGGAAAAGGAGCTGAAAAAGCTAAGGGAGATGGAGAGCAGGAAGGCATTACCTACTGCAAGAGCAGGGATCAATCTTAACATTGTGTTACAAGCCCAAACCCTAGTGCAAATTGACCAGGGCTAGTACAGCTAACTCTCTACTTGCCCGTCTTGACTAGTGCAGATTTTCGTGGCTGTTAATGAAGTTAAAAAAGTCTCTACGTTAGCAGGCTCTAGTCCTCATGCTACTCTCTCTCTCAATGTTCCAGATGGCCTAGTGTTATTAACAGCTCATTAAGAGCTGAAATTATCTGGCAGTTCAAGAGAGGGATCCCACAAAAGACTCAATGTGAGTCATTATCACTCCACTGTTAAGACTTTCAGCTAGTGTCCAGGGTGTGAACAAGGGTAGAGTGCTGTTAAGTCACTAGGTTCCAGTTTTCTGAATTTGTCTCTAACAATTTGTCCAATATTATTAAGACCAGTGCCCCTCATTTCTCTACATTTTGAGTGTTTGTATCAAACATTTCAGTGACAAAATGCAGAGAGGTATGCAGGATCAGCCCTGCAGGTAGTGGTTTCTATCCCAGCCTCATCATAACTTCCCTTCCCCCCCAAATTTCTTAACTCTGTTCTTTCCCTGGACACCACTACAGACCAGACTCTGAAATGACCATCCACAGAGCCATAGCTGCCATTATTAGCAAATGTAGGGGGTACCTAGCTCTTCTAAATGGACCATGCCAGACATCACCATCAATATAGTCCCACCCTTATCCTATCTAGCATGTCCTTTCATCCTAAAAACAAAGCTTTGGATCATGCATGGTACAAAAATAAACCCTGATAAAAATACATAATTTGAAAGCTTGAAATAGGCATTCCTGGGGTGAATAGATCATCCTATACAGAAATAGAGATAGTATAGCATTATGCCTGTGTATTGTTTCCGCTGGGCTGATGAAAGGACAATGTTAAAGAAAAATCTGTTATTGTTGGGGCAGAGCATATTAAAATCGATGCTTTTACAAATACAAAATGTCATAGTTTTCTAGTTCCCAAGCTCTATAGGTTTGTCTAGCCCCACCCCAAAGAAATCTTAGATGTGCTCCTGGCTCACTTGAAACTGTACAGAAACTTTCAGAAGTGCAGGTCTCCAGCTGACTATAGGGTGGGCACTGAGAGTGCCTTTCTCTGCCTGACTCTGTTCATTGCCCTGTGGGTGGTGGTGACTGTGTGGTGAGGTACATGATGATGTCAGCTATAGTGTGTGCAGAGCTGGGGACTGCTTTATTGAACATTTGCTGTTGTGATGTCCTCTGGTTTGGAGGAAAGAAAGAGGAAGAGAGGAGGCCATGGCACAAAACATTGGGGGGGGGGCTCACTGTGTGTGATGGCATTGCTTTTTTTTTTCTGCTGGGGAGCTAGAAGCAATGTGGGAGCAGCATAAATGTGCAATAATCAGAGTATTTCTTGCCTTTGTTTGCATTGTTTCCTGTTCAAGTGACCAAAATTGACCATTATATTTAACGGCTAGTGCAACCATCTGTGGGCTAGTGCAATTTTGAATCAACTTGCCCTGCTGGCTAGTGCAGAAAAAGGTTAAGGCTGACCCCTGTGCAAGAGCCTCTCTCAAAGATCTACCGTTATGGTAAGTTCTTACATAACTGTACTATCTTACTTCAAGAGGGCTCTTACAGTAGGTAATTACATATAGGACTGAGTCCCAAGCAGTCTGGAACAAGGAAAAGCACTCAGGAGGAGGGAAACTACCAACCAATAAACCTCCGGCTGTAAGGGTCTTCGGAAAGAAGACCTTGCAAAACAACCAACCCAAAGCCTGCTCTACGGCAAGAGGCAATGTCCAAACTGTAGTGTTTCGTAAAGGTGTGGACGGAAGTCCAAGTTGCAGCTGCGCAGATGTCTGCCACTGACACATTCTTGAAACAAGCTGCAGAGGTGGCTACTCCTCTGGTGGAGTGACCTCTGACCTGACCTGGCAGGGTCTTGTTGTACTTGTCGAAACAGAAAGTGATACAATAAGCCAACCATTTTGACAGGCATTGCTTAGAAACAGCAATGCCTTCCCTTTTGTGAACAAAAGAGACAAAAAGCTGATCCGACTTCCTGAGATCCTTAGTCCGAGTGGTGTAGTATCTCAGTATTCTGTGAACATCCAAAGTATGCAAGAGGTACTCCCCTTGATTGGAGTGTTGCATGAAGAGGGCAGGTAGCTCAATGGATTGATTCAGCGTAGCTTCTGCCACTACCTTAGGGAGAAACTCAGGATTAGTGCGCAGAGCCACTCGTTCCTTGTGGAAAACCAAATACAGGATTTTACACATCAAGGTCTGAAGCTCGGAAATCCTTCAAGCTGAAGTAATGGCCACTAGGAAGAGAGTCTTCCACGAGAGGAACTTCAAGTCTGCTGAGGCTGCCGGCTCAAAGGGAGGCAGGGTAAGCTTTTCAAGAACAAAGTTCAGATCCCATGGAGGGGCCGGAATGCGGATGGGGGTCGTAAATGGAGAACCCTTTGAAGGAAAGTCTTAGAGACTTTCAACTGTGCGAAAGTTCTATCGCCAAAAGGGACATGGTAGGCAGAGATAGCTGCCATATGAACCTTCAAGGAGGAATGACTGAGACCCAGGTCAAAGAGATGATGCATTTCATCCAGGATTCTCCCAACAGGGCAAGAGAATGGCTTGAAATCCTTGGAAGAGGCCCAAATTGAGAACGGCTTCCATTTCAAGGTGTAGGTGGATCTAGTGGAAGGCTTTCTGGCCTCCACTAGAATATCGGCCACGAGCTGAGAAACCCCGAACTGGGCCTGGGCTACATCTGTAGGAGCCACGCATGCAACTGAAGGGATATGAGACCTGGATGAATCAGGGTTCCCTGACCCTGGGTCAGCATATGCTGTGAAAGAGGAAGAGGAAGTGGAGGTTCCTCTGAAAATTGTTGCAGAAGAGAGAACCAAACTTGTCTGGGCCAGAATGGAGCGATGAGGACCATCCGAGCTCCTTCTAAGCTGAGTTCGTGTAGGTCCCTCAGAATCAAGGGAATCGGCGGGAAGGCATAGACATATCTGCCCTTCCAGTTGAGAGACAAAGCGTCCTGCCAAAAAATGCCTCACCCTGGAGCGAGCGAGCAGAAGGCGGGAAGCTTTGCATTTTGAGGAAACATGAAACAGGTCTACCTAGGGGGTTCCCCAATGCTGGAAGATGTTGTCTGCCAACCCTTGATCCAGTTCCCATTTGTGGGCCTTTGCTGAGGACCGGCTGAGGTGGTCCACCAGCATGTTCGACTCCCGGAACATGAACTGCCATCAGGTGAAGGCTGTGCTGAACAGCCCAGTTCCAAACTCTTATGACTTCACTGCACAGAGGGTAAGAACACATTCCTCCCTGCTTGTTTATGTACCAAACTACTTACATGTTGTCCATCTGGATAGTCAGATGGCCGGGAAGGACATAAGAGTTCAGAGCCTGAAGAGCATACAGAACAGCTCTGAGCTCAAGCACATTTATATAAAGAGTCTGCTCAAGTCTGGACTAGGAGCCCGGAGTTCTGTGAGACCCTAGATGGGCCCCCCAGCCCTCTCCTGAGGCATCTGTTGTCAAAGTTTGGGAGGGGGGTTCGAGGCAAAAGGGAACCCCCCGGCAAAGGTTCTCTCACACCATCCACCATTGCAAGTCCCGGACCATGGGATTGGAGACCAGAACTTCCTGGTCTAGGTCATCTAGTGTCTGTTCCCACTGAGACCGAAGCGTCCACTGAGAGATCCTCATATGGAGCCGAGTACGGGACTGTCAGAATAGCAGCTGCCATTAGCCCAAGGAGGCGAAGGAGTGACCGGGTGCTGACCTGTCTGCAACTGGACAGCAGGCTTGCATGAGCCTGGAGGGTATCCACCCTGTCTAGGGGCAGAAAGGCCATGCTGAGGGTCGTGTCCAGGATCACCCCTATAAACTGGAGCCTTTGGCAAGGGACCAGATGGGACTTGGCCTGATTGATGGTGATACCCAGGCTGGTGAAAACCTGCAGAGTAAGGGAGATGGAGCGCAGAAGTTCCTCCCTGGAAGGGGCTGCCAGGAGCCAATCATCCAGGTATGGGAATACCTGCACCCCCTGGGTATGCAGGTGGGCTGCCACCACAGACAGACATTTGGTGAACACTCGGGGAGCTGAGAAAAGACCATATGGGTGGGCCCTGAATTGGTAGTGGTCCCCCTGGAATGAAAAACAAAGGAATTTGTGATGGGAAGGGCGGACGGGGATATGCAGGTAGGCATCCTGCATATCCAGCGCACAGCCACTGTCCCTGCCAAAGTAGCAACAGAAGGCCCTGCAGAGAGAGCATTCTGAAATGCTTGTATGCCACGAATATGTTCAGGGAGCTGAGGTCTAGAATAGGCCTCACATCTCCCATTTTCTTTGGAACTAGGAAGAAATGGGAATAGTAACCTGTTCCCCAAAGGTAGGTCGGGACAGGCTCTATCGCCGCCTTCGAGAGAAGGGAGGAAATTTCTTCTAGAACCAGAGGAAGATGTTCCAGGGAGTAAGACGACCTGGTGGGTGGTTTTCTGGGGGGTTTCTGGAGAAAATCGATTGAGCGTCCTGCTGCTATCAGTTGGAGCATCCAAGCATCTGATGTAATCCTCTCCTAACCCGGTAGATGGAAGGAGAACCTCCCTCCTACTGGTTCCTCTGGGAGGTCCAGAGGCTGTGGGAGAGGAAAGAAGTCAGGAGGTGTGAGGCAATGTTGCGGCTGAAGCTCCCGCCTCTTTTTTGGGCAGGGAGGCTTGGCAGCCAGAGGGGCCCGACGTTTGTTGGGCCACTAGCCCTGAAGTTTCACTGTAGGCCGTGAACGTCTGTAAAAAGGGTAACGCTGTCCCTGAGGGGGCCTGTACAAAGAGTCAACAGACTTAAGTGCAGTGCCCTTCTCTTGCAGGTCGGTGATGATGTCCTTGACATCTCCACCGAACAGCACAGAACTCCTGAAGGGTGCATCCTGGATAGCAGATTGCACCTCCGGAACCAATCCTGACACCCAGAGCCAGGCATGATGCCGAAGACCTATGGTGAAAGCTGAGCTTCAACCAGCTGTATCCACTGCATCGTATGTGGCATGAAGCATGTGCCGACTGGCTGAATGAGCAGAACGGACGAGATCAGCCACTTCCTGCTTGGTCTGAGACTCAGGAAGGGAGTCCAATTTGGATTCCACCTGACTCAGGATAATCTTCTGGTGGTCCCCCATATGTGTAACATAGTTCAGGGCCCTGATCCCCAGAGTGGAAGAAGTGTACATCTTCTTCCTGTACTGGTCCAGAAGACGGGATTCCTTGTCAGGCGGAGACAAGCTGAGGTGTTTTGGGTTGGCCGACCGGACGTGAGTGGTGCAAATCATGACTGAGTCAGCCTTCGGGTGAGTGTTAAGGAATCCACACCCTCAGGAGCCTGGTATAGCCTACCCACCTTCCTTGGAAGGGGGGCTAGCGTGGACGGTTGTTTCCAAATAGTGGAAACAAGGTCAGCATGAGGCTTGATCCATGGTGGAATCAATGTCGGAGCTGTTTCAGGCAGATCCAGATGAGCAGCGAGCTTCTTCCACTGTGGATCTGGCTCCAAAGATTACCACTGGTGGACTTCCTGGATTTTCCTCAGTAACTCCAGAAAGGAAGGATCTTCTGGAGGAGACTTCGGAGGAGTCCTGGGCCTGGGACGGTCTGGAGTGCGTGGCTCATCGTCAGGTCGGAGCACCCCTCGGTGTCTGTGTCAGAAGGCTCTAACGAAGAGGATGAAGACCCCTCCTGATGCAGGGGAGGAACTGACCCCTTGGGCAACCCTCGGGGAAGCGTGTCCTCCCCAGCCCTGGCACATGAGGGCTCACCTCTGGTGTCGGGTGGGGGCGAGGGAGTCTCACGTCTCCGGCGATGGGGATCTGGTACTGGGACCGGCATCGGCAGATGGCTATTCACCTCCCTGGTGAGCTGAGCCTTGGCCTCAGCCCACCAGGCAGCCAGAGTCTCCTTCAAGTCCACCGGCAGCTGGGGGCGGTGGAGGAGGGGGATACGTATATTGAGGGTATCCGTAGTGTGGGTATCCATAGCTCGATGGCAGGAAGCCCGGCATCGGGTATTGAGGTGTCAGGTAGGCTGGCATCTGGTACTGCAGTGCGCGATACTGCAGTCCTGGGTAGGACAGCGTTGGATAGGATGGCGTTGTATACCTGGAAACCAGGGGCTCTGCCAGAGCAGAAGGCCCTGGAAGAGGCCTCACGGGTGGGCCGGGAACAGGTAGCTCCATGGGCGTCGGGTCCGGTGTTAGGACAGCATCCAGTAACGGGTTGTCACCTGGCATTGGAGCCGGTGTCTGAGGGTCTGGCATCAGAGGATCCAGCCCTAAGGGAGGGAGACCTGATGGGAGCGTACCGGCGTCCTCTGTGTCACCAGGGGAAGGAGGACTGAAATCCCTGGGGTCCAACAGGGGAGACGCTGGAGCTTCAGTAGTAAGCAGGGAGCCTGGGATGGTGGACCAGTCAACAGGGTCTGGTGTTGGCTCTGACACCATGTGAGCATCGGAGGGGCTGACATTCACCTTACCAGCGGGATCTGGGCAGATGTCGGAGAAGCCGGCATCTGACTTGTCGAATCAAACATCTGACGAAGGCTGCGTGGAAGGGTGGCCTTGGCAGTGTCTTTGGGGCCTGCGGCTCCCCGGCGTCTTACCGGCCCTGTCTGGGGATGTTGCTGGCAGCCGGCTTACTGGACCAGCTCAACCCAGAGGGCTGTACGTGGCGCCCCAGGCAGGTAGCCTCCTTGTCCAGGAGGCCCCGAGGGCCTGAGCGCAAACTAGATGGGAGGGATGCTGCCCAGGAAACCTCCAAGATGGCCATCGAAGGTTGGTCCACTGGGGACGTTACCTGGAGCACGGCAACTCCAGCCAGAGTCATGGTGGACGTGGAAGTGGAGTCCCGGTCCCGGTGCTTCTCCTTCTTCTTACAGTGACCCTCAGGGGAAGTTGAAGCCTGCCTGAGCTTCTTCAGCTCCTTCTCCTGGAGGACATCATCTTTTTCAAAATGTGGGCCTCCAAGAACTGCTGCCTCCATTTGCGGGTGGCGGCACTGAATTGTTGGCAGTGCTGGCACTTCTCCAAGGGGTGATCTGGGCCTAAACAGAAGAGGCACTGAGAAAGGCCATCCTTATGTTGGAGCTGGGCGTTACACGAGTCGCACTTGTTTTTATGCGAATCAGAGGGAGTAGGGGACGACATACACGGTAATCTGGAAGAAATACTGAAGAAAGACGTGAAAAATTTGGTAAAAATGACCGAAGACAGACTGACGAAGCAGTAGGAACTTAACTGCACGGCGCTTTCACAAGCTAACGGTGGGAAAGAACTGGAAGGTGGGCATGGGGGACCGCCCCTTTATACTGATGTCACCTGACACCGGTCACATGACGTGGGGGCGGTCCCCCGCCAGAGACTGCTAGCTAGAAATTTTTCCGTGGAGTCCCGACGCCTGCCGACTTAGGTCCTATATGTAATTACCTACTGCAAGAGCCCTCTCAAAGTAAGATTTGTTTTCATATCAGAGGATTATCTCAAAACCCCCACTGAGAATGCTAAGAAGTCAAATTTCAAAACCTTGTAACTCCAGAACCAATTAATATTTTTTCATGAAACCTATGAAAGGCATACCATTGGCGCAAATCCCTTCATTAAACAGGTGCAAGATCCCTTTGGGAAATCACCACTGCAAACAGTCTTTGGTTATAGAACAAGATCTGGTAAAGAGTTCAAGATGTCAAAAACCAACAGAAGGCTGGGTGGCCGGCCCACCAGTGCAGTGGCAAGGTGTCCGTCTGTGGTGCCAACATCCTGGGTTCAGGGATGGACTTAGGAATCAGAGGGCCAGCCGGGGATTGAGTGTTCCAGGGACTGTTCTCCTTCTCTGGGGGGGGTGTCTGGTGTTATGTGGACCTCTGATGGAGGCTGGGGGTACTGCCATTGCTGGCACCACATGCTAGGGGGCAGGATGGACACTGGCATCATTGCACGTCCCCACCCCAGGAAAAAACAATTATGGCCACTAATGATGGACCCTGCCTCTGATACCACTGCTCCTGCTGCAGATAAAAGGTCTGTTTGGGGGGTCCGCTCCCGTGACACCACCCTGGGGAGCAAGCTAGGGCTTGAGAGCCATGTTTCCTGGGGAGGGCACCTGCCTGGTGGCTCCGCCCAGGGGGGGAAGCTGGGGTGAAGGGGGGCAGTGAGCAGAATAGGGCACCAGAACCTCCGGAAGGGGACAGTAAAAGCCAGGACCAAAAAAAAAACCAACAGAAGCTGCTGTAGGCCTTCTGACGAGGCCCTGACTGGCAAAGCACTTGGGCATCTTTTCACAATGACTGGCTGAGGTTCCCACTTGTTTGCTAATCTTAATCACATCTGGAAATGAGCCTTGGCTCAGTGGGTCTTTCCTGGTTATCAATGTTTGAAAATAAATAGTCACTGACAGTAAATATTAATTTCAGCAGTTTTTGCAATGTAGAGCCTTGTGTTTATGGAGTGTGGCACTGTTTTCTTTTCTGTAGGCCAAGAAAGCCTAGACACTCAGATGTGGTCACTGTGTTGCTTTTTCTTACATACCCCATGTAGGGGTATGTAAAATAAAGCAACATGGTGACCAAATTAGATTTTTTTTCACCTAGAGCAGCCTTTGCTTTGTTTTTGACAAGCCCCTTCAACCCTGAAAGTTTCGGAACAAAATTCCATACTGTCCTGGCTGCAAATTACAGCAAAACAATGGCCATTAATGGGGCTTTTCATGTATTTTTGAAGTTTCTGGATCTCAGAATCTGGTTAAGCTCCCATCATGAAACATTCCACGTCTTGAGAGATTGCCACCTGTACCAAGCATGCCAAATTTTATTCAATTTCATCAAATGCCACCAAAGTTATTAGGGTGCAAAGATCAGTGCTTAACATTGAACACTCTGCTCAAACCTAATATACATGCACTACCATGCATATATAATTAGAGGGGTACGGTCGTGTCCCTATAGTTAGGGTTGAGTAGGCACTTTAATGTTAAACCTCAACTTTTGCACTTTACTAACTTTACAACTGTTCAATGGATTTGCACAAAATTTGGCATGCGCTGTCCCATGGGGTAGATCTCTTGAGTTACAGAGTTTTGTTCTGGTCAGATATGCGGATTCTGAGATACAGATAGTGCAAAAATCTTAAAATTCACCCTTTTTTGCACTTTTTCTGCATCATCCTGTGCAAAGATGGTGTGGAAGTTTACTGTGAAATGTTTATGGTATAAAGAGCTTGGGCCACAGAACAGGCATGTGCTTGTTTGGTGAAAAAAATATTAATCCTGTGCAAAGTTATTACATTTTTAAGGTCCCATTATTCTCAATGGGAATTTTACTTTACAGGATAGCGGAATGGGGAAATAAAGGATTTTGGCCTCATGAAAAAGGATTCTTTTTCATTAGGGGCCAATCTTTTTTTACCAGAAAGAAATCCTTTTCTGTGAGCTGCCATCTTGTTTTCCATTTTTTCGTAAAACAAACTGTCATAACTCAGGCAGGAGAGCAGGTGTGGGTTGTGCCTTGGGCTTCTCAAACCTAATGGTCACCTCATTTTCATAAAGTCTACCCATCTGACCTTATTTACAAATGGAATGGGGTGAGCTTTAGGCTTGAGAAGCCCATGGCACACCCCCACAACTGCTCTTCTGCCTGGTTTTGGAGGGTGGGTGTTAGGGTTGGAAATGCTTACGCCTCATTTCCCAACTTTTGTCATTTTGACCCTAATTGGAACATTAACAAAGTTTTATGCAACTTATATATGTCTATATATAGTTACAGTAGCTATATGTATCTATATCATAGGGGCTTGGTGGCACTCCTATAGTTAGGCTTCAGTCTTCACTTCTATGTTAAACTCCAAATTTTGCACTCTAATAACTTTGCAATTGTTCAAGTGATTTGCATGAACTTCTGCATGTACCATCAGGAACCACCGTTCTTTTTATGTGGCAAGTTTTGTTCTGGTCGGATGTGTGGTGCAGAGATACTGATTGTCAAAAAATATGAAAATTACCATTTTTGTGGTGACATTCTTTGTCACAACTCTGCACAAAAGTGGTGTGGAATTTTAGTTAGAATTTTTTGCTGTATATAGGTCTTGGGTCACAGATGTGCATTTTGAAGGTTGGTGAAAAAATATTAATCCGTTCCAATGTTATTAAATTTAAAAGTTTCCCATTATTTCCTATGGGACCAGTTAGATGTTCTGCTCAAAAATGATTCTTTATCACAAATGCGGAATCCTTTGCTGCAAATGTGGAATCTTTTTTTGTGCCGTTGCCATCTTGTTTATAGTTAGCAGTGACAACAATATTAAATCATTAAAAAAAAAAAACACGGGTTTAGTAGACAACAGTACCTAATTAGGACTCACACAATCTGATTCTGGGGTTAGTTTCTTAATAAGTCACTTAGAAATGTGTTTTTTTAACATGTGAAATCCCTTTTTCCAAACCATGGGAAATAAGCTGTGAAACAGGATTTCTTTTCTCAATTTGCGAAAAAGGATTTTCTTTTTCCGAAAATTGTGAAAAAGGGACAGTGGAAAAGGATTCTTTTTTGCAATTTGCAAAAATGGAATTTTAAGACAGCTGTTTCTTTGTCTGTCCACAGTTCATAAATGGTTATAGTGTATGGTTGAATGTTGTTAGTGATGAAATCCATCCCTTCAAAAATGTTGTAATGCTCCACTAGCTACAGTATGTACGTCAGCTAGTTTGTTATGCTGCTTTAGCCACGTAGTTAGTGCAACAGAAAAACTTAGAATGCGGTCATGCATGCATGTACTGATGATCTGCGATCCTTGAGATACGGCTGTGGTGGTGAGAACAGTCCAGGGAGGTGAGCGATGATAAAAAAAACCAAAAGGTAAGGACACCCATTGCCTTTATGAGTGACTGTACACTATGAAAGACAATGTATGATTTCTCATATAGGTCAAGGATATTTTTTAAACTCTCGAGGTTTCCATGGTAAATAGACCTTTTCAGCTGCGCTCTCAAAGTTTTCAGTTATCATGGAAACCTCTCGAGTGAAAAATATCCTTGTTGGGTACAAAGGGCTTGCCACACAAATATGCCTTTTGCTGATTTGGTGAAAATATATTACTTTGCTGTGAAGTTCTGTGGCTTTAAATTTTGGTTTGTGTCCCATAGGATAACACTGAATGTAAGGTTTAGACAATCATTTCTTTGTCACTATGCTGTGAAGAAAATTTTCAATTTTTCTCTGAAATTTTCAGGTTACAAAGGCCTTGTGCCACCGATGTGTCTTTTTTGCTCATTTTGTTAAAATATATTAATTTGGTGTCTAGTTACCCAGGTTTCACATTTTGCTGTGTTTTCTATAGAATAACATTGAAATGTAAGGTGTTTTTTTCATGCTGCATACTACGGGACAGAAGCACAGGGTCCTCTACACCATCTTAAGAATTATGTATGGATGGGATGCGCTCCCACATTTAAATACTAATACAATTCAGACATGATGGGAGTATAGCATCCAGAGGGTCCTGTGCTCCCACAGGGAACTAAGGATACCATTACAATCTTTAAAAAATGATGGATAGATAGGAGCACAGGGCACAAATGGTCCTGTTCTCCCACAAGCAAGAAGGCTACAATTATACTGTCTTGAAAAGTAAGAACATTTTTTTGGGAAAAAAAAAAAAAAGCTTTGCTAATTTATCAGTTAGTGTGCCAGCGACAAAAGTTTGGAAATGTGGTGTTAGGGTTTCCAACTCTAACACCACACTTTTTTTTGCAAACACTGTCTCCCAGGGAAGATCTCTGGATGTGACTTGTTATGTTCTGGTCAGATGTGTGGTTTCCAAGTTCCAGAGAGGTGAGGAAAAACATTTTTTCAGCTCCGTGACTTTGCTGGGAATTTTCTTTGAACTTGCCTACAGCCCAGACAATTTGGAATTTTGTTCTGAGATTTTCAGGGCAGAAAAGGACTAGCCAAAGATGTACCTTTTACTAGTCTGTTCAAAAAAAAATTATAAGCTGTTTGTAAGTTATTGCATTTTACAAATTTGTAAAAATGTTTCTGAGCATGCTCAGTAAGCACTAAAAGATTACTGAATGAAATGAAAAGGAATCCTGTTTTGTATGAAAAATTTCTTTTTTGTCTGCTGCCATCTTGTTTCCATTTTTCCTTAAAAAAAAAAAAATTCAAAAGTCACATACATTACATCCTAGAGAGAGATGACCACACCTAGCTGGCTGATTAAAATCCAGTTAGGTACAATCTGCACTTCAATGTTACAGATATGCCCTTGAAATGAAGAAGGATCCTTTTTTGTGAAGGGAGACTGCTGATCACATTCTGCTGCCTTCTACCCTACTCTTATGTACTTCCCTGGTCTCTAGTGGCACCCCCCAAAATCTGATACCCAGCCCCTGTCTCCATTTAGTTTCCCTGGCATCTAGTGGCACCCCCCACCCACTGATCATCTTGCCCCTGACAATATTTCCCCCTGGTGTCTAGTGGCACCCCCCACCTGCTGATCACTGTCCACCTTCTATTTTTCTATTAACTGGTGTCTAGTGGCACCCCCCACCCGCCAGTCTGTGTCCCCATTTGTAGTTTTGTATTCCCTGGTGTCTACTGTTCCTGACCTCCCCAATTGCTGTCCCCCTTGTATTTTGATATATTCCTCTGTTGTCTAGAGGTACCCCCACCCTCCAATCACTGCCCAAGTACATGTAATTAAAACAAAGTCCTTGATGTTTTTTTTAGATAAAATTTTCCCTCTATCTGCCCCCCAACCCCACCTCCCACTCAGCACCAATCACCCCACACCCCCAGTATATCCCACACACCCTCACTCACCTGAACAGGTTCCAGGATTGAGATCCACTTTCTGATCAGTGACACATCTTGCTGCGGGAACCAACGACTTCAATACGAGAAACTAAGGTAAATGTGGTTTAATGTATTTCAATGGGGGTTTCAACATTTATTCATACAGTAACTCAACCATTTTTGACACCAAATGTTCAACATAGTGTAACCCCTCACCCCTGCCTTTTTGCAAAAATGACAGGTGGCATGCTGTTGAAGCTGACAGCAGTACCTGGTGGGGACTGGGTTCGGGGAGGATAAGGTTACTCGGCACAGGGGGTCTAGGTTTGGTTACTCTGCACAGGGGCACCCAAGTAAATCCGAACACAGGAAGCAATAACTGTAATGTCCAGAACCAGGAGTGGGATTCTACAGTGTGGCTTTTATTCACATCCAAGCTGAACAAACAAAGCATAGATGGACCCCCCATGGGGCTACATTCCTGGTAATGCAGATTAGAGACAACAGAACACTTCATCACTATTTCAAGCCCTCAGGCTCTGAACCCACCAGGCACACAGTCAGGACTTGCACGCAGCTTTGGGTACACAGCCCAACTTGTACACTACTTGAGTTTTCCCCACTGGCCCAGCTCCCCCGTCGGCCACTTAATCCACGGTCCATTTTGGGAAATGAACCAGTTTTTCTGTTGTGGCTTCCCAAACCACCTTAGAGCCTTCGACTCCTAGAGGGAACTTTCCTTCCAATCCCACATCTCGGTACTTCCCTCATCACTGGTCAAGTGCATGACGCAAAGTAGAAATCCACAGAGCAAATCTGTAGAGGTGGACCTGGTCACTAAAGATGGGGGGGTCTCCCACCTCCAGCTCCCACAATCCATACCCAGCCATTTCTCTGGAAACTAAACAACTCTTTTCTGAAAGCTTGGCAATGTAGATTACTGGGTAGACGTATGTCACATCTTCTCTACATGTCTTGACTTCCCTTGTGTGCTGGACTTGAACATACTTTTACTTTTGGCTAAGCCTATTACTCTAGGCCTCCCACTACTTCAGTAGTCCAATCCCCACTATCACACAAGTCCAGGGTGAAAACATGTGCCCTTTAGAAAGAGCAGAAACTCACCCTCCAGTTGCAGGTGCCCCACAGGCGAATCACGAACTCTTCTTGTTTCCCAAAATCTCTTGGACCAAATAAGGCAGCTTCTCCACTAGCAGAAGCCAGAGGGTTGCCCCTGGAATATGCAGGCTAAACTTTCCTGCCCCATCCCCGGAGAGATGGGGCACTGAGACCCGAATCAGTGGTCTCCACCACTTCAAACTTATCTTCTGTGTCTGTCTTTTGGTGGAGACACACACCTTTTTTCCTAACTGTAGCCCTATGTCAGGGCTGTGGCTCCAAGAGCCTAACCAGAGCTGCTGTGCTGCTTCCTCAGCAAGCTCCCAACTCCAACTGACCTACAGACTACTGTTCAAACCTCCCAACATTCTACTGCAACCCCCTGCTGCAGATTCCATTGTGGCTCATGCAGCTGCGATCGTTCTATGGTGATGTCATCCCTCAGTCTCAGCTGAGACTGAGAACAGAGTGAGACAGTGTGAAATCCATTTAACTGGAGTTTCTAGCAAGCTGTCTTCCTGCCTACCACTAGGTCTTACTGGGATTCTAGTAATCCCAGGTAACAAGGTTACACTCGCCCTTGACCAGGAAAAATGACTGTCCATGAGTCATTGTTTACCCGGCTTTAGGCCATCCCACCCTATGTGCTACCTGCGGAGGGGGGTGATCAGGCCCCCTCCTACCATGTGCAAGCACAGGCACTCAAGACTAAGGGCCTAGAGGTCTTTAGCTGACATATCAGCCTCTACTCTACCCATTTACTATGGACGCCTAGTGGCTCTGGTAGAACTGTCCAGAACATAGCCCTAATAGATCAGCACTGCGGTCCCTATGACCATTCAGGAGCACAGCCTGTCTATCCCCCCTAACCCTCTAGGGAAAATCTGTCTGCCTTTTACTTAATACCCCAAAACAAAAACAACCCGGGGACCTCCCCAACCTTGGGCAACCTGCAACCACACACCAAGAACCTAATACCACAGTATTATATCACATTACTGCCTCCTCCCTACCCCCACAACCACACCTGTGGAAGGAAAGGGTTAATACAGTAACAACAACAACAACAACCAACAGTACTTTAAATTACTACACACTAAAGTACTAATGAGGAACTCCAATGAGCCCCTCCTCCTCTTCTTGTCTTCGCTTCTATCTTCTCCAGGAACACCTGCAAGAAAAAGAAAGACAACACACATTCCTAATCTGCATACACAGTCTACCTAAACCCCTACCATCAAAACACTGAAGAATCCCCAAAAGCTTTTTTTTTTTAGAAAAGGTAGAAAAACAGTATATACATTAGAAAACAATGACATTATTTACAATACACATTTGGGAGGATGGAGTGCCCTAAAAGTCCCAACTAGTGACCACAATGCCCGAAGGCTAGTCCATTAAAGAGTCTCTCCTGGGCTGGAGCCCGGTGAAGCACAGTTCTTACAGGCCAAAGTCCTGAAGGGGAGAGTCTTTGAGGACAGTTCACACATTTTGGAGTCTGCTAGTGTAGGGTGTGTACTGCAATATCATAAAGACAGAAAAGTTTGGACTTACCAGCCCCTTGTAGTACAAAAAATTCTGAACCGACCTGCACCTCTGACGAAGACTTTCCCTGGCAGCATTTCTTCCAATATACCTGGGCGGATATCTTCCGGGAACTACAGGAGGGCACATCTGGGACCTGCTGGGATGATGTCATCTCTGGAGATGGAACCTTAGAACAGGAACAAAAAAGGAAAACAGCTGGTCTGACATCATCTGATTACCAGGCAATGAAGCCGGATACAGCTGGGCTGGTGTCCTCTCTGGATCTGAAGTCATCTGGTGGGTCAGTCAATGGATTCTAGAAAGACCAGTACACTGTAGAACTGATGAATGTGGGGCACCTGAGTCCTGGATGTCCATACTGGCAGATCAATAAAGGCACTTCACAGGCTGGTGTAGCAGTATTGACTACCACTGCTCGGCTTTCCATTTAGTAGGCACGGGCACATTTGCTGGGGGGTCCTTGCACTGAGGCCTATAGTACCGGAGGTCAGGAGCTTGAATTATTACCCCGTCTGGGTGCACATAATTCACACAGTGGGAGATTTCACGTCCCTCTCTGTCTACTATTCGCACTCTGTCCATAAACAGTGTCCTGCCTCTCTTCCACTGGGTATATTTCTCATGAAACAGTCTGTTCTTCACATGCTTGTTGGCCCCAGGATGCACACCTTTCATTGCTTCGGCCCAGATCCAGGATTTCCTGCTGTTCTCAATCTCCTCCCAGACTTTCCGAGGAAAGGTAGGAAAGGTCATACCATAGATCTCATTCACCTTCCTACGAACCAGTCTCTCCTCTTTACTAGCTTTGGTCAATCTGAGACAGCTGGCCTGGCTTGGGGGTGGCCAGTCCTGGTTTTGCCAGCTTCGCATCCTTAACGAGATTAAAAACGGATCCCTGACTTCTTCCTCTTGCATAGTCAGGGCAGTGGCACCACCACACTCTTCCATGCATTTCTCCGAGGCAAGATCTTGAGGCTGTGTACCCGTTCCTTTTTCACAATGCCACATAGGTTCCCCCGCATCTTCCTCTTCACTGAGGATCTGAGCCCAGGAGTGAGCAGTCGTCCTCAATCCTGAGACTATCCAGTCATCACTAGGCGCGGAGGTCGACACCTCCTACTCAAAGGCCTCCCGCATCTCATCTTCTCCTAAGAGACTTGGGCTAGACCCCCTCCCAGGGGTCTACTGATGCTTTATCCAAACTTTCCTTCTGGGATCCAGCATCCAAAACTTCAACTTCTGGTTCCGTCCCTAACTCTGCACCCTCTAGCTTTGTGCCACACTCCCCCGAGGGGCCTTCCTCCACAGGCTCCGCCTGGTGATGTGTGCTGCCAACTGCAGATTCCTGAACCTTTGTCCATGTGGGATCCAAATGAATTTGAGGGGCTTTATACAAGCCATATTTTTCTAGGCATCCAGCACAGTGAGGCATCATGAAGACATCCCTTCCAGCTCTCAAGCATATTTGACACACATTCACTGGAAAACCAGGAATCGCCACATGAGGAGGCAGTTGTCCTCCATAGCACCACTTTTCAATATCCCTCAGTCTATTCACTGCTGCTGTTACTGCAACCCGGGCATGATCTGGATAGTGAGCTGGTCCTGAGGCCATAACTGCAGAAAAACAAACAAAACTTCACTGTAACTGAAAGTCCCACTTTACTGAACACTCTCTTTAGTTTTAAAATGGCTTCTCTGCTGCTGTGTTTACTTTACTACCCCACCCTGTAATGGCGGCAGCAGCAGTCCTGTGCATCAACATTCAGAAATTGGGTCAAGCCACTGCGCATCCGATTTACACACACTACTGATAACTTTTGCTCAAACTGCACAAACTTGCTCTGTTCTCTTTCTAACACATTTACATGATTTTCCACTGACTTTTTACATGCTGGAAACATTTCTTTAACTCACAGTCCCTTAAAGCTTCATGTTTTTAAGCACAGGATTGCCTGTAAACTAGTGCTGCACATTTGGCTACAACTCACAGTCTCTCTCTGGCTTTAAAACTTTAAACTGATGCTGAATCCATTACTATGCACACAGTCAATTGCTTAATAGACTTGCACTTGCTGGAAAAACTTGACACAGTCGTTACTTGCAAAGCGACTACACTGCTGCACACATATTTTTGCTGGCATTTGGGCAGAAAATCACTGTTTGAGCAATTTCACTGTTAGTACTTACTGTTATCAGTAGCTGTTTGCTGCAATGGAGAAAAACAGCCTGCAGCCAGTCTTGGAGGCCTCAGAACAGAAATGGGTGGGCAGTCCTGCCGATAGTCTCCTCGACCACCACACTTACAATTCAGACGATCGATAAGCGGGTTGAGCCCGATTTTGAACAAAACAAGTCTATTTTTAAACGTTTTCAGCGCTTTTAAAACTCTGTGATGCTCCTCCACAAGCCAGTACACGCACTCCACTCACACTCCCCCTCGAATGCTGGGGCAGTCACTGTAGAGCTGGCTGAGGGGCGGGACTGATTGCAGCCTCACCAATCATACGATGCCATGCAAATGAGCCTCTTCTTCCTTGCGAGTGCTCTTCTCCTCACGGCGATCATCGAGCAGGCAAATTTAAACTGCAGAATGCATTTTTTTTTCAACTGACTCCACGGCGGGAGCCCATTTCAGCCATTTAACATAGCCATTCACACCTGCAAGTCTCTCAGTTCATTCAAAAAGCATTTCCAACGTCCAGGGCACAATTTTCCTGTTGCTACCCCTAGTCTTCCACACTTTTCTTTATCACAGTTCTTTTTAAAAGCATTTCCAACGTCCAGGGCACAATTTTCCTGTTGCTACCCCTAGTCTTCTACACTTTTCTTTATCACAGTTCTTTTTTAAAAGCATTTCCAACTTCCAGGACACAATTTTCCTGTTGCTACCCCTAGTCTTCCACACTTTTCTTTATCACAGTTCTTTTTTAAAAGCAGGCAAAATGCTGTAAACAATTGATGCAGGACAAGGGCATACTCTTTTAGCTTTACTGCTCCTTGGTAAACAGTTGGCATTTTAAACAGCAGCATAAGATCCACAGCACACAGCGACATATTAGTTAAATTGCTTCAGCTTTTTGGGCTACCCACTGCCAGATAGACAAAACACTAGCCCCTTGCCCAAGCACCTTCCTCCCCAGAATTAAATCCCAGCAGTGCCTCCATTTTTGTAACCCCTCACCCCTGCCTTTTTGCAAAAACGACAGGTGACATGCTGTTGAAGCTGACAGAAGTACCTGGTTGGGACTGGGTTTGGGGAACATAAGGTTACTCAGCACAGGGGGCCTAGGTTTGGCTACTCTGCACAGGGGCACCCAAGTAAATCTGAACACAGGAAGCAATAACTGTAATGTCCAGAACCAGGAGTGGGATTCTACAGTGTGGCTTTTATTCACATCCAAGCTGAACAAACAAAGCATAGATGGACCCCCATGGGGCTACATTCCTGGTAATGCAGATTAGAGACAACAGAACACTTCATCACTATTTCCAGCCCTCAGGCTCTGAACCCACCAGGCACACAGCCAGGACTTGCACGCAGCTTTGGGTACACAGCCCAACTTGTACACTACTTGGGTTTTCCCCACTGGCCCGGCTCCCCGCCGGCCACTTAATTCGTGGTCCATTTTGGGAAATGAACCAGTTTTCCTGTTGTGGCTCCCCAAACCACCTTAGAGCCTTTGACTCCTAGAGGGAATTTTCATTCCAATCCCACGTCTGGGTACTTCCCTCATCACTGGCCAAGTGCATGAGACAAAGTAGAAATCCACAGAGCAAATCTGTAGAGGTGGACCTGGTCACTAAAGATGGGGGGTCTCCCACCTCCAGCTCCCACAATCCATACCCGGCCATTTCTCTGGAAACTAAACAACTCTTTTCTGAAAGCTTGGCAATGTAGATTACTGGGTAGACATATGTCACATCTCATCTACATGTCTTGACTTCCCCTGTGTGCTGGACATGAACATACTTTTACTTTTGGCTAAGCCTATTACTCTAGGCCTCCCACTACTTCAGTAGTCCAATCCCCACTATCACACAAGTCCAGGGTAAAAACATGGGCCCTTTAGAAAGAGCAGAAACTCACCCTCCAGTTGCAGGTGCCCCACAGGCAAATCACAAACTCTTCTTGTTTCCCAAAAACTCTTGGACCAAATAAGGCAGCTTCTCCACTAGCAGAAGCCAGAGGGTTGCCCCTGGAATATGCAGGCTAAACTTTCCTGCCCCATCCCCGGAGGGATGGGGCACTGAGACCCGAATCAGTGGTCTCCACCACTTCAAACTTATCTTCTGTGTCTCTCTTTTGGTGGAGACACACACCTTTTTCCTAACTGTAGCCCTATGTCAGGGTTGAGGCTCCAAGAGCCTAACCTGAGCTGCTGTGCTGCTCCCTTAGCAAGCTCCCAACTCCAACTGACCTACAGACTACTGTTCAAACCTCCCAACATGCTACTGCAACTCCCTGCTGCAGATTCCATTGTGGCTCATGCAGCTGCGATAGTTCTATGGTGATGTCATCCCTCAGTCTCAGCTGAGACTGAGAACAGAGTGAGACAGTGTGAAACCCATTTAACTGGAGTTTCACAAGCTGCCTTCCCTGCCTACCACTAGGTCTTACTGGGATTCTAGTAACCCCGGGTAGCAAGGGGGTTACAATAGCCTTTTGGGGATCCCATCTCATGAACAAAATGACTATCATTATACAACTCCTGCCCAAAAAGTGATTTTGTGGTCACTTGTTGAGTTCACCTTTCAGGTAGGATTTGCATAATGACAGCCATACTGTTCATGAGGTGGAGTCATATGAAGGCTATGTTGAAAATCTGGCATCAAAATATGTATAAATGGCCAAGTTATGACCATTCATTCCAATTTTTCTATGCACACTCATAACTTTTAAAGACTTTGACCTCAAATTTTCAACATAGACTTCTTATTACCCCATCTCATGTATGTCATGACTGTTATTTTTCAAATCTTGGCCAAATGTATTTTCACACCTGTGGCATGGAATGGCATTGTAGTTGCGTGGAATAAAGTTCTGGCAGGGATTGAAATATTTTCTGTACCAGGTACACGAAGTGGGGTAAAAAGATGGCTATGCTGGTAATTTGGTCACTGTTGTCCTATACATGGAAGTGCAGAGCACTTCCACAGTGACATACATATATGCATCTCTAGAGGGATAGGAGAAAAAAGGATATGATTATTCTATCTGTAAAACTATAGAATGGTGGGAGCGCAGGGCCCCTAATGCTACGATTACACTATCTCAAAAAGTAAGGAAATTCTTTGCAAAACAACTACATTAATGCATCAGTTAGGGTTGTTATCAAACCATAAAAAGGAGGGGAAATATGATGTTAGAGTTTCCAACCCTAACACCTCACTCCCAAGTGGCACACACAAACAGGTGTTGGGGTGTGCCTTGAGGTAATCAGCCATAAAAACTCACTCCATTCTCCTATACTATACCCATCTCAGCTTATTTACTTATGAAACGAGTTAAGCGTTATGAATGACGACCCCAAGGCACACCCCCGGTGCCTGTTGGTGCGTGACAGATGGGGGTGGGATGTTAGGGTTGGAAACCCTAACGTCATATTTCACTTTTTTTTATGGTTTGATAGCAACCTTAACCGATGCATTAACATAGTTTTTTTGCAAAGGATAGAGATATACATATACTGTATATGCAATAGATGTGGACCCAAATCCATTAAATAAATCCTGATTCTTGAGCTACCATGTAAATAAATTTTGTTTGGGTATCTAGTATCTATGTCTTGAGGATTTATGTACATAGTAGATGCATTATGAAGCACTTATTTACATATTAAATGCAACATTATGACATCTCTCTCCCTCCCCCCACTCCAGCCATCAACACTACTTCTTATTACATTTATTTTCACTTTATTGAAACTACCCACTCCTTCCCAGGGGCAGACTGACCAGTTGGGCAACTGGGCACAGACCAAGGGTCCTGCCTTGCTGGGGGGGCCCGCCTGAGATGCCAGCATTTTTTGTTTGTTTGTTTGTTTTCTTCATTTTTTTCCCCAGTATTTTCTTTTTTCATGGGGCAGCCAGGACAGGATGGAGGGCAGATTGGACCAAAAAGGTTGTGGAGCAGAGGGTGGAGCTGAGCCATGGAGGAGAGGACCAACACATGCATGTCACTATTACATGGAGACTGACTTGGACAGAGGAGAAGACAGCGTGTGCTGCTACCGCTGGGGGTGGTGAGGTGATGGCTTGGTTGGAAATTTTTTAGTTTTTCTTGATGGTCATGGAGATGGGAAGAAGAAGATAACCAAATCTGATACTGGTGCCGCCAGTCCCTGCCCAAGCCAGGAGGATTTATTTGGAGGAGTCAAATTGGGGGTCAAGGCCCAGAAGCAAGCAATGGAGTGTGCTTGGGTAGCAATTGAGTAAGGTAACAGAGCATCTATGTAACCCAAAAACATAAGGGCAAACCCAAACTTCACTAAATTGTTCCCGAACCCTTTACAACATAATAATTCTATAATGACATCATGGGATTGCCTGGTTCTAAAACTATGGGCCATTGAAGAGGCTGGTTTATGTCTGAGTAGTTGGCAAATGAGCTTCTGTCCCAAAGACCAAGTGCAATACTGTAAAAAATGGACACTGCCCATACACTGCCAGTGTATTCCTTAGAATATATTTTATTACATTCAAATGGCTATCATTTCCTCAAAGTTTTGCAACAGGCTTACTCATAAGAGTGATCCTGCAAATACATTTTCAGTTTTGCTTACTTACATAAAAATAACCAGGAGCTCCTTCAGGCCACCTCTCAGCAAGATGTTTACTGGCATATGCTCACAGTGAAAGTTGTTTGCTGGACAGATGTTCTTAACAGTGATCTGCTCTGTTCATTTTTGTTCAGCTCACCTGTTGCCCCATCCCTCTGACATGGCATGGAGGCTGAGTGTTTTGTTTTAAACTGAACATCCTGTACAGGGATATGACAGCCCCTGGACAACTGCCATATCACACAACCCCCTGGGTAGTGCAGAGCAGGTGATCCACTCTGGGCCTGTACCAGCATCTGATTGGATGCCTGATGTCTGGACCTGCTCTCCCCTCCTGTGGCTAAGGATATTGACAGTTTTGGTTGGGTCTGTTGGTACAGAGCTTCCATACCTGGATTTGTGACATTTGCTTATATGCTGACCATGGATGCATATCAGACCCTTAGGCTTTTCTATATACATAATCCTTTTCTGAACTTTATGTCTTTTATCCTACACCAGTGCTCAGCTTGGGATTATTATTTAAAATACTAGACTTTGAAAAAGTTGTAGTTTGCTTAAGACTTTAAGCAGTGTTTAGTCATTTGCCCATCGCTGAGTATTCAAATGATATATGGTCATGAGTGTCTTTTTTTTTTTTTTTTTTTTACAGGGGATGCCATGCTATGATCTCGCTTTATACATTACCTACACAGTCTGTAATGTAAAATATATTTCATTTTCCCACTGTTTTGCTTTCTAATGCATGAAGATGTATTTTGTTTAGCATATCCTATAAAGCACTTCTGGAATTAAGCTGAGTGTAGAATCATTGCTGTCTACTATGGTTCATCTTGATTGATCTGCTTCCAAGTATAAACCATTGATTATTGATACTGAATTTCTGAAAGCAAACTAGACAGTGGGTCATGCTCTCTGAATGCAGCAGGTCAGCATAGCAGCAGTAGTTTGAAGCTGCACTTAACTTACTCATTGTTGGCAGCATTCCTCGTGTGTAGTGGATTATGTCTGTTGACCAGGGTCTGCATGCTGCAAGGGCTTGGCCCCAAAGCATAAGCTGTTTACTGCAAAACAGTGTGGGGGTTGGGAGATGTCCAAATCTGATCCATTGTTGGTTGCATACTGCTGGGTCTGAGTGACTGTCTAAACACTGGGCTCCATATGTTTAGTATTAAAGAAGGTTTTTATCAAGTTAGTCAAATTTTTTTTTAATAGTTTGTGTCCAGAAATAGCTCTAGTATTATGAGGAACATCAGTAACTCTTTAGGAAGCGATGGTAAATTTGGGTGCAATGCATTGCTATGCAAAATGGACAGAAAGCAGTTCGGACATATGGAATGTCTAGCTGGCATGCTTCTTCCAGCATGTGAGGCTCCAGAATACCACTTTAGCAGTGACACTGGGATGAGACAGTGATGGAGCCACTCATATCATAGTAACCACATAATGTTAGGTCTCTGCCCCCCAACCCCCAGCAGTTGTGAGTGCCTCAGTTTCCATTGAGAGGTGGACGGGACTTATCAGGGAAGAAAATACCAAATTAGAGCAGCAGGAATGAGAGTCACCAGTGGCTGCCAATGCTTACAGGAGGCAGAGATGTGATTTCCCCTCCCTGGCCATCACACTACAACTGTATGTGTCTTCCTCGCTACTGACTATGTGGCAGCCAAGCAGATGTGGGGGGGGGGGGCAAGGAAAGCTTGGGAAGTCTTGGAGTTGCCTGAAACTGGATGGGACTCCAGCAAAAACAGTATTGATCTGGAGCAGGAAGCAGGCCACCTGCAAGGGATTGCCTAGTGATTAGGGCAATAAGTAGGCTAAAAAACAAAATGGAACTACAGCATCCATACAAGGGGCCATTAGTCATCTTTTTATGTTGATCCTTGTGTTTCTGTCCTATTTCCGTGTACCTCTGATATTATATTTGCAGAGGAATGAAAGTTGCTCAGGTGTGCTTCTTATATTCACCCCCCCAGGTAGAGGCCGCCCAGACTGGCTGGGCCTCTACCCATTTTATAGTTGTGAGGGACTTAAGCACTGAGAGATTGAGTAATCTTGTTCATAATCATGCAGTGAGCATGCGCCTTTGGTGGGATGTGAATCTGCATCTCCTGGTTCACAGTTCTAACCACTAGGCTACACTTTATGTCATTACTTGGTCAATGCCTACTTGTTTCTTCTCAGCCAAGCCTCACTTTCAAATTGGCACTCCTGACAACAGGCTGCATGTTTCAAACAAAATATTTTGCTTTATTCCCTGACTAAAGGCCACCATTCCTGTTGCCAGATTAGTATTTCCTTCAGTCCCATGGTTTCTGTTGCAATCTGTATTGTCATATCTGTTGTACAGTACAGTATGTGTGAAGAGCAGCACCATCTAGATGTGTGATGCTGCATAATGATTCCCTTGTGTTTAACCCATGCATTCTTGAACCTCACTACTGTTTTTGCCCCTCCACCTCTGCTGAAAAGCTGTTCCAGGAATCTGCCACTCTTTCTGTGAAGAAGTACTATTTATTTATTTATGTATTTATTTATTTATTTATTTATGTCTTTGGTGACCGGGTAGGTGGGCTGATCCAAGAGACCATTTTCAGGCATGACCCAGGCCATAAACAATGGCACATTTAGCAAAACAGAATGCATGAGGAGTAACATGGCCACAATGCAGGCAACTAACAATGAAGTGCAGGGAATTACAGTACAGAAGGTATTGACAAAAGTGAGAATACAATAAGGTATAAGATGAAGTTGTAGGCTAGTGACAAGTCCATAAACATCATCACAGGAACATGGAGTACAATACAGTAAAATTAGCAGGTAAACCATATAAAGTGCAATTTCAAAAAGGCACTCCAATAACAAATCAAGTAACAGCCTGGTGGATATTCAAAATTGAGTGCAACAGTCCACAATAAGCAAAGTGCGTGGAGTAGACTCTAGGGAGTGGAGAGAGGGCCAGGTGGGGGTCAGAAAGAATTTGGAGAGATAGGGGTGTCACAAGGGTGGGGAGACCCCAGATAAGGTGAGAGGGGAGAGGGGGCATCATCCAGGCTTACACAGATGGACAGCTGCATTTGGCTTCCAGTAGCAGCCAATTTCTAAAGTGGCTTTTGAAGGATAAGTGGGAGGAGGAGGAGGAGGAGTGGAGTGACATAAGGAGCTTGTTCCATAAGGAGGTGACAGAGACAGAAAAGCCTTTTCTGCCCACAGTAGTGGAGATTCTGGAAACTACCAGGGGAGGATAGATGATTCACAGAGGCACCTAGTAGCCACTTTGCCTGTGAGTAGGGATGAATAAGGAGACACACCTCACATATCTTCTGAATCTACCCCCCCAGCTTCACAGAATGTCCCCTTGTTCTTTAGCACCTTTTTTCTGAAAAATACTTACCTCTTGTACCTTATTTACCCTATGAGGTATTTAAAAGTCACTATCATATCTCATCCCCCCCCTCCTCTATTCCAGGGTGTACATATTGAGGTATTTTAGTCCCTCCTCATAGTACTTTTGATGCAGATGAGACCCTGCAACATTTTAGTTGCCCTCCTCTGGTGTTGACCATCTTACTATTCTGGCATTGCAATAATAGTGCCTGGATATGATAACAACTTTAAGTAGAGGTAGAAAAATATTTCCAACAAAGTTGATTTCATTTGCGTTTGCCTTGTGTTGGGAAACTAAAATGATCCTACCATTACTGATAGTAAGGGTGAGCTCTCAACTGATAACAAAATTCAGCACTTTCAACTTCCACTTGGGGCTGTGGCAGCTATGGGTACGTGGGATCACTATGACCCTGTGGCAAACTGACAGAAAAACTATAGCTCTTTCTAGGTGGCCAGTGCTTGTCCCGTGCCCCAACCTCTTCCACCACAGTCTCTCCCCACCCTCTACCCTTCTCCTGTGGTTTTCTGAAAACAAAAAAAAAAAACACTATCTACCCATCCATCTAACAGTCTATCTGCCTACCTATCTATGTCTATATATGTGTGTATTAATGTATATATGTATGCGTTGGCTTCCGCCAGCACAGAAGCACAGAAGACATTTTTTTCCCACTAAAAACAGCCTGGGGGAGTGGGTGAGAGGGGTGGCTGGTGGGAAGTAAGTGATTGGGGTGTGGGACGGGTGGTAGAGGGGTGTCACAGACTTCAGCTTGTAGCCTGCCAGACCCCATACCAGTGACTCCATGTTTGACCTCTGCTCCAGGCCCTGCAAAATCTAAGGCCGGCTGATAGATTTTCTCTCTCTGTTTAGAAAATGGAAGACTGACTGCCAGGATCGAAATACAAGCACAAACGTGGGGCCCAAAATGAAAGGAAAAACAGCAGAAACTTGATGAGTTTAAATGTTTGAAAAAAATTCACATTTTTTTATACCATCTGGATCTGGAACTTTTTATAAGACAAATGAAAATAAGCAGATGAGCGAAGATGAAGGAACTTCACACTCAGGTGATGCTGAAGCTAAGGAAACCATTGTAACTGAACTTACTGAAGGACTGCTGTGAAATGAGAGCATGTCTCAGCATGATGAACAAGTCTGGGGTGCAGCAGTTGTACTTGAAGATAAACTACCTTCAGATGTGCAGTGAACTGAAGCTCCTCAAGAGCAGCAGGAATCCACTCATCAGAAATCTGTAGATTCTGTACCTACTTCAATAGACTGTGTGCCTTCCACAAAAGATTTTTTCATGAAGTCTGAAAATATGAGTGAGGAAAGGTTCTAGAAATGTAATCCTTGCCAACTTGCTCAGGATATTCCTTTCAATAGTCAAATTGTCTATTACCGCAAGGACAGTCAAGGTAAAAACATCCACAGAAAGTGGGTGATGTATAATAATGAGAAGCAATCAATTCACTGCTGCTATCTGTAGAAGTGGGCTGATTGAATGCTGCTCTGACTGGAGACATAAAACCACGAAAGTAGTTGAACACGAACCGTCACAGTGTCATCAGCACTCCAGTGAAGTCTATTTCATAAACAACAAAGGAAAATCAATTACACATCTTTTGTCTCATGAGCAACTTACACTTCAATGAAAACTAGTGCTTGAACGATGTGCTGTAGTTAGCTGTGTTCTTATTAGTCTCTTTTTTCACTGGTTTCAAAGCACTACCATATCAAGGAAAAAAATACGGAAGCAGCAGCAAAACCATTGGATGAGGACTCTTTTCTAAATTGTGGAAATTTTCTTAAAGCTGTGAAATTGGTTGCAGAATACAACCCCACACTAAAGTCACATCTAAAACCAGTCACTGACAAGGTAAAGAAACACGAAGCTTCAAAAATAGGAAGAGGAAAATTCGTAACTTTCCTTAGTAAAACTACCATTACAAAACTTTTCATCATAATTGGAGGCATGATAAAGCAGAGAATAGTTGAAGAGGTGAAGGATGCTGGCCTTTTTTCAATGCAGATGGATTCAACACAAGATACTACTGTGCATGATCAATGTGCAATTCTTGTAAGGTACGTTGTGGTGGATAAAGCTCAAGAAAGACTGTTGCATTTGATCAATGTGACTGACTCCAGTGCCCAAGCTTTATAAGGAATGTTCCAAGAAGCACTTTCTGCTGTGGACTTTGATCTTGCCCAGCGAGTCAGTGATTCCTTCAACAGTGCTGCAAATATGAGTGGCGCCTACAATGGGGTTGAGGCGTTCATGAAGCAAGCTCAACAGAACCATATCCACACCAATTGCTACTCACACGTGCTAAATCTCGTAATTGGTGATGTGAGTAGTGTGTGTATTCCTGCTATAACACTGTAAAATATTGAAAAATTTGTCATCTTTCTTCCATGAGTCCTACAAGAGAATGCGACTCTGGTAAGAACAGCTAGTAAACAAAACAGGAATGGATAAATTGCACAAACTAGGAAGTATTGGTGAAACAAGATGGTCAAGTCAGGTTATAAAATGGGCAAAGGATTTCAAGCAATCTGTTTGGTTGTTAACCATGCATTAGAGGTGTCTAATGCACAGCTAAAACTAGAAATCCCATTTAGAATACACAGACTCATTTTATAAGCACAATAAGCCACTCCGGGGATGTTCATTAGACAGTTCTAATGCATGGCTAGGGGACTGAACGCATCTCGCCTTGGCGCCTCGCAAGTTCACTACGTCTTCTAGATGTGCATTAGAACTGTCTAATGCACACCCCGTTGTGTCTTATTGCTTACTTATGGCACTGTGCAAGCTATTTGGAACTTATAATGATCAGTCAAAAGAAATTCTTTCTGATCTGCTGATTGTCCTCAGGGAAGTAAGCCATTTGCCATATTTTCGACAGTCAGCATGCTATGAACTGGGAAGGAGTGATCTATGAAATCCGTTGCTGAATTACACTGAATACCTGCTACCATCCTGTTATACTTACCCCAATGTTTTTTGCAATCTGCATCTCTCTCTCTCTCTCTCTCTCTCTCTCTCTCTCTCTGTTTCCTAACACTGGTTGAACACTGCTCCTCAATACTCTGCCTGTAATCCTGACTCCGCTCTGCTAAAGCTGTGATATGGTTACAATCTCCTCTCTGCTGTGAACTCCGTGTCTCTTGCTCCTTTCTCCCCTCAACTGCTCTGTCTGTGCTTTCTCTCAGCTGTCGCCCCTGTCCCCTTATTCACCAAGTTTCTAACTCTAGGTTTAAATCCCATCCCACTGTTTGCCCCTGACTGTTCTCCTGACTTAGGAAAAGTGGATGCTTTCCTTCCCCCTCCCACCCACATGCAGTTGTAGCCACTGATTGCCCGTGTGGGCTCTACCTGATAAATGGGAGTTTGCCTCCCCTCTATGCAGTTTTTTTTGGAAGCGTCATATCCTACTACGGTCCCAGTGTTCCTCACTGCCCTATTTATTCTCTCCACAGCTTCTGACCGGAATCCTTTGGGCATCCTGCCCTTGGAGTTGTGTGGGGACTAGGATCTGCATTGTTGAGGTACAAATCAAATGCTGACTGTGGGAACGCCTCTGCTCTGGACTGGTTTTTAAACTTGGCACCATTTCTGAAGCGCCTGCCACCTATGACTAGAAATGCAGGAGCACTGCAGCTGTCTGCTCGGGGTGAATCAGTGGGTTTCTGAGTCAACCGCGAAGGATTGGGCTGATTTTCTTTTATTTTCTGTTTGCCTGAGTAATCTTGTAAAAGTTGGCAGTTTCAAGCCACACAGCCAGGAACAAGGTTGCATCCCCGAAGCTGCTACATGGCTGCTCCCCGCCTGCCCCCCAATACCCTCCCACCCTTAGCTGGCATTACATATATAGGAGGTTTCTGACACGTGGTTGTTCCTTTTTGACCTATCTGCTCTCCTCCCCATTTGCAGCTTATAAGGTCCCTCCACTAGAGGTCCTACTACTGTTCTTGTGCTTAGCTCTCTTTCGGCTTGGCAAGCCCTATTTTCACTTGGTGATTTTTATTTTTGATTTTTATTTTACTTTATTTTACTTTATTTTTAGTTTTACTTTTATCTTACTGATTTTAATCCGGAAAGCTTTGATCTATCTCATAGTCATCTCGGATTTCTTATATAGGCTGTATCTACTCTCCTCCAGGGTTTTTTTCCATCCCTCCCTCTCAAATTTGAAATTAGAACCCAGCATTCACTGGATGCTCCTCCTGATCTCTTCCCATCTGACTGGTCTACGCTGCTTAACTTCACCCCGAGTCCTACTGCTATAACTGTCGTTGTACTCAATACTTGGTTCTTCCTAATTCTGGCCAGACTCCAAGATGGCGAGGGTGGCTTTGTACTATCTTCCCTGTGCACTATTTACCTTCCCGGCCCTTGACTCCCTATCCCTTGGTTCTGTGTGTACCTCTTACAGGGCTGAGAGGGCTCTTAATGATTTCACATTCTCTGACATGCTAGCCACGAGTTCCATCACACCTGGAACCCAGTTCCCCATTACTAATAAGGTCTTAAGGCATATACTTGGGTTCCTTCTGAACAGGAAACTCCACCCTTCCAGGGGTCGATTCTGGCCTCTCTTTGTGCCATAACCCTATCTCTCACACTTGCTGGGGATATTGAGGCCAACCCTGGCCCAGTAATAAAGCCACTCACATCCAATACACTTTCTGGCAATTTCCCAACCCAGGCCTAGGGTTTCAGCTTTATCCATCTCAATATAAGAAGTCTGGCATGCAATTTCCCTGAACTGGAGGCCTGGGTGCAGGTCAGTAATCCTGATATACTTGTTCTCTCGGAAACATGGCTGAAACCCTCTATCTCAGAGCTTGTCTATTCATTGCCAGGCTATAAAATGCACTGGATTGACAGGCCTTCCTCCAAAAGAGGGGGTGGTTTGGCACGGCACTTTAAGTCTCACCTATGCATCTTGCTGCTGCCTACACCTGCTCTAAATAATAGCAAGGTTTTACACTCCCTTATTTTACTCGGGGGTGCTAAAAAAACTGCACATCCTCGGGGTATGTATTCCTCCTCGTAATAGTAAAATAGGCCTTGATGAACTTATGGACTTTATTCCCTCTGTATCCAAGAAAAACGAGTTGATATGTCTGGGTGATTTTAACCTTGACTGGCTTGGGCCCAGTTCTTCTACCTTAGCCTCTACCATTAGTAAGGCTAACCCTAGTCAACTCATCTCGGCTCCCACAAGGGTGTCTCATAATGGCTCCTGTCGTACCATGATTGATTGGATCCTCACCAATAGGAAGGACTGCAACTCACCTGCCTGGGTTCTGCCTGACTCAATTAGTGATCATTGTTCTTTCTACTGTGTAAGGAGGTCCTCCACCCCCTCCAATACTGCCAAAGTGCTGTCCTTTGCTGATTTTTCGAATCTTGACCAGTCGGCATTTATAAATGACCTAAAACTTATTGACTGGTCTGCCCTTTATACTACCACCAATATAGACCAAGCCACAGATTACTTCAATAAAACCTTTCTGGCCTTGCAAGGCAAACATATTCCTTTCTCTACATGGAGGGTCTGTGGTAAAGTGACCAAGTGGCTAAAGAGGCCTCTCCTACAACTGATTAAGCATTGTGATAAACTCTGGTCAAAATGGAAATCTTCCTCTCTCCAGGCTGATTTTCAGGAATATTGGGCTTCACGTAACTCCTGCCAAAAAGAAGTTCGAGCAGCCAAAAATGCCTATTTCCATAATCTCCTTAACTCAACTGCCTCCAACACAAAGAAATACTGATACCAGATTAAAGAGATCCTGGGGAACAACATGCCTCAGTTGCCAATGATATGCTTATCAATGATACCCTTAGCAATAACCCCTGCACAAATGCTAATGTCTTTAACGCCCTTTTCACTAAGACCCTATGCCCCTCCCCACTGTCACCTAGGGGCTGCCTCCCTGGCACTACATCTTATTCTGGTGGCTCTCCAATCCTGGGGCTCTCCCCTGTCACACATCAGGAGGTACTTAAGCTACTCCACACCATTCCTTCTCAAGGGAGTGCCAGGCCAGATGGACTTGAACCCAGAATTCTCAGACTTGTTGCCCCTTTTCTGGCCACTCCAGTAATGAGGCTTTTTAACCTATCCATCACTACATCTACTGTGCCCACTGCCTGGAAAGCTGCCAGGGCAATCCTGGTGTTCAAGAAAGGAGACCCCAGAGTTTTGTCTAACTATCACCCCATCACATTGATTCCTACTCTCAGCAAGTTGCTAGAAAAACTGATCCACGGTCAGATCTCTGCTCACCTGCTTAAATTCAGCCTTCAGTCACCAGTTCAACATGGGTTCAGGGCTGGACATAGCACCACAACCACAACCACAACCACAACCACACTCACCCTACTCACCAGTGAGGTTAAGTCAAATATGGACAAAGGTCTGCTCACTGGTTCAGTGTTCATTGACCTAACCAAGGCTTTTGACTTAGTTAGCCATACTCTTCTCCTAGATAAGCTGCATTCTCTTGGGGCCTCTGAACCCACTATACCCTGGTTCTCAAGTTACCTAAATGACCGGTCCAAATTTGTCTCCTATTGCAAAACTCATTTGTCTCCTGCCCCTACCTCTGCGAGTGTCCCTCAAGGATCTATCCTTGGGCCACTGCTATTCTCAGTCTTTGTAAATGATATTCCTACCGCCATACTCCACTGTAGCTCCATTATGTAAGCAGATGACCTCGTACTTTTCTCTGCTTCTCGCTTAATTCCCGACTTCAATGATCATCTCACCTCTGGGTTTCAACACCTTCAGTCCTGGTTCTCCCTCAACTCTCTTATCATTAACCTCCTCAAAACCCAAGCCATGCTCTTTGGGTCTTCTAAGAAAGTACAGGCCTTGTCCCCTATGTTTTGTGTTCTATGCCAGGACGGTGCTGCCGTCATGACCACGTTCTCTTTTAAGTACCCTGGGGTGACATTGGATCTGGCACTTGATTTCTCTGCTCACATTAACAAAGTATGTCAATCCGCAAACATAAAAATAGGGGCAGCATACCATGTGCTCCACTCATTAACCCCTGCAGTTAGGGTATCAGTGGCTAGAGGTGTCCTCCTTCCAAGGCTTCTTTGCACGCTTCCTATCCTTTCTCATGCTGCTGCTGCTATTCTCCAGAAGTGGGACACCACTTACAAAAACATTTGCAGATTTGCTCTATCTGCCCCTTGCCTCACCCACCATTGTCTCCTCTACTCTGCCCTGCACTGGCTATCACCTGAATCACATCGCCTTTTTTCACTGAGCTGCTTCATTGATTCTATGACTAGAACTCCCTGCCCTTCAGCTATAACAGCCATGTTTAACCCAGTGTGACACTCCCATCTGCCTTTACATCCCAGTCCCACATTGCACTACAAAAATGGGTGAACAAGCATTCACCCTCTTTGCTCCCAAAACCTGGAATACTCTCCCCCACTGCCTGAAGGACAACTTGCCCCACTCCTCCTTTAAATCAGCACTCCTCTCTCACCTCCTAGCACTTGATTCTTGTGTCTGTCCCCTTCCTGCCTCATCCAAGCGGACTTGATTATTGTTTTGCCTTACACTTCTATGTCTACTAATTGTGCCTGACCTCACAAAACATCCCTGTGTGGATGGACCTGTTATAAAATTCTATGTCTATCCCTGTGAGGATATCTGATGCAATTGTTCGAAATGCCTGTATGTTCCAGTGTATGTTTCCTGTACTGTATCTTGTACTCTCCCAGGTCGTGCTTGAAAATAGACAGGTATATTGCCTAATGCACTTATCTGGTCATCAAAAGCTAATAAATAAAAATAAATGAAGCTAAAACTCTAAGAACAATCTCATGAAGTTTGAAATTATTTTGGTGGCATTTGTCTATATCCGCATCTTCGATATCACCAGTCCAATTTCAGATTACTTACAAACATCTGGATTAGATGTTCTGCAAGCTGGATGTTAACTGACAATGCCATCACCCATCTGATAGAAATCTCAAGAGATGTTGAGGGTCTTTACAACACAGTAAAGCACTTTGTGGATGAAGTGAATGAAAAACTATCTGACCATGATATTGCTGTAGCCAACAAACTTCCTGAAACTTGTTCAGGAAAAAGGCATCATCAAGATGTTACTGACCCATTAAGAAATTTTGAAATTTCCTGCCACAATGTAATAATAATAATCATAAAATTTATTTAATTAAGCACCTTTCAAATTTTCAAGGCGCTGTACAAAAGCATAAAACACCAGCATCAAAGAATACAAAAAAACAGAACAACAAATATAACGGGTAAAAAGCCAATTACGGTATAGCAGGGAAAGCCTTATCCCATAAAAAGGACTTTAAGGCCCTTTTAAAACTGTCCACCGTTGTACTCTCTCGGAGCGGATGGGGTAGAGAATTCCAGAGGGAAGGAGCCACGAAACCAAAGGCACGGGCTCCAGAGGACTTCAAATTTACCCTCAGAATCTCCAGCAACCCCTCGTCAGCCGAGCGAAGCTGTCTCAAAGGGGTGTAGGGCACCAGAAGCTCTTTCAAGTAGTCAGGACCAAACCCGTGTAGGACTTTGTAGGTCAAAAGACCCACTTTGAAGGTGATCCGCCACTGTATTGGCAGCCAGTGCAGAGTGCGCAGCACTGGGGTAATATGAGATCTTCTTGAAGCCCCAGTCAACAAACGTGCTGCTGCATTCTGCATAGCTGCAAGCAGCAGATATCAACCCCAGCAAGCCCTAGGTACAGGGAGTTACAGTAATCAAGACGAGATGTAATTCTGTAAGAGAATATCCAGTCTTCAGTGGGTTTCATTCTAATTTTAAAAGTATAGGAAATGTGGGAGCTGGTTGGCGAAAACGTCTTCAGAAAAGGAATGAAAATCCAGCCACTCCAAAAAAAAGTTCTAATATAGTTCAAGTTTATAGTAGTTTTCTCAAGATCCTCACTGCTCAACGTTTCACCTGATAAGGCTTCTTCAGGGGAGAGGATCTGTTTTCTAAACATAATAAAGTTTTTTTAAAACATTTTGTATTCATTTAAAAAATAATCGTAATTATTACTGACAGTTTTATATTCTATATAGTGTCTATCCCTTGCATTTAGAATACTGTGCAGAACTGGCTGACACATACTCAATAGGTTCAAAATATACTTTGTTTTTCATCTCTTAATTTTCATCTCTCTATGTTATTAATCAGTTAGACCATTATCAATAGAGCTGTGGTGCCCCCTTCTCTTCACTGACAGCTATGACCTCCTAGTATGCTGTTACATCTACAACAAGCCGAGACCCTTCTGGGCATTAGTAATTCAATTACACTTTGTAAAATCCTTTTTTATTTATAACATCTATGTATGCTTCCTTTGTTACAGTCTCTTAGACATTCGTTACTATAAATCTTTGCCACATATCTATCACATTTTGTTCAATGTCTTCACTTTTTTATCACATTTCTTTGTTGTACATTATGTTATGTCATGTCAACATTCTGTTGGTGTTTTCTTATTGCAGGTTTTATATGCCATTAACAGTTATACATATTCACATTTCTCCTTAGCTACATACCTGTAAATGATACTCTATCGGTATCTTCTATGTCTGTATTAATAAAGATAGATGGCACCATTATGGGGTCTGTTGATAATATGTTAAAATCCATTAATTTGTTCCTATAGGTACCTTATTTGAATGATGAAACTAGCTTCAATGTGCGATTCAAAATCTTTTTTACTAAATTTACTTACCTTAGAGAAAGCCCTGCAATTTTTTATTTAATAAACTTTATTGAACACTAAGCAAGTACAACATGAGGTGAAAAGTAACAGACAAACAACAGAGATCCAGGTAACAATACTAAGCAAACAAGACTAAGCAGAACTGCCTCAGAGACACACTGACACCGGATCATTCTGCAACCCAGGCATAGCAAAGTAGAAGAAATAACAACCTAAATAGTGTAGAGGGTATACAATCTACCCCACCTCTTTTCAAAAAGGGGAAGCATGTGGCAAAGGCTCACGATCATTCACTCCACCCTAAGGTTAAACATGAGCTCTTGCAACTATTCTTGATAAGAAACAGGGGATTGGTCAAGCCAGTGCCGCAGGACTACCTTATTCACTGAAAGGGAAATAAATGCAATATGGGATTTCCTTTCTTTCACAGAGATTGGGCTGTAGTCCCCAAGAATACAAATATTCTGTGTAAATAGGTCATTTAACCCCAGCAGAGGGTTTAACCTTGGCCTCAATAATGCTCCATAAAGGCACATCCTTAGGGCAGCTCCAGAAGATATGCAGGGCATGTTTTACCCTGCTTGTCGTGGCTTTATTTAAAGTATTTGGGCTCCATTTTATCTGTTGGAAAGGATTTAATAATCAATGTATAGAAATTCTGTGTAATGTTCAATAAAAACTTTTCATATGTTTTTCAACTTTCTATCTTTTAGCTAATCAGGTTGGGTAGTTTTATTCTCTTCTGCTATTGCTGTTATATCAGCACTTAGTTTAGAACAAAATGTATGAGAGGCATCACTTACTGGTAACCCGTGATATGAGCAAGGGAATATGGGCGATTCAATATGCACAATTAGGGAAGAGTGACTGGAAGGTGAGTGACCATTACTAAATGCCAATGGTTATTTTAGTGATGTTGTGGGAGGGCGAGGAAGGGAGGAACTGATGTGGTGATGTATGCAGGGGGAAAATTGTAAGGGCAGAATCAAGCCAGCAGTGTGGCTTAGAGAGTAGGACCACAGCCTATGAGTGTGGAATCCTTGGGTTTGAGACGGGGTAAGGGGCATTTCAGAAATTTTGCTGGAAGCATTTTTTTTTTCTCAAGTATCCAAATCCCCTTGGAGTTGGTCATTTAATAGTTGGGGGTGTGTGGTGTGCAGGGACATAGCTTCCCCCACATAAAACATTGTAATACATTGGTTCCCATAATTAGAGTACACGTCGGTCGGTGTTTGTGAGAGGCGCTATTGTGCTGATCGCCGTATTAGTTTTTGGTGATTTGTAGTCATGTTTGTTGTGGTCGCCTATATTGGTTTATCTGTTATCACATCGTAGCTCATTTACCTATGGATAATTCAATATAAACATGCATCACAGCGAGTATTGCTTGTGTTATGTGTTTCTTCTAGGAGAGGTGTAAATGTTACAGTTTAGTTAAAGAACTATAGCAATAGCGTATCATTTACAGGTATGTGGCTAAGGAGAACTGTGAATATGTATAACGGTTAATGGCATGTAAAACTTGCAATAGGAAAACACCAACAGAATGTTGACATAACATAACGTACAACAAAGAAATGTGATAAAAAAGTGAAGACATTGAACAAAATGTGACAGACAGTTGGCAAAGATTTATAATAAATAATGTCTAAGAGATTTTAACAAACGAAACATGCCTAGACATTATAAATCAAAAGGGATTTTACAAAGTGTAATTGAATTACTAATGCCCAGAAGGGCCTCAGCTTGTTGTAGATGTAACAGCATACTAAGAGGTTATATCTGGCAGTGAACAGAAGGGATCACCACAGCTCTATCGATAATGGTATAACTGATTAAATAATAACACAGAGAGCTGAAAATTAAGAGGTTAAGTGCAAAGTATATTTCGAACCGATTGAGAATGTGTCAGATAATTCTGTACTGTATTCTAAATGCAAGGGATGGACACTATACAGAATATAAAACTGTCAGTAATAATTACGATTATTTTTCGAATGAATACAAAATGTTTAAAAAAAACTTTATTATGTTTAAAAAACAGATCCTCTCCCCTGAAGAAGTCTTATCATGGAAACATTGGGCAGTGAGGATCTTGAGAAAACTATAATAAACCTGAACTATATTTGAACTTTTGTTTGGAGTGGCTGGCTTTTCATTCCTTTTCTGAAGACTTTTTCACCCACCAGCCCCACGTTACTTATACTTTTGAAGTTAGAAGGGAACCCACTCAAGACTGGACTTTCTCTTACACTGATTATAGTGAACCAAATGGATGGTTCACAGAGTGTATGGACTTCTGATATTGTTTATATATACTGAAGCACCTCTGTGCCAATTTGGATACCTTTGCTTTAGTTACAGGTGGAACGTGCCCATCATTCTGGGTATGATGACAATTCGTATAACTGTGTGAGTAAATATACTTTTATAACAATACTGTGTTTATGGATGACTTTGCAGAAGCTGGAGGTAGTGCCGAGTCAAGACAACTGACTTTTGAGTTTAGTGAGGCTAAACAACAGCAACTATTTTGAGCCATAAGAACACAAAAAAACTTAGAAATCACAAATAATAAGCAGGAACTTAGACTAAGACTTGAACACTTACAGAGGAAGGATGCCAAGCTTGAATGGCATGGGATAAATCTTAGGTGAATACCTTAACTGTAAGAGAATCCCCCATGTACTTAGGGTGCTGATAGAACCCAATATTGGAGTAGAATCCACAAAACTAAAAGAAAGGAGAAGGCATTAGCAACAGATGTTCAAATGATTTCATGCTTGTCATAATTGAAGCAGTTTTAGAAGGTAGAAGTGCCTTATCTTAAGATACTAAAAAAATACAAGATCAACTTAAAATGGTCTCTGAAAAAGAGATTTTCAAAAAACATTAGAAGATATAAAAAAGAAACTATCAGAAATCGAAGAAGACTTCATGACAAATAAACTTAAAAAAATTCAGACATGGATCTAATGACTACTGTATAGATAGAGTATGTAACTGGAAGATCAAAATCCTGTTCAGAATTACAAGAGGGGAAACAGACTCTGATAGTTTGGCTAGTTATACACACAGAATGGAGAGAGCACCACCCTATCAACACAGATCAAAGGGTTTTTTAGGACACCAATAATCCCAGGAAGGGAGAACAGATACAGGCCAGGAGGAGAGAGGCCACAGACAGCAAGCAAGGTCACAAGGACCAGTGGAAGAAACAGACCCAGGGCAAACAGTAGCCTCAGGAGGAGGCAGAATAGGGTAAGACAGAGGGGGAGACACAGGGTACAGGGGCAGGAGACAATAGCAATTGTCAATGTAAGTAAGAAAAACCTTAGTGATACTGAAATGGCTGTGCTCAGTAAAGGCTTATCATTTTCCCCACTGAAACTACCTGACAGATTTCAAATAATGACAGAGTTGCAACAATTCTTTGGACAAATTAGGCTCAAAGAACAATTTTATCTACAGCCCCCCCCCCCCCGATCCAAATGTAAAAAAAACTGAAATTAGACATGAAACAAAAATCTGATTACAACCCACCAAAAGGTAGAAATCACAACGTAGTGGCCTATATTACCCAAGTATTAAATGAAGTAGAACCGATACTGAGAAATCCTAGGAATTCTAAACTGAAGTTCAACCTAAGCAGACAAGAAGCAGCAGCTCTTACAGAACTTGAAAAAGATAGCTTCATAATGATAAAGGCAGCTGACAAAGGGGGTGGAATAGTAGTGATGGATACAGAGCAATACATTTCTATGTGTAGGCAACAACTTAGTTTTCTGCTACACCATGAAATATTGCATGAAGACCCCACTGCTAGAATATCCCTAAGCCTGGATGAGAGTTTAAAAATTGAAGCTGGACTAGGATACCTTGAGGAACAGCATGTAAAACTACTACAAAAACAATTTCCTCAAATACCCATTTTTTACAGGTTACCAAAGATTCATAAAGACTCTATATCCCCACCAGCATGACCCATAGTGTTAGGGAATGAGTCCATGCTGGAGGGTCCATCTAATTTTGTAAACCACTTTGCAAAACAAGCTGTAGTACAAATGCAGAGTTACATATGTAATACAGGTGATGTAATCAAAGTTGTGTAAAAACTGAATGAGAATGTGAATTTTGAAAACCTAATCTTATGTACAATGGATGTAAAATAACTATATACTTGCATACCGCATGATGATGGCTTACACAATTTAGAAACTGGGATCAACAAAATAAGGGATATACATACCCCACTCACAAGTAAGCTATTAGAACTAGCCAGACTGGTACTATACGAAAATTATTTTTGGTTTAATGGTGAGTACTATAGGTAAAAGCAAGGGATGGCCATGGATAGCACCGTGGCCCCAACCTATGCAAATCTCTACATGGAACAATTCAAAATCCTCTTTATAACTAATCCCATGTATAATCTCTAGTATAAACATGTGGTATGCTATAAGAGATATATTGATGATCTAATGTTAATCTGGGATGGAGCGATGGAGAAATTGTATACTTTTCACAAACACCTAAAAACCATTAAAGTGACACCCTGAAATTTAGCAATCTAGCTAGTAGCCAAGAAATACTGTTTTTAGACCTATTTCTATAGAAAAACAAAGAACAGCTGGAACATTGCATATACAGGAAAGAAATGGACCGTAATACTATCCTGCATACACAAACCTACCACCCTCCCCATCTAGTAAAAAGCATACCATACTCACAAATGCTGAAATTACGATAGAATTGTGGTGAGCCACAAAAGAAAGAAAGCAGCTATGCAGATATGGCAGGAAGGTTCATACAGAGGTGGTATGGGAAGAGAACTGTTATAGAAGCTGTCCAAAAAGCAAAAACCCACGAGAGAACAGCATCAGAGAAGAGGAGAGTGCAGACAAAAGCAACAGAATAGTACTGCCACTGATTTACTCAGGTTTCACAGAACCAATAAAACAAATAGTTCTAAAACACTGAGACACATTGAAACCTCCAGGAATTCCAGAATAGACTGATAGTGGCAGCAAAAAAAGTCAACACATTGAAAGATCAATTAGTACACTCAGAACAGAAAAAAATCACAAACTACAAACGGACAAATGTTATTAGGCCCATTACAACCCAATATGCAACCTTGTGGACACTGCTGCCACTGCGACAGTACTTCAAAGAAAACTGAAATACAACACTCTAATGGAAACCAAAAATTCCCTATCAAAAGTTTCATTGCATGTGACACTGATCACGTTGTTTATGTCATAACATGCCCATGCTCAAACATGTAGGCAAGACCACAAGACCACTTAAACAAAGAATCACAGAACACAAAAACAATATAAGGTTAAAAATTGAAACATCACCAGTAGCGATACATTTCACCCAAGAGGGACATAATGCAGCCTCACTTTGATTTTGGGGCATTAAACATGTCAAACCATTGGGAAGGAGAGGTGATTGGAGCAAGCTTTTTGAGTACAAGGAAATGTATTGGATATATACACTGAACACTAGCAGTGACAGATTTGGTCTAAATGAAGGAGAAAACTGGAATGCATGCTGGTAACATATGGGATAAGCAGCCTAAAGTGCAAAACCAAACCCCACTCCCACCCCCAAACTTCCTCCCTGCCCCAGCCCCTTTTCCACAGCTACTCCTATATAGAGACATCTAAAACAGACCACTAATCCAGCAGTGGTTTTATGAATCTCTAAATCACACCATACAGGTGCATTAAAGCCTTTCACCTCTCCCAAGAACTGGCAGCTGGATGACTGGTGACCCTGCTCATTTCCAGCTGAGGCTACCTTCTACTATAAAAATTGACAAACCATAAGGCAATAAATAACTTATACTATAACAATAACTAAGTGCTAATGTTAGCTTCCTTTAATGAATTGGAATACAGACTGGATAAAAAAAAAACAAGAAATGCATCAGGTATTAGGACAGCACATTTTTGCTAAAAAAAATTCTAAAATGAAGAAATCCAACCAAAAGATCCTTAAATAATGATTGAATGTATAATAAAACTCAAGTCAGAGAATATAGCACTTGGAGAATGCGAGATATTTAGGTAATAACAGTTACATGAGATAATCAAAAATAACAAGTGCCATGGATGAGAAATTCAAGCAACTGAATAAGTGCAATGCACCTTTAACTTGATGCCATTACAATCACGGAGCCCTGCAGCTGTGTTTATGTCCTCCGAAAATTACTGCACTCGTGACGTACAATGTTTGGTTTGCTCAGCAACCCAGGAGCATACCAGCTATTTCAGATGCTCAGCACTGTCTGGTTCTGGGTACTGGCTCCATTGGTTTGCCCCTCGGCTCATGCACACACATAAATTACCCACAACTGAACGACTGTGGAGCACTAGAGAAGTTGCTGCAGTAAGCAGGTTGGTGACAAAACTCTAAGAAGGTAAGCTGGAACATCTAATAAACTTAGGCTTTTATTGCTGTAATGCTTTAACTAAACTGTAACACTTACACCTCTCCTAGAAGAAAAACATAACACAAGAGATATGCGTTTTGACGCATGTTTAAATTGAATTATCAAAAAGTAAGTGATGCCTCTCATACGTGCTATTCTAAACTAAGCACTTACATAACAGCCATAGCTGAAAAGAATGAAACTACCTAACCTGACTAGCTAAAAGATAGAAAATTGAATAGTAAAAATGCATGAAATGTTTTTATAGAACATTACACAGAATTTCTATACCTTGACTATTAAATAATTCCGAATAGATAAAATGGAACCCAAATACATTAAATAAAGATGAACAGATAACTAGCTAGACAGACAGACAGACAGACAGGCAGGCAGGCAGGCAGGCAGATAGAAAGAAGATAGATAGAACCTTAGATAGAACCTTTATTAATACAGCGCCCCTTTCCAGGGACTCAGAGATCTTAATAAATAAAGCCATATCAAGCATGGTAAAACATGCAGGGCTTACTCTAAGGTATGTACATTTAGTTAAAAAGATTTTTAATAGCACATTGAAGCTAGTTTTATCATTCAAATAAGCTACCTATAGGAACAAATTAATGGATTTTAACATATTATCAACAGACCCCTTGACGGTGCCATCTATCTTTATGAATACAGACATATAAGACACCGATAGAGTATCATTTACAGGTATGTGGCTAAGAAGAACTGTGAATATGTATAACTGTTAATGGCATATAAAACCTGCAATAAGAAAACACCAACAGAATGTTGACATAACAATGTATAACAAAGAAATGTGATAAAAAAGTGAAGACATTGAACAAAATGTGATAGATATTTGGCAAAGATTTATAATAATGGAAGTCTAAGAGACTTTAACAAAGGAAACCTTCATAGATATTATAAATTATACAATGGCAAGGAAAGAATCCTGGGCTCTGATTGGTCAGTGTGTGCCTGGCACAGTGATGTTATCACAGTAGACCATCACGGGTCTAGTCTCAGCACTGTGAACCTCTTGACTGATTGTTTGCATTAGCATTTGCATTGCTTGTATCTTCTCTTATGAAACAAAAATATTTTTCAAAACTAAAAAACATTCTTTACAATTATTTTTTTTATTCTGTATATAACAAGAAGCCATTGTATAATAGCAATAATGTCCCCATGGTGTGTCATGCAGGGATAACATCACTTCTCAGGTGTTTGGACACACTCAACTTGTGGCCTCATGCCCAACCACCTGAGGCATCATGTTATCCTAGCATGACACATACCCCACCATGCATTATTGCTTAATCAAAAGGGATTTTGCAAAGTGTAATTGAATTACTAATGATCAGAAGGTCCTTGGCTTGTTGTAGCTATAACAGCATACTAGGAGGTTATATCTGGCATTAAACAGCAGGGGGCACTGCAGCTCTATTGATAATGGTATAACAGATTAAATAACAACATAGAGAGCTGAAAATTAAGAGATCAAATGCAAAGTATACGTTGAACCTATTGAGTATGTGTCAGATAATACTGCACAGTATTCTAAATGCAAGGGATAGGCATTATATAGAATATAAAACTGCCAGTAATAATTACGTTTACTTTTCAAGTGAATACAAAATGTCTTTAAAAACTTTATGTTTAAAAAACAGATCCTCTCCCCTGAAGAAGCCTTATCAGGTGAAATGTTGGGCAGTGAGGATCTTGAGAAAACTAAGAAAACTATAATAAACTTGAACTGTATTTTAATTTTTGTTTGGAGTGTCTGGCTTTCCATTCACAATGTAATCCTGGACACTGTTCTGGAAAGCATGAACAAAAGATTCACTTCACATTGTGAATTATATCAAGAGATAGCGTGGTTTGATCCTAACAGCCATCAAGCGTTACTAGCATCTCCAGAACAAATTCATCTGCAAATCTTACCTCAGGTGCTTCCTAACATCAGCAGTGATTCTCTTTGGGAGGAGCTTATTTCCTTTGCATCTGGTTATGCTCAACTAAAATGCAGGTTGTTAAACGTGGACATATCTGATGCAAATGCCAGTGAACTTGAGCAAGCGGTTGATGAAGAGTGCACACCCACCATATTATTTGCAAAATAAGTGGCATGCAAGAACTGTCTATCATGTGCATTCAAGTTGTTGTCTCAATACAGACTATGTTCAGAAGCATATGAAAATTTTTACTTATCGTACAAGTATCTCCTTACACTCAGTGTCACCCAGTGTACATGTGAACGATCGTTCTCTGAGATGAAAATTTTGAAAACCAGACTTAGGTCCTCCATGACTCAGCAAAACTTGGAGTCATTGATGCTCATTGCGCCGGAGAAAGACATTTCACTACAACTGAAGAACAACAAAGAGCAGATCATTGACAAGTTCCCACTCACCTCCAAAGAGCTGAGTTATTTGCTCATTATCTGGGGGTGGTTGGAACCCATGCTGAGAGGATGAAAGAAAAGCAGCTCTTCTTTCAATGAAAATTACAAAGTGTTAATCACTTTAACAAATATGGACTTTATTCATTGTCCCACCAGTTGATGTTAAATGATGTAAAAGTTTTTAAATTTGGTTTAAATAAAGAAATGTCAAACACTTTATAAGTGTAAGATACAGTGAGAAGAAAAGGCATAAAAGGGGATTGATAATTGTTAGTAATATAAATGCTATTGTTCACATTTGTATCATTAAAGAATGTTTGAAATAAGTAAGCTATCAGTGCTTTGGCATGTAGTTTTCGTTTCCTCTTTTGGGAAAAGATGGGGACTAGGCTGGGTCCTCATATACTGTACACTTGTAGCAACTTGCTTTCATTCAAATGAAACCAGACTCCTTAGGTTTTGTTGTTCTAATCTATATATGTAAGATGTTGCTTAAGAAGAAAGGTGGACACAAGCTCGTCAGAGCATGGCTATTATCCAAGATTAAAATATATTTTGTACTGTAGTTTTTTTCCACCTGCTTTGTGGTTTCAGCCACATGGCTATAGATGAACTTATAGTTATATTACAAAGCAAGTTTAATTATAGAATCCACCCCCCCCCTTCTTTTAGCAAAGAGCTGGGGATACTTGTACAAGCTTACAATTGGAGAAACCAACTGATTGTTTCTATGTCATGGGAAATATACTAATGTTTCCAGCATGCAATGTAATGCTGATTGTATGTGTTTTCATATGAAAAGCTCATAAATAAAAAGTTAAAGAAAGAACAACGCTATCTGATTTGCATGTACTAGTGCTTCTAAGGTTTGGCACCATTTTTTGAATAAAAATGAAATTTTTATAAGGCAATGTTGGAATTTTTATCAGGCAATTTCATTCTCTGCTATCTCCTTTTACTGTTTCTGTCTCTGTTCTTTATTTCCTCTTTGCTATTATGGTTAACAAATATGTGAAAGACTGGGAGCCCTAGGCAGGAAAGGTATTTCTGTTTGTTAGATAAAAAAAATATTTATCATCAACAATGATGGGGAGGGTGGTTTGGGCAACATACTAGATTGTGAGGACTCTGGGGGGGTAGGAGGCAAGGTGGCATCTTATTAGGCATAAGGAGGGAGCAACAGGATAACAAATATTAATGAAATTACCTCCAAAATGCACCAGAATGCACCACATTTCAAATATTTTCTGGGGGCCTAGGCAGTCCCCAGATCCCCAACCTATAATTTACAATGTTCATGCCAGCATCAGCACCCACATCTATTTCATGAGGGGCCCAAAACAACATTGTTGCCAGGGCCCAAATGGGTCTCAGTCCACCTCTACTCCTTCCCACAGCACTATTGCATACTTTATAGCACGCAAACTCTTTTTCAGTCCACACACACACATATTATAGAAATACTGCACTAGAACTGCAGGCTTATCCCACATTAACAAAAGTTTTTTTTTCTTTAAACAAATGCAAACTGTTTCTTTCATCTAACTCTCCCCGCAGCTCTTACCAGTGTTCTGTCTACTCCTGGTCGACAGACTTGTCCCACTCCACTCTCACCTGACTCTGCAGCCTCACACATTACACCAATTCAGTTTCTCTTCCTCTCACTGAAGAGATTTTATACATCCACATGTCCTGCTGAATCAAACAAGTTTTTTTATTTTAGATTCAGGCTGCAAGTTCTCTTCTTTCACTCCCCCCTCACAGCATCAACACTCATTCTGCTGCTGCCTACCTACCCTGCATTCATATTCCAAACTTTCACAAAACAAACAGTACCTTTTGGGAAAGAAAGAAATAAAATTTGTATCCAAATCATCCACCACTTCTTTTTTCTCCTGTCTCTTGCCTTCTGCCCAGTAATAACTTTAGCCATGCTCTCCCCCTAACATCCTCTACTACTGTCATTGGCCTTGAATGAAGATAAATATGATATCTTCAGCCAGGCCATGTCATGTTCACCTTACACAAACAAACAGGATTGTAAAAACTCTTTCAGAAACAGCTTTCTTTTTCAGAGCGAGTCTTTTTTTCCACCTGATATTTTCAGCACTAAAACTGATATTGGACAATTAAAAGATAAGAGTCTATGTTTTAAATCTTATGGGAATGCCCTTCAGACTACACAATAGAGTTGCCATGTATGGCAAACAAATGGTACCTACCTGCTTTCTGCCTGCCTGCTCTTCTAAAGGTCCAAACAGTTAACTTGCTTTTCTTCCTTTATGAAGGGAAACTGGGAAGCATCATCAAAGACATCAGTGGCACCTGATGGCAACACACACACACAACACAACACACATTCTCTCTCACTCTCACACACACACACACACACACACACACACACACAAACAGCACAGTGGCAATATCTTAAGGCACTAGCTGCATTCAAGCAGCCTCACTCATACAAAAAAATAGGCCTAATGCTCAACTGCCTCAAATCACTAATAATTAGTTAATGTTCAACTATTCCTCAGTTTTGCTTTGGTTGATTTTTTCACATGCAAGTGAGTTAGTTACCCCTTGTAGTTCAACCTACTGCTAACTAATTGTTAACAGTTTCAGCAGTTAGTCATTGACCTGTTTCCTAATTAAGAATTAACAAATCTCCATGAATTATTAGTTTGGCATTCATTAATTACTAGTTGAGTTTATACAAAAAAAATAGACCTAATGCTCAGCTGCCTCAAATCACTAATAATTCACCTTCAGTTATTCCTCAGTTTTGCTTTGGTTTATTTTTTCATATGCAAATGATATAATTGCTTACCCCTTCTAGTTCAATCTACTGATAACTAATTCTCAACAGTTTCAGCATAGAAACATAGAATTTGATGACAGATAAGGACCGCTTGGCCCACCTACTCTGCCCATTTCCCTACCTAACAGATAAGCTGCAGATCCTAGTAAACCAACAGCTTATTTCCTCCTACCCCCTACTAGGACTGTCTTATGTCTGTCCCATGCATTCTTGAATTCCCCCACTGTTCTTGACTCCACGACCTCCTCAGGGAGGCTGTTCCATGCATCCACAACCTTCTCTATGAAAAAATACTTCCTCACATTACCTCTGAGCCGACACCCCTCTGTCTTCAAATTGTGCCCCCTTGTTCATGCACATCTCTTTTTCTGAAAGATGACACCCTCTTCGACTTTGTCGATTCCCATGAGGTACTTGAAGATTTCTATCATGTCCCCTCTCTCCCTCCTTTCCTCAAGGGTATACATATTAAGCTCCTTTAATCTTTCTCAAGCTTCTTTAGTCTTTCAGTTAGTCATTAATCTGTTTCCTAATAAAGAATGAACTAATCCCCATGAATTGAGTATTAGTTTGGCATTCATTAATTACTAGTTGAGTTTATGTAATAAATAATTTACAATCAATACTCAACACTCCTACATTACTCCAGAAAAGCACCTTTACAGTGTGCCCCAAAAATGCTAATGAAGTGCCTTGGAATTACAGTATATACACTTCAAACTGGGTACCCATACTCTGCAAATGCACCTAAAATGCAAACCAAGTACCTTCTTGAGTAAACTTCAATGTTTCAGTGTAAAATATTCTCACAGTTAGGGTACAATTGTAAATTAAAACTTCTGGAAGAGCCTGTGTGCCACAATGGGGTGGTGGGCTCCTCCCTATGTAGCTTCAGTGCCCTCCCAGAGAACTGAACTAGGCAAATCTGGTACTCAGAACTGCAGAACATGCTCTTGGCCTCATGTCAGTTTCTGAGGCTCTTACCGGACTAACCGCATAAATCTGCAAGCACAGCAGGACTGGGAAATGGGATGGGGTGTGTATTTATTTATTTTTTTAAATGAGGGTTAGGGAGTCCTGGAAGCCATCACATAGGAGTGTGCAAGTACTTTTTTTCAAATTATCACTGGCAAATACTTTTGCACCCCAGATACTATATTTATTACTCACAATTCATGTTTCTTTTCAAGCTGATATCCCACCTCCACAGTCATCAGCACGGTGGCAAATAGTGTTTTATCGCATAATGACCAAGAATACCTCAGCTGAGATGTAACATTTCAGAGGGGTCCATCTTCATATAATTTTACAACTAGGAGCAGAAGCTCAATGGAGATCACAATCACTTTCTCAGGGTCACACAGTGAGCCAGAGGCTGTGGCTGGGCTTGAACGTGGATATCCTGCTTCACAGTTCAGAGTCAACATTATGATGGAAAGGAAGGTCCAACTAACTGCAATTCAACACTACCCCCCCTTCCTTCCATTTCTTAGGACATTTGCTTACTGGTGGTGGGGCTATCTTCAGGAGGTTGCTGGTGTACTCTCATTTCTGCTCACTGAATTAAAGACAGTGAAGTCTTCATCTTTCTCAAACATTAAAAAATTTCTCATAATGTCTTGGGACTTGAATCCTGAACATGTTAAGAAAAGAAAGGTAAACGTCATATACACTGTTTAGAAATTAAATTGAAGCCCATATTAGATCACATTTTTCTATCCCGAAGTTCAAGGGACAACATCATCAACTTCCTTTGCATCTTTCTTGAAATTGTGAATACCTCCAATACAGCCTAGACACTCATGGAGCAGTGGGAGGAGAGGAGACTATTGTATCATGAGGTAAATGCACTGGTTGGGGGTGTTTCTGATGTTCAGGAAGCATGCAACAAGAGTAGATCAAGGATGTGAAACAAAATGTTGGAAATAAATACACTATTTGCATGCATTTCAGTTAAACTAAAAATAAAAGCAGTGGTTGAAACAACCAACAAGTTCAATGAATTGTAAAGAAGGTAAGCAATCATTAAATGTACATTTTCAATTATAAATAATATAATGCAAAAAGGATTGACAAGTGTTCCTTTAACACTAACTCTGTACCAAAATGTATATGTGATGGCCAAACAACAAAACTTTTTAAAAGTAATTTTAGTGTAAACAACATTTTATTTTCAGTTAGTCTTATTTCTCCCCTATGCACTGGCAGCCTCCATCATACCGGCTATCCCAGCCCCATCACCCCAACATCCCCCAGGACTTCCTATCCTTAGAGACAGCATGGCCTGGGTCATCAGGTGTGGGGCGTGTTGGCAGCTGGAGTCATCCTGCATCCAGTGCACAGATTTTCCTAGTACTTCCCCTAAAGTGAGCATGCCCGCATGTGCTGTATACCTGATATCTGCCCCTCCTCTTCCCAACTCTGGTGGTCTCAGGCTGCTTATCCTCAGCCAATGCTAGGATTTGGCAAGCACCGAATTCTGCCACACCCCCACCCGGAGATGAGCAATCCAGCAAGAACCCAGTCTTCCTCCCTCTTGCTGACCCTCCAACACCCAAGCTCACACTTGAAACTTGGGTAGTCAGCGCCACAAGTAGTAGCACCATCACTGCAATGGTGGGGCCTGCAAAAATCTAAGATCTGTGAAATGTAATTGGTCTGCACATCCACATGTGTAGATGTAGGTCCCGTCATCTTACTTTTTGTGGTTATTTCTGCCCTGGTAAACTTAGAATTTGTCGGCAGATAAGGACCATACAGACCACCTGGTCTGCCCATTTTCCTACTCAGTGCTGCAACCCCAGATCCTATTTGGTACATTTTTGTAAATTGGTAGTTATTGCCCAAGAACACTCTTAGTTATTAAATAACCCCTAAAAACACCATAATGATGACATTTGGTAGGGAACAGGGCTGCAGGCTCTCTCTGGGCATTGTAGTAGGACCAGGGAGGGGGGACGCCCTAAATATACTTGGAATATCTTTGCTGGCAGATATACATGTATGGGGCTATTTGCCTAACATAATCATTATGCTGTTTTAGTATTGGTGCTACAGTGCTCGGTGGTCACTTGACTCACACAAGGACGTTATTAGCCAGGCTTTATGGACTAAACTGTTTATGCAACCACAAATATTTGATATATGGCTAAAATAGCATCTGTGGTAGGCAACACCATGTTATGAGTTACCTGCCTGGAACTAGCAGTCATGTCAGTTGCTCTTAAAAAGGCGGGCCCTTCCATTTCCATGTGGAAAACAGCAGGCTGTAACGTACAGATGAAGCTGCAATAGAAGCAGCTTCTTGGTTGAATACCATGTGGGGTTCAACAGGCCTGGTCACAGGTGGATTAAGAACAAGGTTAAGCATGCAGCAGCAGCAATACAGTGTATAGTAAAGCATTGTTCTGCATAGAAATCCACTGTTTTCAAAATGCTGTTGTACCACAGTTCAAAGGTCATGGAATGTGATTGTACCCTTCTGTGGTAGAAGAACATTCTAAAACCTCTAGAAATATGCACAAGTCAATTTCACTGTGAAAGGGAAATATAAAATTATGCATTGAGAAGTGTGGCTTATGGGGATTTTATGCACCGCCGAGGTGTGTGATACCCCATGAAACCTGAGGGGTTTATATGGGCATCACGCACTGAGGTGGTGCATAGAATCCCCAAAGAACCACACTTCTCCATGTTTTATTTTTTATATTTACTATTTTTTGGTGTTTTTTTGTTTAAATCATCTTTTTTTCCACTTTGCAAGGGTAACTTACCACCAACAAGCTTGTCTCATGCGGAGTGACTGACTGTGTAGCGCTCGTGAATGTCCAGCACGAGCACAGCTTGTTCAGCGTTTTTTCTGGTGATGCTGCAGTACTGTTCTGCCCATGGTTTACAAAGCTGTTGAGCACTCACTGGCAGTGGTTTATAACCACATAACCAGTAAATATAAAAACAACAATGCACATGTTTCACATAATATTATACACTATAAAAACACAGGATGAGCAACATTATGTATAACCAGTGTGTTGTGCCACCTTGGGTTTCCAATTCCCATGGACCTCTCGAGCCTCGTCCTCGAGGTCAGAGAGAATCACAAACCCTCTATGGCAGAACACACTGTTTGTGCATAGTTACCCATCCAGTATTTTCTATATGCTGAAGGTTGCCCAGCATTGACTGTATATCAGTATGTCAGTTTTGTTTTGGGCATCATTTTTAAACCACTAGCAAGCTGGGTAGAGCTTTGTTGTTGAATCTTGGCATGGCCAACACTGCACACAACCCCCCTAGTTTGGGCAGACCTTCCCTGTGCAAGACTGATGCCTCCTCCTCCCCATCCTGTAACAGGCATTCCTTGCTGTACAGTGGCACCCTCTTTCCACCCATCCTGTATGGGCCACTTACTGGTTTCTAATGGCACCTTCTTCCCACCCCATGCAAAGTTTCTTGTTGTCTAGTGGCATCTGTCTGCCTTTCCCAATATTGTGCCATTCCCTGGTGTCCAGTGGCCCCAACCTTAATCTCTTTGATAAACACTATCTAGTGTATGGTGAAGCATCATTGTGTATGGAGATCTATACACAGTGGTATGGTCTGGCGTGGAGAAAGGGACTCAAGCCACACAAGGGCAAAAGTATTAGCTATCAGGAGGGTGGATTTTAATGAAATGGGTAGATGTTTAAGAGCAGCCCTGGAGAAGGTACAGGTAATAGAGGGGGCAGAGGAACACTGGGGGAGACTAAAAGAAGCCATTATGGAGGTAACTACCCAATGCATTAGGATAGTGGCCAAAGAGGAAAGAAGAAATAAACCACTACGGTTCTCTAAAGAGGTGGGAGACAAAGTAAGGGCTAAAAGAGCAAGTTTCAGGAAGTCTAAGAGGACCCAAAGGGAGGAATACAGAGAGGTGCCCTTATCAAAATGTCAGCCTTCACTTAACCTTAACATAGCAGTTAACCCATGCAGTATCTTAGCATGAAAATATCCTTAAATTAGCATTCTAACTGCTTTTGTGATGTTTAACAGTTAATTGTATTATAATGGGCCATCATGATGTCATTCACAGTCAGAAGCCTTAAGTTAGCCTGCTAATAGCCAAAAGATGTAAATGAGATGTACATTAGAAGGCTAAGATAGCAGTTTTCACAGCAAGCTGGATGATGGTTAAGGACTGCTTTGTAGCAGTATGCATGTACTGCTGATGAATGTTTTGAATTGTTACATGATTGATCAATTAATTAGTAAGGTTACAAATACTGCTTAGGACTGGGCCTTTACTGTTAACTCATCGGCTCTGAGATGCCTTTTTGAATTAAGGTTAAGCAATGGAATCCTAGGACTTTGGAAAAGCGCTACTGGAGCCAGTGAGTTAAGTGAATGTGTGATGCAGTGCTATTATAATGTGAGGGAGAGGCTGATTAATGGTGGAATTTGATGAATTCCTGTATTTGTTATGTTATTGCTGTGACATCAAGAGGTTGTTATATACCCTTTTGGCTACATCACAATGACGCCATAACAACATTAACGCAATTGCACATGTGAATCTCCCAGATTTTGCAGATGCCTGTTTTGGAGAGTATTGCCAACAACAGGCGACTACTGATGAACCCACATAATTCTATGGATGAACCTGCAGGTACACAGATTGAGGGGGCAGGGACACGATTGCAATAGTTCTTAGATGAGAGTGGGGCTTGAACATGGCGTGGGGTGGGGTCACAGTCTGTCATCAGAAGAAAGGCAGAGAGTAACAGGCAAAATGGGTTGGCAAACACAGTACTGTTTTAAATGCTGCCCATACACTATAAAGACCAATGAATTGGAAACATTGAACAACACTGTGTTCCATTCTTAAGGTTGCTATGCCATCTGTAAACCTCTCGAGCTTCACTCTCAAGGTTTACTAGGTTGGCATAACAACTTCTGTAAGAAACCACAGCTTTATTACTAACCGTTCCCCATTCATTATCCTCTATATTTGTGTTGCCATGTTAATCACAAAGCTGATTTAAATGTTATAACTTACTGTATATACTTATTTTATATAAATTAAATACACAGTATATTGACTAAAAAATATACTTATTTACACAGCCTATCTTGGGACTTAATGGTTTATGACCCTATCAACATAATGCAGAGTTTAAGCAATAATAAATGTGTGCTATTATCAGATAACAGTTCGCCCCATGAGGCATGATATGCTTCCACTGGGTACCTTTTAGCACATCAAGTGCTCTTATCTGGCTGTGCCCCTCGACCCCCCCCCCAACTAAAATATCTAACTCCAGGGGTGGGGGGTAACGGTAAAAAAAATCACACAAAGTACAAAAAATGTAAAAATCCATGCATCTGGGACTGGGAAACGAAACCCGGTCCCAAACACAATGTGTACCTCCCTTGCTGCTAGGGGCTCATCCTGTCAAGCCACGGCAGCTGCTCGGTGGACCCCTGTCCCAGCAGAGGTATTATTCTCTACCTGGGAGAGTGAGAGGGTGCACTACAGCACATACTGCCTTTACCGGTTTTGCACCCTCTTGATCTTCCCTACCACGCTGTTACTGTTGTGCGGTTTTGTTGTACGCTGTAGAGCGTATGACAAAGGGACTTGGTAGGGGGCAAGAGGCACAGCAGAGTGCCATTAAATGCACCTGAGAAGTGTGATTACTATCATCATAATAGCACTTACTGTCGGGTCTTATTGTTTACATCAAATAACATTTCTTTTCCATAGAACACAACTAGAAAGCACTGCACATATGAAAAACAAAAGGCTGGGGCCAGCCCCACGTCTCGATGCTAGTGCTATTGCCCACCATGCCAACAACACGGGTTTTGGACGCACACCCGGGATACTCGCAGTGAAGACTTTTCCCCAGAGTGCTTCATGTCAGGAAATGCCCACTACCAATGCCAGTTCTTAGATGCTGGCACAGAACTTCAGTTCTCTAATGTAACACTGTAATAACTGGGTGTGACATCACAACCAGTTAATACTGCATTTGAAAGCAACCAAACTCTTGTTGATAAAGGGGCTCCCCAGTTATTAGGATTTCTTTACTCAATAACAAGAGAAGTTTTTGCAAAAATGCATTTGACATTCATTTGTGCAAAAATGCAAACCACCGCCTAAAAGTGTTCGGATTAGTGTATAGGAAGCTGGGATACAGAATGTCAGTATTGTACCAGGCACGTACCTTAATAGTTACTGCTGATGGCCTCCTCGCAAAACTGCATCTTCAGATGAAGTCTGGTTGCTGTTGAAACATCAGTACGCGCTACTGGTCCTGTGGACGATTTTGCCATGGCTTTCATGTCATTCTTAACAGTTTACAGTAATGGAGTTAAGTTCTGTACAGCAATGTTGCATTGCAAATTATGTATCGGACTCCACATAGAATTTCTGCTTAGCACAAAAGGCACTGTTCAAAGCCTCATATCTGACAGCACTTCTGCGAGGAGACAACTGGCAGTAACCATGAAGGGAAGTGCCTAGTACAGTACGGACTTTCTATAGCCCAGCTTCATATGCACTGATATGACCACTTGGCACTTGTCTTTTTACACAAATGGCAAACACATTTTTCCACACAGTAATCAGTCTCATGGTACTGTGTATACTGATTTTGGTGCTGACATGACTCTTGACTGGTGTCTTGCAGTTTTTTTGCATTACTTTGATATTTTTCCCTTGGTGTACGTGCACCGATGTGGTAAATGAGGTACTGTTGTGTGACAAAGATTTCTTACCTGGCTCCTGGGGACTGAGGGATGGGGTTTGGATGGCTTGAGGGAACATCCAGTTGTACCTGTAAAATAAGAATGGCAAAGGGGTCACAAAGGATCTGCAGCTCTTTAGTAACTAACTGGGACAAATGAGGAACTCGAAATATGAAACAATACTTATCTGATACATGTGGTCTGTGTTCTCCAATGTCGGGGGTGGTGTCTTATCGTTCAACTGGACCTGTAGACAAAGTGGAAAACAGGTTAGTAAGATAGTATGACTAATAAAAATACCTATCAACTGGGTTGGGTGGAAAGGGATTGCTTGGGGGGGGGGGTAAAGTGGGTTGCTCAGAAAGATACCAGTATCACAGCAGTGATCCAGGTTTTGGAACTTGGGCTACTTGTGGATGTCAGCATGAGGGATACAGACAGGATTCAGTGTCCTTGGGCCTTCTCTCCTCTGGGAGGGGGGCATGCTGCTCCACTCACAGTCTCCCACCAGGGCAAGATGGACCCACCAGCTCTCACATGCCTGCAACATCGACAGCATCCCCGATCCCTAAATAAATTCCCTGGTGGTCTAGTGCCCTCCAGGTGTCCCACCGCCCCGCTCCTACCACCATCTGAACCCCAGCGGGCAGACCGGTAGAATTCTGCTCTCTCCACCAGGGCCAGCCTGCCCACTGAATTGTCAATGAATGAGTGCATTCTTGTGGCCATGGCAGAGAGGGAAGGCTGTGCCAGTCTGCCAGCTGGGATTCAGATGGGGGTGGGACCGGGGTGGTGGGACACCTACCTTGGTGGGGAGGCACTAACCAACAGGGAATTTATTCAGGGACTGGGGATTGGGGATGGGGAGGGGTCAGGGGTTGAAACCAATAGACCACCAGGGAATTTTTTGTTTATAATACAGTACGGACTGGAGTTACGACGTTTAGGACAGAGACAAGGATGGGGGGGGTTTACTGCTGGACACTTTGGTCATGGTGAAGGGGAGAGAGGGACCACCAGCCACCAGGGTAGATTTGTTGAGATTTGGAAAGGTGATGGGGTGGGAGGAGGGATCGTGACCACCGGGGACAAGGTTTTCTTTTCAGGTCGCAGGTGAGCCAGGTGGGGGGGAGGACCGCTAGCCACCTGGTATATTTTCTGTACTTGTGGGGTGGGTGGGGGAGGAACTGGGTGAAATTTTGCCCATAATATTTAGCAGCAGTTTTCCACTCTGCCACAAGCAGAAGTTTGGAAACTTCCACAAATGTTCGGGGATTTCCGCTGAAGTTCCGTGAAGGCAGAAAACCCTACTTTCGCCCACCCCTAGTTGAAGGGAGAGGACAGAACAATGTGATGGCACTCAGAAAAGTGGGCAAGGCTGTCAGAAGGGTCCTAGTGGTCAGGGACCCAATGATTGGGGGATAGAAATGGCGACAGGAGGGGTCGTATAGGAGAGGCATGGTTTGATGCCTACATGGAGCTTAAGCCATCTGGGATTTAGACAGAATACAGCAGGGGCGTCACCAGAGGTATAAAGATGGGGGGGGCTAATGCCCCACAATCAAAATCCTAACAAAGCTAAGGGGGTCCGGGGGCATGCCCCTCCAAAACATTTTGAGATTTTTACCTTCAAATGGTGACTTTTCCTGCATTTTAATGGTGAAATATGTTTGAGAAGCCTGGTTATCATATCTATTAAGTGGTACATGTGCAAAAATTTAGTTACTGGACCAGTGAGAACAATGGAAAGAAAGACACCATTATTCCAGCAGATCTGCTGGGAAGGTCACAGTCCCCCACAGCAAATAAGAGACCATTCAGACACCATTATCCCAGCAGATCTGCTGGGAAGGTTACAGGACCCCAGAGCAAATAAGAGACCAGCCTGACACCATTATCCCAGCAGATCTGCTGAGGAGGTTACAGGACCCCAGAGCAAGTAAGAGACCAGCCAGCAGACACCATTATCCCAGCAGTTCTGCTGAGAAGGTTACGGGACCCCAGAGCAAATAAGAGACCATTCAGACACCATTATCCCAGCAGATCTGCTGGGAAGGTTACAGGACCCCAGAGCAAATAAGAGACCAGCCTGACACCATTATCCCAGCAGATCTGCTGAGAAGGTTACAAGACCCCAGATCAAGCAAGAGACCAGCCAGGCATCATTATCCCAGCAGATCTGCTGAGAAGGTTACAGGACCCCAGAGCAAACAGCCACCACTTCCACACTGCATAATTCTGAACAAGTCGTGTAACATTCCTGCCCTTAATCTCTCTCCATGCCCTCTCTCTTCCTCTTCCTCTCTCTCTCTCTCTCTTTTTCTCTCTTTCTCTCTCTCCCTCTCTCGTCAATGATTGTAGTCTTTGCCTCTCCCTCCCTGTGTGCTGCAAACTATACCCCCTTCCCCTCTTTCTAGATTCTAAGAAGTTTGGGGATGACTTGCATGATTGTGTCTGTGTAGGTTGCTATATAAAAAGACAGCAAAATTCTCTCCTTCCCTTTTTGGATTGTAAAGCACTCAGGAATACAGTCTGTATGAAAGGTGCTATATAAATCAAAATTTCTTTTCACACAAGCCACGGGCACAGATCTTCCTTCTTTAAACTGCCAAACAACTATGTAAAGGCCCATACTGCACAGCCTTTTAGATGTGTACCACATCTGTGCCTGTCTAAAAAATATACCTGCTGTGCAAGCAATACTGACTGTGTTGGCATGGCAGTTACTAAAAGGTGGTCACCAATCCCAATTCCCAATTTATGTCAGTTGCTCCCAGTCCTGTCCTGGTGTTCCTTCCTACAAGGCATGGCATGCCAGACCTCTCATGCTTCTGAACCCACTGAACAGCGTCTAAGAGACTAGCAGAGGCAGAGTGCATTTGCTGTAACCCCACCCCCCCCCCAGTGCTCCCTGTCAGATTGGGATCTAACTAACCTGGGAGTGATGATAATAAATCCCTGCCCCAAACTCTGAGCTCTCCCATGGTGACATACTGCCTCCTGTCCCAATGTTTTCTTTGTCGACAGCACAGTACACAGTACACAGTAGCCAGCCTCCAGTCCACTCAGTCTGCTCAAGAGACTTACTTTCTTTTTTCTCCATCAGACTTGTGAGTGGATGAGTATAGTGACCCAAAGTTTGCCAGGCAGGCAGACCAAAGAGGACTCAGGGAGGGAAATGGTTAACTCCCCACCCATCCCTTGCACAGCTAGCTGGCATATTGACCAAACTGGCTGGTTGACCATTTCCTGTCTTTATCCTCTCCCCCCTCCTGGAGCCTTCTGGTGCTGGAGCCTTTGTCTCGGCCAGGCCAGGTCTCCGGCCAGTGCCTAAAGGGGCCATAAATCAGCCAAATGGGCTGATCTTATCCCCGGATACCCAGTCATCTGTCCAAAGGCCAGGTCCACCTCTAGGCTAGAAAGGGTCTTCCCTGCTAGCCAGTGGCAGTTCTGGACTGAGTGACTGATAGAACTGAGAGCACAGGAGTATGGATGGCTGGAGACTTACCTGAAGCTCTGGTTTGTAGCTCCTGGGTGGCTGCTCCTCTATAACCAGCGGTCCTCAGGGGTCTCCGGCAGCAGCAGCAGCAGTCACACCTTAGCACTGGAAAAGGATCACCAGTCCTCCTGATGGCCAGCAGCAGCCAGTTCCATAGGGTGAGCTCCCTTTAGTTGTCTGCTCCCTTGGTTTGCAGTTTTTGTATTGGGGTTTTCTGGGGTGTTCTGACGCTGGGTGCCTAGTAGTGCATGTAGCACAAGCATCACATTTCAGATGCAAAGTGATGAGGGGAATGCTCACCCAGGTTCTCTTTTGTTCGAATAAAAATATGGCTTGGCAAGTCTGTTAGTCTGTTTCCTGTTATTTTACAGAATAAGTGTGGCATGGTTTGTGTTTTTTTGGGGGCTGCCATTGCAATTCCCCTGTCTCCCCTCTCCAGTATGCTGGCTGTTTTTTGTTTTCTTTCTGGCATTGACATTGGGTGTTGCCACACATAGGGCTGCCGTTGCAGTCCCCTGTCCTTCCCCCTTTGTTTACTGCCTTTAGTGCCACTTGCTGGTTGGCAGGCTGTTGCCCTGCCCAGCTTTGCTGGACTGGTTATTTTTTTTCCTCTTCTTTGTTTTGTTAAATTTCTTTCTCTTCCCCTTTGTGGAGGCTCCAGGTTGCTTCCCATGTCTTTGCCTGGCCTTCTGTGCTGGTTGCAGGGTATTGTGCCCTTTTGGGGGGGGGGGCTCTTTTTTTCTGCCTTCAGTTTTGCGATTTTTTTGTTTTTATTTTTATGTTTTGTGTGCTCCTAGAACCCCTTTCTTGCTCCAGTCCCCTGAAATGACCCCGACTGTGGTCCTTTTTCTTCTGTAGCCCCCCTCCTTCCGAATGAAGTGACTGCCTCCATTTTAGTGGTCATTGGTGGTGGAGTTCCCCTGATCAGCTCTCTTCCCCACCTCCTTTCCACAGTAAATTAGTGTCACTGCAGTCACGGACCTCTCAGAAAGGATAAAGACAGGTTGAATACAGTGCAGCACACAGTAAGAAAAATGATTCAGGGCCAGCAGGGAAGATCCTATTAGAAGTGCTTCAAGGCACTAAATATGTACTCACTGGTACCAGATGGGAAAGAAGAGATATGACAGAAATCTTCAAGTTCCTTAAAGGAACTAAAGTGAGAGGGCCGGCATGGTGGCGCTGAGGGTTGAGGCACTGGACGCCATGCCTTGCACTACACCAGTGATCCGGGTTCGGGGATGACCTTGGGTTGCTTGGGTGCCATCACGGGGGGAGAGAGAGGAGCAGGATCGAACGTTGGCTCTTCTCTCCCAGGTGGGGGTGTGGTCACCTGCCCATGGTCCCGCCATCACCAAATGGATGTTCAGTGCCAGCACAGGTGGTCAAAGGTGGGACTGGAAGGGAGGGGTGTCTCAAATGACGTGTGTGTGCCTCCACATGCACATGCTATGTCAGGGATGCGTAGGTGTAATGGCCGGGAGAAAACCAGCAAAATCCCAGAAACTTCATATGGAAAAAAAAAGGAATTAAAGTGAACTGCAGGAAACTATTTAACATGAATACTAACTCATGGTCATGTGGACACAAGTGGAAATTAACAGGCGGGAGGTGAGGTAGAACTACTTCGCAGGAAGTGTGGTGGAACCTTGGAACAGTCTGTCGGCTGAGGTGGTGGGTGCAAAAAACTGTCATGGCCTTCAAGCAGGGTTCAGATAGAAGGAAAGGAATAGTGGTTGCTCAGGCCAACAGGATCAAGGAGGAGAATTTGGAGAGGACATGGAGGGTTAAGTATCCTGGAGGAGCAGTCTGTTCCAGAGACTGTAGGGAAATTGAGCAGGCTGGATGGACCACTGGTCTTTTTCTGCCATCAGCATGTATGCTTCTATGTTTCTAAGGGGGAGGGGAGCTGCTTCTAAGGGGTGGCTAACCTTAACCTTGCAAAATGACCCTAAAACAGATACACTCCAGCACAGTGAACAACAAAGCAGCAGTATTGTAAAGGTGCAAGCTACTAACAGAATCCTTGTTTCTCCATCTTTATATAGACATAAGCAACTAGCAGAATCCTTGCCTTTCCATCTATTTCTATTTAAGTGGCAACCAACACAAGAGGGGACACAGTCTTCAGCTGGAAAAGGGGGGAGGTTCAAGAAGGAATTTAAACTTCTTCACAGAGATAGTTGTGGACGGCTGGCGCTGCCAGAAGAAGTGGTCTTGATGACAATGGGCAGCTTCAAAAGAAGCTGAGATAGGAGTAGGGGAAAAGTAAGGGCCATGGGAAGGGCAGTTGGAGTTGATGGGAGGACTTGGGGGACAAGGTCAGTAATGCAAGCTGGGAGACCCTGCAGTATGAGCAGACTAGATAGACCAAATGGCCTTTTTCTGGTGGCTTTTTATATTCATATTTCCTCCACTTCAAAGTGCATCACTGCTTATGTGAAAAATGCAAAAACCAAACCATTGACTGTACAGCAGCAAACATCTCTTACTGCAGCATTCCCAAAACATCAAAGTAGCACACCATAACATGCATTTCACATGAAAAGGCATTAAAACTGTGGTTAAATTGTTAAATACAAACAGCAATGCTTGGCCGATGGCAGTCTGACTCCAGTACTTCCCGCTACCAGAGATTCCTGAGAGTGAGCATGGGAAACAAGCAAACCTGGTCCCTGAACAGAGAGCCATCTTAGCGCAGTGGGGAGTCAGGAGCTCATAGAGGTAAGATGGGCCCCAAATGCCACAACTCTATATTTGTTACGACCACACTATGTTTTTGCTTTCAGACTCATTTGTTTGTAAAGTCATCCAAAGTGTTCTATGCCTTACTTAAAACCCATTCATTTATGTCAGCCTGGTGGTGTGGACATCTGAGGCGAAGGACACCTTACCTGCTGCCACGCTGGTGACTCAAGTTCAGAAATAAGCATGGGTTGCAGGTGGCAAGCTGGGGTGAGAGAGGATCAAGTGTCCAGAGTACTGCTCTCTGCTCCCTTGGATGGGGACAAGCTGCGTCAACCCCTAGACTGCCACCATGTGTGGGCATGGTGACAGGAGAGTTGGTGCATCTCCCTAAGTGACATCCATCAACAGGTGCATAAAGCATGCGTGGCTTTACATGCACAGTTGCATCACCGCGCACCACCTGGACAAGGAAAAAACAACTGAAACATCATGGCTCCAGAATAATGAAGCCTGACCCACACTGCCATCTATGACCTTCTCTACTGGATTGTACTGGGGGAGCTCCACCTCTTCTGGCCCCACCAAGTGGGGACCCGCTGGGGTATCTGAGGTAGGTTCTGAGGGAGGCAGTTGTCATTGGGGTGTTGGTAGAGGCTAAAAGCCCTGTCAGGCCCCCAAAAAACCTTAATAAAGGGAAACAATCCACATTATTTAAATTACAATTTATTTACCAAGCACAGCTTAGCTGAGACACAACGTCTCTTTTCCAGTGGGGTCCTGCTGGTACCCATTTCTGCAGCTGAATGGTCTGGAACACAGAGTCTGAACCAGCAATCTCTCTGTTCCCAAGCTGGTATTTGAAACCTGGACCATACTGTGTCTTACATAGAAACATAGAAGTTGACGGCAGATATGGACAGCAAGGCCCATCCAGTCTGCCCATTTTTTTTACCTTATGAATGTGCATTAGCCCTTTACTCTGTCAATGGCCTATCTATTCATACTAGGGTTGTCAGAACCCTCTGAAGTTCTGGGTTCTAGTTCTAGTCTTGAACTTTTGAAAAAGTTATAGGGTTCTAATCTTTTTTAGAATTTTTTAGAACTCGAACCCTATTTTTTTATTGTGCTGCCAGTAATGAAGATAGTAATAAAATACATGTAAAGGAAAAACTGTTCAATATAAGGGGGAGAGAAATTATCATGTGTGACATTGATAGGAATACAACTAGGTTTATCTATGGTTTCTTCTGTTTGTTAAAGCCAGCAACTTAATACGTAACAGGCCCACCCACCCATCCATATGTTAAAAGTTTTCCTGCTGCAGCTGCATCATCATAGTTCCTTAGTGAAAGAAAGAGGTACATTAGCCATTTATGTACTCAGTTATATATACTCATCGTCATGAATTATGAGAAAAAATAACTGATATTACCTAATTTCAGCTATTTGCTGCTTTCTGTTTTAAATGAGTAAATCAAAAGTTGCTATGTTTAAAAGAAAGCTTTTATAACAAAGTCAAGCCAAGTACTACAGCAGCAGCATGTGGAACTGTTGCAAAACATATTATGTCATAACGTAGTCAGTCAAGACATTTGAATAAAAAAAATATGCCAGTCGTTGCTGACAAAAAATGCATGCAATTTTCTAAGATAATGCTTACATATACCAACATTTTTGTTGGTAAATTGAAGTAATACATACAACTTTCTAAGATGATGCATTTTTGCAGCTGATACTTCAATAAAATCTGTATTTCAGTAACATAAATAAAAAAAAGTGGTTTCCTCACCACATACTAACTTAAGGAACATTTAATGTAGCTGCAGCAGTTGGCATGTGATGTTTAAGGGACAGCGTCTGTCAACTCCATTATGTATAAAATTATTACTACTTGTAAAGCAAAAACACTTTATGATAGGTCACATTCTGTGAAAACTGCTGATGCATATTTTCTTTTATTTCTGATTCCTTTATTCTTTTTTTAAAGGGGATAGGGCAATTGTGCTAGGTGGCAGCAGTTTGCAATGTATTTAATAAGAATATATATTATGTGTACAGTAGGTTCGGTCTGTCATCATTTTTTTCCTCACCATCCCCAGCCGATCACGAATCTGTAAATGAAAGGACTAAAACAACACCCACCTTTCACCCCATCACCCATTCCACTTTTCTTCCACCACCCTCATCTGTGCAGTAGCACCCATGCCACCCTTACACCCATGTTAAAACCAAGCCACAACCCTCACCCATGTACTAGCATCCATTTTTGGTTTATGGCTAACATTTCTGTAATTGAAAAAATAATAAACAGCTACCAATTAGAACTCATTGTTTTGTCCTCTTTAAAATTGAAAAATAGACTGTCTCCTGTCCCAGCCCATACTGATGCACCACAAAGTCACAGAAGGTAAATCCAAAAATATATGTTTGCACTTTAACTATAAATAATATGATACAGAAAGGATTGATGTGACAGTGTCCTTTTATGCCAAATTTGGGCTGTTCCCACTGATGTTAAAATTGCCCTGTATATAAAACTTGTTGACTTTAGTTTAGACCCTAGCTACAAAGCAGTTTGCCATGAAATGGTGAAAGTTTCGGGGGTATATAGTCAAAGGTAGTAGATCGAGAAAGGAGAGAGACAACCAAAGTCATCACAGTCTGTAAAAGTTTCCTTTTTGGTGCAGAGAGACTCTGTCCCACACAATATTTACCAGCCACCACCATCTGAGTTGTCATCACCATCAACATCCACAACATCAATCACTTCAGGATCAGTTTGTATACTCTTGTAGGGATAAGAAAATATTGACTTATTAACTTTAATAAAAGTTAACATGTGTACATTTCCTGGCAGCAACCTATTTTTGGTGTCTGTCACAATATTGCCAGCTGTACTAAACATGCGTTCTGAAGAGACACTTGTTGCAGGAGAACCAAGATATTTACAGGCTTCATCACACAGCTCTGTCCAAATTGACTTTTTTGATCTCCAGTATTCAAAAGGGCATGCATCAATAGGAATAGGCAGTTCTTGCAGGTAACTGTCTACCATGATGGACAGAGACCGCCAGAAGAGGAATCAGAGAAGCTGGTATGGCAGCAATTTGGGAAAGGTTTTGCCACAGATTTAGCTTGCTCTAAGGGTTGAAGAAGTGGCAGTTGTGGAACAACTACTGTTAATGTTTGGTGACTTTTCCAGTTCTGTATCGCTTTGTGAAGATGAACCTGCATGTTGTGGTGATGACAACCTGAGGGTACTGTGTGTGTCTATGTTTGACTCCTGTGAGTGCTGTAGCTCACCTAGCAACATACATTTGTACTGCTCTATATCATCTGTTTTTGGAAGATGTATAGCCTTGAACCTGGGATCTAAGAGAGTTGCAAGGATGTAGTGTTTTGATTTCATCATTGCAACTAATTTGTCATTGGTTTTGAAGTGCTCGTTCATTCTCTTTACGAGATTCCCATGATACAGGCGACATGTTGTCTGCGCTTCAGATCTGTCTTTTCTATTTGTAGATTTAAAACACTAAAATGATGTGAAATGAGCATTATGAGTGGGATAACCTGACTCACAGATGCGCCTTCAGAGGACATGTCCCTTGTAGCTGTCTCAAAAGGAGCTAGGATACAGCACACCGTCTCCATTAATTTCCACTGCAGCACAGACAGCATAATGCCATCTCCAATAATGTAACTGGAGCAATACTCATGTACAGCTTGCTTTTTGCTTCAAGAGGTGCTGCAGCATATAAAGCGTTGAGTTCCAATGAGTGGAAACATTTTGAATCAGCTTGCTGGGGCAGCTTTGTGTTTTTGCAGTTCGGACAATGTCCGTAAAGCCTTGGTTGAATGTGAAAAGTGAGTCACAATTTTTTTGCAAACAGCAATCATACCATCCACTTGTGTTTCATTGCTGAGAAATCCCGTGACAATTAAGTGTAAGCAATGTGCAAAGCAAGAAGCATGCAAAAATCCTCCATCCTGTACTGCTTTCAAGATGTTGGCTCCACTGTCACTTACTATGAAGCCACATTTTAGACCATGAGAATAAACCCATTCGTCAAGGAGGCCATTTAGTTCCTGCAAGATGTTTGCAGCAGTATGACTTTGCCCAAACTTCTTTATATGCAGCAGTGCCATCTTTTGAGGTGTCTTTGTTTTTGAAGAAGCACAAGAAAACGTCCCCCAATGAGCGGTAAGGGACATGTAATCTATGTTTTGAGTGCTGGTCCACATATCTGTTGTGACATGAATAACCCCACCCTCCGCAGTTTTAAGTGCAGGCATCACTGTCGCTTTTAAAGCCTGATAAATGTTTGGTATTTAAACATAGGAAAAGTACCTTCGATGAGGAACATTGTAACGAGGCTCTGCTAATGTCATGAGCTCCCTAAAATCCTCATGATCTACCAAAGAGTATGGGAGAAGGGCTCCGGCTAACAGTTCACCAATTCAGTGATTAAGATGAAGGGTCTTTGGATGATTTCTAGTAAAGGTATTCTTCCATTCAAATGCCTGAGACAGTGTTAGCTGTTTACAACATGTCCCTGCTGGTTTATTATACACCATGCTTCGATGGGCAGATGGATGCAGAGATGGTGGACTAGGACTTATACATTCAGTGCCATCACTGGATGTGCAACTGGTACTAATGGTGCTGGCATTGGTGGTAACAGTGATCCTAGGGCTGGCAGTGGTTCTGCCCGCATCAAGTTCAGACATTCAGTATCCATTTCAGATTCCTGACCCTTCTCACGTGTGGTCTGGAAGATGGAGGACATGGGTTTTGGATGATCAAGCAAAACTGAATGCTTTTTCAGATGGTGTTTAAGAGCTGTAGTGCCAAGGCATGACACAACTTTACCACGGTTTACACTCTGTTTACACAGGGAACAAATTGCTCTGCATGGATCAGTTTTACTGACAGAGAAATAATTCCACACCTCAGATGTGACAGATTTTGTTCGAGTGCTAGGAAGATAGCTAAAGACTGTTTGATTCTTTTCACCTGCCCTAACAGAACCTGGGACATGCTCCTTGATGCTAGAAGAGTGGGCAGAAAACTCTGATGGATTTTCATTGCTGGCCAACACAGAAGTGGTGGATTCAATGGATATGTCCTTTTCATTGCCAACAGTGCTGGATGTATTTGCAAGTGCACTACCTGATTCATTGTCAGCAGACTTGCTTATTTCACTTTGTTGAGGAAGTAATGATTCGTCGCGAGACACAGCAGTGTCGGACTGAGACAAAGAGCTACTGTCTGAGTCAGAGAGGGACTCACTGTCACTTGCATTATTGCTGCTAGTCACAGGGATCTTAACAGCATGAATGGCATACTTTATGGTGCCTCTCCGTGTGACCCCAGCAGCTGTACAGGTTTTCTTAAAAGGTCCCCCCTTTACCACACTTCACTGTTGCTCTTTTGCTGTTTGTTGAATTTTTATCACGTGAAACATTTTGCTTATTTCTGCTAGCACCAGGATTATCACTACCACCAACACCTGCTCCAACACCAGCACTAGATGCTTCATCTATGTGGTGTCAGCCATAACAGAACCAGTATACTGCAGAGAATACACCCACACAATTCCTGTGTAAGATAGCAACGTGATCTATGATCACTGGCTACAACTCCAAAATTTTATTTTGGCTATGTGACACTGTGATGCAGTGGACTGAAAGTAATTGAAGAATATGACGGTTTGCAACTAAAGGATCCCAGGTTCAAGGCTTACAGAATGATTGGGCTGCTGGGCATAGGCATACACATAGCAGTCAAGGGGCGCATAGCAGCAGGGTGATGGGCTGACCACAAGAGATGGAGTTACACACACAAACCGAGGAAAGAGATTTTTCTGTCTCTCCTCCCAACAGGGAAATATATTTCTGGGCTTCTGTCATGCATTTAAGGATAATGCCACCACACGACAGCTGGCCACTGGGCCTCTCTCGGTAACACACACTGGGTAGGGTTACGGTACAGTGCAGTCAAAAGGCACACAGCAGATGGGCTGACCACAGGAGACGGAGTCACACTCACACACACATATACAACCCAAGGAAAGAGATTTTTCTGTCTCTCCTCCCAACAGGGAAATATATTTCTCGGCTTCTGTCATGCATTTAAGGATAATGCCACCACACGACTGCCCAACAATGGGCTTCTCGCAGTAACACACAATGGGTAGGGTACACAGTCAGCAGCCACAGCAGGGTGATGGGAACACCACAGGAGAGTAGAGAGATACAGTATAGTGGAGTCACACACACAACATACAAGTAGGGAGTACTGTGTAAAAAAAAAAAAAAAAAAAAACTAAAAACAGCCTGTTGTTGTTCTATCAGGAATTTTATAGGGTGGAATAGAAGAACGCTCAGCAGCACAGTACCACAGAATCCACTCCCTTCCCTGTCCTCCTGATTATTTTACTTTGTTTTGTGGAGTAGGGTATAAAGTAGTAAGTAAAAAATAAAAAAAAAATGCCATCAAATTCAAATGTTTCAACTTCTCAGAGACTCGCACATTAAAGTTAAACTTAATTTTCCTCGAGTCACAATCTGTTTGTTTTAATTTCTTCACCCCTTCCCCAGCCATCTGATGCTCGCTCCTTCTTCCCAGTGTGAAACAACTACACCGTGCAGAAAATAACATTTTTGAACTGTTGTTTGAGACTACGATAAAATTCTCTCAGTTTCACTCAAATACTCAGCAACTTTAACTTCCTTCCCTTGCTCTATCCATCTCATCCTGAGGCTGAGCTTTCTCACCAACTGTTCCTACGTTCGTTCAGGCCCTTTCTTTTCCTTGGTTCCCACTCCCAATCCCAACCCTGAGTCCCCGGCCCCTACCTTTAGTTTTCACCCCCACCCACCCCTTAGCTTTTTTATTTATCTTTTTAGTTTGCCCAAACACACGACGATTTTAATTAGCAAGCAATTGCCATTTGCCAGAGCTAGCCCAGACAGAGGGAGCGAGCGATTAGCACAAGCTGCTGCAGCCTGCCCTGCAACTCCTTTATGGCACTGGCCTGGCAATGAACGGAGCAACCCCGCGCCAGTTTACGTCTCTCCACCACCTGACCGCAGAGCAGATGGTCAGGTGGTAACACGACTGTGGGGATGAAGTACGCAGGCGCGCAGTCCGAGACTCCGACTCAGTGCAGTCCACATCAGCCCCCACAAGTTTGTGCATGCTGCCATCATGCACCCGTGACCCTTCCCTCCACCTCCTTTCTGCCTCCTGTGGCACTGCAAACCCTCCAACTGTACCGTTTTGGCTGGTACAATACTGGATTTCTGATAGTGGTACCGGATCCCGGCTAGTTCTCAGTGTGTACCAAATTTCGGCCACCTGAGAAATACCTGAATTTATTATTCAGTTTCCTGGCAATCTTGTCTGCTGCAGTGTATGAGTGCAACTTCAAGCATGGTGGCCCAAGAAATGCTGATTTTTATGTAGTTTTCAAATCCAGTCTTGTCTGCTGCAATGAGTCACTGAGTACAAGTCTGGTGGTCCGAGAGGGGAAAGCGTCTGTCCCGTCCCCATAGTAACCACACTGACATGCGCCGTGCTTGTAAACCCCTGAAACCAACTGAGCTGCTGCAGCCTGGATATTCCCCCTGACAGACTTGGTGGGAGTGTCTGTCAGCAATATGAGGAGCTGTCACTGAGCTGAGGAGCAAAATACTGGCACGTCGGGTGTTTACGACTGTCTGGATAACCGCAGTACTTGATCCATCCCACTGTGAAAGTAAATGTGGCTCGTCTGCTTGTTTAATTCTTCCGAGTGCTTAAGTTTAAAAATCAGACTTAATTTGTCTGTATCTCCACTGGGTCAGGTCCATGACCGTGGAAACATCAAAATCCCCTCACTGCAGTGCTGCACTCTAAGCCAGTTAGCTACAGCTGCTGGAGGTAAAGCGTTCACTTTTGTCTTAATTCCGAATTAAACTCTGTCCCTCTCTCAGTCTCCTACAATTTGGTGGCAGTGATCTTAAGTGCAAAGATGGGAGAATGAGTCTTTGGTGGCAAACATACCCGGTGGTGGCAGTCAAATTATGGTACCCTGCTCATCTGCAGTTTGAAAAGTACCCCTGTTATTCCCTATATATTCTTGCTACTAATTTTAAACACCCCCTGCCTCAACAGAGAAAGAGGAGTACCACTTATTAGTGAAAGTGCCACATACAGTACCTCTCGATTGTCAGATTAGGAGGGACGCCCCTCATTTCACCACTTACATTGCTCTCTGTCCCGCTTTGAAAAAGTTCTAGTAAAGAGCCCACATAGAAGGGGCTATTCAGACTTCATTTTCAAAGCAGATGTATAATATTTTAAAATGTTAAATAAAAAGTAAAATATAAACAAAGGGCAGTGGGTTCTGAGCTTGTGAGTCTCTGTACCTCATCATGAGAAGCAGGGCCCCTCACTGTCCCTCATTTATTATTGTCACTTTCAGTGACAAAATGTTGAGAGTTATGTATGGTACTTACTGCAGAAGTTCAAGAATCTGAAACAACTGAATAGTCTTTAAGTTTTTTGGGGGGTATTCTGTAACTGACTGGCTGCAGCACCGTGATTAACACACTTAAGTTGCAGGTGATTCCTAACTCTTTCATCCCAGTTAATTGAATGGGCCATTGGAATACTCGTGGGCAAAAGTGGCTGGGGTGCTCTCCCCTGCTCCCCCACCCCCGCTCACTGCAACAGAAGCATACCTTTTTTCATTTGTTAAATGTTGGAGGGTCTGGCACTGTGCCTCCCAATTCCATCCTGCTCCTTCAACCTCTCTCCGTCCCGTCCAAAAGGAGCTGACACTGGGCTAGGCAAGCTTGTGTTGCAGTTAGATTCGAACCCATTTGCGAACCCACTAGTGTTCGAGTTCTGAATTAGAACTCGAACACCAAGGTTCGTGATGGGTTCGAATCTTTTCCGAACTAGTTCTGACAACCGTAATTCATACTCATCTGTATTGCTCCCTTATGCCTATCCCATGCCTGTCTGAAGCCCTGCACTGTATTCATATCCACCACTTTCTGAGGTTGGCCGGTCCATGCATCCACCACCCATTCTGTGAAAAAGAACTTACTCACATTACCCCTTATTCGGCCTCCCTCTACTTTCATGCTGTGTCCTCTTGTCCTGCTATTTTTCTAATATTGAAACTTGTTAGACTCTTTCACCTTGTTCATGCCCTTAAGATGTTTGAATGTTTCAATCATATCACCTCTCTCCCTCCTTTGCTCTTACATATTGAGCTCCGTTAATCGGTCCTCATATGTTTTCTGATGCAGTCCCTGCACCATTTTGTTTGCCATTCTCTGTACTGCCTCCATTTTGTTAAAGCCCTTGTGCACATATAGCCTCCAGTACTGCATGCAGTACTCCAGATGGGGCCTAACCAGTGTCTTGTAAAGAGGGATAATTACCTCCCTCTTACAACTTGTGATACCCCTACTAATACACCCAACATCCCTCTAGCCTTACCTACTAATTTAGTAGTCTGTTTGGATGATTTCAGGTCATCTGTGATGAGGATGCCCAAGTCTCTTTCTTCCCTTGTGATTGCCAGCAACTCCCCTCCCAACCTATAGGTAGCTTCAGGGTTTCTCTTCCCTATGTGCATAATCTTGCACTTCTTTGCGTTAAACCGCGGTTGCCACTCTTCCGACCATTTTGCCAGTTTTTCAATATCTGTTCTCATTCTTCCCACCCCATCTGGATCATCTACTCTGTTACATATCTTGGTGTCATCAGCAAACAGGCAAACCTTACCCTCCAGTCCATCTGCAATGTCACTGATGAAAATATTGGAGAGGACTGGCCCCAGGACTGATCCCTGATGTACCCCACTTGTGACTTGCATCTCTTCTGACTGTATACCATTTACCACCACTCTCTGGTTTTTGCCTGCCAACCAGTTTGTCACCCAGTTGACCAACCTCTGACCCACCCTGAGCCTACCCAGCTTATTAATCAATCTTCTACGTGGAACAGTATTGAAAGCTTTGCTGAAGTCACGGTAGGTGACATCAACTGCACTCCCTTGGTCCACCACTCTGGTTACCCAGTCAAAGAAATCTATGAGATTAGTTTGACAGGACCTTCCTGTAGTAAACCCATGCTGTCTTGGATCCTATTTTCCTATGGATTCCAGGTGTTGCACTGTCCTTTCCTTAAGGAGTGCCTCCATAATCTTGCCCACTACTGAGGTAAGACTGACTGGTCTGTAGTTTCCTGTCTCCTCCCTGCTGCCACTCTTATGGAGCGGGATCACATGAGCCCTTCTCCAGTGCTCAGAGACTCACTAAACAGTTCTCCTAATGGCTCTGCTAGTTCCACCCTTAGCTCCTTTAGTACCCTGGGATGTATGCCATCAGGTCCCATAGCCTTGTCCACCCTGAGTTTAGCGAGCTCTTGTAGGACCCTTTCTTTTGTGAAGGGACATGTGCATACCTCCCTCCCCCATGTCCATGCTATTGAGCTGTGGGCCCTGCCCTACCTTCTCCTCAGTAAGTACTGAGCAGAAGTATCTATTTAGGATAGATGTTTTTCCTTGATCTTTCTACACACACTCCCCCTTATCCCCTCTGATCTTAGCAATATCCCCTCTGGACTTTCTCCTTTCATTAATGTATCTATAGAAAGTCGTGTCCCCTTCTTTTACTGCTGATGCTAGCATTTCCTTGGTTTGGGCCTTTGCCTGCCTTTCTGCCTTCCCTTAGGGAATTTTGGTATGCCTCCCTATCTTCATCCTGCTGCATTCCCTTATAATCAAGGCCACTGATTTACGGTGATTAAAACAATTAAATTCCATTTTCAAGACTTAAGATTCCAGAATTTCACCGGTGATTGTTACTCTAATTTCCGAATTTTACCGGGATTCTGTTATCATTTTTTAGTATGTGCATAAATAATCAGAATTAAAGAAGGCTTCATATACAGAGCATTAAATAAAGCAAACTGAAAATAGTACAGGAAGGAATTAAAAGAAAAACACACTTTTTTATAGATTTACTGATCTGATAGAAAATGCCAGATTCCATGAAATCTTCGTTTTTACCGGTTTTCAGGCAGCCCTAATTCCGAAATTTTACCGGATTTTCCGGTAAAAACCGAAAAACAGTGGCCTTGCTTATAATGCTTACCATGCAGTTGTGCAGGTTAACAGTGTATACAGAAGACCCAGGGAATTGTGCACCCCTGGCCCCATTCAGCACCACCATCATGTCCCTGTGTGTAGAAGTAATTAAGAATCCTGGAAGAAGTCTCTTACATGGCTGATCCAAGTCAGTGAGTTGCCCATCAAATGCAATTTTGAAAAATGCCTAAAAAGGTAAACATAAATTTAACAGGACATGACCAAATGCCAATTTAAACCACATGTAGATTAAAATAATTATACTACAGTAACTAGAAAGCTGTGATGTAAGGGTTACTAAATATGGAGAAAAAAAGACTTCTAAGAAGGGAGATAAAAAAACATATGACAGCAGAACACAACATTCATTAACATAGTTACCATATCTGCAGAGATTCATGTATTTCACAGAAAGAAAGATCAGTCTACTGGGATATTATGAACATATGAAACTACCAGCAGATACAGACCATATGGTCCATCAAGTCTATTCGTGTGTGCAGCTAGCAGTTATTACACTGCAGATGCCCCTCCCTCCTCTACCCCCATAATGGTGACCCACCCCCTCACTTTGTCCAATCCTCTTTTAAAATAGCCCACCAACTTACAGGATACCACCTCTTCGAGTAGCACGTTCCACATAGTCACCACTCTTTCTGTGAAGAATTGCCTCCTCATTTCCCTCCTGAAACTTCCACCCTCCAATCTCAGACCATGTCCCCTCATATCCCTCCCTCCTAATTTCAAAATCCCCTATGTACCAGTCTTGTTCATACCCTTCAAATATTTATTATATCCCACCATCCCTCCTCTCCTCCAGGGAATACATGTTGAGCTCCCTCAGCCTTTCCTTGTAGAGTTTGTCCTCCAGTCCCAGGATCATCCTTATTGCTCTGTACTGGACCCTCTCCCAGTAACTTAACATCCTTTTTTAAGTATGGGCACCAGTACTGTGGTCTGCAGTCTCACCAATGACCTGCACAGTGGTAGGATCACCTCCCCACTCCTGGAGGTGAATCCTCTAGCAATACACCCAAGCATCTTATTGGTTTTAGCTACAGCTTTCCTGCACTGTACTGGGTGTTTCATTTGCCCTGTCATTATCACCCCAAAATTGTTCTCATCCTCTGTAGTGGCTATCTGTACCCCTTCCAACTGCTAACACCTCCTTGGGTTTCTTACTCCCAAATGCATGATTTTGCACTTCTTAGCATTGAACCCCAGCTGCCATGTGTCTGACCAATACGCAAGTCTAGCCAGATCATCCTGCAGCCTGCCATCCTACTGTGTCATCCACCATCACACCAATCTTCATGTCATCCACAAAAAGACTAATCTTGTTCTCAATGCCATGTGAGGTGTTGGCAATGAAAATGCCAAACATCAGACCCAGTACAGAGCCCTGCGGTAGCTCGCTTGTTACTGCCCTTGAAGATGAGACCCCACCACCACTACACTATGTTGTCTCCCTTGCAGACAGTTCTTGATCCAATTCACCATCTTTGTTCCTATTCCCCTGGTGTCCCAACTTGCTAATCAGCCTCCCGTGTGGCACTGAATCAAATGCCTTGCTCAAATCCAGATACAGGACATCCACTGCATGGCCCTTGTCAAGTGCCCTAGTGACCCAGTTATAATAGTCAACCAGGCTGGTCTGGCAGATCTGCCAGAGACAAACCAATGCTGCTTTCTGTTTTGGAGACCATTACCTTCTAGAAAGGTTACCAACCTCTTCTTAAGGATTGTCTCCATTAACTTTCCCCCAATGGATGTAAGGTTCACTGGTCTACAGTCGCCTAGCTCATCCTTGGGTCCACTTTTGTGGAAGGGCACCATGTGAGCCATCCTCCAATCCTGAAGATATTGTTCTCGATGCATTTTTAAGGGAAAACTGTAGCCGGCCCAGTGGTACTGAGGGTTGAGGCACTGGACGCCACACCTCGCACCACGCTGGTGACCCGGGTTTTGGAGCGAACTCGGGTCGCAGGGGGTCAGCCGGGGGAAGGTTGAGGGTGAGTGCCTCCGCATGATGCTGTCCTCCCGGTAGCATGGGAGGGTTGTCTTGGTGTGCTGGTGACTCGCAGTGGAGACTGGAGGCACTACAGCAGCCAGACATGCACATCATCAGTGTGGTCAACGCTGGCAGGGTTGCCGTGTGCCAGTTGCATCATTGTGCACCATGCGGGGGGGAGGGAGTGGGTGAAGCTCGCAGAACATGGAATATAACAGCGCGCTGGGTAGGTGATGGCACCGGTCCACCATGTCCTCCCACGGGCCTTCCCCGACTGACCTTCCAGGTCCTCCATTCCCCAGTCCTACCTGAGCCAGAGTCTGACTCGTAAGTGCACCCAAGAGGAGACAGCGACCCACCCCGGGTGGGTTAAACCAGGGGTACTGACTTCGGGGAAGGGGAGGAGAGAAGAGGTGCAGATTGGGGAGGCTTCAGGCTGGGCAGGAAAGGACTAGGTTGCCTCAGAGAGAATCCAGGGAACTGCAACCGGAGGGAAAGAAAGTTGAAAAAAAAAAAAAGGGAAAACTGCAATTTTCCATAGGAAATAATGTAACTGCAGAAACACACAAACATTATCCTAGAATAACAGGAAACTGCCAAACTGGTCTTGGAACCCTTTTGTAATGTAAGGGGAAATCTTTTAACCAGGAAAGGTGCACTAAGCCAGAGGTTGTTTCCAATTGCAACCTGGGAGCACAAGGAAGTTAAGTGACTCGCTCAGGGTTACACAGCATGCAGGTGGGGGCTGAAACCCAGGTCTCCAGGTTTGCAGCTCAGTGCTCTTAACCCACTATGCTATATAGCCTCTAAGTAAGGTATGGTTGTGGGTATGGCTGCTCAGACAGTATTCCACAAAATCCGATCCAAGCCAGGATACTCTGTATCCAATTCAGACATCTGATCCTAATGTTGGATGGTATAGGATTAGGAGACAGATATCATAAAATTCTCCTATCCTACAGTAGCGTACCCCCAACCCTGCAATTACATTACTCTGTATGCCCTCACTAAAATAAACCACCATGTAATAATTGTATTATGCAATGGCAAGAATAATACTACATAGAAACATAGAAACATAGAATTTGACGGCAGATAAGGACTGCTTGGCCCACCCAGTCTGCCCATTTCCCTATCTACTGGATAAGCTGCAGATCCTAGTTAACCAGCAGCCTACTTCTTCCTACCCCCAACCCCCAGAATTGCCTTATGACTATCCCATGCATGCTTGAATTCCCCCACTGATTTTGACTCCACAACCTCCTCCGGAAGGCCGCTCCATGCATCCACAACCTCTGTGAAAATACTCCTTAAATTACCTCTGAGCCTCCCTCTATCTTCAAATTGTGCCTCTTGTTCTTGCACACCTCTTTTTTGAAAGATGCTACCCTCTTGGACTTTGTTGATTCCCTTGGGTGCTTGAAAGTTTCTATCCTTGTCCCCCTCTCCCTCCTTTCCTCGAGGCTATACATATTAAGCTCCTTAAGTCTCTCTTCATCTGACTTCGGTGCAGACCCTGCACCATTTGTGTTGCTCCTCTGGACAGCTTCCATCCTGTCTATGTCTTTGCGGAGATTGGGTCTCCAGAACTGCACACAGTACTCAGATGGGGTCTCACCAGCTGTCTGTACAGAGGATAATAACTTCCTGTTTTCTACTGGTGATGCCTCTCCCTATGCATCCCAGTATCCCTCCAGCCCTCCTTGCTGCCCTCTCACATTGCTTGCCCATCTTTAGGTCATCTGATATGACTACCCCCAGGTCCCTTTCGATCCTTGTTGTTGTTAGTATCTCACCCCCCATTGTGTACTCTTCCCCTAGGTTTTTGTTTCCCAGGTGCATTACCTTGCACTTCTTAGCATTGAATCTAAGCTGCCATACATTTGACCATTCCTCTAACCTTGCCAAGTCCCTTCTCATTCTTTCCAACCCACCCTGTGCATCAACTCTGTTGCAGATCTTAGTGTCATCTGCAAAGAGACATACTTTTCCTTCCAGTCCTTCTGCAATGTCGCTTATAAAGACATTGAAGAGGACCGGTCCTAATACTGAACCTCTGCGGTACCCACTAGTAACCCTCCTTTCTTCTGAGTGGACTCCATTTACTATAACTCTCTGTGTCCTATTCCTCCAGCCAATTCTTTACCCAGGCTGTCATCTTGGGACCCACTCCCAGGCTGGCTAACTTGTATATTAATCTTTGTGTGGAACTGTGTCAAATGCCTTGCTAAAGTCTAGGTAGGCCATGTCCACAGCCCCTCCCTGATCTACTACTTTGGTCACCCAGTCAAAGAAATCTATCAGATTCGTCTGGCATGACCTTCCCGCTGTGAATCCATGCTGCCTAGGGTCCTGTGCCCCTCTGGCCTCTAGATACTCAACAATTCTTTCCTTTAGAAGTGATTCCATCATTTTCCCTATCACTGAGGTTAAACTAACAGGTCTATAGTTTCCTGCTTCTGCCTTGCTCCCACTTTTGTGAAGGGGAATCACATATGCCCTCCTCCAGTCCTCGGGTACCACCCCATCCTCCCATGATTTGTTAAAGGGTAGTCAGTGGTGTCACTAGTTCTACCCTTAGTTCTTTTAGAATTCTGGGATGAATCCCATCAGGCCCCATTGCTTTGTCCATCTTCAGTTTTAAGAGTTCTTTCAGAACCTTTCTTCTGTAAATGGGCGGTATCAACTTCTGTATCCAGAGTGTTAATACTGTTTGTTTTATGTATCTCCCCTTCCTTCGTAAATACTGAGCAAAAATATTTGTTTAGTATCTCTGCCTTTTCACAGTCTCCCTCTGCCCACCCTCCATCCCCTTTATTAAGCCTCACTATCCCTCCCTTGGTCTTCCTTCGCTCCCTGATGTACCTATAAAAGGTTTTATCCCCCTTCTTAACTGAGTTGGCTATCTTTTCCTCGGTTTGGGCCTTTGCTGTTCTGACTGCCTTCCCAGCCTCCTTTTGCTTTAACTGATATAGTTCTCTGTCCTGCTCCTTCTGTGATTCCTTGTACTTCCTGAATGCTTTCTTTTTCTCTTGAACCTTCACTGCCACTTCCTTTGAGAACCATAGTGGTTTCTTACATCGTCTTGTTTTGTTTATTTGTTTGTTACTAATGTTCCAATTTGTCTGTGTGCCTCTGGACTAGTGTTCCTGAAAGTTATACTGCAAGAAAAAAAAAACTAGAACAAGGCCTGCTTCAATCACTATACAGTAGTACGGGCAGTCAAACCGCTGTATGGGGGACACAGTATGAAAGATGACTGCAGACTGAACACAGCAAACTGAAATGAGAGAAAAGCTAGGTTACTGGACAGGCAGCATTATCACCTCGTGCAAAGACACAAACTGTGGATTTTTTTATATACACATACATTTATACACACAGAAATCAAATAAAAAAGCACAAACATATTTTTTTCTTTTTATTTACAAATGAGCCATTATTTAATAACAATAAGTTACACAAGGGGTGTGTGTTGTGCAACAACATCACTTCTCAGTTGATAAAAGCACCAGGCCTGTGACCTCTCATGCTTCAACCCACCCGAAGTGTAACCTTATTACACCATGAAGCCAGTAATTTATTGATGGATTAATGACCAGTTGGGGGGATGAGTGACCCAAGGCGCAGCCAAGAGCCACCTCCCTCCAGCCGGTCATTAATCCAAGGAAATGACTAGCTCCAAGATTGTTATTGCAATTATAAGTCTAATCAGAGCAACGACTTTCTTTTTTGCCTGTTTTATTTAGGTTTTAGCTTTGTGGTGCGAGCTGTGCATGCCACACAGCGTCAAACTGCAGCTGCATCAGTCATTTCTAAGACATTAATGATCGATCCATAGCCTCGCTAGGCTCATGAATAATTATACTTATAATACACAATACACACCCTGTCATGCTTTATTCCTTAAATGACTCATAGCTTCCACACCCCAAGCCCACCGATCAGGACACTAACCAAACTGAAGCAGATGCAGGACTGTCCTCTCTCTCTCTGCTCCAACTCTTCTTCTGTCCGACTCCATAAATCTAATTTACCGGTCAAACACTGCAACCGTCCTCTTAATTTTACTGCCCACACCTAGGTACAACATAAAATGAGTCCCTCTTCCTCCTTCCCTGGATCAGGTGAATAACCTGCTGCCAACAAACCCACTTGCTCCCACCTACCTCTACTCCCATTCTCGATTATTATAATGCTGGTCAGGTCTGGATCCTGCCAATTCCCATCACATCTATTCAGTACTCATCCCTACCGTTACACAGTAATAAGCAAACCCCCTCACCAGATCTCATAATAAATCCCCACCCAACACACTCACTAGCCTGCTCTACCCACTTCCTATAGTTATTTATTTTACTCAGAAATGCCCAGATGAGATGCAGTATCTTTTTTTTTTTTTTTAAGGAGGGTCCAGTTTTTATGATTTGGCTCACCCACCCAGCACAGATAATGAGTAGGGAATCTCTTACCAGTGTCCAGGGAAGCCTTGAAAGGGTGTCTCAAGGCGATATCTGGTCATCCCTGTAAATTAGAAATAGAAATGGTATCACACAGGATCTGTAGTTCTTTATGAAGAAGATGGGGAAGATTAAACATACTTATCTGACAGCAGGGGATAGGCATCCTGTTGGACTTGTAGAAATATAGGGACAACTGGGTTAGAAGCAAGAGTAAAGACAGTAGCAAAGAATACATGACACATGTAGAAATGATGGAAAAATGACAGTTGGATGTGGACAGCTAGGCAGCTGCAAGATTGTAGACAGGAGCACAAGCAAAAACGGACATGTTCAGGAGTGAACTCAGCTGCTGGGGGTCAGAGTGCAGGCGGGGGGGGGCTAATGGCTGCTTTCTGCTCCTGAAGAGGGAGCTAAGCCACACCGCTGCAATGCTGCCACCACATAGAGGCATGAAGGCAAGGCAAGCAGCAGCAGTATCAGTGTGGGGTGGTCTGCAGATTGGCACATGCCTTCACACATGCACGTTGCGCCACTGTATGCTGTCGATCATGGAGAGAAAAGCAGAAAATGGCCACTAGAGGATATGTGGCTCAGCCTTGACCTGCACAGCAGCCAAGTACCACCTACCCAATCAGACTGTGCTCCCAACTGGAGGAGCTCACTTCCAGACCCCACCATGTGGGGTGCAACCTGTGGAAGAACATGGCATGTAGGTGCCAGGGAGGCTGGCAGTCAGCTGGGGTCAGGCTGGGGAACAGCAGAGCTGACCAGCTCAGGAGAAAAACCTTGATGGAAAAAATAAAAACAAGTATACATACCATATCCATGACCAAGCAGTGGCATTTCTTTCCTGCTGACTGTGTAGCCAAGCTCTTTTCTCCCAGTATCATAGTACTTTGATATACTGCACCTCAAAAATCAACTGGTTCAATATCTGGTCTAACAAGTTGTGTGTGTGTGTGTGGGGGGAGGGCACTTGAACTCTCTGGTTATTCTTTTACTATCTTCCCCCAGACAGAAACAGAACCTTTCCTGCTGTTTCACTGTTGCTCCTCCCCCGGCTCCTGGTGGACTGATCCACACCCCCTGCTTAAAACAGAATTGCCTAGTCCTCCTTTCTCGGTTAACAAAAGCTAAACAATACATGATGGCCAATTAAAAAACACCATTTGCAATATGGAGGGATATGGAATAGAAACCGAAAACAGGGTTATCGATCATCAATCACAAAACTCAGCCTGTAGTATATCAGTACAGAGCAAACATCCAGTAACAGGCAAATTACATGAATTACAGTGCTCCCCACATTGATTTCTCTCCTGCTAAGTAACCCCAGGGTGACTGGATTTTCCCCATTTTTCCTGCATACTGCATTCTTTCCTATGGAAGCCGAATTGATCTGCTTATAACCAAGCAATGTAAGTCCACCATGGAAACATTTTCATGTGTGCCTCAAAACCCCTATACAAAACAATCCCTATAAACAAACTGGGACTGCACACAGCATAGTCAGCATCCAGTTTGATACAGCAAAGCATCCAACAGGCCAAATACATACATTATAGTGCTCCCCATATTGATTTGGCATTTCCCCCTTGTAAACAATAGGGTGGCATTAATTTTCATGTGTTTTCCTGTATACTGCATTATTCCCTATGGAAGCTGAACTGCTGTGCTTTTCCTGTATAACTAAACAATACAAGTCCACCATGGGAACAATTTTCATGTACTGTATGTCTCATAAATCCCTGTAAAATCCCTGAATAACAGCAACAAGGTGGGAGTTCTGAAATTGTAAGACTGCAGCAAGGTGGAGACTGGAGGAAAGGTGTGCTGTCAAGAACCTCTGCACTGTTACATTTGCACAGGCACTGTACACATGTTCAGGCAGTCATCTGCCTGCTTGAACATACAAGATGATTCAAGCATGAACATTTTAAGCTCTGCTGGGAACGCCAACAACATACATCAACAAAATCAGACTTTGGGTCATCAGACTCAGAAGGCAGGCGGTCATACACACACACACACACACACACACACACACACACACCATCTGCTTAGCTTGATTTTGCAGCTATAACACAGAAAGCTGACCTGCCCACTTCTCACTAAAAACAATAACCACCCAGTACCGGCTCTCTTGAGTCTCTCCACTCCACCCCTTACTTAGTAGCTTGCTTCATACTCAGTCAGACAATCTCATCATCACTCACAGATATTAAGCAATATATAACCTCCCCTTCCCATAAAACCAGTTCATACAATTATCCAAGGCAGGTGTGTGGGTGCTGATGTGCGATTCGTTTACAGTCACATCATTATCAGTCTCTCATTGCTTGTAAGTGCTTCAAGATACTATGCACATGAAAAGTGCCAAATGCTAATTCTAAGTTTTATGTAACCAAAATAGTTTCAACTGATAGTACTTTATACAATAAAAATTACATTTTCAATGTCTAATGAGCTTTAAACATAGACACCATCCCACTAATTGTAGTGCAAAGTGATTAATGTTCAGTACATCACTTCACAGTGAAGAACCCCTCAGTCATGGCAACTAGCCCAATGGAACACCAAGCTGCTCAGTGATGGGCAAGAGCTAGGAGGGGAGACTGGAACTACTCATATTATTCAGCCTACAGTAGGTAAACGTGAAAACACAGAAAAGGGCTGCTTGGCCCACTGTGAATGTGAAACCCCTGGTGCCTCTTCACACCTCCTCTCTCCCTTCCCTGTTGAGTCGTATCTAAAGACCATGGGTTATGTACCTATCCCACCCATGTTTGAATCCTCCCCCCATTAGTGTTTAAAAAAAAAAAAAACTTTCTGGTATCCATCTTAAATTTGTGGCATGCAGGCTGTTACTACCATTTATTGTTTAACAGTCAACTCAACCCAACCAAACCTTCGATATCGACTCTCCTAATTTCTTATCTCTCTAATGGATTAAGACAGAGAAAAACACTGAGAAGCACATGCACTGCACATCAGACTAAAATATTTCCGCATGATAGACCCATTCCTATAGAAATGTATTACTTTCATTTATTCATTGCTTGTTGCAACTTACAACTGTCCAGTTGGAATGTGCAGCCTGCTCCTCGAAGTTGGGCCCTGCTACATGGCACTGCCATCTCCATTGATGGAAAGTCCCCAGCCCAACCATAATCACAATTGACTCACCAACTGACTGACCGCTTTTGTGGTCACTTAACCCTGCTACTTGTTGCCGCTGGGTGCTGAATGACTGCTGCCAGTTCCTCAACTGTTGAAGCTCCTGAACCTTGTGAAGGCCATACCAGCACACTGTCATCATTACTAGCTTTTCCACGTTGGGCCATCATGCCCAATAGTGCTGCGTGGCTACTCTAGCCCTTATCCCCTTCAACTACAATGGAACAAGACACGAGAGGGAATTTTCCTTTTAATTTTTTCTTCAGCTCAGTGCCTGACACTACTCTGACGAGCTGCTTGCATGGTGGGAAAGTGCCAGTGCAGTGTCACGCAATTCACTGCTTGTGTGTTCTCCTGCACATACATGTCATGTGACACCACCCACCACCGCTAATAGGTGGAGAGAAAATTTAGGGGAGGCATGCACCAGGGCAAGTAAACATATAGTCAATATCCAAGCTGTTGCCACCATACCAACAAGGCACAATGCAGCAGCGATACTGCCCCACTGCCCCAACACAGTAGCTGTGCTGCCCTGCCACCCTTCGACCACAGGATGTGTGCTGCACTGTTGACCCCCAGCAGAGAGCTGTGCTGCCCCCAACACAGGAGTGGCACTCTTTCATGCATGTTTGCTGCAACTGTTTCCACAAGAGAGGGAGAAGATTTGTCGACAAAATATAAGCACAGGGATACTTTGTACAGCAAAGCACAGATGCTTTAAAAATGCCAAAAATTATGACGGAAGAGAGAAAGGAATTATATTATTACTTGGGTGGTAGGCTCAAGGGAGCAGGGGATGCACTGATGGGGATTTTGGGTTTGATTATTGACTGTGGGCCCACTACTCATTAAGCAGGGGGATACAGACTGCATTGGTGGAATGGGGAGGGGATTATTGATATTGAGGGTGTCTGTCAAGACCACTAAATGTGCTTCAAAATACTTCTTGACTTCAACCAGGGAGTTAGAAATCTGGTGGTGACTGATCAGTAAAACAGAATTAATTTGGCTACAGATTTTGAAAGGTAATGGTCAACTCCAACCCACAAACTAATTTGTCCTGCCCTGGCTAGAACAGACACTCAAGATACTAGAATGGACACCATAACACCAGGCATGACTGAACTGCCACACTGACCCACTGGAATGGATGGACTAACCCACCAAAAATGGGCTGCAATCCACTGGAATTCCCAGCAGTTTGACCACTCTTGCAGCCCCATGACCAGCCTCTCTTTCCCAGTTTGCCAGCCTCTTTGTTCCTGAGCTACCCTTCTAGAGCCTGCACTTGCCTCCCCTTTCCAGCCATGGGAGGATGGTAGGGCAACGAAAACAAAACTATCCTGGACTAGCCAGGAGGAGCGTCCGTTTAAGGCCTGATTGGGGACCTGGTGTTGCTCTCTCCATTGAACTACAGGCGTAGCCTTGCAGTTTTCTTTTTTGGCCCTGGTTGCCAGCTCCTGCTTAGATGCCCTCACCCATCCTGAGCATATAGGGTTGCCATCTTGCAAGACCTGGACATCTGACATAGAAAGCCCTTGAGGGAAGGGGTTAGATGCTCTGTGGTTAGTTTTTCTCTTTTACTGAAGAGTTGCTTCAGTATTGTTCAGATTATGGAGCAGGAATATCAACAGAGCAGAAACTGGGTGCTCTTTTATTTTGGGCAAAAGGAGTAATTCTGCCCAAAATAAATCCAGTTTCTGCTTTGCCAAGACCTAGACTCATCCACATCTCACCCCTTTGCTGCTGCCCAAGTGTAAGTGCCCCTCTGCTGCTCTCTAGCTCTTAATACTTATTGGCACATTAAGTTATTATAAAACATATACAAATGCTATTGCAATGGCAGAAGTAGTGCTTTACAAATTCACAGTTGAACTGAATAACTACATTGACAGGCCGACAGCTGATGAGGACAGGAACTTTGTTTTCTGGAGCCCTCCCTTATATGCTCTAGTAGTAGCTTGCCTTAGCTGATGAATAAACTTTAAAAATAACAGCAGGAGACATGAGTAAATGTCATCTCATATCCATTTGCTGCTGCTATTGCATCTCTGTCTCCACAGTACCCATCTTCTCCTCCACACCACTCCACTTTGTTTGCTTGCTCTTCTGGCTGCTGATTTTCACTTTCCTGGCCTGGGCTGAGGCCTGATGGCTGTGTTGTGTTGCTCCTCCTAGCCGATTCCCTTTCCCACTCAGTCGGTCTTCAGTTCAGCCCAATCTCACCCGTCACTTCCTAGTGGTTGCACTGACAGGCTGCTAAAGTTCTGGAGCCTGGAGCCTCAGGGTCAGGCTGCTACATACCTAGTACAGCCTACAGTAGCAGCATACGAGAGCAGCCCAAGCAGGCCACACCACACAATGACATCAGGTTGTAGACAGCTTTTCTGCCTGCTGCAGCCTAATCAGCTAACAGTTACAAATTGTCAGGATGAGTCAGAGCCTAGTAGGATGCTAAATTAATATTTTTTCAGTGCACCACAGTGCCTAGCACCTCCAGGCTCTCCAAACCACCAGCATCCCATACAGTATGCTCTGAGACTGACCATGCCCTGGGACTGTTGGCCTTACTCAGCACGTGGTGTTTAAAAAAAAAAAAAAGAAAAGAAAAAAGAGTGGCTATTGAGCTAAGGGTTCGCAAACTAGAAACCTGAGCATTTGAACCAGTGATGACCTCCCATTGCCTGTAGCCTGGTAGGACCCATCTACAACCCTTCCCTCTGCCAGCAGACCTCCCGGCACCTCAGTCTTCACCACAGGCCAGTGGCAGAACAAACAGCCACGTGCTGACACCAGAATTGATTATAATTTAAACACAGCAACAACAAAAAAAATTGCTCAGTGAAGGAAGAACAGAAACACCGGCAGACCAAATGGGTGGATCAGAAAATTGGTCCAGGTGGAAACCACGGCCCGGGACCTTTAGCACCATTGCCCAGCAGCAACAGTAAAAAAAGGAAGCTGGGTGGGAGCACTGCTCCTGGTCATTCTGCTGACACTCTCCAGTAATGGAGGCATCCCGGGCCATGGTGGTGAGTGGGCTGAATGCCCGATCTTGGTTTCTGCTCATGCCACAGGCACAGGCACTGTGAGGGGGTAAGGGAGTGTAGGGAAAATTAAAGGGACAAAGCCCCTAAGCAGTAGAAAAAAAGATAAAGGGAAACATTTAAAGAGCTAGTGCCCCAGTAAGAAATAAAAGAGCACAGTGGGCTCCCTGGGTGAGCTGCCAGCCCTGAGGGGGAGGAAAATGTGCAGGCAGTGGGCCAAATGCCCAGAGTAAAAGGCCCCCCAAAGTATCCTGTGACCACTGAGCTATTTTAGTATTTTTTATTTCATTTTTTTTTCATTGTTATAGTCAAGTGTGGCTCCAGAACAAAGGCTATGCAATATCCTAAATACTAAAGGAAAGACTAGTGTCGTACCTGGAGGACAATGGCCTCCAGGATGTGAGGCAGCATGGGTTCATTTTGGGGAAGTCCTGTCAAACCAACCTGATACAATATTATGACTGGGTGACAGATAAGCTGGAAAAAGGTCATGCAGTGGATGTTCTTTACTTGGACTTCAGCAAAGCCTTCGATTCAGTGACTCATGGGAGGCTTGGGGGGGAAGCTAGCTGGTGTAAGGGTAGGGGCAAAAATGTCGAACTGGATTACAAGCTGGCTGAGTGGGAGACTGCAATGGGTGGTGGTGGGAGGGGAGCTCTCAACTCTGAAGCTAATGATGAGTCGGGTGCCACAGGGCTCTGTGCTGGGACCAGTATTATTTGGGCTCTTCATATCAGACATTGCTCATGGGGTGGTGAGCAAGGTAAGTCTGTTCACAGATGACACCAGAATGGGAGCAGTTGTGGATGGAGGGGAGGGATGGAAGCAGCTGCAGGGGGATCTAAGCAACCTAGAGGAATGGTCAGAGAGGTGGCAGCTGGGATTCAATGCAAAGAAGTGTAAGGCTATGCACTTCAGGGTGAAGAACACAAGGAGAGAATACTGGCTTGGGGGGATAAAGCTGGGGATCACTGAGGAGGAGAAGGACCAAGGGGTAATGATAACAGGGACCATGAACAATACTGCCCAGTGCAGGAGAGCAGCTGCAAAAGTAAACAAAAGGCTGGGGTGCATAGCGAGGGGGGTTTGTCCAGGCAAAGAGAGGTGATCTTGCCCCTCTACAGGTCGCTGGTAAGGCTGCTCTTGGAGTATTGTGTGCAGCTTTGGAGGCCATACCCAAAGCACGATATCAGGCTACTGGAGGGGTTGCAGAGGAGGGCAATGTAGATGATATGTGGAATAGCAGGGAGAGACTATGAGAGCAGGCTGGGAGACCTGAATATGTACACCCTGGAGGATAGAAGGGACAGGAGGACATGACAGAGACATTCAAGTATCTGAGGGGAATCAATAAGGATGGGGCAGATGGGGTCTTTAAGCTAAGGGGGAACAACGGGGAACAGGCTAAAAATAGGGGGAAATAAGGAGACACTATTTCATGGAGAAGGTGGTAGCAAAATGGAATGAACTACCAGAATGGGTGATAGCATGTAAATCTGTGAACAGCTTTAAAAGGGCATGGGACAGGGAAGAGGGGAGAGTGAGGGGGGGGGAGGGGGGTGGCAGTGGGATGAGAAAGGGAAAGGGGTGGGGCAGCTGCAATCAAGGGGTGCTAGCTGCACACTCGAGCAGACTTAGACCAGGTGGTCTGTTTCTGCTGGCACATTCCTATGTTTGTATGTTCTTATCCTCCAGAAACATGTCTTTCAGTACTGGAGCAGTGATTGGGGAAAATATGGCTGCCCCAGGCAGAGGTATTAATCAAGGGGATAAGACTAGTAATCCCCCACCCCACCCCACCTGCTATTCTGTAACAGGGAAGTAATTTGGGGTGCATAGTTGGTAATCATCACCTGATCCTCCTGCCATTCAGTACCTTGGCAGTCACCAGGGCATAAGACTGCAATCCCCTCACCACATAGGACAGATAGGATGGTGGTGTTCCTTCTGGTTGTTGAGGGTAGTGGAGGCAGTTCTAGCATTATCAGGCATATCCAACATTGTTCAGATAGAGTAAATGCTGTGCATTCTGGTGTTCCATCCTAATTCCATCCTTTCAAGACTTGTGAAACTTTGGGAATGACAGGGTACAGTACACATTTCAAGCCCATTGGTCAGCAGGATCCACCAATGGGCTTCGAGGTGTACAGTAGCTGTCATTCACAGACAGCTCTGTTGGCGGGGGCTGTGGCAGCATGAGGGTGGATTGAGCTGCCCACTGACGTTAGGACCATGCCGTGACAGGGGAGAGGGTGGGATGGGGTGCCAGAGTGGGGGTGTGGGGTCTACTGGACCACCAGGTTGACTTAGAGGATTATGGCGAATGTGTGATCAGGTTGAGCCAGTGGGGGGTGGTCAGTTTTATTCCTTTACCGTTGCAGTGTGTGGCATACAATCGGGTGGCGGGCAGGGAGGGGGGGTTCATATATGTTTTATTTACTCTCTTCTGGCATTTTTATTGAATGCATTTGGAGGGCACGCTATTCTTTATAATATAAACCACGATCTCCACCAATACATTTTTTGTATAAACTTTTACTTTTGAGAGTACCTAAACAGTGCACCAATGTGCCTCAGCAGTATCACCAGTTACAAGCAAACAGCATAATATTCAGCTTATTGAATATTTCTTAGTCTCACCTGACCCTCAGTCCATGTCCTTCTTATTTTGGTACCAGTGATTTCTTGTCTCTATTGCCTAAATCCAATTTTGTTTGTAGTTTCTGAAGACATATGGCCACAGGGCGGATGTGGGAGAGCTTTTTGTAGCTGCAGAAGTTGGAATTACTTTGTTTTGTTCCTCGCCATTATGCACCTCCCAACACTGTCTTTACTGCTCAGCTACTTCCTGGTAAGGTCTGGCCTCACGTGGTGGTTGCCATGGTAGTTGCTGATGTTTCAGACGTAGACAGATCTTCCTCAGAGCAAACGTTAGTCTCCTCTGGAACTTCATTTATGCCCCTGTCATTATCATGGTTACCTTAACACCATGCTTCCTAATACTATCTTTACCTTCAGTTATGTGCAATTTATGTGAGGAACTCTCTGTTATGTGAGGAACTCTCTACAGTGTTTAATTTAAAAACAGTGTTTAATTAAAAAACAACATTTCTGAGCTTTTATTCTCTGGAAAAACAGTCATTTCTATTTCATTCTTATTTTAATATTGTTGTCACCAGGATCCCATTCTGTTTTGATATGCATGGCTATGTTTATGTAATACCTCTTTTATTTCATATCTTAATCTGATACCCTGTTTTGCAGTACGCATAGTAGAGTCCACATGCTTACCCCCAATTGTATAATTGCAGAACCCTCTCTATCTCTACAGTTTTCCTGCACATGGGTAATCTGGTAAGGTCATTTAATTATTTTTATATTTATATTTTTGAGCCAATTGTAGCAGCCTGTTTATCAACTTAACTATAGAGGGATTGTGTACTCAGGCTTCAAACATTTTCCTGTTTTCCACACTGTCTATCTTTTAAGCAGTGCATACTCAGGATTCATTTATTCTGTCCGTTTTCCACATTCCTTGGTGAAATTTCAAAGAACCACTTGGGTACTCAGGCTTCTTTATTTTGCATGCTTTCCACCATTCTTCATTATCTCAATTTCGATGTTTATTCGCTAGTCATACTGCAAGCACAGGATTCTACTATTCTTTTACACCAACCAATTCTCTCGTTATCTCTTTCATTTAAAAATGAACTTCCCCATTTTAGGGCTTCTCAAAATTATTTTCAACATTTCATCTTACTTTATGCAACACTCTCTTCCTATTCAACTGAAATTTTCTTGGTTTAATTTCTCTAAAGAAATTTTTTATGCAACACCACCCTCCTTTTCTGTGATGGTGTTCTTAAAGTACCCTAATTTATTTATTTATTTATTTATTTTTAAATCCTTCAAAAAAAGGGAGTTAAGTTTATCCCCACGAAAAAAATAAATGTCTTTAGGACAAGAATTGACAACTTTAAGTTATTTAGGCAACTTCAGTTAAAGGTCCATCTTTCCTGAGTTCCAGTAGAACCCATAGTAAGACCAAGATATGTTATGATAAAATTAAATAAAATAGAAAATGGTCAAGAAACTGAAGAAGAAATTAGGTACACCGGAGAGGAAACTTTATTTAAGAAAAGTTCTACTTTCATGCCTCCAGTTAACCAAAGTGCAGTAGTGAGTACATTCTGTAAAACTGTTAATAAAGACATGGAAAAGGCATTTAAAGAACCACAGAAAATAAAGCAAAATATAAGTAGAAATGAAAGAGAAGCAATAAAAGAATTGAGTGTAAATGAGGATATACAGATAAAAAAACAGACAAAGGGGGTGCCATGGTAATATGGCCTACAGAGATGTACCTAACAGAAATTTACAGACAACTGAATAACGAACATTACTGTACACACTATACACAATTGAGGAGTGACCCTACAGAGGAGATAAAATTAAGAGCTGAAGAAATTATAAATAATGCTGAAAACAGAAAATGGATAACAAAAAATGAAAGAGAATTCTTGACAGTAACTCTCCCGATAAGACCTACTCTGTACCTGCTGCCCAAGGTCCATAAAAATGTGAATCTGCCCCCAGTAGACCCATTGTGAGCAGTATAGGCTCCATTATGGAGCCATTTTCAAAATTTGTGGACCACTTTCTGAGACCATGGGTGACAGTGACACTTGAAAAGTCATATATATAGGATACAAGAAGTGTACTCAATTTATTAAAGGATGTAGATGCTGCTGAAGTAGAGTGGATGGCAACACTGGACACAGAGAATTTGTATAATAACATACCACACACTGAAGGGATTAGTACAATAAAAGAAATATTATGGAACAGAGACATGTATACATTACCACCATCCGAACTGATAGTGCAAATGGTAGAATTTACATTAAATTCAAATAATTTTTTTTTTAATGGTAAATACTATAAACAACATCATGGAACAGCAATGGACACTACATTTGCACCATCACTAGCAAATTTATATGTGGGAAGAGGGGAGAAGAAATTTATTTGGAATGAGGAAAACAATAGATGGAAAGAAAAATTGAAGTAATGGGTTCAATTTATAGATGATATACTCTGAACTCATCTTCTGACCTTGACCATAGGCAAACAATTCTATAATTTATTAACAACAGCAACAGGCATTTAAATTTTACGGAAGAACATAGTCAGCACACGATTACCTATCTGGATTTACAGATCTATAAAAAAGGAGACAGACTAGAGACAACTGTATAAAAAAGCTACAGATAGGAACATGCTGTTGCACTGGCACAGCAATCATCCCTATTATTTAAAAAAGAATATACCATTTGGGAAACTTTTGTGAGTGAAAAGGAACTGTTCGGAAATAGAAACAGCAAAAAAAGAAATGGCAAATATGTGCAAAAGATTCCTCTATAGGAGTTATGAGCTAAATATATTACAGTAATATCAGCAGTGAAAAGAACATAAAAAAAGACAAGAAATAAGTTGTTGAAGAAAGAAGTAGGAAGTAGTGATGAACACAAGGTGACATATAACACCACCTACAGTGAAAAATCGGAACACATAATAACAGTAAGAAAACATTGGGGGTTGCTATCAGCTGAACCATGTCTGACTGATATTGTAGATCAAGGGACACAGATTACTAGGCAAAAAGGAAAAAAAATTGAGGGACGTGTTAATGAAAAGTTTTTTGAAGAAAATAAATTGTTGCATCTGGATTGGATGCCAGAGGCACCAAATGGAAACTTTAGATGAGGTAATGGCATACATTGCAATAATACAAACAACGCCAAGACATTCAATCACCCAAGGATGGGTAGAAAATACAGAATAAAAGGTTTTATATGTTGTAGAACAAAAGGAGTTGTGTACATGCTGACATGTCAGTGTGGTCAAATCTACATAGGTCAAATGAGAAGAGTGTTAAAACTCAGAATTGGAGAACATAAAGCAGCGATAAGGGGAAAGAACTATACATATGCGATGGCAGAACATTATGAAGAAAGTGGACATGGGTATCCTGCCATATTGAGATTCATAGAAATTGAGTCAGTACCAGTCCCTGCAAGAGGAGGAGATATAAAAACACTGCTACAACAGCAACAGTGTTATTGGATCGAAGAGCTGGATGCAATGGTTCTGAGAGGACTGAACGAAGATGCTGGTTATCACCGCTATTTGGGACAATAGCACTCATGAATAGACTGTAGAAGTTTGGACATTTGACAAAGAAGTAAAAAAGTAGATTTCCTTTGAAGGATGAAAACATTAAATAAATGAAAAAATTTGTAGGGGTACTTCAAGAACACCATCACAGAAAAGGAGGGTAGTGTTGCATAAAAAATTTCTTTAGAGAAATTAAACCAAGAAAACCTCTGTTGAATAGGAAGAGAGTGTTGCATAAAGTAAAATGAAATGTTGAAAATAATTTTGAGAAGTCCACAAATGGGAAAATTTGTTTTGGCTGGCATAAAAGAATAGTAGAATTCTGTGCTTGCAGTATGACTGGCAAACAGGGCTGTAGCCAGGGATTTCAGATCTGCACACCAAGTGGACTCACTGCTACCCCTCCCCCACTTGTTAGTGTGTGCTACCCCCCAGCCGGGTGTAGCCAGACAATACACAAATGTACGCCAGGACCATGTTTGTGGCCTCATTTGGCACAATAAATACAAGTTTTGTATCTCATGACAATGGTTATTGCCATGCATGGGTAAATACAAATGCCATGCATTGCTCCCCAAGACACCCACATACCAGCCCAGAGCCTGTAAAATTGTATTGTCCTTGGGATGCAAAGACAGTATTAGTGACCAGTCCTTCTAGTTTTGACTCCTATAACTAAAATTACAGAAAGGTTCAACATTTTCTTTGTTAGTTTTAATGGAAAAAGGAAGCAGATCAGAGCCTATTTGCTACCCCTCTTAAATAAAATTGTACACCATGGAGTACTTGGAGTATGCCTGGCTACACCCATGCTGGCGAATAAACATCGAAATTGAGATAATGAAGAATGGTGGAAAACAAACAAAATAAAGAAGCCTGAGTACACAAGTGGTTCTTTGCAGAACTTTGAAATTTCACCAAGGAATGTGGAAAACAGACAGAATGAATGAACCCCGAGTATGCACTGCTTAAAAAATAGACAGTGTGGAAAACAGGAAAATGTTTGAAGCTTGAGTACACAATCCCTCTACGGTTAAGTTGATAAACAGGCTGCTACAACTGGCTCAAAAATATAAATGTAAAAAATAATTAAAAAATGCAACCAGATTACCCATGTGCAGAAAAACTATAGAGATAGAGAGGGTTCTGCAATTATACAATTGGGGAAAGAATGTGGTCTCTGCTATGCATACTGCAAAACAGGATATCAGATTAAGACATGAAATAAAAGGCATTAAATAAATATAGCCACGTATATCGAAACAGAATGAAATCCTGGTAACCATATTAAAATAAGAATGAAATAGAAATTACTGCTTTTCCAGAGAATATAAGCACAGAAATGCTGTTTTTGAACAAAACACTGTTTTAAAATTAAGCACTGTAGAGAATTATTCACATAAATTGCACATAAGTGAAGGTAAAGGTAGTATTCGGAAGTACGGTGTTAAAGTAACCATGGTAATGAAAGGGGCATAAATGCAGCTCCAAAGGACACTAATGTTTGCTCTGAGGAAGACATGCCTATATCAGAAACATCAGCAACTACTGTGGTAACTGCCACAAGAGGCCGGACCTAAGCAGGAAGTAGCTGAGCAGTAAAGACAGCATCAGAAGACGCGTGATGGTGAGGAATAAAACAAAGTAATTCCAACTTTTGCAGCTAAGGAAAGCTCTCCCACATCCGCCCTGTGGCCATATGTCTTCGGATACTACAAACAAAATTGGATTTAGGCAATGGAGCCACGAAATCACTGGTACTGAAATAAGATGGACATGGACTGATGGTTGGGTGAGACTAAGAAGTATTCAATATGTTGAATATTATGCTGTTTGCTTGTAACTGGTGATACTGCTGGGTGCACTGTATGGGTACTCTCAAAAGTAAAAGATTTATACAAAATATTTATTGGTGGAGAGTGTGGTTTATCTTATAAAGAATAGACTACCCTCCAAATGCATTCAGAAGAATGCCAAAAGAGTGTATATGTTGCCTCAAATGGAGGAGCACCATGAATGCTTTACTGTTAGGCATGAAGAAAGAAATTAAAATAAAATAAGTGTGTATGCCGCAAAGAGCATGAGCAAATTTTGTTTAAATGTTTTATTTACTGTTGCAGTGTGTGGCATACAATTTGGGTGGTGGGCAGGGATGGGGGTTTCACATATGTTTTATTTCCTGTCGCAGTGTGCGGCATACAATCGGGGTGGCGGGTAGGGAGGGGGACACTGGACCGCCATGGTGGGAAGGCTGCCATGCTGCTGTCTGCAGTATGGCAGCCTGCCAGTGGGTGGACACCCACTTAATCTACTTGTTGTAGACTTATCTTGAGGAGGCACATCTCCGGACTTGCTCTGGGGATGCGCCTCCAATGCGGGTTGTGAATGGGGCTGCGCACGATATGCATGGGCATGCCCCCTGCACAACCCCTCCAGATGCATCGCATAACATTAAGGGTGGTGTGTGATGCGCATAGGTCCCCTGCCAGAATCGCACCAGTGCACAAATTGGGGTTGTGCCGGCACATCTTGGATGCACTGGGCACATCCCTTTTGTGAATCCTGCCCCTAGAGTGTACCCTACTCCTAGACAAGTCCATTATCAAGTAGTTAGTGACTGCAAAATATTATAAGTTAAAAATCTCAAGTAATTAATAACTGAGCCATTTCATGCATTTCAAGTAAAACAACTAAGAAATTTTCTAAGTCATATAAACAGCTAACTCTCAAGCTGGATTATGTTTAAGTAGAAAACTTCAATTAATTCATAGCTACGGTATTTTTCAGTCTCATTTCTCAACTAATGAATAAGTAAACAAAAAAATTCCCAACTAATTGCTAGATGGAAAAAGTTAAACATTTTTTTATTTATTTATTGGAAATTCAGAAATAACACCTTTGAGTCATAGGCTCTTTAACAAGGTTCAACTTTGAAAGTTCATAAAAAAGACAATAAAAACATTGGAATTGGTTTACACAGTCCACGGTTACTTAACAGAAGAAACAGTACAGCTAGACATAATTGCTAGGTTAGCTACAATGAAAAAACAGGGAATATCTTTATAACTAATGGAGTACATGGACACAATTATACAGAGAGTTATAATGTAGCAAAATTAAGCCTTGTCATAGGAGTCGAAGAGTTTCAAAAGTAGCAAGGATTGAAGATACAAACTGATATAGGCATACAAGAGTGTAAGTGTAGGGAGGTAGTTTAGGGTGTTGGGGGATTGGGAGGTCAGAAGACATTCAGGACCTGGGCTAGTGGATAGGGGAGTAGGAAGGGGGGTCAGAAGAGTTGGAGAGCTAGTGGAGGGATACAGCAATTGTGGAAAAAGGGGGAGGTGAAAAAAGAGAGAGAGGAAAAAAGGTGTAGGGGATTATGGGAGGTGGATAGAGGCATAGAAACAGAGAAAATGGAGATGAAGGGAGACAGGGGTGTCAGCCCAGTGTAATTAATTGAAGCAGTCACAGGCCCGAGTCACAAGTGTATGATGAAGATTATGTTTGAACAGGCCTAGAGTTGCTTAATTGGTGACTTCACTGCCCAGCGATTTAAATAACTTAGGGGTTCTGCCTGCAAACAACCACTGGCCCTGAGAGGTGTGACTGTGGTGGACAAGTAGAGTGGAGTTATCAGAGCATCAGGTGTGGCAAGTGCTGTTGGTTGATCTAAGAAGATTCTGTACCCCAAGGGGGAGTAAGACAGAGGAATGCCTTTTTTTACTACCAGGCAGGTTTGGTAAGTAATTATTCCCAGAAGTTAAAGCCAGGTAGCCTTTATAGAAGTCACAGGTGTGTGTGTGGGGGCAACACCAGTCAGTAAGCTACAGGATTTGTTCAGAGCAATGGTGACAGACCATAAGGCAGACACAGAGGCAGCTCTGTAGATAACAAGCCCGTAGTCAATGATTGATACAATTGCACTTTGTATTGCAAGCTTAAGTGCTTCGAGAGTCAGGCAGTGCTTATGTCTATACAGAAGGCCGATGTGAATATTCACGAATTTGGCGACCATATCAATATGATTGGAGAAAGATAGAGTACTGTCCAGGGTCACTGTAAGGTACTTGAAAGAATGCGTCTGGTCTAAGGTGACACCGGTGCTATTTCTGACTGTCAGTTGTTACTTTTATGTTTATTATGTGTAGTATGGAAAATCATAATCTTCATTTTCTTGTAGTTGAGTACTAGTTTCTGTGTGACAAACCATGCCTCTACATCCATGAAACTTTCCTGAAGGTGGCCCTCTAAGAGAGAGGGATCGGAGTTCTTTGCAAGAATTACTGCATCATCTGCGTATAGGAGGATATGTTCATGACAGGAGGCAGGGAGTTTATTCAGAAAGATGCTGAATAGCAGGGGCCCCAGAACTGACCCTTGTGGGACACCTGACCGAACAGGCTGTTTGAAGGAGAGGGCATTACCAATTTTAACCTGTTGAGTGTGGTCGGAGAGATAGCTATTAAACTACCTTAGAGTGCCAAGGGACAGCCCTAGATCAGCAAGCTGTTCGATTAGTAGTGGATGGTTGACCATATTGAAAGCCTTTGACAGGTCGATGAAGGTGGTGCCAACAAGTTGACCTTGATCAAGTGCAATTTAGTCCATAAATTCAATGAGTGCGGTAGTGGTACTGTGACCTTTCCCAAAGCCATGCTGCTGTGGGCATTGCAGGTTGTATTCTACCAAGTAGTCTACCAGTTGATCTGCAACAATTTTCTTTAATGCTTTGGATAAAGGAGGGAGAATAGAGATAGGCCTGTAGTTTCCGTGTTGTGCTGTATCACCATTCTTGTGGATTGGGGTCACCAGGGCAGACTTCCACTTGAGAGGGAACTGGAAGAGCATGAGGGAACTGTTGATAATCTTAGTTATAGGGGTCAAGACAACATCAAGGGTAGGGGCTATGAGCTTCAAGTCAAGAGAGTCACCACTAGTTCTGTTTTTTACAAGTACCTTCAGTAGGTATTTTTTGGCTTTGTGTTCAGAGATTGCCTTGAAATAGAAATGTGGATGCTCCAGCTTCTTAACTGGTTTACCATGAGGAGCTGGAGAGGAGTTTGGATTAAAGAAATTAGCAGGCAGCACATGACTAAGGTCAATGAGTGCCAGATTAATAGTATTGGCAATTGAGGTGGGGTCAATGATGACGGAACCATCTATGTTCAGCATGGTTGGTGCCTCTTTGGAACCTTTTCCCATGACTTCTGATATGTTGCTCCAGAATTTCCTTCCATTCTTCCATGTGTTGGATAGGGCACTCCTATAATAGCTGGCTGTATCCAAGTGAATGGCTTTGGTACAGGCATTCCTGGCTGTTTTATAGGCCTGTATGTCAGCTGGTCTGCCAGTAGCGCTTGTCAGGTCCCAGAGATGGTCCCGTGATTTCATTTTTTCCAGTAGCTCACTTGTAATCCAAGGGTTGTCAAGGCCCTTAATTTTTCACTTCTTGAAAGGAGAATGGACATCACACATTGCACTGAACTGGGAGATGAAGTATTCAAGTGCATTGTTTATGTCAGTTGCAGTATCAATTAGGGTCCAGTCCTGTTGTCGTAGAAGCAATTTTAATGGCTCTAAGTGCCCTCTGGTGAGAATCCTACTACTGACAGTTTTTGCCGGGGTTTATTGAATTTATTTGACCATAAGCACATGACTGGGGAGTAGTCACTTATAGAATCAGGAAGGACTTCTGTATGGTCTAGGCAGTTTGTGAGCACGCAGTCCAATAAGGTGCTTGTCCCAGTTCTTTAGTTGACCCTTGTAGGTGAGATTATGAGCTGGGTGAAATTTGCAGCAGATAAGACATCCTTATAATTGTTCACACTGCAGAGAGCCAGTTCACATTGAAATCCCCAAGCATTGTAACTTCAGCATTGTGGTTTAAGCTATTGATACAAGTTAGCAGTGGGTCCAGGCTGGATGATGTCGATTTTGGTGGAATTTAAACTGGTGCTATTGTCAGGGCCTTAGTGTGGGCTCTGAGCAGAGTCTTGGTAGCTGGGACCTGTAGATCATCGCCAAAGTTGGGCAATGGCAGAGAATGCCCCTGCAAAGAGTCTTTCAGGTAAAGGGCACAGCCTCACCCTTTTTTAAATAATCTATCCTGCCTGAAAACAGTATAACCTGGAATTGCAACAGTGGCATCAGGGATCACTGATGACAGCCACGTCTCAATCACTGCAAGGATGTCTGGACTGTGCTGCAGGGCCCAGGCAGTAAGGGCATCAAGTTTTTTGAGCAGGCTGCAAATGTTAATGCAGGCTAGTGAGAGAGTCACAGATCTGCTTGTGCCACTAGTTCTGGAGAAGGGTGGACCAGGGTTAGGGTGTGTTTCCAGGCATAAGCAGTATTAGACAACTTAGTATCTCCTTCAGACATCTGCTGCGCAGCAACTGTAGCCTTCTCCCTTTGCACTCTTCACTAGCTCCAATCTGGACTGACCAGACACTCAATAATAAGAGCAAGGAGCAGTAGTGAGTGGATAACATTGTGCTTGGACATAGGAGCAATCTTGCGCATTGAAGAATTTGGTAATGGAGATTGGAGCAATTCATATTATGACTGTAGGTAGCCATTCCAAGCATGTATTGGGGGTATTCAGCAAGGTGATCAGCAGTAGGTCTTGGGGAACTCATAGAATCAGTGCAATTTGGAGAAGTCAGCACAGCCAGAAAAAACATGGGCAGCATGATCACAGGTGAAAACATTATTATAGGTAGGGCTAGGCACTGAGGTGATCAGGGAAAAAGCCAAACAAGAGGTAAGGATCAGCGAGGCCTACTGAGATGGCTGTGATTGGACATTTAAAATTAATTTCAAATGAAAATGCTGGTACCTGGTGGTAAGTCAAAGCCAGAAGAAACTGTAAAATGCTGAGTTCCAGAGTCACAGAATGTGTCAAAATTCCTGAAGGTGATGAACTGTGTCTGCGTATATGCAGGAAGTAAAATCCTTTTGTCTGTATGTTTCCATTGTTCTTCAAAGAGGTTGTTGAATGACCCACATACAGTTCCTCTAGGAGCAGGTTAGATGAAAATTTGGATTCAGAGCAGGACCCAGAATCACCGAGTTTGTCAGACTTACTTGCTTGACTTATGTTTGCTTGGGATGCCTTCCAAAAAGTTGATTTTAAAATGAAAATGTAGCTATCTGGTGGTGGTGTTTTGCAATATTCAGTCCAGGATATCTTCACAGAGGTTGTGAGCAAGAATGCTGTAGTTACTCCATTCAGAAAAACATGTAAATCCACAAAAACTAACCTACAGACAAACACTAACAGCCACCCACACAACGCAGGAGGTGGACCTATGAGAAACTGTGAGGAAAAACTCCTCAACCAATGGTCAGGCTTAATGCTTAACTTTTTAGTTAGCCATTACTTAATGAAAAGGTAATCACTAGCTATTTGCTAAATTATTTTTTTTGTATGGGCAGTCAATGCACAAAAGTGCTGCTAAGTCCCTCTAACTAAGAGAAGTAATCATTAAAACACAGGCTGTATAGCGATTCACAGTTAAAGGAAATTACTGCAACTTATTTATCAAATACTATACCAAATATAATGGAAGGCTGAAATTCCAAAATAGAAGAGGATAACAGATTTGCAGAGGGGAAAATACGTTTAGATGAAAAAATGGGGCAGTTGGCCATTAGCTACATGATAGTTGACTAATCATCGACTTCTTCTTTTAAACCTTATCTGGAATCTACAGAATTGAGTTCTAATCTCCATCAAAGTTCTTGTTTCAATATTATTTAATTCAAATTGTGTAGTCCTGGTTTCTGCAGTACCTTCTCTGTATGAAAACAAAATTAGCAATTGGATGATTTTTCTCCAGAAATTGTCTGGCATCCAGGGGAGATCATATCACCCGTCCTGATTGCATGCTAGTGCTCAATCACATATACTTTAAGCTGTGTAAGTGTCTTCCCTATATAAACAGTTTACAAGAACATGTGGTAATCTAAATAACATTTTCAGTTGAACAGGTTATGAATTGTTAAATGTCCACATCAGTTCCTTTAAAGGGATAATAGATTGTGAAAGCTTTAGTAGTGTTGGAGAAATGTTTGTAATTGCCACAAAGACAATTGCTCTGCAGAAGTATTCCTAGCCACATAGAGGCTGTCTGTTCTTCTTTTGACTCGGTATGTATTTGCTTAACTGTCTCTTGTGATTTCTAGTTTGTGTTGCCATTTTTCAAAGTTTTACATTGAATACTTGTTGGCCTATGTCAGTGACATTCAAAATGTTCCAGTTTTTGAAAATATACATTTTTATACAGTAGGTCCAATTTTATTGAATAGTGCATACTAAAAGTCAACTTATTCTGCGTACTTTGATCTTTCGGTTTGCCCTTAATTCACTTCTGTCCACTCCATTGATTCTGCATGAGGCTCAATTTAATATTCTCTTGTTATATTATCTTTGAAGCATTGTAATATATCATTCTTGTTGTCCTCAAAGTCCAGATTTAATGAACTATTCCTTCTGATTCTCAGCAATTGATCATAAGTTATGCTCTTATCAAGTTTTTTTTTCTGATGGATGCTTGTAGCATTTAGTGTCATGTTCTTTCCTGTCTCTTTATGATATAACATGGTTAGTAAATAATTATGCTTAAAGACTTTCTCATCTAAATATGGTATACTGTATTCCCCAGTATTCATAGTGAATTTTAAGTACAGTGGAACCAGCAAAAAGGCAACATAGTAACTTGCAGTAAATGACATGTCACAAAATTCTACTTGACAAAATGGTTTTAATGTAACTGAATTACATTTTTCCCTGCAGTATACTGCAGCATTTTGCAGTCATACCCAAAGGTATTGGATTGCATCCTGGCTGGTGCCATTGTAGGCCCTTATTGTTAAGAAAATCAAGAGAATCATTCAGGCTATTCATAACCATTTTCTATAAAATAAAAATACCATCTATATAATGCCTGTAAAACAGTAAATTATGATGTGCAGTACAAAAGAATCTCCATCCATAGACATTTTGTACCTACTCAAATGATGCCATGAGTAAATCTATGTATGCTGGAGCCATGTAAAACCCATAGTGGTACCTTTGACTTGCTTATATAGCTGTCTTTCAAATTTAAAATTATGGTTGTTTAAGATGATATTGGCCACTTTCATCAATATGTCCTTATTTAGTATCAGTATTGAGTTCTAGCTCTTCCAAAGCTTTTCTAAGGGCATCTAATCTTCCCTCATGAGGAATATATGTATTTATACAATGGCAAGAAAGAATGCTGGCTTCTGATTGATCCATCTGGAACTGGACCAGGGATGTTATCCCAGCATAACATCCCAGTTTGAGTCCCAGCACACTTATGACCACACTAAATGTTTAAAAAAAAATCACTCCCCTGCTGTCCATGCTGATCAACTTCAGCGCTGCCAGCTACACTCAGAATCTACTGCTCCCCACCCACAAACACACTTCAGATGTGTAATACTCTTCTCACTATTGCTCACTTTTTCTTTCCCAGTACAAAGCACAAAACAACTGTACTGGGACAACTACAAGCATAATTGCGCAGCGAATAATGAGCAAAGTTGCACAGGCATCTGACCGCATGACTTTCAAACGGAAAAAAAAGTTGCACTTAGGGACAGGATGGACAGCAGACCATGCGACTTTACACAAAAAGTAAAAATATCACTTACACACCTTTCAGTTTCCCCATTTCCCAGCAAAGAAAAGAGGACCATGATGTAGCCTGAGCTCTGATAATGAAACCAGAAACTCGCTGCTGCTCCACTCCTGTTCTCTTTTAACATTGCTTCTTACCCTAACTAACATTCTTCTGGTACAGTTCACAAAGGTTTTGTACCATCAGAACAATTTAATGTGTTGTTGTTGTTCTGTCAGGCTAGATAATAAATACAGAAGGGGGGGGCAGACTCAAACTACACACTAAAGAACTACTTTTTTTGTAAGCATTCCCGCACTTTCAAAAAATTACAGAAAAAATGTGTAGCAAGAATTAATCTTTTAAATTTTTATTTTTTTATGAGCCATTGTATAATAGGAATAATGCCCTCCAGGGTGGGCACTATGCTGGGACAACATCCCTTTTAGGGTGTTGGATACCTGATGTGGGATGTTATTCCTGCATAACATCCACCCTGGAGGGCATTACTCCTTTAATAAGTAACAGACATCTATTATAATGAATAACGTACCTACTAAGTTCAAATTTTGACTATTAAAATTTCTACAGTGTATATTGCAATGAGTGCAATACTTAGCATCTCTCAGGTAACTTGGGTAACCAAATTCGTACCCACAAATGATTCACATTAAACTGTACCTGAATAAAAGTTTATGTAAGTAATATATTTTGTATTGTTTTGTTTGCTAGTAATACGTAATTCTCTTCGTAAAGCCAGTCAACTGGAGTTTTCACAATGTCATGGTTTGTGCGCAGAATTCTGAGCACTGCTTGGCCAGCAATAAGACACAGCAGGGTGTATAGTATTGGAGGATATCTGCATGCCCAAGGGCACATTGAAGCTCAATACTACAGACAGAGTGCTTTACAGCCCCTGGAAGTGTGGGTAGCCCCAAACACTACATCATACCTCTCAACCTCCCCTCATAAATCAGGGACAAGGCTTAAAAAAATCAACTAAGAAAGAACAAGTCTGTAACTTTTATGTTTGATATTATTTTGTACTTATAACCCCACTGTTTAGTCACAGAAACACAATTTTAGGAGGGCAGAGTAAAATTTTTAGACACATCAAGTCCCTGAAAATCAGGGACAGTTGAGAGGTATGCACTACACACCTGGGAATATCTTATTGTGCTTAGAAAATAAATGGAAATGAGACAGATAGGGAGACTCTAACAACTTTGTTTTTTTAATACTTCTTCAGCTTAGGTCAGTTAGTGGCATAATGAGCAGGAAGGTACTATTCTGTATTTTTTGGGGGGAGGGCAGTGCTGGAACATAAACATATGGCATTAGAATACCCTCAGAAAATCATGTTCATGTATTCCCCCCACCAGACACATTTTCTGAGATAGATCAACAACTCATGCTTAGTATTCTGTATATTCAAACACCATAACATTGTGAATACTGTTTCCCAGTTTGTGTACAGACTGTGACGCAGTGAATACTTCAAATTACTGATTCCAGGAAAGGATAGTACAGAGTGTTGTCCATAAAAGGAACACATTATATAACATGATTTCACATCAGCTTTTATTCAGCTACAGGTAAACATAGATTATTTGGAGGTGTACATTTAAGTTTTGACAATAGGATTAGTACAAAGCAGTTGCAAATTAAAAATAATTTCCTGTCCCCTAAAATACCTGCATACTGTACTGTAGAATTACTCCACCTGCTTCATTGATCATGAAGTCCAGATTCACAATTGTCCACTTTTACTTTAATAGTTCTCCCTACTCTGCATTCAGAACTCCATCCATCTAAAATTCTTGATCATTTACTGTACTACCTGTAGTACAGTCACCTTGTTTTTCTTTGAGTTTCTTTGAGTTTTCTGTCTCCTTTTTAGCCTCTTCACATCAAGCATAATCAATCCATCAAATTCCCTCACTCCAAATATTCTTTCACTTCTGCTTCAACCAACCAGTCAGTTGTCCTGGCCTCAGATTAGAAGAAATCCTTGACTTTTTCATTACCACTAAAAGCTTCACTCCTATCCCTCTACTTAAGACATCACCATTACAGTCAATTTCAGTATTATTTTCACCATGATCTCCTGAGACCTAAGATGACCAGGACACTGTTGTCCTTATGTACTCTCAGATACAGTACCTTGGCTACTCACATCTTTCCACTATGATTCCGGAAATGGATTCCTCCCTCAGTCACCCATCTGTCATCCCCAGTACTACAGCTGAAGTCTTCAGTTCCACTTTGTTGATTGACGTGACCGACCTAGCTTTTCTTAAAGATCTTCTCTTTCTGTTGACTTCCCTGCACATCATGGTACATGATTTCCTCCATTCCCAGAAGCGCTCTGCCCAAAATCTCTAATCATCATGGCTCCAAATCAGCCCCTTTATTTTCTGAATTTTAGACGAAACACAAAATGTGATAATTATTCGGGCCGTGCAGGGACTGAATATTATTTCCCAAATATATCGTATAGTAGGGCTCCAGAATATTCATGAGCCCTTCCTCAATAGGGGACTATTCATATATGGGAAAGAGTATTCGACCACCTACAAAAGAAAAAAGAAAAATGAAACAGCCCCTATCCACCTTCCCAGCCCAAAATCAAGTAACATGTATACCCTATTCCCCCACCCTCTATCAAAAGCCCAATCCCACCCTTAAAAAATATAAAATATATGTCCCCCCACCCAGGCACAGCACTTGACTCTACTCCCACCCACCAGTACCCAATTTTCAATAGAACACACTTGCACGCTTGCCATAGTAAATCCAGCCAAGCACGTGATCAGCTGTTTTTGCTATGGCGAGCATGTGAGCATTTAATTTACAAGAAGGTGGGCAACCATGGAAGAGAGTGGCTTAAGCTGGTCACATCACCTTCTAGAGTTCTATTGAGAATTGGGTGCTGCTGGGTGGGAGAGGGGTTGGGTTCTGTTCCTATGGAGAGGTGGGGCATAAATTACATTTTTTATAAGTGAAAACAAGCACTTTACATTAAGTAAGATGGCAACCAGCCATGGAAGTGGACAGATCGAGCCAATCACCCATCGGGGGAATTACTCTATAACAAACTGTGAGTGCTGGGAGGAGGAGGGTGGGATTGGCTTTTGTTGTAGGTTGATGAGATGGGATTTACATTTTATCTGGTTTTAGGTGGAGGGGGCTTTCTCGCTCTCTCTCTCTTTTTTTTTTTTGATAGGTGGCTGAATACCGTTTCCCGACAACTTGAATATTTGGCTGCTGAATAACAAATATTCAGCTGAATACTCATGAAAAGGTGTTGGCACAGCCCTAATAGTCTACCCTGAAGACAATTACATTTTTGGCTCATTCCTGTCCAAGAATATTAGCAATCACTGATACTTCTTGAATATTATAGCATTAGTATTCTCCAACCAACCAGCCATATCACCCCAATGTTTTCTTCACTGTCAAATGTTAGTTTTCCAACTTCTTTCAGAACAAGGTGCTAACACTGGCAGTATCAAATCATCATCCTCTAGCTCCCATACTGTTTGTCTGTCCCACCCCCCACCCTTGTCAATTGCTGAGAGTTACATCATTGTGAAGAAAAACACCTTAACTTAACTTATGCTACTCCCAAATCTAGCCTCCTATATGATCATCATTATCAGTTTGTCACTATCCATTGATGCTTGTTCAGATCATTTAAAACCATTGCAATCATTTCCCCTCTTTGACAAATATTGTCACCAAAGGAACATTATTTTAATTAGACACACTCATTTCAGGATTTCTTTGTATTTATCTACCCATTATACTTTGTTGCTAAGAGCATTTGTCTAAAAGCATGATCTGTGTCCCTTCCATGTCACATGGGCATACTGATTGTCTACATGTGCAGTCACAGTCATTTGACTGTGATATTGTAATGATTCCCACAAATACAGTTTGCAGTGTTTTAAACTGAATTATGGCATCAGATGTAAACTAATAGGAGATACAGAAGTGGTTCAAATGACAATGATCATGTACTGTACTCATGCTAATGTCCTTATTAGAAAATGAGAATAAAGTCGACTCTGTGTCATGGAGTGTGGTAAGGGGCCACTCAGGCATACTGGTGACCAAACTTAGTGTCCCAAGCCCAGGATGGTAGGACCAGAGTCAACCCTGCCAGGGGTTGGTGGCCAGGATGCATCTCTCTTCAAAAGTCCATAAGGGTAGACATAGTGGTAGTGCTGCTGGCAGGAAATGTGACCAAGATAACCTGGTTGATGTTACACTAACTCAGTTTTACTCCACTTTTGTGTTTGAAGCCACATATGTTGGAGGTGACATCCTGATTTATGATGTACTAGAACCAAAAAGCAAATCTTTAGTTCCAGTTTAGGAGACCTCACATAAATCTCACAGTCATGAATTTACAGAATGAGAGTGGATAAACAGGAAAAATTAGCATTTATGTAGCATTTTTCATACACATTGTATTCCAAAGTGCTTTACAAGAAATGAGAGACTAATAGTGAAGTGACTGAAACATGTAGTGGTAGCCATTTCTCACATCAACACCCAAACACAGCCTTGGACAATTGCATGAACCAGCTTCTTTTACTTACACCTGGGCACCCACCAGGATGGCACCAGAGATGGGTAGAAGGGACCTCAGTTTAATGATTCATCCCAAAGACAATACACCCCCACAGTACAGCACCCTCCTGTACCACACGTAGTACCAGCATTTAAGGTATGAGCCCAATCAGGGTGTGGGACTAGAACCCGATGCCTCCTGGCCCACAGGTGGATGTGCTACAGTACCAACTGAGCCACGCTCATATTAAGCCTGTTCCACAACACAATGGACAAGAGAGTTTATTCAATCAACATTTATTCAAGCAATACAGACACAAAGATGCTTATATAGAACATTAGCAAGTAATAAGGCAGTTTGTGACTATGATTGTGGGGATCAAAGCTCCCAATAAAAGTTAATATATGGCTTTATATAGTTTCAGGCTGACCTCAGTATTGGATGGAATAAAAACTCTGCATACGCAGAGTCCTGAAGACAGTTAAACAGTTCTTAGTAATGGTTATACATAGATGATGGTAACAGTTCTTGGGGGATATATCTATTACCACACCTTTGCCACTCATTGCCACAGTAAGGATGTTACAAAAACTGTAATCTGAGGGAATATTGTTTGGCAAAGGCTGTAAACTGAGGGAATATTGTCTGGCAAAGGCTTCCTGTCAATTATGGAACAGCTATATTACTTGGTTATCATGTACTCATGGACCTTCAGGCAAAAATGAGGTACTCTCCTTCTGTTGGTGCTAGACTGTAGGTGATGCTCATGCTTCAGGGTGTGTAGATAGACAAATGAAGACCAGATGTCATTTTCTTCCTTTAGTCAGCCATACTATAGTTTGGTGTCATGTTGATATAATACCAATAGATGTTGAAAGATACCAGGCCCAATTTAAAGTTACAAGGCACTGCTGCAAAATCATTGTGCCAATAATATTACAGCAGTCCCTTGCCAGTGAGGTCTGAACTATGCACAAAGGAGGTCACAGCTCTTCCCTCCATAATAAAGAGCTGCGTTGTCACCACACAGAGAAAGGTGTATGGATTGCCATGCAATAGGCCCACTCAGTCATTGTCAGAGTAAGGCAAACTGTGTATGATGCATCAGCATCTTTAGTGACACCCCCTTAAAAGTTCTTCACGGTGTCAGAAAAGAGACAGGCAGACATAAAGTAGTGGTGGAGGATGGTGATTGGTGAGAGACAGTAATGGTTGATGAGTGCACTGGGGGACAAGGGATGGAAATGATGATCCCCTGGACACCAGAGACTTGCATTTTGGCTAGGGTAAGGAGAGGGGACAGAGAAGACCCAGAAGACCGTAAAGAATGCACGCCCGCAAGTAAGGCTGAAGGTATAGGTTGAGGGTGAAGAAACTGGTGGTATCATCTGTGCTGTCTACAGAGGCTGGGGGTATTGCACCACAAGTTGTAATTGGCACAAACTGTATTTGAGCCCGTTAACATTTGGTACCCTTCATTAGCACTGTGCATTAGTCACCGGAGAACTCTTCCTCTGATGACTACAGAGGCCCTTTGTAGATACCTGTTAGGAACATACTGAGGAAGTAGGAGCAGAAGACCACCATGTGGCCTTTGTGAACTGCTCTCCAGTTAGTAGTAACCCTTATTAACCCCATTAAGTATAAACTGATCTAATATATAAACTGATCTCATTTATCCTCAAGAAGGTTCTTGAGTTACAGTTCACAATATCCTGTGGCAGCCTGTTCCACAGCTCCACTACACCACTTTTCTTGTACAGAGTGCCCATAACTGACTGCAATAATACAGAAAGGGTCTCAAATATGACCTACATTATATACAGTCAACTGGACATTTCTGGATTTATCCTATACAGTACATCATACGTTTCATTTTCAGTCTCCTCACACTGTCTTTTACGCATGAGTTAGACTGCAAGGCGGTTATGCAAAATCATTGTTTTTTATTCCGTCCACTAATATGTATGGATGTTTTCACTGAGGTAAGCAGGATGCTTAAGAACTCTGCCATAGTTCTTAGTAACAAGACCCTTTACTTACTCAGTTTAAACAAAATCATAAACTTACAGGCGTTTTCTTACAATATTGCAATATAGATGGATGTTCCACAATTGTAATGCAGGTGCTTCCCCTTTTATTTCATTAAGGTAAAATTAATACTAAAGCATCATTATTAGTTTTAAATGTTTTTTCTCAACAGCATTTCACCACACATAGGTTTTAATACATAATTATGCCATTAATGACACTTCATCTGGGATTTATCAGCTTCCTTCTCAAAACACCAGATCATAGATATATAACATAGGTGCAGTTGCAGACAGCCTTAGAAAACAAGGATTTTAGCTGCAGACTGTATGTTTCCTCAACACAAATGAATCATAGAGGCAATGTGGAGCCCGAGCAAAATGGCTGCATCAAGTTAGAGCTCCACAACTTGTAAAGATAAATGTAATAAAAAATACTGTTTTTTGTAACTGAAAGGAACTTTTAAAATATTCTATACTGAGCTCAAGCACTGCTGGAGAGAATAGAAACTCCACAAAAAGAAAAACCTCCAGGGAGGGAACTAGACTTAGACTACCCCCAGGAATGCCATCCATGCGGTCTACTGTACTCAAGGCCCCAATGTAGAGCAGGAAGACACCAGCAAAGAAATTCTCTGAACATTGGGTTTGAAGCTTAATAAACTCATTGCTTCTGTCACTGGACTTTCAGACAAATTTGACTCCCTAACCGGAGTGGCCGGGATTGAAGCAACTGTGGAGGCAGGTCAGTGAGCCACAGCTGAGGCTACAAAGTGAGCTGATGCTGCTACAGGGGCTGTCACGGCCATCCTCTGGGAGAACACTCATTTAAAATTGCATTTGGAAACCCTAGAAAACCAAGTGCATGCAGCAAATATCTGTATCCGGGGACTCCCAGAGGGCTGTGAAGGAGATCATCTGCTCCTTTTCATCCAGGAGTGGCTTTCCCAGCAGCTTGGTGATGAGGCTGCACCACGGTCTCAGCGAATCCAGAAAGCCAACTGACTGACACCGAGGGGCAGCCCCAATAACCCAGATGCACCCCACATGGTAGTAGTAGTGACTGATGGGATGGACTACAGAGAGACTACATCCTGGCTCTGGTGACGCAGAAGAGGACGTTGCTTCAGGATTGAGAGCAGGTCCGGCTTTTCCTGGACATAGGGTACGCGATGCACCAGAAGCACAAAAAATTCAATGGCACCAGAGCACTGCTTCATGAAGCACATATTTTTCATGGCCTTGTTTTCTCAGACAGGCTCCTGATAGTGCATCAAGGGAGGATCTTCTTGTTTTCTGACTCCAATGAGGCATTAAAATGGGCTCAGTAGCATGCTGTAACCAAACCTTGGGAGACAGGTCGAGGGGCATCCTCATCAGAAGAAGATGAGGCTTCCTGAAGAGTTCAGGCAAAAGTATTTTTGGGGCTTGGTTTCTTGGGGGTAACGGCTATCTCCAGGTATGCTGACATTTAAAACCTAACTGCTTCTCTGATATACGCCAGTTTCTTAATCTGGAGCAGAACGTGGTTGCCCCAATGTGACATTTTTGTACCCTTTATAGATATGGAGAACATCCTTGTTAAAGCCACCATTTTCTGCTGGGAGGATGATTTAATTAACAGTGGTGGTGATTGTTTGTAGTTTATTATTTTGTCATCTGCTAATAACGGCTCAGAAAGAAGTTTTTCTTTTGTTATTGAGCCTAAAAGTTTCCTCTGTTACTCTTGATCAGCATAAGCCAGCGCCATTTTATTTTATTTTCTATCAGCTAATTGCACGTTATTAAGCAATACTTGACAGCAATATCTGGGCGACATAGGCATGATTAGTGCTTTGTACTATCAGTTTAAGCATGGGGAATACGTCCTACCCTGGTGGAGGAGGAGGAGAACTTTGGGACAATTGTTTGAGACTTTGATGGCTTTATTCCACACAGCTCATGGACTCTTTTTACAGCTTATTTTGGGATTATTACAAGAATTCAATAAATTGTTGTCCCCTCCTCCAACTATGCTGTATCTTAAAGCATTAGACTAGATTTTATAGTAATATTAAGAGGAGTGGCACCCTCATGGCATATAAATTATTGAGTACCACAGATCAATGCTTGTGTCTTTTAACTGTATGTTTGTTTTAATAACAATAAACATAAAGTTTAAAAAAAATGATAATCATAAAGTGATACAAGGGCAAAGTAGAATAATATGGCAAGGTTGCTTTATTTTGCAGAAGTAGGACAGATGCAAATTTAACCAGTTGGCATTAAAAAAAATCGGGCCTTAAGCTTGCACTGTTGTGAGCAAATATGCTTGCAGAGAGGTGGCAGATAGAGCTTAAAAGGGGCCAAAACCCTATAGTGGCCACAGCATGTGGTCCCTGTCTAATCACTGCCCATGCACACACAAACAGTCAGGTCCCACACATAGTCCCATGCAGCTGTGATCCATTTTTCTCCCCCTATTATGACCTGACCAGTCAGAGACGAGGTATCCCACCTCAGTGGGCAACCCTGGGGTGCTGCATGGGCCAATGAGACAAGGGACAGGCATTTACTAGAAAAGTCCCAAATGGAAATCAGTGGACAGTGGAGCAGAAGAGAAGTACAGTTAGATGACAAAAATAGAAGGTTAACAAAGAGAAAAGAAAATATATGACCTTTAAAGGGACAATGTCAACCCCCTTAGGTTCCAAAGTGTCTCTAGTTTAAAAAACACGTTATGATTGGTAACATTCTGTAGAGATTGCTAATGTAGCTTGTAGTTTTATTCAGGTTCCCATTTTCTTTTTAAAAGTCAAAAACAGACTGCCCACCATACTGGTGTTACCACGCAAAAATGTGTTTTTAAATCCTTGATCAACCCCAACTGCATCTTCCTGGACTTGGGACACCCCCAACACAGTCTAGCCACTCATGATGCAGTGAGAGTAGAGGAGACTATTGCATCATGAGTGGTTGCACTGTTTGGAGTACTTCCTAATGTTCAGGATGTATGCAAAAAGACTAAATCAAAGATTTGAAAAAAAAAACTCGGTTGAGCATGCTGTAATTACTCCATTTGCAAGCATTTTAACTCTACTAAGAAAGAAAGCAGATATAGCATAAAAAAATATGAATTTTAGAGAAGGTAAGCAGTTATAACATGTGGGATTTCAACGGTTCCATCAACCCACTTGGACAACTTTGTTGTTGACATCCCCTGCAACAACAAGCGAAATACCGACAGTCGGTATTTCACCTGTCAGGAGAATAACTTTTTTTTTCAGGAGGATGCGCCCCCCGCACCCCCTGATCAATAGATAATCAACTCCAAGTTAGAGTTGCTTTGTAAGGGGGTGAAACACTGGTGAAACTGCCGCCGATGTACAGCTGGACCTTTACCGCATCAACTTCAAATCTGTTAGAAAATTAATGGTCTTTTGCCGTACAGGTTTCACCATGATAACATGATACCAGTTTCAACTATGAATAATATGATACAAAAAGGGTTGACTGTCCCTTTAAGATGAACTGTTATAATTGCCAACATTTTCCAAGAGATCTCAGTAGTTCTTTAAAAAGCCCACCCTTGACCCCAATTCCTTCATAATTTCTGCCCCGTTTCCAAGCTACATTTCCTAAGTAAAGTCCTACAGAAAGCAGTTTTCATGTAAATTTAATTTTGGCTACCATCTAAAAGTGCCATCTAACTCCATATAGGTATGTAGAATGTGACGGCAGATAAGAGTCGCTGGGCCCACCCAGTCTGCCATTTATTTATTATTATTATACTCTCTACTCGACCCCCCCTCCCGTGCCTATCGCTGGCATTTTTTAATCCATTTATTATTTTTGCCCCCACTACCTCCTCTGGAAGGCTATTCCAGGTGTCTACTACACTTTCTGTGAAAAAATATTTCCTCACATCCCTCCTGAATTTACCCCCTCCAGCTTCATATTGCGCTCCCTTGTTTTTAGCGTACCATTTGATCTGAAAGATATCTCCTCCTATACCTTATTAACCCCTGTAATGTAAAGGTTTCTATCATACCCGCCTTGTCCCTCCTTTCCCCAAGGATGTACATATTTAGCTCCTTAAGTCTTTCCATGTAGGGCTTTTGATGCAGACATTGCACCATTTTGTTAGCCCTCCTCTGGACCATCTTGACCCTATGTCTTTTCTGAGATGTGGTCTTCAAAACTGTACACAGTGCTCAAGGTGGAGTCTTATAAGTGATTTATAGAGGGGCATAATCACCGCTCTCTTCCTGCTTGTCATACCCCTACCTATGCACCCCAGCATTCCACAGGCTTTCATGATTGCTTTATCACATTGCCTTGCCACCTTAAGGTCATCTGATATGATAACCTCTAGGTCTCTTTCCTGCTTGATTTTTGCCAGTATCACTCCACCCATCTTGTATTCCACTCCCGGGTTCCTGTGGCCAAGATGCATTATTTTGTACTTTTCCCACTAAAACCCATCTGCCACACCCTTGACCACTATTCTAGTCTATTTAGATCCCTGCACATTCTATCCACCTCCCACCCCCGCAGTGTGTCTGCTCTGTTACAGATCTTGGTTTTATCTGCAGAGAGGCAGACCTTCCTTTCCAGTTCTTTCACTATGTCACTTATAAAGATACCGAATAGGACCAGTCCCAACAGGGTTCAGTTCTTGGACTGGCTCTGTTTGGATTGTTTATTGGTGATGAGCACCTTAATATCAAAACCAATATAATTAAATTCACGAACAACACTAAGTTAAGTGGAGAAGTTAGTGATGTCACCCAATATCAATCACCAATGCATAACCTGGAAAAGACTGAAACATGGGAAACAAATAAAATGAAATTTAAACATACTAAATGTACAGTTTTACATTTTGGGAAGAACAACCCTTTAACAATGTACACTCTAAACAATATCCCATTACAATCTGTAACAAATGAGCATGATTTGGGTGGTTATTATAAATGATACATTTTCATCATCAAATGAGTGTAAGAAGGTTACGCAGATTGCAACGGGTTTATTAAGAACTAATAAAAAATCTTTCATTTCCAGGAGAGAACAGTGTATATTTCCTCTTTACAGAACATACGTTGTTAGACCCCACTTGGATTTTGGTTCTCCCTTCTGGTCTCCATTTTTGAAAGGTGTCATAAAAACTAGTTGAGGGTGTCCAGCGATGTGTTAACTATATTGGTTCCAAGGCTCACAAATATGACATAAAAGGAAAGATTAAGGGAAATTGGTCTCTTCAACTTGTAGGATAGAAGACTGAGAGGTGACATGTTGTTGCTTTTCAATATACTCGAGAATCCTGAACTAATGCCCCAGTGTGGTATTACCTTTTGTGAAAGATCATTCAGTCTGAGATCACATAATAAACAACTCATGTTATTAAGAGCTAATACTAACAAAAGCAATAATCATTTTACTATACTGGGCATCTTGAGACTGGAATATCCTCCCACAATATCTGGTGATATAACAACTTTCAGCAAATTCAAGACAGACCTTGAGAGGTTTGTAATATCCTTGTCCAGTGTAAAACAATGTACCCACTAAGAGTGGGAGACAGTCCCGATGGGCTAGCAGCCTTCTGCTGTCTTACTGAACTGTGTAAACTGAGTAAACACTGATCCCTGAGGAACCCCACTGATCACCCTTCCTTCCTTTCAGCACACTCCATTCATCTCTACTCTCTGTGTCCTATCCGGTCACCAGCTCCTAATACAGTTTACCACCTTATTATCTAATCCCAGTTACTCAACTTTCCCACCAGTCTCATGTGGAACAGTGTCAAAAGCCTTGCTGAAATCCAGGTAAACCACATCTACTGCATCTCCCTGATCTAGCTCCTTTGTCACCCAGTCAAAGAAGTCTGTCAGATTTGCTTGGCATAACCTTCCCTCCGAGAAACATTGCTGCATTGGTTCCTGCAATCCACTGGATACACAATATTGCACAATCCTTTCTTGCAAAAGTGTTTCCATCAACTTACAGACCACCAAAATCAGACTGACAGGCCTATAATTGCTTGCCTCTCCCTTGCTGCCACTTATGTGAAGTGAGACTACATTTGCCCTTCTCCAGTCCTCTGGGATCACACCTGTCTCTAAACATGCTTTCATCATGCTTCCATCTCTGCACTATCCTTGTACCCCCAATTCATCCTCCTCCCAGCCCTCTACTAATTTCCTCCAATTCAGTATTTCCAAATCTTGGGTTGTGATTAGGGCTGGGCAAAGTTTGTCTTTTTCCACCAAAATTCTTCATTTGCTTCTGTGAAATTTTGCAAAATTTCCATGAAATGTTTGTGGAATTTTGCCAAAACTGTTATTTCAGTTATGTCCATCTGCTTTCAAATGTTTTCATCCAAACTATACTAACTTTGGTGTGCTGAATTTACCAAGGTCCATACAGAAGTGTTCCAAGCTGTACAATTCTACCTTTAAAGGTGACTTGAGTTATAAACTTCCAAATGATTGGACAATTTAAAATGTCATATCACAGTTATGTTAACGGCAGAATTTTAAAACTAGAAAATTGAATATCACCAAGTTTTTTAGGTTCATTGACCCTAAACATTGAGCTTTGGGGCCACCCCCATATCCCATCAGCAGAGTGTTGCACTGCCATGCTGAAGAACTGGCATCAGAAGTGAGCCCAGAAAGTCACATTAGAAGTGAGGTCATAGACAAGACAGCTGCCTCTCAGCAGTGCAAAGGAATAGAAGCAAGCCCACCCTTAAATTCCCGGTGGCCCCATATTGAGGACAGTAGCACTGTGACTTGAGTTCCAGTGGCTTAAACTGCTGCATCCAAAAACTGTGCTTCCTTCTTAATCGTCCATAGATGCAAGAACGGACAGGTCACCCCATCCTCAAGGATCTCCACTGGCTTGTATTTTTTCTGCCTTATCATCTACACACCTTCTCTAACTTTTTTGGTCAGTTCCCTGGTCTTACTTGCATCTCCTGATGGCAGGCCCTTCTAACCATGATGCTCCCTTCATCTGAAACTGTCTTCCTTTCTGACTTGGACCATTTAACCAACCAAACAATTTGACTGTATTACATACTAGAGAAAAAAATGTGTTTTTCTGTCTGAGTTTAAACAACTATAATGGAAGAAATAAGAAAAATCCTGAAACCTGATTGACTGAGATCTTGTTACAGCCATGCTTATTTCCCTGCAAAAAAGAATGATTGAAATAACCTCTACTTAACAAGCTCTGAACTCACCTGGGATTCATCTCTCTCATTCACCCCAGACGCCTAAATTCTGCATGGTCACGCAGGCATCCTAAATCAAGCTAGATGTCTATATGGGCCACCAAACAACTGTACAGTACAAGTCCTCCACCCACAGAAACATAGAAAATGCTGTTATCTCTCACACCACAATGCATCTTTCCCACACCCCAAGGGGCACTAGAACTGCTGCCGACATAAATCCCCAATTTTATTTATTTTTTTATTTAGTTAGTTGTTATTGACTGGGAAAGTGCACTAGACAGATCCTGCCTATTTTCAGGCACGACCCGGGGGAGGGGGATACAGGTGAATGCCAACTGACCTTGAACCAGATTAAGCTGTTGGTGGTATTTTTTCAGTGAATGAGGGAAATTTGGCCAGGACACCGGGGAAATTCCCCTACTCTTTTCGATAAGTGCCATGGGATCTTTAACATCCACCTGAACTACTACCAATCCAGGCAGATGGGACCTCGGTTTAACATCTCATCTGAAAGACGGCACTTCAGAAGTGCAGCACCCCTCTCATGCTGCACTACAGTGTCAGTACTGGGATATTAACCCAAGTGCCAGATGTGGGAACTGAACCCACAGCCCTCTGATCTCCCGGCCTCAGAGGCGAATGTGCTACCTACTGAGCCAATGACTCTGACCACAGCAGCAATCCCTCATTTCAGATGTTTTTTATCGCTGTCTACCATGGCTTTGCTGCTACTTGTACCCACACAGAAAATACCCAGTAAAGCCTTTGAAGTTCACTATTTTCAAATGCAGCTATAGTGTATTGGCCTCTATTGAGCCTTTAATGCCACCAACCCTATAATATACTGTAGGGTAAGGACCCAATCAATGTTTAACTGCTGCCAGCGGTGGCAAAGACATAAGGCTTCAGTTAGGTCTTTCATGTTCAGCACCCTGGCTGGGCTTTTAACAGCTGCTGATGATGATGGCTACAACATAAGGGCTTTAAAGCTTACTGCCATTAGCCACAGAACTCTCTGGCTTTTCACATACAGAACAGTCTCTGACTATACTATAAAGGTCCTAGAAACCCTAAAAACATGCCAAAAATTAAATACCTTTAGCAGCAGCATGCTGTAAACCTAAACATTCCAGTGGCCACAGTACAGGCAAAAGCAAAACCAGACACAAGGAGAAGCACGCACGCACACACACACGCACACACATATAAAACCAAAGATGTGTCAATGACACCTAGTGTTCACACACCATAATTATACATGCCCTTTTTATTTATTTTACAGTTTTGGGCTACAAAATGCACACTGAGTTGAGGCTTGTTTGCAAATGCATTACATGAGTACAGTGATGTTAAGTGACTTTCTCAGGGTCACACAATATGCAAGTGTTGGTTCTAGGTTTTGATCCCAGCTCTCCTGGTTCTTCAGATACATGGTTAGCACTTTAACCCTCTAGGCTATACTGTCTCCACGTGCATTCATTTTCAGTGCACTTAGAGTGTCAAAATAAATCATTACAAAAAAATAAGTTTTTGATTTGATTTAACTTGTTATAAAAAAGAATCCATTTTATAATCACAATAAGACACAACAGGGTGTGCACTGCTATGAGAAGATGGCACTTCTTAGGTTGTTGGAGGCACTCTGCTACACCTTGTGTATCAACCCGCCCAAGGCATGCTGTTATCCCACAGCACTGTGCACCCTGGTGTCCTTCATTACTTTCGGGTAGTACACTATCTCTTTATGCAATATTAACTTTCCAAAGTAGTGAACTGGTACATCTCATATCTGAAGTATTGTCTTCTTTCCCCATTTGCTAATTAATAGATTTACTACTTGGCACTGTTAGGTATCACATGAGGAACAGTACTCTACCTGGAGACCAATGTAGCTATTTCTATTCCTCCTCATGCATCATGAGCCCTGTGACCTCACATCTGACCAAGAAGAGCCAATCACTTACAAGAAGATCAGCCACTTTTGATGTCACAGTCAGTGAGGTCACAATGCTGATGAGATTTGAAGAAGAATAGAACCAGATATGTCAGCATCCATGTGAAGCACTCTTCTTCACGTCACACTTGATATTGCCAGGTAGAAAACATTCTAATGAGCAAATGGATAAAGAAATTTACTTCAGACATAAAAAAATAACAAATGACTATATTTAACAAGTAATAACATTTTCTGATGGCTGTTTTTGGTGATACTGACTCTTTAAACCACTCATTCAACCACCACTGCCTGCTAATTTATCTGTCTACCTTATGTTCCTGTCATCTCTCTACCTTATCAGCAGTCTTATCTCAGTCTACTGTACCCAGTCCCAGCACTTTCCTGGAATTTATGTTACACTTGTAAATGTATTTGTGTTACTTTCTGTATGAAATACAATATTTAAAAATAAAGGGCTTTTCTTTGTATTATATCCCTCTTCAAACTTGGATTATTTTGGCAGTTCAGATTAGAAAATAGAAAAAAGCTCTGATCTTAATGAGTCATATCTGAGTGGTCTACTTACACTAATGTAGTGCAGCAATAGAGCATCCTTGTTCAGTGGTGAATGGGGATGTTTTAAAACTCATACACCTTATCACACAGTACTGCAGCATTTCAGCTGCTCTTCTCTACCCTTCAGATTTACTGACAAATTCTGATGTATTAGGTCAGAGATAAAATGTGGAATGTATTCTTTTAATTTTTGTATTGAAGCTCAATAATGGATTATTATACCTGGACTAGTCTAGTATGATGCTATCTATGTACCATGTTAGGCTATTATATATAACTCATCCTTATTTTCTTGGTTTGTGGCTGTAACATTGTATAAAATAAAAATAAACTTAATTGCAAAAAAAATGTGAAATGTAGGATTTATGATTTGTAAAAACATCAGCATGGTGTAGTATATTGTAAGCACCTGAAATAAGGAATTTCATGTCGATAACTATTTCCTCTTATGGTGCTATTATAACAATATTATTTGTGTGTCCTTAAGTCTCCATGTGACAAATCATAAAGAAATCAGAGTTCATAATTGACTTATATTTCATATTTATCTTTTATTTATGTTTTATTTGCTCATCCAGAAAGTGGACTGGACTACAGATCCATTTACAGCCATGTCTGGTTTAGTACATAAAATGTATATAAAATGTAAATACAAAACAATAAATATAACCTGGTATTTTATATTTTTAAAACAGGTTTATTTAGAATAAAGACTACAAGAATTCATCATGCAGTGGCGTGGATGTTTAACTATCTCCACAACAGACAACAAACAATAAAATCCAGTAGGATTTTGTCTGGCTTAATCCTGATCAAGCTTGCTGCTCCCCAAGGACCCATCCGTGCCCTACTTGTTCTTTGTCTTTGCTAATGATCTCCTCAAGGTGTCTCACCACTATAGTACTTACCCTGTATGCAGAAGACTTACTGTTCCTACTCTGCTCCAAAAACACCTCTCTTATCAATTCCCAGCTAAACTCATACTTTTTAAGTATTCGTTTTTGTCTTCTTATAACAGACTGATCCTAAACACAAAAACAACCTAGGTTATGCTTTTTGGCTCAGCAACAGAAGACAAACAGGTGCTCAAAGACAGCAATAGGGATGGCAAAATTGTAAAGCCATACTTTTAATGAGAGATCAGCCTACATTCATGTGCTTTGAGTCTTGGCATGGCTCTTTGTTGGGGGGGTAGGCACAAGTGTTACAAACTTGTTATTTAAACACAACTTTTGAAGGTACATCCCTTTTATTCATTCTTACTAGCTTGAACCCAATGCAGCCTCTGAGAGTGTCAGTGATTGATTAAAGTACCAAAGTAACCTTTTAAACCCCTAGTGAGAAGTGACAGTTAAAAAAGTGTATGCAAAAAGATGAGGCAGTGGAAACTAACATACAAAGGCAAACTATGTAGACTGGTTACACAAAGATGACATGGAGACACACTCTCTTCAAATCAAATATATAATTTCTGTTTATTTTATTTTTGGGGCTTATTTTTAACTTGCAACTATGTCTCATTTTAACAGGTATTATTATCCACAGGTTTGCCTTTCATTGACTGTGTTCTTTAACACACAAGGACACTTGCAATTTAAGCTGTAAACTCCTCATCTTACATGAAATTAGGTAGAATGGTATCCTAAGGTTTTGTTTTCAATAGACTGTTTTTTTAAAACATACTGAAACATTTTAAAATTTATGTGAGGAGAACTCTCTGCTTGTTACTATCTTCTGATAACATTTGACCTTCAGGGGCTTTTCAGCTAAAAGCATACTTGTGCTAATTAGCTTCTCTGATGTAATCTGTTATGTTTTGAATGAGTATGTTAAACCAATGAGAATTATTTCTGTGTTTTATGCATTATCTGGGAGTTAATAATATGGGATTTTCTAAATAACTGTCATAAAGCTTCTGAAGAAGGACTTGGTTGGTCCAAAAGCTAGAGCATTTGGTTCTTTTGTTGTAACATCTATGTTGGTCCAATAAAAGGAATCACACCATTTGCTTCTGGATCTATTAAAAAACAATAAATGTATGAGTTTACATTGCATTTTGTGAATGCAGGCTCATAACTTTGGTAATTTTCAATATTTTTACCCCAGTTCCTTGACTGCATCCCTATCAGCTCTTGCTAGGATTTGTTTGTCTTGTGGGCACATATGAGCTAGTGTACAGAGGTGAGAAGAATTGTCTGTATTTTAGATTGCTCACTAAACTGATGGATCTCGTAGGTGGTAGAGATCTTCTGGTATATACCAGGGATGATCACAAAATGGCCACAACTGTGTGGCCAAGAGAACCAGAAGTGCTATATGTGTATTAGGCATGAACCCTCTGCATGCAGCTAGTGTGTTATCCACGTAATTTGTGAGTAATAAATAATGTTTTACAAAATTCAGCTACAAAATCAATTCTTCCTGAACCTGTAATTTTCAGACTGTTTGTAATTTTGGTATATAATAAGTAATTTTGGTGCTTCACAGTTATAGTGCAATGATAGCTAAAGTTTACCTACTGTTTATTTATGCTTTTCTTTGCAATTTTTGAATGGAGAGAAGCCTCCTTAGCACCTCTCAAATTACCAGCTACATTATCCAACAATTTAGCATAGCATGGACTTAAAAGAAGTCACTGGTTGACTTACAGGGTCTTGCACTATGGGACTTTTTAGATTCTTTTTAAAAACAGAATATAGTCCATAGTCTTGGCTGCAAATGCAAATGTTAATATTGTGTTCATCTAACTGTTTCTGCACTTGTCATTCCCTTCCTATGTTGTGACACAGAGATATAAGAAATGTAATCCTAATTTTAAACTGCTCCTGTATTGATTTCTATGCCCTGGAACCAAGCTTGTATCATATGCCAGTCTTTGGTATAATGAATAAAAGTACAATTTAAGAAAAAAAAAGAAGCTGTGCGGAAAGGTAGATAGCAATGAAGGGATCAGGAAGATGCAGAGGGATCTACAAAGACTAGAAAAGGTGGTCTAAGGCTTGGCAGTTGTAATTGAATGCCAACAAATGCAGGGTTATGCACCTAGGGGAAAACAAAAGGACAGAGTACTGGAAGGAAGGGATTAAACTGAGCACTGTGGCACTACAGCAGAGGAAACAGACCTAGGAATCATCAATAGTGACTCCCTCAAACAATTAAGCCGGTGTAACAGGACCAATAGTAAGCCCAAAAGGATGCTAGGGTGTATCAGAAGGGGTATTAACAGCAGGAAAAAGAGGTACTACTAGCTCTATATAGGTCCAGGATAGCATCATCATCAGATGGAGCAGAAAATCTGTCAGCATTAGAAACTGGATACAAAATAAAATCGCTTAATTTCTGTGAGGCATTACTAGTCATTGCAGCCATATCGGTAGACAGGTTGGAGATAAGCCTATTTCTTAAATAAAGTAGTTACTGCTAATAGATATAGAATTGATCCCCTTGATTTGCAGACTGATTTGTTTTTTCTCCTTGTAGATATAGCTGCTGATGTATATTAGCATACACTGAGCTTTATTTTTAACCATCTCTTCTGCACTTTATTGTTTACATTTGTTTTTTGTGAATTATGTGTGTAACTATGGTGGGCTTGTGTTCTCCATTGTTCATTCGTTATCTTTACCCATTTCAATTAATTAGGAGGCACTGCCACTTTGAGTGTTATAAAGGCATTGTGGGAACAGGACCCACTATCCTTAGTAAAGTGAGCTTTGAGTTATGACATGCAACAGGGAATCTTTTTCTTTGAGGATATAGCCTTTGTCTGGCTTATTGTTTTCATGTGTGAAATCTGAATGCTGTACGGACTGACAGGCATTGGGGTGTGCCTTTGGATTGCCGACTGTACTGCTCATGCCATTCCACCCCCACCCCCCAGCCACTGATAGACATCAAGGTGTACCTTGGACTCTTTGGCCCCACACTTCACCCCATTCTCCTATACTGCACCCATTTCAGCATATATTCTTATGGAATGGGGGTGACTGTAAAACCAAATGCCCCAAGGCACACCTCAGCATGTGTTGGTGTCTGCAGAATATGGTGAGGTGACATGGCATGACCGTCATGGGTGATGACCCAAACACTTACCTCAATGCCTGTCTGTTTCAACAGGATGGAGGTGGGGTTGGCGTGAAGTTCAGTACTTCACTGCTATTCCTAGTCTGCATCTGACTCACTCCTGCATTTCCAACGCTAATACCAGCAAGCAACATTGGACATTGACAAATGCTTGTGACTTCAGCTACAGTATTAAATCTTTTAATTAAGTGGGGCAGACAAGAGTCCAGTCTGAGGCAAATGCTATGTCACTGGAATTTAAGTAATAACCGTGAATATAGTGTCAAAGAGTATATAGTAACTTTTGGATCTTAGATTAGATTTCTAAGAGCATTAATCAATACTGGGAAACATGATGATGCAGTTTTCACTGATATGTCCCCTACCACCCTCCTTCTTCCTACCATCCTCTCACATACACTAGAACAGAAAAGGACGCAGTTTAATCTTTGTGCATTTAATTAGGCACAGACTAGAAAAAGATGGAAAATGACGGGATGGCATAAAACCTCCAGAGGTGCCTTTAATAATTAACATATTTTTCAAACATATTAAATATGAATTTTAATCAAATAAGAATCACAAATTGTAGAGAGAGAGAGATAAATAATGTGACTTTCTTTCCCTATTGCAATATCTGTACATGTGCCCTGTCTTTGGCCTCTCATACACATCACTGTGAACTTTATGATAAGCTAGTCTGGCTGTTCTCAGCTAATAGTTGCCTGTTTGCCCAGGGCTGTTTCCAGACAAGTCATTAGATCCTCTACCCATTCCTCCCTAGCTGGATTACACAAAGTACCGAATAAAGTGCAACCCCTGACATCTAATGAGAGACCTCTGCTGTTTGCCCCTAAAGTGTGAATAATATGGGTGACCATGCCTTTGCTGTTTGTGGGCCCAGGCTCTGAAATTCTTTTCTATTGCTGATATGTAGCTCCTCCTCCCCCTCACTATTTAAAAGATCTTTCTGGGACAACCTGAAGGCTGACTCTGCCTGTAATTGCACATAAACAAACTACTAGATTTCTTTACATCCAGTTACTGTAACTTGATTTGACGTGATAACTTTGTACATTTAATATGGTGTACCTCTTAATGCCTTCATGTCTTGATTTTCTAATTGCTAAAGTATATGTATTCTGTGCCTGACTTAGTTTTACCTCCTGTTAGTTACTATCACTTGCTTAGTATTGCCTTATTCTACAGTTCTATGGTAAACCCTCCATGGGTGGCAACTGGAAACGAGACTCGGCTCAATGTGCCTATCCTGGTTACCAAAACTTTAAATAAATAAGAAGAAAAACTGTGTACTTTTGCTGAATTTTGCATATGAATATTGTATAGTGTTTGCTTGACTTTCTCTGCTTTGTAATCTCATGAGTCCTATCTGAAAATTGGCATCTACATTGTAGTATGCTTATCTTGTCAATAAATACTAAAACAGTTTTGGTCCCTATAAAGAAAAAGCCCATTATCCCATTTTAGTCGTCCTATGATCATTTACAAACATCCTTTTTGTGATGACTGAAGCAGTTTCTTTTACGGTAAAGGTATACACTTGTGTATGTGATCTAAGGGAACACAGTTATAAGTTTTAATAGCAAATATTTATGAATTAAAAATTCTATTAGATTGTGAGAGAGTGTCTAAATTTCAGCAATGTAAGTAGTGATGGGTACTGTAAGCTGAAGAAATGGTGAAATGGCACATCTTATTGAAAGATATCCTACAAAGTACTTATTAAAGATTTGATCTGGTATATTGTATTGCAGTATTGGAGGTAATTGGTCCATACCTGTGTGTCAGCCAAGAGCAGAGTGACAAGCTCTGTATCACCCTTTGAAAATTGAGCCAAATGACTTGTCGTTGGAATCCCTGTCAGCCTGCCTTGTGCAAGGATTTGCATACTCATAATGCCTTGCTCTGGGATTGATGCTTTAAAGTACTGTATGTGTGTGATCTGGAGAGATGTACAAAAAGCAAACAATATGCCTAAAAAATATGGTCACTGCTACTCAAGTGACTACAAGTCATGCGTTTTACCTTTACAGCATTTGTGGCATAATTGGAAAGTAACACAGAAATCCACTAAAACTGAGGGCTCTAAAGAAGCTGGAGCTAGTGGAAGAATCTAGAAAACTAAAGGGAAGTCTTGCCCACTGTAGCAAATGGCAAAACTTAGTGCTTTATCCACTTCTGTTTCTTTCTACCTTAGTTTTTATGTTTGCTTGCATGCATGCACAAGAAACATTGTCTGGCAGCTTAGGAGAGAAGCGGACTGTGGAGGCGCGGCACTGTGGCAGCCAATGGAGGCACTGCATTGGGTGGCTTGGCACAGGTAGGCCAATGGACGCACAGAGTGCTGATGACACTGGCTTGCAGAAGTGCCACCAAGTTGTAATATTTTTGCTGCTACAATCAGGGCTGGCTCATCATTGCAGCATCAGCCATTCCATTACAATGAGGGAGCAACCCATCATTGCAGGGTGGAACGCTGCATACTGTAATATTGTTTGTGAATGCGGCAGCAAGCTGCCACCATGTTCACAAATAATGTTAGCCCCCACTGCCGAGGAGGTGCCAAATCCCCCTCGGCAACATGCGCCCCCCCAAAACAGTGTTTGTTTGACAATGGGGGGCCCAATCCCTATCGGCTTCAGTCCCCCAGTTCCCAGTTTAATTTGCCGACAGGGGAGCCCACTCTCCATAGGCATAATGTCCCCCCCCAAAAAAATTGGTTTGTGCTGAGGGGAGGTGCCTAATCCCCCTCGGCTCTTGCTCCCAGTATGTGCTGACGGGGGTGCCCAATCCCCCATCGGCTACAGCCCCCCCAAAAACACTTGGATGGCACGCTGGAAGCCCACCCCAGCATGCCAAATGTCCCTGTTAAACAAAAAATGGTCCCAAAATTTTTTTTTTCCTGTAAATCAGAAAATGGTCTCTCATCGAGTCCGATGGCCCCGCTCCAAACCCGCGCCCACCCTCTATGCACCCTACCTCCCCAAGAAATTGCAGTGACATTGTTCATGAGCAGAGGTACTAAAATGCCTATGTTGAAACTTTGGTGATGAACATCTATAAAATGACTGTGTTACTCACATGTGTTGTGCAGTTTCAACGTATGCTCGGAAGTGCGAGCATTTTTAATATTTCCACTACAGATTTTCAACATTGCCATCTCTTCACACCTCCCTATGGATGGTACAGTAGTCATTCTTCACATCCTGCCTGATCTGTGTTTTCATACACGTGGCGCAGAATGGCAAGGTTACTGATGGAACTCAAAGTTCGGGACAGATTGACAAAATCACACTGCCACTCTTTATGAGAAGTGGTCCCAAATGCTTTCATGAGATGGGGTCACAAAAAGGCCATGTTGAAAATTTGTAGTGCAAATACCAACAAATGCCTGGGGCATTAGGTTTTCTAACTATAACATCCCACACTGTACAGACTGACAGGCATTGGGGTGTGCCTTTCGATTGCTGACTGTACTGCTCATGCCATCCCACCCCTAGCCACTGACAGGCATTGAGGTGTACCTTGGACTCTTCAGCCACAGACTTCACCCCATTCTCCTATGCTGCACCCATTTTAGCATATGTCCTTATGGAATGGGTGACTTTAAAGCCAAACACCCCAAGGCACAACTCAACCTGTGTTGGTGTCTGCAGAATAGGGTGAGGTGACATGGCATGACCATCATGGGCAATGACCCAAACACTTACCCCAATGCCTGTCCATCTCTACAGGATGGAGGTGGGGTTGGCATGAAGTTCAGTACTTCACTGCCATTCCTATTCTGCATCTGTCTCACTCCTGCATTTCCAATGCTAATACCAGCAAGCAAACATTTGGCATTGACAAATGCTTGTTACTTCAGCTACAGTATTAAATCTTTTAATTAAGTGGGGCAGACAAGAATCCAATCTGAGGCAAATACTGTGTCACTGGAATTTAAGCAATAACCATGAATATAGTGTCAAAGAGTATACAGTAACTTTTGGATCTTAGATTAGATTTTTAAGAACACTAATCATTACTGGGAAACATGATGATGCAGTTTTCACTGATAGGCCCCCAACCACTCTCCTTCTTCCTACTATCCTCTCACATACACTTGAACAGAAAAGGATGCAGTTTAATCTTTGTGTGTTTAATTAGGCACAGACTAGAAAAAGATGGAAAATTACGGGATAAAACCTCCAGAGGTGCCTTTAATAATTAACATATTTTTCATATTTTTCAAACATATTACATATGAATTTTAATCAAATAAGAATCATAAATTGTAGAGAGACAGAAATAATGTGACCTTCTTGGACCTGAGCCCAGGTCCCCAGATTTAAATTGCTTGGCAGTGACTAATAGTACACAAAACATATCTAAACAAATTAGAACAAATACTGTATACAGTGTTCATCAAAAATAGAGCACTCCTACATAAGCTTTAAAACCAAAGGAAAATGTTAGCAATAAGAAGTAACAGGGTGTAGGTGGTCATGGGATAAATGTATACCCCAGCTGTATCATAAGGAATGTGGCATTTGTGACAAGTGCCTTCAGCACCTATAAAGTGCATTGTGAAACCATGACTACTAACACCTCTAAGTATCTTATTGCACTCATAATAACTGGCTCTCATTTTTTCCTATAGGGAAACTGGGTTGCAATTTTGTCATTATAACCAGCTGGTTATAATGATGAACACAGGCTCAGTTTCCCTACCTCGGTGCATGCTCCAACTGCGATCTTGCTCTTCTCAGCGCCGTTCCCTGCTGATCTTGCTCCTCAGTGTAGAAAAGTTCTCCGACATAAGGAGTCGTTGGGAAGTTGTATTTTTAAAGAAAAATGTGACTGGGCACAAAAGTTTTCATTTGTGGTCTGAAACAAATAAAAAAAAACACTGAACACTGCTTTAGTTTATTTTAGGTTAGAACCACTGCAGACCACTCTGAAAACCCAGCAGTCTGTGGCATGACTCCATACACAAATCCATTTATTTTGTATAATTGCTGTGGTGAAAAAATGATTCCCAGCAATTAAACAAAATAAAGGATGAGTAGGGGGTCAAAACTCAGATTTTACACACACCCTTGGAGTGGGATGCTTCACTCTTGGGGTTTATGTGGCATCCCACTCCCTCAGAGGTGTGTAAAATCCTCATTATAACCACCAAACCATCCATTATTCTCAATATAAAATGGGTGCTAACAAGTAAAAAATGTTAAAATAAAAACAATCAAATTTGAAAAACTATTCAAAATATTTTTTAAAAAGATCTTTGAGGAGAAATACATTCTCCTATACTGAAGAGCACAGAGTGTAGAAACATTATAGTTCAGAGTCACCACTAGAGAGCAAATGCTGTCTTGTCTGCATTAGGATACCCCCACCCAAGTCCCACGTGTATGGATCACGGACTGATTTAACCGGAATTTAGTTTTTACCTTTAGGGGGATTTTACAATGCTTGTGGTGTTTAATTGAAAGTGGGAGTGAGGGAGCTTCATAATAGTTTTGATACTCAAAGTAGCTGTTTTTGCTTACTATCAGTGATTACACTCAAGGGTATAATGGATTTAAAAAAAAAAACTGTTGCTTTATTAAGTACTCCCATTGGTGGGAGATGAATGGTTCTGCAGATTTTTAAATGGTGTCACTAGTGGGAGCAAGCATGGGTAAGAGGGTTCAAAATGCCACAGTTATGTGGAGGCTAAAAAGGTGAAAATTAGAGTACAAGAAGCCTTGTCATAACAGGTAAGAAGCATTTGTCAATGCCAAGTGTTTGCTTGCAGTGTGGGATTTAAAGAGCCACTGATGTTGATGGGACAGCTCTGTAAAAACATGATATCTAGACACAATTTAACTAACAGTATATTTCACTTTTTTTGTAACTGTCACCCTTATGTGTCTATTACTAAGGACATTTGCATGGAAATAGGATATCAGCCCTATTTGTTATGTCTGCTTGTCTACTTCTGCAGTCGCAATTCTATTTATGATATCCCAATCTGTTGCTTCAGAGATAATATTGATGTCATAAGCAAGGCATTATGATGTCATGTGTAGATAAGCAGCCAAAGCTAGTAACATTCTAGGGACAGTAACCTTGTTTTTATTTCACTTTCCTCATTAATAAAGAAAAAAGGGATAGAATTGCACAAAATATAGTTCTGGCTGAATGGTACAGAGACAGAGGCACAGAGCTTTAAAACAGTGGGTTGAAGGTTCAGCCCCCTCAGGGACGCAAACAATATTATCTAAGGAAATCTGCACTACAGTAAAACTTTAGCCAGGCCAGTATTGCAGAGGGCAGTGGTGCTGGATGCCTCACCTCCTGCCAGACTGGTGGCCTGGGTTCAGGAATGGATCATGGCCAGTCGAGAGCTGGCGGGGGAGGAGGATTTCGCGTCCATTGACAGATTTCCTCTTTTGAAATGGGGTGATAGTGTGTACTCTTTAAAGGGAACATAAACAATATGTACTGTAAATCAACTATTGCTGGTGTTTTTGTTCATTACACACACACACACACACACACACACACTATGAGGCTTCATGTTTATCTTCAAAGCCTGATGATGTTTACTAGCTGGCTAAGGGGAAAAAACAGTGTGATTAGTGGGACTTTCTCTTTTGAACTACAAGAACTTTACATCAACCAGTCAGGTAAACACTCTCATAGTCAGCATTCTCAGCACTGGCTTTTGGGAGCAAGCCTCTTGCATTTCTACATCCATTGGCATATATAGTACACACCTAAACAGCCCCTTCACTACACTAACAAAATGTTCACTTTATGCATGTGCAAGCAAATATAAACAAACTCTAGCAAGAGCCAATATGGCTGTTGCTGAAGTCTGGCACACGCTGCCATTTCCAAGATGGCTGCTGGAGTGTTCTGCACATGTGCAACGACTCACATATGTGCACTGAACTCCAGTGGCACATTCCACCATGTCATTTCAAGATTACTCCACAGAATTCACAAGGAACCCCTAAGCATTTGAACCACTTGAAAATCAATTGCAAGACTTAGGAATAAAGTAATACATTAAGTATCCAGCAGCGGTCATTTTCAGCTTAAGGGTATAAACAAAACTTTCACCACTCTAGTTCAGGCCTCTGAATTTATTAGAGAGTACTGATGTAAGGCCTAATCCATTATGCTCAAATGGTGCTGATGCTGGTGCTAGCACAGCCATTCCTGTGAAGAGGAGGAGACCAAACCCTGCCTCAGAGGAGGAGCTTCCAGATTCCCAGCACCAACCAGATTAACCCATACCTGCCAGCTATATGACTTCGCAAAGCTGCTCAACCTGGATGAACGGCTCAGATATCAAACTTGCCTCCTAACAAAAAAAACACTCCTTGGTCTATCCCCTCCCGGTCTGACAGCCTCTATTCACCTAGCTCAAGCCTTAGTCCAAACTCGTAGCTCCTCCAGGGCCACCCTGTCCATCCCAAGAACCAGGACCACACATGGTCAACGGTCCTTCTACTACAGAGCCCCTACCTGGTACAATATTCTCCCCAGTTCCATCACCGATATCCGTTCAATCTCCAGTTTTAAAACCGCACTTAGAAGTCAGCTATTTAACATGCGTAGCTGTGCTTGTCCCCGGCCGTAGGTGTTCAAGCTCATTGTACCCGACAAAACTCTCTGAGTAGCTTCTCAATCAACAACTGACAAAACTCCTAGAGTGGCATGCCCCCCCTAACTATCACCTGCCCTGTCCCAAAGCCACCTGTTCTTACTAACCTAGCAGTCCCAGCTCAAGACTAATTTGTCTGCTCAACCAAAGCTTGCTTTCCTCTCAATCTTATCTGAATAACTGTTATACCTGTCAATACCTAACCTGTTACACTGTTATTGTAAACAAAGTCATTTACAGTATATATCTGCCATACTGTTGCCTGCTATGATGTAAAAAAAAAAAAATGTTGTTACCTACAATGATGTAATGAAATGTTGTGCTTTGTATTGTCCTCTTTGTGACGAGGTACCTTTGGAAACGAGCCGCTGGCTCAAAGGTTGTAAACTGATGTATAAATAAATAAATAAATAAATAAATAAATAACAAAAAAAAAACAAAAAACACTGAGGGCACTCCTTCAGGGAAAGCAAACCAGTGGGGATGCAGTGTCAATAGCAAAAGAGCAGAAACACAAAGAAACCCCAGTGTATTTTATTCTCTCTGGGCTCTAAAGTAAATTATAAAACAGGGTTAAACCCAAAACTTTTAAATGGTAGTAATGCAATCAATGTTACAAATTATAAATATTAAGGTGTTTTAATTGACAATGGAGTAACATTTACTGACTATATAAATACAATAGTTAAAAGAGTAAATCAAAGACTTGGGGTGCTGAGAAGGGTCTCATGCTGTCTCTCAAAAGAGACAATGTGTAAACTGGATAGACAGTTGTTAATTCCAATCTTATATTACGGGTGTCAATCATACATCACTTCACCCCAAATATCATTACAAAAGATAGACCAGATGTACTACAGACTAGCAAGATTTGCAATCAAAAGTAAGTATGGAGTCTACCACTGGAGGCTATATGAAATGCTGAACTTGCTGAATCCTGCTGTAAAAAGGCAATACAACTGGCTGATTTGGTGCCATAGGTTTTTAAATACCATAGGGAGCCATCCATTGTGTAATTTGGTAAAACTGGAGCCATCAACTGAAAAGAAGAATCTAAGACACAATAGCTTAAATCTACCATTACATACCATTACATAGGACTTATAATAGGTTAGGGGATGCCACTCTGCAGATGAACATTGCCAGGTTTTGGAATGTATTGCCTAATGATTTAAAATCAATAAATTAATTCTCAAAGTTCAAATTGCATTTGAAGAACTATTTGCATTCCGATTGTAAATGTTTTTCATGACATAGAACCTTCATCTATTATGTATATATGAAGCAACATTGTACAATATGTAATGTCTTAAATGTTTCGTTTTTAAGTTTGTTTTATGTATTGCACAGGACATTGATGAAAACAGGGGTAAAACCCTAACAATCTGCATCCTGTATGAAAATAAAATGTTATCATCAGCAAACAAAACCACAAATAATTTTTGTTTCTGGACTAGAGAATTAGGACTAAACAATCGGAATGTCAGACAAAGGATAAAATGGAAGTGAATTCAGACACTGGGCTTTTGGATAGCCAGGAATGTGAAACTGAAATGCTCAAAGATCAGTGGTGGAGCCAGGTATCAGAGCTGGAAGGGGCAAATCAGCCTGCTGGGGGGCTCCAAATGGCAGGAAGCGTAAGTGACAATTTGGAAATACAGTGTGGTCAGAAGCACACACACACACACACACACACACATGCACATACACACACCACTCTGTTTAGCAACACCAAGAAAATGTTACTCTTAAGATCCACATGCCCATCTCCCCCAAACACAAGCCCAGCTCCCTGTTCAGTAAATCCCCCTTTTTAGCCTTCAGCTTAGCAAAGGCACTCAACTGGCCAACTCCCTCATCAGGTGCCCCACCCACAATGCAAGCTCCCCTTTCACATGACCAACTACTCACACAGCTACAGTCACCATCCCCCATATAAGACCATGCACACACATGACCAACTCTACCCCCCCAAACACACACATCCTCCCTTCACCCACAATCTGCACCCAGTGCAATGTGACGCTGAGCTCCGATCAAACCAAGACTTCAGATGACACCCTCTGACCCAATCAGCTCTGTTCCCCTGCCCTGGCCTGACCTGGCTACTTGAACACCTGATGGTGTTTTCCTCTTCCCAGCTATGGAATTCCCTACAATTACTCCTGCCTCCCACATGGTGTCTGATCTACCATATAGCATGTTGCCCCTGATTGTTACAAACATGAAAGGGAAGGTGCCGTAAAGTCATGGGCCCCATTGTACAGCTACCATGGAGATAAGGGCAGCCTTGGGGCAAGCTGGTAGCCAGTTTAGAGGGGGGAAGGGGTGCACTTTTAGAGCTTCAGGGGTTTTAGATTCTCTGTGGTATATTCATGACTTTCACTGAAGATTAACAAAAAACACTTTTGTTGACCTCTACCAGGAAACAATATTCATTTCTTGCACACTTGTACCTACATTCTTTAGCTGTGGGAGAGTTGGTGGGGGTGGAGGGTTCTGGTTGTTTCCCAGAAAAGTTTTACATTTAATGTAAAGATTTTTCAGGGGATGATATCCAGACCTCACTCCACCATCAAATATGGCAGTACAAGACATCCCAGTCTTTAAATCCTTCCACTTAAGCTTAACTAAATGCCCCTCACCATTGACTCACGATGCTTGCTGTATTGGGCATTGATTCTAATTCCTGCCAAGCAATAATGTCAGCTCCTCTTGAAACAACCCTGATTGGAACACTCCAGTCAGGCAACATTTCTACAGGAATATGAGAGCCTGCATCACTTCTATGAGAATTATATGTTTTTTAACTTAAGCAAGCTGCAAGAAGCTTCAGTTTCTTCAACTGCAACCATTTTGACCTCTTGACTATAGAGAGGGCTTCCTCAGTTCTAGCTTTCAGGGATGGGAGTTTAGTCCCTTAGCAGCAGAAGGGCAGATCACTTTGTTTTAATTGGGGGGGGAGGTGCACAGTATCACACTTTAAGGGCAAACCGAATGTGCCAGCCACAATGTGCCTTCATGAAACAAATGTCTAGGTCTAGCAGTGCCAGTTCAGGAGAGCTGAAAATAACAAATTCCACAAAAAGAGAAGCCCATTTGAACCACCCGAATCCCACCTGGTATCAGGCCTACACAATAAAACACTTGGTGTATCCACACCAGAACTGACTGAAATTTGAAGCAAAAGTTCACATTTTCAAACACATTACAATAGATAAATTAAATTATTCATTTCTTTTGAGGCCTAAATGACTGTTACAGCCCTTCCACACCCCCCACACAGTACTTGCTTTTCAAAGCTAAATTGGCTCTGATTTTGAATATCTTTCCCCTTACAAAAACCAAAAACCATCTGTGTTCATGGTTTACCCTGCTATTGAGGTCAACAAATTAGTTTTATTTAATTGAACATGCTTAATTTATTTATGTAAAATCAAACAAAATAACAGGACAAGGCATAAACAAATTCTGTAAGTGAAATATTCTGAGAGGAAAATATTTACAAGGAGAAAAATAAAGTCAGAGAAAACAATAATTGCTAACTATCTTAACAAACCTAGCTATCTCCCCCCTCCCCTCCCCATTCCGTGGTGCACTTAAAACAAACTTAATATGGCTATGCAAAATGAAAACCTGAGTGATCAGCAATTAGGTAAAAAAAAAAAAGAGAACAAGGAAGGACTAAATGAAAAATAAAAGGGAAGCAAAAAACAAGAAAAAGGGTAATGAGAGGCTCGTGAAAAACCAAAACCACACTATCAAGACAGATAGAGGGCATACAATTTCCCCCAATTTTTATTGAAAGATGATTGATGGTGGCACACGTTCACAATTAAATGTTCAGCACGGAGTGCAAAGGATATTTCATGCAGCCATTCTGTATAAGAAATAGGGGCCTGATTCATCCAGTGACTAAGCACTAGATTTTTAACCGCTAGTGAGATGAGAGCCATATGGTATCTTCTCTCCTTCACCAAGATTCTAGAGTAATCTCCCAGAATCCATATGGCAGGTGAGAAAATATCTTGCAACCCTAACAGTGGATCTAAAGTTATTTCAATTTGTTTCCACAAGGGAGATACTTTTTCACATGTCCACAATATATGCAAAAGTGAGTCTTTTTCTTTATTACATCTAGAGCAGATGCTAGAAGGAAGGTGTTTCATTTGAGCTAGTTTAATGGGGGTGTAATACATATTATTTAAGATACAATACTGCGTTAATCTATATCGGTCTTGAGTGTGATATATGTATAAATCCTTCCATAGACGTTGCCAATCAATATCTTCTTCAGGAAAAAAAGCTTGCCAGATCTTAGAACCAGCTGCTGATGGAGGTTGTGGGCACGTGAGAAGCAACTTATAAAGAATAGAAATGTCATGTGTTTTAATTGCTGGGATGGCAATTTGTTGAAGAAAAGTACCAATATAAGAAGGCTTAGGTTCCCGCCCAAACATTTTAACTTGAAGATGCTTAAGCTGGAGAATTTTAAAGGCTGCGGATGGTGATGAACGAAATTTGACTAAAATCTCTTGTGTAGACAAAATAGAGTCCTGTGAGTAAAAGTCAGTAATATTATGTTCAGAAGATACTGGTAACCAGTTTCTAGTTATGGGAACTCCTCCTATTTTAAGATTTAAGTTAGCACAGATTGGTTGAGAAAAATCAGTGGTTGGAGATACCTTACAATATCTAAACAATTGAAATAGAACCTTTAACGAAGTACCAATTGAAAGAGACTGCAAGGCTTTTGGTATATTCTTCATTGGCATGTAAAAAAGTGAGATTGGGGTTAGCTTGTGGGTGGAGAACATATCTGATTCAATTTGCAACCATATTTGAACGTAATCATGTTGAGTAAGAAGTTCAGGTAATGACAGCCATTTCCCACATTTAAATAGGTGGCTGGCCCAGTAATAAAGTAGAAAGTTAGGAAGACGCAGCCCTCCTAGCTCCTTAGGTTGGCATAATTTAAAGTAAGATCTTCTAACTGCCTTATCCCACCAAATAAATGAGTTAATGTCTGAGTGAATGCGTTGAGAGAAGGATACAGGTAACCATATATTCAACATATTTAACAGATAAAAAAGTCTAGGCAGGACATTCATCTTGACAATATTAATTCTGCCCTATAACGAAAGTGGGAGATTTTTCCATCTTATTAGGTCCTGTTGAATGTTGTGCCCTAAGTCCTCTATATTAAGCTTCCGCGATAATGATGGGTCAGAGGTAACACAGATATCTAGATATTTAATCGACCGGGGGTCCATTTCATACTGAATTTATTTAGGGCTGAACTATATGTTAAATGGTTGAGGGGGTACATTTCAGTTTTACTAAGATTAAGTTTATAGTTCGAGAGTTTCCCAAAAGTGTCAATAATATCCATTGCCTCTGTTAAGGAGGAGGCCGGGTCCAAAAGATGAAGCAGTATATCATCCACATAGACCGAAAGCCATGGGGCCCTGTTACCTGCAGGTATACCAACTACTAAAGGAGATGATTTCAATCATCTAATAAGGGGTTCAAGATATAAGTTGAAAAGAAAGAAAGACAGCGGGCACCCCTGCCTCATACCTGAGAAAAGAGGGAAAGTATCTGAAAATACTCCATTGCAGTGTATCTTGGCCAAGGGAGAGGAATATAAGGCTTGAATCCATCTAATAAAGTCACTGTGGAAGCCCATTATCTGTAACGTTGCCCACAAAAAAATTCCAGTCCACCCTATCAAAGGCCTTTTCTTCGTCTAAGGAAATTAATGCCATTGGAGTGGAAGATATTTTTGCCAACTGAATAAGATACAACAGTTTACGAAGGTGATCTGCTGGAGATCTGCCACATACAAATCCTATTTGCTCTGGGCTAAGAAGGTGGGTCCAGATTTGTTCAATTCGACTAGTGAGTATCTTGGCTAGAATTTTAATATCACAATTTAACAGAGAAATTGGGCGGTAACTCGCAAGTGAATGAGGTGGTTTGTCTGGTTTAAGAAGAAGAAGAATTGAGGCCTATAATAGGGATGGGTTCTGAATTTGACCAGAAAGCATATATTGATACAGGTGTAGCAAGCAATGTGCAAGGTCTTTAGCAAAAACTTTGTAAAAGTTTGAAGGTAGGCCATCTGGGCCTGGGGCCTTGTCCAATGCTAAGTTATTGATAGCTGATACTACTTCTTGAAGAGAGATAGGAGTGGATAAAAAGGACTGGTGTGAGGATGAGAGAGTTGGTAGTGAAGAGGTAGTCAAATATTCTAATAACTCACTTTGTGTCAGGGGCAAAGAATGTTTATTGTAGAGGGAAGAATAGAATTGTTTAAAAATAAGTGCAATATCTCTGGGATGAGTTTTAATGGTCCCGTCAGGGGCACTAATGGCAGAAATTATCCTTGACGCCTCAAGTTTCCTCAGACGCAAAGCTAGAAGGTGACCCGCCTTCTTCCCATGTTCTATATATTTTGCCTGGGTTCTTAATATGATGAATTCCGCTTTTTCATGTAATAAGAAAGCGTATTGGTTCCTTAGATGTAGTAATGTTCTTAATAGGTCAGAAGAGGAAGAGGGAGAGAGGGATTGTTCGAGTGAATGAATTTGGGTCAAAAGTGATGTGATAGTAGCCTCTCTTTTCCGTTTACAGGTAGAGACGAGCCTAATAAACTCTCCTCTCAAAAAACATGTCAAGGTGCACCATTCATGGTCTGTTCTCGTGACTGAGCCTTGGTTATTAGCAACGAATGATTGAATCAGATCAGAGATTCTGGTGATAACATAATCCTCCTTAAGAAGTTGCGTATTTAGTCACCATACATCTCTTTGGAAATTAGGGTCTAACAATACTGTGATCCAGGCTACAGCATGATCTGATATAATTGTCGGTTCTATGGTGGAGTCATTTAAGCCGTGTATAAATGAATGACTAATTAAAATATAGTCCAGACGGGACCAGGAAGAATGCAGCATGGATTGAAAGGAAAAAAAATATGAGCTATGGGGTTCTGCAGTTTCCAGGGGTCACACAACCTGGCAGAGTCAAGAAATTCAGCTAGTGCTCTTTGGGCATTGGAGAGGGGCTTAAGTGGGGAGTTAGAGAGATCCAAATCCTGGGTGGGCGGTAGGTTCCAATCCCCACCAAGTATTAGTGGGAAACATGAAAATGGTTGTAGTTTACTCAGCAGATCTTGAAGAAATTCAGGGTTCCCCCCTACCAGTCCATACACACTCCCGAGGACTAGTTCAATACGATCTAATAGGCCTTGAACCAGCACATATTTCCCTTGTGGATCTGTAATGATTGTCTTTGGTTGAAAGGGTACTGAACAGTGGATCAGGATGGCAGTCCCCGCACTAGCTGTTGACATGCCAGATGCATAAATTTGCCCAATCTCCTGCCTACGCAGACTAATAGCTTCTCCAGGAAGGAGATGGGTCTCTTGGATAAAAGAGATGTTGGCATGCAATACTGATAAATGTTTGAGAATCTGAAATCTTTTGCTAGGTTCACGAGCCCCTGTAACATTCCAAGTTATACATTTTTTATTGCCACTAGCCATTGTTTCTACGAGCTTTCTTATATAACCAGTTTCCTATACTGCTAAAGTCTACCACAGACTTCCCTCTATGAATATGTCCTTTTAAAAAAGTATCTCTTGTGTTCCCCCAAAACCATCAAACAAGTAACAGTAAATCAAACCAGCAAACATTTACAGTATATAGAATTTGTAATGCACTACGTTTAAGGGATTGTGGAACACAGTGATTATTAATAAGCCTTACCCCCCAAAACCATACCCACCTACAACTGTTTACAAGTAATTCTCTACCGAGTGCCAATATCCATTGGAATGTAACAATGCAAGTGCTAGGTAGAGATCCCCCATGTACCCTAAAATAACTACCCCCCATAAACACACCTAAACATATATAGTGAGGATTGGATAATCCGTATATATAATAATGTGCTAAACATGAATTAACCACAGAAAAATTCCCCCCAAAGCCTACAAGGTGAAAAATGAAATGGCATAAACTATAATAATTTTCCCAAAGGTAGTTAGGGTACTCCCTCCCACACACCAATACATGCGGCTGGCTATCTCTAGGCTTATGCAATCCCTCTACCTCCCATCCACCCCCAAGAAATCCAAAAAACAATTAACAACAGTATCATAAACATGAATAAAACAAGATATAACTGTAAAAGGAGCCACCTATATAATAATTTTGGTAACCGGCCTGTTACCAGCATAATGTCAGAGGCAATGCTTTGCAGGAGCTTTGGTTTAAGAACAGATTAAAAGTAAAAATAAAAAGTTTGAGGTGTATCGACAGATATAGTAAGATTGTAGGTAGGAACCTCTAGTATAGATAGAGGCAAGAATGCTTAGTGAATAAGAGGAGGAAACAGAAGTCGTAGCGTGAAATAAAATATGAGAACTGGCTAGGTGCATTCAACTATAGCTCAGACATCTTTTGCCGGTGTGTCCAGACCTAGAAAGATAGAAGAAAAAAAGTATGCAAAACCAATAGAAACCAGTAGGGAAAATAAAAAGGAGAAGGGTTTTTTAAAGGGGAGTGTCTCTAGCCAAGCTAATGCTCCCATACGACCCAGCATGAGAGTAGGTGTTTCCCTGGGGAACTATAACATCAGTGGACTCGCGCCATGCAGAAAAACAAACCCCAGGGAAAGAATAAGCTGGGAAAAAATGTTCCTCAGGATTAACAACATGGCGAAGCGCGAGTTCCCCCAGGTCCATAGGCCACAGGTCTTCTCTTCCAGGATCCACCAACGCCAGTCTGAAGTCAGAGGCCACTTCCCATCCTGTAGATTCTATGCAAACCAGTCACATCCAAGGTAGGCAGCATAAATCATTAACCATTAAATCCCAGGGCTTCCAATATTATAACCTAAATCATGGGGATTTAAACAATGAAGGGAGCTTCTTGCCTAATTCTGCCTGAGTTTGAGCAGCGGATTCATAGGAGAGCCATGATCCGTCTACCAGCACTTGCAAATGAGCTGGGTAGGCCATACAAAATGTAATACTGGCTGCAATCAGCCTACTGACTGTGGAGTGAAAAGCAGCTCTTTTCTGATGGGTTTCTAATGGCAGATCTTGGGTAATACGCAGACGCTTATCCTTCCATTGAATGATATGCAGTTCTCTGATTTTGGAGAGGATGTGCTGCTTTTCTAAGTAACTGAGCATTCAGATAATCATCGGTTGGGGGGGCAGAATCCTCTGGTTTCAGGCACAAGGACCTATGCGCTCTTTCAATTATATAAGTGGGGTTATGTGGAGAGGGACCAACGATCTTGTTTAAAAGCTTCTGAATGAATATAATAGCCGAAGAACCCTCCGCCCCTTCTGGTAGCCCAAATATTAGGATACTGTTTCTTCTGCTATGTCCCTCTAGATCTTCTGTCTTGAGTTGCAATTTTACTATTTGTTGTTTAAGCTTGGTTATATCAAGATCCATCTTATCTTGCCAGGCTTCAGGAGAGTGAGTGTGTGCTTCAATATCTACAGCTCGCATTTTAAGATCAGCCATCTCACTACAGATATTTTTGAGGTCTGCGACTATGTCCTGTAATGTTTCTTTGAACGGTTGTAGCTCTTGTAAGAATCATTCCTCCGACAGTGGTACAGGAGACGAGAGAGCACAAAATACTACGTTTAATTACAGGTTGTCTGACTTCAGAAGGCAAGAATCAGCATTTTGAAACAGTCTCATTCGCTTACTCAGTATTACTGTTGCAGTAAAGTACAAGTAGTATCCTTACTAAAGCGACGAAATAAAACTAGCCTTGGCTAAATGTTCTGTCCTGAAGAAAATGAAATGAAACATTGTAGTTAACCAGGATTGCTTGTTTACAAATATCAGGATGTCCTTACACTAGTGTGTTATTGTAGCCATTGACTACAGCAAATTCTTGATAATCTTAAAGGTATTTTTCTTTTGTTTTGCTTTCAAAGTTGCCTCTTGCCTTTTTTAAATTCCCTTATTACCAAAGCTCTGCAAGTGACCCGAGATGTAACACAACAAACTGTGAGGTTATTTGTCAGTATTCCAGTGTGTGAAAAACTGGTATTTAATTATATGGTAATTAGTCATTCTAGCTTTTATTTTTTATTACAGAAATGTCATGGAGTTAATACCATGGGGAAAGATCTGCAGTAGTAGTAATGTGTTTGACACTTAAACAGAATAAGCACAATTAGTGAATAAGCACAATAACTGAAGTTTTTCAACTGTGGAGAAGTGTTTAAATAATGTGTTGACTATCTTAACATAAAATGCTGAGATGTCTAAAAAGTATCTAAAACTTCTACTTGTACCTCACCCCTATAATTCTTATATTATTAAAATTATAGTCACTAATTTGTTCTGTCTAAAGTGGATTGAGATTGGAATCATACACAGCTTTTCTACAGTATTTCATATTTTAAATGTGAGCTAAGTCAAACGTATTAACTGCTCAGTTCTTCTAATGGTGATTATATTACAGGACCATGCACAGCTTATAATTCTAATCACTCAAAAATGGAACAATCTGTGCAAGAGAAATCTCTTTTGAATTGCTTTAAATTTTAATGTTCAGGGGACCCACAGCTGGATAGTAACACATTCCGGCGGCATAGCAGCACAGTCATCCATGCCCAAGATGGCCACCGGAGGTCAGTGCACGTGCTTGAGTATTCACACATGTGCAGGAGACTCCGTCAGCCATCTGAGACATGGCAGACAGTGTTGTAATCTACTGACTGGACTTCTAAATAGTTCAGTGAACACACAGTGATTGCTGTTCACCTCTATTTAAAAGTTCAGTTGGTATCCGGTAATCTTCCTTTTCTCTACTGTGCTAGTAAAATGTCTGCAGGGCTACACCCACTGCAGCTTTAAAAAGAAGATACATGCAGCACTGGCAGCAGGCATCCTCTCCACACATTGACAGCAACTGACCACTAGAACTATTTAACTAAAACTCATATATGTATTTTATTTATTTCCCTTTAATACTAGTATTTGAATGGAAATCTGTTTCTAATGCTTTAGCATGCTTTGGCATCAGCATTGTATATTTTTATCATCATAATTTTTTGCCACAAAAATAATTATGATGCCACAAACATAGGAGACTGACCACTGCATGTCCACTTGACATCAATAAGTGTGGTACCAGACAACTGTTTTGTTTGTTTATGTGTGGTTTCAGCCATCTACAGTATTGGCACCTTGTGCTTATCACAAACCTAATAACATTTTCAAGTACAAAAAATTAATATGTATGCAGTAATCAAAACAACTGGTGTTTAAGTACAAATGAGTCATATTTTACAAAAAGTATTTTAAAGACAAAAAATGATAAAAACCCTTTTCAAAATATGATCTATTTATTTCTAGTAATTATGATGGCCAGAAATGTTTAAAAAATTATGACCTGATTCTCATGAGAGCACATCCTAAATAACACCTAACCCCCTGAAAAAACCCTCATGTTGCATATTCTATGTAGTAGGTTGTATTCAGAAGACAATGTGCAGGTCACACACTGACTGTGACTGCCCTAAGTAATGAGAATGATAAGAGTGAAGCTGAAGTGGGGGGGGGGGGCTCTGAGACACAGAACAGAAATCCCCTGTAGAATAGGTCATTGTAAGTGCCCAAAGTACTGCCCTGCCTGCATGCATACATACCTCTTAAATGTGATCAGTTTGGGCAGGCTTCCACTGTCAAAAAACTCCTAAAGGCAGCCCAGTGCTGTCACCATAAGTACATTTTGCCACACAGGGACAGGAATGCACAACAGAGGGAGGGATGATGGGATTTTAGGGGACGTGAAGTGGTTGTCATAGAGCTGATACCTTATTGAATTGCCATATAAAACTACTCTGTATCACTCTTTATTTTGCAGAATAGCAGATTTTGTGCACAACAAACAAATTGGCAAGTATTAGATTTCTTTAACTTGGGTTGTTAGGTTACAGTAGCATCTACAACAATGTGCCAATTCCAGATCTGAACAGTAATTGTTGAGCTCTTTAGAATGTACAACAGTAAACTTACCCATTAGTTCTGTATATGTTGACACTAGGGTATGATGTAGCATTGGATCCCCACTCCAGTGGAAGATGAAGCTGAGCACCTTTCCCATTTGGGGTGGAGATTATGGCAAGGTAACCCCCCATTTTCTTTTTCCAGTCTATTTATTAAGTATGTAAACACTCCCCTGCTAAGTCTAGGGGTATCACAGATGTTGAGGGGAGGGCACAGCTAACAGAGCAGCAAACTCCTTCCAAACAAATCTTTCCAGCAGCAGCATAGAATTAGGAGAAAGGAGATGGCCTACCTTGTGATGTCTTCCATTCAAAAACTGCTCACCTCGTCCCAGATGCACTGGCATGGGCCCACAATAGTGGATGCACTTCAGACAGAACCGCCATCTCTGAGCACCTTTGCTTTGCTATGCCTCTTTTGTCTGAAGAAGAAAAGGGGGGGTTCAATTCTTAAAACCACACACTGGAGCCCAGAGCCCACTGCCACAGTTGAAGCTAGTTTAAAAGACAATTCATTAAAATGTATTACTTTTTGGACACAGAGTTAAACACAAATCACAAGCACAAAAGATGTGCAAAAACCATGAAACTTTATTCTGGGCCTGAAAATGATTGGGCCCAAAGACATAATCAAGGTTCAAACTTGGAGCAGTTCCATGGGACTGGAAAACCAGGCAGCAAACACCAAACAGCAGGTTCATGTACAGCATTTGCTTTTCTTCTAACATTTCATTTGTTGGCTCTAATTTTTCATACAGGGTGCATCAGTAATAGTTTTTCTACTTCTAAGATAATTTAGACAGCGATGGCTCATTTCTCTCCACAAGCTTCTTTCACAGAAACCTTGGACACAAAAATACTTATTTTTTCTTATAACTGTGATCTCGTTTTTCTCTCTGCTGGGGGAGCAATTAACTCCTTCCTGTTCCAGTTGAGCTTAAACAGGCCTTGGGGCATAGCAGCCCAAGCCCCCACGGCTACTCCCAAGCACCAGACCCTTTCCTTTATTCTACCTGTGAGCCAGTGAACCATTTCAGGGGCACACACCCTTACTCACCTCCAGGACAAATCTATAGCAAGTGGCGGTTTGTTTCCTTTCCTTGTTACTGCACCCACTGGGAAACACCAGACCCTTAAATGGGTCTGTTGTATCTACCCCAAACATGGGCATGGTAGGTCCCAGGGCCTGCCTAGATATGAGTACTGCAGGCCTAAAGTGAATCCTAGACCTAAGCCTTCCACCACCCAGCTGTTGCTCTCAGTTCGTGTGCCACACGGGTAAAGGCCTCCCAGAGCTGCCACCTCTAGAATGCCCTGCATAAGCACTGCCACCACTGACACAGCCCCATTACCTGACCTTTTCCACTCCTTAACAGCTTCAGGGGTCCTCCATGCTAGTACTGATGGCCTGATGAAACCGGGGCCTGATTGCTCTTCCTAAGCCTCTGCAATGTCCCAAACGACCGGGGCCCTAAACCCACTGAAAACCCAATGACCATGGCTACACTTACTAACCCTCCCAAGAGGAGTGCCACCCACTCAACACTCTGCCACTGCCACTGGCAGACCTGACTATGCCAACAGGGGGCCTCCCTCAAACACTGCCCCCACAACACCGTGGAACTCCTGCCTGTTTCCCTGCCCTCCTCCTATTCCTCAGCAAAACCATGGTTTTTATACCTTCCTCAAGGCTTCTCCCTGGTGGCAGCAATCTAAATCAAGGCTGGGGGGTCTCCCACACTGTCCAAACTAAAAAGGGGAGGAGGGGTTGAAGACACCCAAAATATGGCTAGTAAGCCCCCTTCCAACCATTAGAGTGCCAGCATTTATGCACCGGCACATCAAGGCGCAGATTTAGAGATTTTCTACCCCTCCCCTAGGTCCAGCCCCCCCCCTCAGAGTTAGAATCTAAGAAAAGGTGTGTGGCGGGCCCAGCCCCTCATGGGGACACAGGGAGCAGCCCCCCCAAAAACAGGGGTCTGCGAAATCCCAACTTGGCACCCTGATGACCATTTGCACTAACGCCAGTGCTCTCAATGGGTGGAACCTAGTAAGCCCACCCACGAGTTGGGGCTTACACTCTTCCCTCCCTTAAGACTATTTCTGCCTGGAAATGGGGCACAGCAGGTCAGTGGAGTCCCCCAAGTGACCAAAAGGTATTCAAACTCCCCTTTTGGTCATGGAGAGCACCAGGAATGCCCATCCCCTTGTCCTCCTTTACACAACCACTTATTGTCAATGTAACTATGTATGTTTTTATGTAACAGGACAACTCTGAAAATAGGTCCTCAGATCTAAAGTCACATCCTGTCTAAAAATAAAGTGCTGACTAACTAGAAGTCTGGGAAAAAAGGCATTAGAACTTTAATTTTGAAACAAAAACATTTGTCACCAGGCTGTCTCTTAAACATTCTAACACTTCCATTAACAGTTCCCCATTAAGTTTTCTGTTTCTGGCAGGAAATAAATACACATCAAAAAGTTGTTTTTTTTAATGTTTTTTTTGTTAAATCAATCACACACCATTCACACTACCCAAACACTCTCTCGTACATCCACCAAACGGACCAAAGTAGAAACGTGTAATTACATTATAAGAGCAATAATTAAAACAGCACAGATTTGGATTTTTTTTCTAATGTCCAGCTAGATTAACATCCAGACACAGTCGCAGGGAGATGATAGCCAAATGATTTAAGTGCCAGTCTTCTTTAGAACCATATTGAAACAGTTATTCCAACTTGAATTTTTATTTTTAGAAGTCCATAACTCAGACAGTCCTAGTTCAACTTTAAGGGCTCCAATGTCCAGCGGGCTCTAGATAGGAGGGCCACCTGCCCAGGGGGAAGTAAAAATCTGGGTCCGGCTTTGTGGTATCTTCTCCAAAAGAATCCTTAGAGATAATATAGTATTTTACCTGGCACTCTGCAAGGTCCTGCACTAGAACAAACATAGAAACATAGAAACATAGAATTTGACGGCAGATAAGGACCGCTTGGCCCACCCAGTCTGCCCATTTCCCTACCTACTGGATAAGCTGCAGATCCTAGTTAACCAGCAGCCTACTTCTTTCTACCCCCAACCCCCAGAATTGCCTTATGACTATCCCATGCATGCTTGAATTCCACCACTGATTTTGACTCCACAACCTCCTCCGGAAGGCCATTCCATGCATCCACAACCCTCTGTGAAAAAATACTTCCTTAAATTACCTCTGAGCCGCCTCTCTATCTTCAAATTGTGCCTCTTGTTCTTGCACACCTTTTTGAAAGATGCTACCCTCTGACTTTGTTGATTCCCTTGAGGTACTTGAAAGTTTCTATCATGTCCCCTCTCCCTCCTTTCCTCGAGGCTATACATATTAAGCTCCTTAAGTCTCTCTTCATATGTCCTCCGGTGCAGACCCTGCACCATTTTAGTTGCCTCCTCTGACAGCTTCCATCCTGTCTATGTCTTTGAGGAGATTGGGTCTCCAGAACTGCACACAGTACTCCAGATGGGGTCTCACCAGCTGTGTGTACAGAGGGATAATAACTTCCTGTTTTCTACTGGTGATGCCTCTCCCTATGCATCCCAGTATCCCCCCAGCCCTCCTTGCTGCCCTCTCACATTGCTTGCCCACCTTTAGGTCATCTGATATGACTACCCCCAGGTCCCTTTCCATTTTTGTTGTTGTTAGTATCTCACCCCCCATTGTGTACTCTTCCCTGGTTTTTGTTTCCCAGGTGCATTACTGCACTTCTTAGCATTGAATCTAAGCTGCCATACATTTGACCATTCCTCTAACCTTGCAAGTCCTTTCTCATCCTTTCCACCCCCCTGTGCATCAACTCTGTTGCAGATCTTAGTGTCATCTGCAAAGAGACATACTTTTCCTTCCAGTCCTTCTGCAATGTCGTATAAAGACATTGAAGAGGACTGGTCCTAATACTGAACCCTGCGGTACCCCGCCAGTAACCCTCCTTTCTTCTGAGTGGACTCCATTTACTATTACTCTCTGTGTCCTATTCTCCAGCCAATTCTTTACCCAGGCTGTCATCTTGGGACCCACTCCCAGGCTGGCTAACTTATATATTAATCTTTTGTGTGGGACTGTGTCAAATGCCTTGCTAAAGTCTAGGTAGGCCATGTCCACAGCCCCTCCCTGATCTACTACTTTGGTCACCCAGTCAAAGAAATCTATCAGATTCGTCTGGCATGACCTTCCCGCTGTGAATCCATGCTGTCAAGGGTCTTGTGCCCCTCTGGCCTCTAGATACTCGACAATTCTTTCCTTTAGAAGTGATTCCATCATTTTCCCTATCACTGAGGTTAAACTAACAGGTCTATAGTTTCTGCTTCTGCCTTGCTCCCACTTTTGTGAAGGGAATCACATCTGCCCTCCTCCAGTCCTCGGGTACCACCCCATCCTCCCATGATTTGTTAAAGAGGGTAGTCAGTGGTGTCACTAGTTCTACCCTTAGTTCTTTTAGAATTCTGGGATGAATCCATCAGGCCCCATTGCTTTGTCCACCTTCAGTTTTAAGAGTTCTTTCAGAACCCTTTCTTCTGTAAATGGGCTGGTATCAACTTCTGTATCCAGAGTGTTACTACTGTTTGTTTTATGTACCTCCTTCATTTGTAAATACTGAGCAAAAATATTTGTTTAGTATCTCTGCCTTTTCACATTCTCCTCTGCCCACCCTCCCTCCCCTTTATTAAGCCTCACTATCCCTCCCTTGGTCTTCCTTTGCTCCTGATGTACCTATAAAAGGTTTTATTCTTCTTAACTGAGTTGGCTATCTTTTCCTCAGTTTGGGCCTTTACTGTTCTGACTGCCTTCTCAGCCTCCCTTTTGCTTTAACTGATACAGTTCTCTGTCCTGCTCCTGCTGCAATTCCTTGTACTTCCTGAATGCTTTCTTTTCTTGAACCTTCACTGCCACTTCCTTTGAGAACCATAGTGGTTTCTTACATCGCCTTGTTTTGTTTATTTGCTTCACACAAAGGCTCGTTACCTCTGTGATGGCAGTTTTTATTATTCCCATTGTTCTTCCACCCTCCTTCCCACCCATTTGCTAGTGCATTCCTTAGGCACTCACCCTATTTGGCAAAGTCAGCCTCCTAAAGTCCAGTACTTTTGTCTTTGTATGGCTTGACTTATTGCTGTGTTTATTGTGAACGGTACTGTTCGATGGTCGCTAGTTCCCAGATGGCTACCCACTTCTACATCTGTGATCTCTCTCCATCTCCATTTGAGAGTATCAAGTCTAATATTGCTCCCTCTCGAGTGGGCTCCAGTACTAGTTGTCTAAGGCATGCCCCTGTAGGGCATCTAGAATAACTGCACTCTCGGCGGCAGCTGCAACTGCGCCCAGTTAACATCTGGCATATTCAGATCACCCATCAGCAATATCTCCCTTTTTCTGCCATTCTAAGTATACTTTCTATCATTTCCTTGTCCATTTCTCCCCTGAGAAGGGGGTCTGTATATAACCCTGTGCGGATTGTGGTGCCATTGCCTGTCTCCAAATTTACCCACAGTGCTTCTTCTCCTCCTGTTTACCCTTTTGTTCTGTTGCTTTTATTCTTCCCTTATGTAAAGAACTACTCCTCCCCTCTTTACCCTCCCTGTCCCTCCTGTAGATAGTGTATCCTGGTATGTTTACGTCCCAGTCATGGTTTTGTGTGTACCATGTTTCTGTGACTGCCACGATATCCAGATGTTCCTCCTCCATCAAGGCCACTAATTCAGGAAGCTTGTTACCAGACTACGGGCATTGGTACTCATTGCTCTCCATTTTTGATGGCCTTACCTTCTGTTGCAGCATCCCCACTGACCGTTCTACCTGGTCTTTTCTCATTTAGTACCCTGTTTTGTAGGGAGAGGCTGGGATTTTTCTGCTGCTTGTCAGTGCCTCCCATTGACTAGTTTAAAAGCTTGCCAATGAAGCATTTAAACCGATTGCTCAAAAGACTTGTTCCTTCCTGGACAGATGCAGACCATCCTGCCAGTATAGGCTGGTGTCCTCCAGGTGGAACCCCAGTTCCCAATGAAGCCAAACCCCTGTGCTCGCACCATTTTTTCAACCATTCATTAAACTGCATGGTGCCACTCATCTCGCCTCCCATGCCTTTGACAGGCAGCACCTCTGAGAAGGATACTGTGTTTGCTACTTGTCTTAGGCCCCTACCCAACTCTGCAATGTCCTCCTGCACTGCTCTAACCTCATGATGAGCCAAGTCATTTGTCCCTAGGTGGACAATTACGTCCAGCTCAGAATCCTTGCAGCTGTTGTTGTGATCCTGAGGATGCTTCCTGTCCCTCCAAGCCATGGCACCAGGCAGGCACCTTACTTCAGATTTCCCAGCTCCTCCCAGTTCTATCCCCTAATAAATTGAGTCCCCACCAGGAGCTGTTCCTTTCCTTGTGGTGTCCTCTGCCTCCTTCCTGTGGGCCTCCCTTGTGACAGTTGTCCTCAGCCTCCTTAGTCTCCTCTGCGGGTGTATCTATAGGGGAGCTATGCTCCCCCAGAATGGTGTATGGATTGTGGTGTGTAACATGTGACTGGGTGTGCCTAAGTTTCACCATCCTCATCCTCCATGAGCCCACTGTGGTCCAACTGCTGTGCTTTCTTTGCAACCTCTGAGGTAGTGGTGGTGGTTCTGGTGCTCCCTGTATGGGGGAGGTTCCCTTCCTACTGTCCATTGTGGGCTGGGGGAAGGTCCCCGTACTACTGTCCAGTGTGGCCTGAAGACGGGCAACTTCCTCCCTCAGGGCAGACAGTTGTCTGCAAATAGGGCAGCATCTCAGCCTCCAGAAAGACTCCCGGAAGACTGCTGCCCCACAGCCATTACATTGCACTACTCCCCACATTTTTTTTTTGTGTGTGATTGGTTTGTAATGTAGAAATTTATATTTATTTTATACAATGTTTATGCTTATATTGTCAGTGCAGTGTGCTAGAGAGGATATGACAGTGACATGCACCTTGCACTGTTGAGGAAATGATGTCATAACCCCAGGTATAAAGGAACTATTTCCAAGGGTGGTTGGGGTGAGGGGTGGGAAGGGTTGGGCCTAAACTGTGCCCTCGCAAAACAATCAGCTAGAAGCTCTGACCCACTGTTGCAATGAGTGCCTTCCTGTCAGGAAGATGCCCTACACAACAATTTGATAGAGAAATACCCTGCTAATCAATCAGAGAAAATCCACACATCCAAGTCAGACACAGGTAAACCTTCCCAGCCCCAAAACAGGCCTGGTGGTTTGTGCTCTGAGAGCTGTCCACCCCAAAATAAGTCAGCTGTGCTTTAAACTCTTCCTGCACTGAAAATCTTAAGAATTGTAACAAAACGAAACCTTAATCCACCACCTCTGTTGCTTGAAAGACCGCTTTTCCTGTTTCACACTGCAGGTTTTTCTGTGACCACTCCTTAACCCCAGTAACTCTGTTTAAAAAGAGTTTAACTATCACAAACTCCTACACACCAGTAAATTATTAAAATAGTTTCAGTCCCAAAAGCCTAGTAGTCAATCCAGCTACCCCAAGGGACAACCAGAATGAAGTATTTAAACACTTATGAGGTTACTTCCAAGATAAGCAGAGTTTGCAAGTTTCTTTTTCAACTGCTCAGCCACCTGAAATTATTTAAAAATAGTTTCAGTCCCAAAAGCCTAGTAGTCAATCTAGCTACCTCAGGACCTACCCAAATGCAGTATTTAAATCCTTCAGTTACTAACAAGATAAACAGAGTTTACAAGCCCTTCTTGGTTAAACCCTAAATAAATATGTGAATAAAAAGCAATTACCAAGGGTAGCTAGTTTCACCTCCCACAGAATTAAGCAAAGTGCACGCTTGTTGCAGATATCAAGTGCAATATAGAATTTCTCACACAGCTCGCAGTTGAAGAAAGCAGTATCCTTCCAGCTCCAGCAAATGTGCTTTGTGTCTTTGAAATTGCAGCCTGTAGTGACTTATAGTAATCTGATCTAGTCTGGATATCTCCACCCAGGGCAATTTGTTGCCAATGGTTATATGTAGCCCTTCCTGTTCCAATACAACCTGTTTGGTCTGAAAACAATGTCCTGCCCCCTAAGGCTGTCTGGGTTTCAATTCACACTGCAGGATTTTCTGTGACCACTCCTTAACCCCAGTAACTCTGTTTAAAAAGAGTTTAACTATCACAAACTCCTACGCACCAGTAAATTATTTAAAAATAGTTTCAGAAAAGTGTCTGAACAGCATGAGGCCGGACCAGCAATCAGAAAAGCACATAGACTGGGCCTTCTGGATAAGTTGCTGGGAGGAGTGGGTGGTCCCTTCAGGTCTGCCCTGCAATTTGCTTAAACATTCACAGAAAACCCAGTCTGACCTCTTCTCTTCGATCACATGCCAGAGGTGTTGTCATATGTAAGTATACTCAGCAGAAGGGTATTCCACTCACATCTTCCTCCTGACCCACCTTTCTGCCTGGGACCACTCAGGCAACTCTCTGACACTATTTCTTCTAGCCTCCTCCAGTTCCAGCCACACACCATTATGGTACACCATGTTCACAGGGTCACTTTGTTGCAGGCCATCCATTTGAAGTCTTAAAGCTTTCCTGTATGCCGCCCGGCACGGGGTGTTATCCATCTCCATCAGTGAGATGGCAGGCACATGGTAAGGTCTGGGGATCATCCGCTGGGTTTCATAATCAGTGAAACAATATCACTTTGGGGGGGTCCCTCAGTAGGCATGGGAGCAAGCTCATCCCACAATTCTTCCTGCACTGCCTCCACTTTGGTGAGCCCCACCTTTATCACAGAGCAGAATGTTGGAGTAGGTGAAGCCTCACCCACTGCTCCAGATGGGTTGGATATGCTGTAACAAGGCAGGGATCACACTGGAGACCACCCTGGGCCCTGGGGGGTGCACCAATGCCAGCTGCAGACCCCTGCCCCTCACTCTGCCATGGGGATAGTTGACAGCCAGTGGGGTGGAGCTGGGCAGATGGCTGTGCTCCCCCTCACTGCTCTCAGAAACATCCTCCATGACTTCCACCTTTACCTCTGGGGACTCCTGCTTCACCTCCACCACCAGGTCACCTACCTCCTGCACCTACAACTTGGCCTCCATTCCTAAATTCAGGCATCCATGGGACAGTAAAGACCCTGAACCTCCTGAAATGCTAGCTTGGTAGCACCAGGGGTCTACAATGGGCATTCCTTCAAAGATTCCCCCTGGTGCAGCACTGGTGCATAGAGAGCAAACTGGTAGCCTGATGGCCCCCTACCTCTATAGCCACACCACACACACATTTTCCTTTGGCCTGTCCTCTCTCTCTGCCATTTCCCATAGCCATGAGAACAAGGAGGAAGGAATTGTTGCTTGGGGTTCCTCCTTTGGTGATCCACCTTCTATCAGAGTCACTTTCGCCACGTTTTGTTCAAAACAGGCTCAAATTTTTACTCACTACTATGCTCTACCAATTCTCAGTCTCTCTCTCATTTGCTCTTCTCTTTCCAATTCCTTAATGAAAATGGCATCTTCAGAATTATTTCACTTCGCCACCTTTCCTCCCACTAGCCAGTCACCATTCTCAGTGTCCATCATGTGATCCACTGCAGACATAGAGGTGTCACAGAGAGAGAGAGAGAGAGAGAAGAGAACATGAGGAGCTCCCACAACAGTTCTACACATCCCACTCCCCAAACTGAGCCACATGGACACAGGCCCAAGCCATCAGGCCCCCACTGATCCTCCCCAATGTGGCAATGCCACCACACATCTGAGAGAGCAGAAAAAGAATCCCAGACAAGCCCCCACATTCTGTCCCCCCCCTCCTGCTAAGCCTAGGGGTATCACAGATGTTGAAGAGAGGGCACAGCTAACAGAGCAACAAGCTTCTTCCAAACAAATCTTTCCTGCAGCAGCATAGAATTAGGAGAAACAAGATGGCTTGCCTTGTGATGTCTTCCAGCCATAAAACTGCTCACCTCGCCCCCAGACATACTGACACAGCCCCACAGCGGTGGATGGACTTCAGGCAGAACTGCCACCTCCAAACATCTCAGCTTTGCTACGCCCTTTTGGCTGAAGAAGAAAAGGGGGTTTGATCCTTAAAACCACACACCGGAGCCCACTGCCAGAGTTGAAGACAGTTTAAAAGAGAATTCATTAAAAGGTATTATTTTGTAGACACAGAATTAAATACAAATCACAAGCACAAACGATGTGCAAAAACCATAAAACTTTATTCTGGGCCTTAAAATGCTTGGGTCCAGAGACAAAATCAAGGTTTAAACTTGGAGCAGCTCCATGGGGCTGGAAAAACAGGCTGCGAACACTAAACAGTAGGTTCAGGTACAGCATTTGCTTTTCCTCTAACATTTCATTCGTTGACTCTGATTTCTCATACAGTGTGCATCAGCAATAGTTTTTCTACTTATAAGGCAATTTAGACAGCAATGGCTCATTTCCCTCCTTAAGCTTCTTCCACACAAACACTGGACACAAAAATTCTTCTTTTTTCTTATAACTGTGATCTTGTTTTCTCAGTACTGGTGGAGTGATTTACTCCTTCCCGTGCCAACTGAGCCTAAATAGGCCATGGGGCACAGCAACCCAAGCCTCCGTGGCTTCTCCCAAACACCAGACCCTTTCCTTCACACTACCTCTGAGCCAATGAGCCATTTCAAGGGCACACTCCCTTACCCACCTCCAGGCCGATGCTATAGCAAGCAGCGGTTCCTTTCCTTTCCTTGTCACTGCACCCACTGGGAAACACCAGTTCCTTAAATGGGTCTATTGGACCCACCCCAGACATGGGCATGGTAGGTCTCAGGGCCTGCTCCAGACACTGGCACTGCAGGCCCCAAAGCGAGTCCCAGGCCTGAGCTTCCCACCACCCAACTAATGCTCTCAGGTTGCCTGCCACGTGGGTAAAGGCCTCCCAGAGCAGCCTCTTCTAGGATGCCCTGCATTAGTGTGGCCACTACTAATACAGCCCCACTCCCGGAGCTTTTCCACTCCTTAAACAGCTCTGGGGGTTCCTCATGCTAGTACTGATGACCTGATGAAACTCAGGCCAGCTTGCTCCTCCTAAGCCTCTGTGATGTCTCAAACAACTGGTGCTCTAAACCCACTGAAAACCCTATGACCGCTGCTATACTTACTAACCCTCCCAAGTGGAGTACCACTCACCTGACACTCCGACACTGCCACTGACCGACCTGACTAGACTGAGGGGGGGCCCCCCCTCAAACACTGCCCCCACAACACCATGGAACACCTGCCCATCTCCCTGCCCTTCTCCTATTTTTGAACAAAACCAGGTCTTTTTTGCTTCCTCAAGGCTGCCCCCTGGTGGCAGCAATCTCAATTAAGGCTGGGGGAGCTTCCCAAACTGTCCAAACTAAAAAGGGGAGATGGGGCTGAGGACACCCAAAATATGGCTGGTAAGTCCACCCTGTGGGGGTGGTGGCTTACATGTATTTATTGACACTTACTAACTGGAAGAGGCACACTGAATCAAATTGAGATCTGTGGGCAGTGGTTACAAAGGAGAAGGAACATTAACATCTCAAATATCGAATATCTCACAAATATCAAAACAAATACATGCAGAATTAACCAGTATCACAAAACCTAACAATGATTAAAATTCCATGGAATGTACAGATACATATGTATACAGTTTTGTTAAATAAACAATATTGGCATACATAAGAAGGTTCAAAAGCAGTAACCAAACAATTCATGTTAGAAAATGGGCTTTTTATTTCCTGGTTCTGATTGGCTGGTACCCCTGCCAGGGGGGTACATTAACTTTTAGTAGATGCCTAGGAAATAAAAAGTTTCAACCTGACATTTCTAACTGTGAAACTGGCATCTCTTTGCCAGTTTGAATTTTAAATCTCAGTAGCTGCAACTTTTTTGGTGCTCGCTAAGCAAGATGAAACACCAAGTCAGCTCCACCACACGCACACATAGACATGCACAAGCAATACAGTCACCTGGCTCAATGGTAGTTTTTCTTTTAAATTTAGTGCCCATGTACCTTATTTCAGGTACTTCCTTGACTCTTTGCTCCTCCCAAAAGCCACCTGCTGTATTAAAGCTGTTCTAGTCCTCCAGCCAGTTTTCTATTGCTAAGCAACAGCGCCATCTCTGTGCTACCAGAACCACCTTTCCCCGCTTGCCCAAGCTGCACTTCTGCTCCATGCCCCCACAGTCTGCCACTTTTGTAACAAACCTCTCAAAATAATAAAATAAAAAAGTTTTGTTTTTAAATAAGTAGCATGTCGCCTGCTCAGCGCTACAAACAGTGCTTCCATAAGCCCCTGTCTCACCCCTGCTCCACTCCCACTCTACAAAACAGTCACAGATCTGGGTTTTTTTCCAACAAAAACAAAGTCCTGTTAATTTCAATTATGCCATTACCTCTCAGATCTACACATCGTATCCCCAATCACCAGATCGCGCCTTCAGTGTCCCAAAGTACAAGTAAGCATGATCAGGGGCTAAACTATGGTCTCAGAAAGAAACAAACAAAACAAAAAAACAGAATGCAAGCAAACTTGGGGGAGAGTTAATGGTTCAAGATCCAAGGAGGGACATGCTGTACACAACAGTAAGACAAAATTAAAACAACTGTAAAAGGCTGCACTCCCCTCTACTGGTTTGTAGTGCTAAGGATACGAGTACAGGGGCTACTTTACTAACAAAGCAACTTAAAGTTAACTTTTAGTCTTTTTTTTTTTATTCTTAAATATTACAAATAAAACTTTACATGTAGCCCATTTTTATAAGCACAATGGTACCCTCTGGGGTGGGTGGTATTGGGCAATACCAGACCTTCCAGGGACTATAAGGCCCCCCCACATGTGGCGTTGGGCCTCATTACACCCCTGGGCAGTCCAGTATTGCCCAGTACTACCCACACTGTTGGGTATTGTTGCTTACTTAACACATAGCAGTCAAGACAATGTGCAACAACATCACTAAAAAAAAGAAATGAAAAAATAGCCTGTACAATTGAGACTTAAGGAGGGGGTTATGGAAGGAAAAAGGTTGCAAATAAAGGATCAGGGGATGGGGAATGTAACAGGGGACAAGAAGACGTGAGAGAAATATAAAATACCGTAAGGAGGGTGCCATCTGATGGCCCACTGAGTAGTATGATGCACTCCAACACTGGCAATCTGGTTCAGGAGCAAATCTGGGGTGCTGGCTGGGCATCCTGGGGGTGCTGAGGTGGCAGCGTGGGAGGAACAGATCCCAGGTTCTGCCACACGAGCAACCTTTGCAGTGGACCAGGGAGCTTCCCTCCTCCACAGGGGCTTGCTAGCTGTGTGTGAGGTCTGCCAACATGTGGCCAGCTGTTAGGTAGGTGGTTGGAGATAGGGGAGAAGCAGGATAAAATCCTCTGTGCCCTGGTCGATATTAATGATGGCAAGCCATTGCATTAGGACCTTTACTCATGTGGATCTTCACTGCAGAGACAGTGTGGGAGGGGGTGGAGATTGGGGTTGGAGTTGCCCAATGCAGATGATAGGTGCTGATTGGGAGGCCATACTGCCTGATGAAAAAAAATGTAGTAAGGCTCTTTAAAACAAAAAACTTTCAAAACTTAGAAACAAAAATCCTGAAAAAATTCAGTATCTCCTGTTTATATTCACTATACCTCTAGCTCACACAACAATAGGATGTATGCATGGTCTGTGTCAGCATATACATATATTATGCATTCACTAAATATTCATTTGCTACAGCCCATTTTCCTTTTTACTTTCTTAATCGCTGTTTTACATCTATTAAAACTGAGTTTCTAATTTGCTAGTGCCTCTTCAATGGCAGTTTTTTTTTTACTTGCGATAAGCTCTTCCTTTAGCATTTATGATTTTATTTGTCTTTTTGGTTAACCAAGCTGGTTTCTACCCTTAATACTGTTTTTAAGAACTTTTGGCATGTGTTTTTCTTGCAAAGTTAATAACTTCACCTTAAGACATTCCCAGTTCTATGTGAAAGTTCTGGTCTTTATAACCTTCCTCATAGTCCCATTCTAATTCCTTTATTATTGCCATCTAGTTTGATTTTTATTATAGAGGATAATTTATGGTCTACCATCCGCAACTAGCATATGCATCCCTCGAGAGGTAGCCATGGTGACGGTTTAAACCTCGAGAGCAAAGCTCCAGTGGTTTTGGTCGCCATGGCTACCTCGAGAGGAATACATACGCATGTGTTGTGGATAGTGGACCATACATTGTCTTTTATAGTGTATGGTGCACCTTACAAGAAAAACGAGTCTCTATAGTTAAAAGTATGCCTGCACACTCTTTACTTTTACATTTAATGCCTCAACGCCGCTCTGCTCCAAGTCCAGCTCTCAACCCCACAGCCATTTAAGGAAGTGCCGATGTTTTCAGAATGCGCATGCATGAACATGCTCCAGTTGCAGAATGCACATGCATGAACACATTCCATGTTGTTGTGCTGCAGTAGCTACATATCTAGTACAGCACAACAACTATGATGACGTAGCAACTGCAGCACAACAATATTGTTCTAGGTATTGATTTTTACCTAGAACAATGTTCTACCACACACTATAAAGAAATTGCTGTGTAGTACCAATTTTGTTATTTTTCTCTCCATGAGTGTCAAAGTGGATTTTATTATGGTCACTACCATATAAAGATATAGAGACTTCTACACCCTAGGATCTCTGTTCCTAGCAAATTGATGACTAGATTAAAACTATTTTCTTTAGTAACTAATCTGATGTTCTGTATAAAACACCCTGCTCTAATTATATCTAGTAGTGCTGCACTAGTTTTTGATCTGCATGCTTTTATATCCCAATTAATGTTGGGGAGGTTAAAATCACCAACTGTTAATATGTCCCATAAATTCCCATGCATTGTTAATTTAATTTAGGATATAGACCACATCTTCTATTACTTGGTCCAGCTGTCTGTAGCATAGTCCTAATATAAATTGTTCTGATAGGCCATGGTGAATTTTCAGCCATACAGTCCACATGGCTGAAACTTCATGTTGTAATGAATGAATGAAACTTTATTTATATCGTGTCTTTCTTTGATTCAAGGTGCCTTACAATACTTTACAATACAATAAATAAAACAAATCCATAATAATCTGAGCTCCTAATATCACAATAATGAATTAAAATAAATCTTTGACCACAGGTAGGTCTTCAAGGCCTTTTTAAACTCCTCCACAGACGCACACTAATGAAGCAGATGGGGTAGAGAACTCCAGAGGGTCAGAGCAGCATACATAAAGGCATGAGCACCTGAAGATTTTAAAGAGACCCTTGGAATCTCTAGTAACCCCTTATTCGCTGAACGGAGAGATCGCCTAGGGCAGTAGGGAACCAAAAGCTCTTTCAAGTAGTCCAGACCCTGTCTGTGTAGGACTTTGTAAGTCAAAAGACCAACTTTAAAGGTGATCTGCCACTGAATTGGCAGCCAGTGCAGATCATGCAGCACCAACGAAATATGACAGGCACAAGACGTACCCGTCAATAACCGGGCCACAGCGTTCTGCACCAGCTGCAAGTGGTGGATATCAATCCCAGGAAGCCCTAGATAAAGGGAGTTGCAATAATCAAGGTGTGAGGTCACAAACGCCTGGACCAATGTAGGCAGTTTGGCGGGCAGAACAAGGTGCTTGATCTTGGCGATGTTCCTAAGATGGTAGAAGGAAAATTTGACAACTGCCGACACCTGCAAATGCAGTGTCAGCTCATTGTCTAAGATTACCCCCAAGTTCTACACCTGTTCAGAGGTAGGGAGCTGGACACCTCCCAGAAATAAACCTGAGGGTAAATCAGCTCCCATCCCCTCTACCCTATGACCCAGGCTCACAACCATTACCTCCGTCTTCTCAGAGTTCAACTTCAGCCAGCTTGAATTCATCCAGCACTGGATTTCAGTGAGGCAGCTATTAAAGACTGAGAGAGCTCTATCCTGGTCAGGTGCAAAAGATAGGTAGAGATAGGTATCATCTGCATAGCAGTGAAACCTCAGTCCATACCTTCTTACAATGTCTACAAGGGGCAGCATATACACTGCGAACAACATGAGGGACAACACCAAGCCCTGCAGAACCCCACATTACAGAGAGACTGCGCGTGAAGAATTTATCCCCAACACCACTCTCTGAGTTCTGTCAGTGAGGAAAGATCTAAACCAACTGAAGAGTGTACCCGACAGGCCACAGATGAACTCCAGGCACGCGAGAAGTACCCCATGGTCCACAGTGTCAAAGGCTGATGAGAGATCAAGAAGAACAAGAATGGAACAGTTCTTCTGATCTCTAGCCATCAGGAGATCATTAAGCACCCAAACCAGAGCTGTCTTGGAACTATGCCTCTTTCGAAAACTAGACTGGAGCGGTTCATAGATGTCTTGGATGGGTAAGTGGTTTTCCAATTGTGCAGCCACTACTTTCTCAATAGTCTTCCCAACAAAGGGAAGATTAGAGATCGGTCTGTAGTTTGCAAGGCAGTCAGGGTCCAAGGTAGCTTTCTTCAGGAAGGGTGTCACCACCGCCTTCTTCAGGGAGCTAGGAAACTCACCCGTATCCAAGGAGCACCAGACTATCTGTGCTAGGACTGGGCCGATGATGTCAGGACAACCCTTTATCAGGGAATTCGGGTCCGGATCCAGACTACAGCAAGTAGGGTGCATACTAAGGACAATCCTCATGACATCAATGAACTCAGGCCGGTCAAAGGAACTCCAGGTGAGACTGGGGGATGCGACCAAATGCCGATCTGTAGCTTCTCCCATAGAGGGAGCAGGCTGGAGTGCTGCTCTGATGTCAGACACCTTATCAGCAAAGAAGCGAGAAAGCTCATCACACTCTATTTGTGAAAAAGCTTTCCGAACCTGGAGACAGGTTGGGTTGCACAGTCTGTCAACAGTTCAAAAAAGCTGAGCTGGTCCATTCTGAGCAGCTGCAATCTCCCCGGAGAGGAACTCTGCCTTCTTGTGGGAGACTGTGGAATGATAGAGTTGATAATGTTCCATCAGTCTAAGATGGTCGGCATCAAGGGCAGTTCTCCGCCAATGATGCTCTAATCTTCGTCCTTGTCACCGCATCTCCCTCAAGGTCCCATCAAATCATGGTGACCGAGGTTGAAGGGGGAGAGGACGAACACAGACAGGAGCAATTTGATCGAGAGCCGAGGAGATGGCCCTACTGTAGGCCAGCACCAAGGCATCAGGCTCGTTGCTCACTCCAGAAAACTCCGATAGGTCAAGCACCACTACCAGGCCTGTAGAGCTAATATCTCACAAAGAGCAGTACCTAACCATCTCCACAGGGGTATGCCTATAAGGGCAGGGTGCAGAAACTGAACCCCACAGTGTAATGATCCGACCAACTGATGGGTTCCACCCCCATGTCAAAGGTATAAAGAATGACCTCTCTTGTGAGTGGCAGAAGAAACACTTGTGTGAGGCCCAAAGATGTCATTAATTGGAGGAAGTGTTGTCCAAACTGTGAAAGTTCATCATTGACCCAGGCATTGAAGTCACCCAGGACTATCAGCCTGGGTGACTCAAATGCCTTGTCAATGATGAAGTCGGCTACTTCCTGTAGAAAATGTTTCTCATCACCTGGTGGACAGTAGATGAGAACAATTCTACAACCCACAACTGCCACTACAGTACACTCGAAGGACTCAGCTCCCTCAACTGGTACACTTGCGAGGCCCAGTTCGGTCTTGAAACAGACCGCAACCCCCCCCCCGTGGTCCAACCTTGGGCGGTGTAACACTGAGTACCCAGCTGGGACTGCTGCCTCCAAAACTGGACCAGCATTTTCATCCAGCCAGGTCTCGGTAATGCAAGCCAGATCCACAGACTCCACAAGATCTGCAATAACTGCAGTCTTGTTTCTTATGGATCTGGCATTGCGCAACACTGCTCGGGTTGGGTGGGCCTCTGGAGCAGTACAGACCACTTGCCCAGTACCATTAATAGTAGTAGTGCCCTTGGGTATGGAAACCCGACAAGAATAACCTCGCTCCAGAGTCCATTTTGCCCCAGGGTGTCTTCTGGTTTCCACTACCCCAATCCGATGTTTCCGCTCATTTGGCCACCACTGTTTGCACCCCCAAAACCCCTCCTCCCCTTCCGTATAATTTCCAGAGCTCTACAGTGCTGGTAAGTTGACAACTGTAAAGGGCGGAGGGCGCGAAGAGCGGAGGACGAATAGCATACGACCGTGGTGGCAGGCCCTCTACACATATTAAAAACCTCACACCCACACACCTAAAATCAACAAAAAAATATAAATGACCCAAATTAAATCAAATAAAATATGAAAACACAAAATGAATTAAATCAAACAAACAAAATAAAAATGTCCAAATAAATAATATCCAGATGATCAAATGTTCAGAAATTACTAAATAATTGAAGCAAGAGAGGCTCTCACCCTCCCTTAGTTCTAAAGCAAAATCAAAAAAATGCAAGTCTCGCAGTGATCTCAATAAATCAGTGTCTAAGAACAAATGAAGACTTTCAAGATCAAACAAGAAATCCTTTTAAAGGTAGCAAGAGGGGCTCTCACCCCCTCTTAATCTAGTCACCAGAAGATTCATCCCGAAGACCAGTTCTTCTCTGATCCTTTCCAGAACACACTCCAAAACTCAGGCCAAGACACCAGAGTCAGGATCAGGCTGAAGAGCTATAGTCAGAAATAGGGCCCTAAGAGGGAAGCAATAGCTCCCACCACAGAGAATCCATAGGAACCCCCAAAAGGGATCCGCACCACCATTTAGCCCCCAGAGTTCCCTCTAAAACACAACCCAAAATTCAGCCACAATCCCCCACTCAGGAGCCATGGCCCTAAAGATAGAATGCAACTCCCCCTTCTACAGGAGTGGATAACCTACAGAAATAACAGGCCGCTCTAGGAGGGGAATCAGCATCCCCAGCTGCCCCTCAGCCGCTGAAGTTCCCTCACCAACAACCACAGGAGAAAAGAGCCCTCCAGTTCAGATCCCTGCAGTTCCTCCCCAAACAGCCCAAAACCCTGCAAGTCGTCCATGCCAAGAGGAAAGGGGCATCTACCTAACAATCCAGGGAAAGATGATGCTTCTTTCCATCCTCGGTACACCAGAAAGTGATCTCACCACATCCAAATGGAAATAAAAAGCTCAGTTTGCTGCCCCTGGACTCCGGGCGCTCTCACCGCCCTGACAGTAATTACAGGCAAGCAGCAAAACCCACTTCTGGTGTTGATACTTCATGCGCTCCCACCGCAATATAAAAGCAGGTGAAGGAAGGATACTACTCACAGACCAGAGTCCACAGTCTCAGGTATATGTTACCAGAAATCACCAGGCTCAGAGGTCATAGACTCATAGACTCCCCCTTAGAATTCCACGGCTGTCCCACAGTATCCACGATCTCCTTAAGGAGTGCACTGAAAATGCTGAATGCCAACCCAAAAAAATCACAGGGCTCTGAGATCACAAACTCCCCTTCAAAAATCCACTGAATTCCAGGGCTGCCCCACAGTATCCGCGGTTTTCTTGAATGAGTGTGCTGGGCTCCAAGATCACAAACTCCCACTCAAAAGCCCACTGAAATCCAGGGCTACCCCCACAGTACCCACGGTTTTCTTGGAAGAATGTACTTAGCACTGAAAGTTGATCCCTGTCACAATCGAGACCGCAATACCAAAACTTTACTATTCGCTCCAACACAAAACGCAACAATAATAAATAAATAAATAAAACAAAATCAAATCAAAAATTATTTAAAATGATTAAAAACACAACTCAGAGCTCAGAAAAACAGACGCAGCTCAGGCAGCTCACACACACTGCCGCCATTTTCTCATGATGAGTTGACATCTGAGATTGCTATATTATTTATGTAGAGTATGCTGCCACTCCTCCACGTCTTTGATCTGATCTACTGTATCATTCCAGTATAATTTATAACCTTAAATTTCTTCATCTCAAATATCACTTTTATTCTACTAAGCTTCTGTTATACATGTGATGTCTATTTCCTAATTTTGGATAATCACTTTAAGTGCTGCTTTTTCCAAAAATATTTAGATTTAGGCTGGCCCTGTGGCACTGAGGGTTGAGGCACTGGATGCCTTACCTCGTGTCACGTCAGTGACCCGGGTTTGAGAACAAGCCTGCTTCATCGGACAGCTGGCATGGGGGGAGGAAGCAGTCAAAAGGTATCTTTCCTTCCCCGGGGAGGACTTTGTCACCTGCTGTAGTTCCACTGCCCTCGGATGGAGGTCTGTGGGCAGTGCAGGAGAGTGGGCGGCAAACAGCAGGACGGGATTCCAGTACCGTGGCATGTGCACATGGCCGGGCAGGGTCAGGAGAAAACAGGGGTAAAATTGGAGCTAAAATATAAATTAAAAAACATATATATATTTAGACTTCAGCATTTAATGACAAGCATCTCCATTGGGAGTGTATGTGTGATTTCTCCTCCCCCCCCCATATTGTACCTTTTTCTGTTAGTAAGATATGTTTGTTGCTTGTTATGATATTTTCCAGATCCTTTTTTCCTTAGCATAAAGGTATGGACTCCCTATTTGTCTTATGTAAGTTAGTTTAAATGTCCACCAGTTACAGTTTTGAATATGTTCTTGGTGGATGCTACTGTATATCCACATAGTGCAAATACAGGAAAAATTACATTTTCGTAGAATATCAAGTACATAATGTGGTGAATTACATTTACTATACAACCATTCACATATACAGTGGAGACCATCAGGATGCAGAGTAGAATACTGCATAATTCTGCAGCCCTGTAACAGTAAACAGTGCTATTTCAATGGCAGTTAATCCCTTTTGTCATGAAGAAATCTGTGACACTGAATTATATCCTGGGGGCTTTACTTTAGCAGCTTTAAAACATCAATGCTGCAGGCCATTTTAAGTTTCATTGGCAGTTGCTCCAGTACTTGGACCACAGTAACTGAAAGTATTTTCCCCATCTTTTTATACACGGTACATGGACTGAACTGTCTGGTTTGATTGAGTTACATTTGATTTAGTCTCTAGAGTAAAAGTACTCTGGTGCAAGACCAGACACAAATGTGTAAGGCAAAAGATACTAGTGTGTGTCTTGTCTAGCCTAAAGTGACAGGAGACTAATCATTTTATATAAATCACAAGGGGGCGTTAAACAGTCTGTAAACCTACGCATTGTGTTATATAGTGTACTGTATCTTGACAAACCAAACATGAGCTACCAGCATCCCTGTAGTTAGATAGGAAAAGGCACACATGATGGGCCAAGTGGTCTTTTTTCTGCTGACAGATTCTAAGGGTTTGATTTTCAGAAGTGGACATTTGATGTAAGATGTCTGCACCAAAAGAAATTGCAACAAGTGGCACCATGCACCAAATTTTCTAGCAATCCCGATTTTTGAACACAGACTATGTTGCAATTGGGATGCCTTGTGCTGAAGCCGCCCTGCACCACCTTTGCAGCAGATGGGCCAGTGCGCCAGGTCACAAGGGGGATTGTGCCATGGTGGGGTTGAAACATCCCCTTATTTGGTATTTTACAGGCCCTGCTGTGGTTGCATGAGGTGCTGAGGTTAGACCAGCCATGAGCTGGTCTAAGGGCCCTGTCCCACTGGCTTGGAGGGAGGCGAATGGGGGGAGCCTGCAAGGTCTGGAATGGGGGTGGGGGGGGCCATAGTGGGCAATGGGGGCACAGTGGCAGAGTTCAGAGGTGGCACCCAAAGAAGGTGCCCTGGACAGTGGGTCAGAGTTGCTAGGCCTGAGTGCATGGAGGTAGGCATGGACAGACCCTGTCCCAGACACCCAGGTGGCAACAATCCTGGCACCTGCCTCATAGGTGATACAGTCCCCAACATGTGGCCGGTGGCATTGGCTGCAGAGTACGAGGTGCAGTCAGTGGACTGGGACTTCCCCCAGGCACCACAACATTCCACTGCTAAACAGCCCACTGCATGGAGCCAGACTGATGCCCAACTATATCATTGGGGACTGTGTCATCTAGACTCAGGTGTCAGGGCTGTTGCCACCTGGGGGTCCGGGACAGAGTCAGTACGTGCTTACTTTGATGTACCCAGACCTAGCAGCTCTGTCCCACTGGCTATGGCATCTCCACTGGGTGCCACCTCAGAACCCTGCCACTGTCACCGTGCCTCTGTCACCCCCATGGCACCCCCTCTGGTTCCTCTGCCCCCGGTCCTGACCTTGCAGGCATCTCCTCCCCCCCAACTTGGCAGCTGCACCAGGGTTGCATTGTGCTGTGGGATCATGATGGGACCCTCTGTCAAACCCTCCAGTATAGGTTTGCTGCCACCCCAGCAGTGGCAACTTGGAACTCTGAAGTAGGACCCCCTTTTTATGGAATAGGCACAGGGTCCCTGCCACACTTGTGGATCAGCACACCATGCACCGATCTAGCAGTCAATTGAAAATCGAGCCCTATGTTTCTATGTCTCTCTAAATTTGGTCAGCATATTCGATCCTGGCATTAACAACTGTTTAACATTTTGCCTGATAACAATTGTAAAACAGTTTTTATGCCCATACAGAAGGCATAACTTTCGATTGACTGATTTTAGAATCAAATCCACATGGTAATCGAATATAAGGCCAGAATCAAGCCAGATGCCAAAATAATATAATCTGTTAACTTGTACTAAAATTACACAATTTGTAGTGAAAATATTTTAAAAAATTATCTTTGGTGAACATTGAAATAATATTTTAGTCTTGTCATTGAAAGTGTTTTTGTACATTCAGTTTTGCAGTGCCAAGAAGTCAGATTGAAGAGAAATTTGGAGGTTAGGAAGGGTTTCACTTCACACATAAATCACTGTGTCATTATCGGATAAGTGGGATGAGGGTAACTGGAGATTATTCACTAAATCACTAATAAACAAGGAAAACAGTTTGGGTCCCAGGACTGAACCCAGAAGAACCACATGAACAATATTATACTCACTTGGTTTAACTCCATTTATTTGAACCAGTTGTTTTCAGCTTGTAAGGTAGTGAACCAGTAACCAAGGACATAGCAAGCTCAACTCTGGCACATCCACTGACATTTAATCACATTTCTTATACATTTTTCTCAAGTGTTTGAGGGCACTAATGCTGTGTGGCCAATATCATCAGCAAACAGGATCCAGTACCCCCAACCCGCCCAATGCTGCCTCGAAGAAGCCTGTGGATTAGTTTAAATTCATTCTATTTTTTTTACTCACTTTCTTTCTTCACGCCATGATTTTGAAAAAGTTTCTTTTGTCTCATAATTTGATTGAAGTTGTGATACGTGTGACCACTGATGACAAGGTGTGCCCCCCCCCAGGTCAAGTGCCTACTATTTCAGTTTTAACATGCCAAAATGAGCTGTGATACCACTGCTTTCTCTAACTGTCTGATGTGGAAACCACTCTCTGGCTTCATTTGCTTTAAACAGAGGGTTGGCCCATATGGGTTCACAGGTGGCAGGTGGGGAGCATGCTAAAGAGGAGATGACCACACCTCTCTTGATCACTTAGTAATTATGTGTGCCAGTTGCTTTCTGTTTCTGAGGTTGTTAATCAGTGATTAAGGACATAGCAAGCTCAACCCTAGCTCATTCACTGAGAATTAATTACAGTTTTTATACATTTTTTCTTAAATATTTTAGGGGTAAAACTGGTGTGTGGCCAGTATCAGAAGCAATAAGGATCCAGTCCCCACCAAATGCTGTCAAAGCAGCCTGCAAATCATTTTAAAGTTATTCTATTTTCATACTCACTTTCTTTCTTTTTTCCATATTTTGTTTATGCACCCTCCCCCAGCTACCACCTTGCAATCAAACACCCCCCAGCCCTGTCACCCAGCTCCTCCAGGGCTTACCTTGCCATCGTCATCCTCTGCCATAGGACTGTGGTGACTGCCTGGTCACTGGTGTGGGGCCAGCAAAGGATCAGTCATCATCCTGTCTCCAGGGAGTTTTCCCCTTACTCCCTGGGGCCTCAGCATAGTTGCACATGCATGTGGATGCATGAATGCACACCAGAACCAACAGTGGCCCCACCCACCTGGCCTAGAACCAGCCCTCCATTTGCCCAGTGTTACCATCGAGCCACCACTCAGTGGCAGCCAAGGGTCAGAAAGGCTCGTCTCCCCAATCTGGGAGAGGAGAGCTGCCTGACTGCTGCTCAGTCTTCTTCTAGCCCTCCCCCCTGCCAACCCTGGTGCCCTGATCTTGTTCTTGAACTCAGATCACCAGCATGGGAGAGGTGACGTGCTTGGCACCTCTGCCCTCTACACCACTGGGATGGCTTTCACTTTCTTCCATTGTTCAATAATTTTAAAAAGGGTTTTTGGTCTCACAATTTGCCAAGCTGTGATAATGCTGACCGCTGACAAAGGATCCCCCTCATAGGTACTTACCCAACCACTTTAAAAGCATGTTGCCACTGTCTTCTATTTTTTCTCATCTTTTGTTTCTTCAGCCTCTGATCTTCTCTCCTTCTGATGGCATCCTGTCAGCCCCATCACCAACCATCTCAGACTTACTTTCCTATAACTTACCAAAGATCAGTGACACCAACTCTAAGACCCTGATCTAGCCTATCATTTATTACTTTAGTGAGAGCTGTCACAGTGGAGAAAACATTACTGAAACTGGATTGATGCAGAGGAAAATGCCATTTCTGACAACCTGGTCCATCAACTGATCATAGACTAGTCCTGCCTGAATTTTGTATAAAGTACTCAAAAGAGAAAGTGGTCTACAATTAGCTACACTTTTGCAGTCCCCAGACATATGTACTGGAACAATTACAGCTACTTTCCAAGAGTCTGGAACCATATGAGTTAGGAGTATGGTGGACAGATCAAATAAAATTGAGAGGGGATGTGCCAAGGCATATGCCAAATGTTTTGTGAATAAAGGATCAATGTAACCCCTACCACCACTTTGTTCGAGTTCACATATAACAGTTGTTACAGCACTTCACCCTCATGAACATGGCTCAAAGGGAGCAATACAAATGAGTATGAATAAATAGGCCATTGACAGAGTAAAGGCCTATGGCACATTCATATGGTAGAAAAAATGGGCAGACTGGATGGGCCTTTCAGTCCTTATCTGCCGTCAACTTCTATGTTTCTATGTTGCATTATCAGTGATGCTTATAGAGCTGAGTCCAAGGTTATTTAATTTAACAGGTAAATATACATTTATTAAAAGTTTGGACTTGGCGTAGTCAGTATGAATGACTGACAGTTTTTCAGTCAGAAGTAAGGTTGCACTAATGTCAAATTTATATTTGTTGAGTGTGCCAAAATCTGGTGTTTTGAACAGCAGTGAAGCAGGTCCAGAGGAACTCAATTTCCCTCCAGCAATATGACAGTTCAGTATCATTTCATAACATTTTTGACAGGAAGCATACACTGAACATATTAAAGTTGTTAGCAAGTCACATGACCTACAGCAGTCAATTAGTGATACTGGGGACTGAGCAACTGAGAGCTGTAATTTCTTTACATTAACTCACATTAAACACAATCCATGGGCCCCTTGCTTTCAGCCACAGATGCCCAACAGTGTGGAACTCTCTGCCTGAATTCCTTGGTCAGTTGGCTTTGGTCCTCTAGTACAAATATAGTGGACTGGTTCTAGTCAGTCTCATCCCAGCAAAGATCTTACTGCTGCCAACCAAGGGGTGCACTGCAGGTAGCAGCAACATTGTGCTTTACATCCTTTGTATCTCATCAGTGCCATGCTTTTATCACTGCCCTATGATCTATGGAGTGCCTCTGTGCCTTGTACCTGAAATTGTCTGTGTCAGAAAGGTGTATGTCTGTCATCTAACGATGGCCTTAACATGATACCACTATAAATAAGCTTGCTCAGTAGTATTTATCCTGAAATGTAAAAAAAATTAACAGAATTGAACTTCCAGCTGTCTCTCACAGGAGAGAGGCCTGTGGCAGAAAGGAGCTCCTTTTTTGTGAAAAAGATGGATTTTTGATCAGACATCTTTAGCAATCAACAGAGAATCATACATCATCATTCAGGTCAGCTAATTATCATTAGATGTAACTGCAGTTTTGTGCAAGCAGGGTGGTGAAATTGTGTTGAAGAGGAGAGAATGCATGTAGGGCGCCTGCAGTGGCAACAGCAGGTCCTGTCTGCAGCAGGAGGAGGGCAAAGCAGAGTATTTAGCAGACTGGGAAAAGGTGCTGGGGGAATTTTGAAAGATTTATTTGGCAAATATTTTTTAATGAGATCTGATGGTGTAGCGGGAACAGAAATCCTTTTGTATATATTTTTAATCTTCCTGCAACAAGAGTTGGGCAGTCTGAATTTAGCAGATTGGGAAAGGTGAAGGGAGTATTTTAAGGATTTATTTCACATCTTTTTTTTTATGACTACTGGGAATGAAGTAGAGCACAAAAATCTACCTTTCTTTACCTGTGTGTGTGAGTCTTACAAACAGTCAGTAAGTGAAATGTTATGTTGACCGCTGTGAGACATAAGGTCACAAAATCTCTCAATTGGGTGGTCTTACTCTCAGTGGGTGTATGTAGCCTGGTGATATCACCCTTACCGAGCACCTCCTGAGTTGCATTGCACCATGACTTGTCTGTGCCTCAGACATGCATGTCACATGGGCATCTAAACATTCTCAAAGACAATTGTGAATCATCTTTGTTAGCACCCATTGCTGGCTACATCATGTCATCGTGTGTTGTGCATCTGTTGTCAGTCAATGTAGAAAACATGAAGAGTAGAACAGGATGAGGAGATGCAGGGCAAGTAAGGAGCAGATAAATGCTCTACCATGCCAGCAGCACCAATACAAGTTCTGCAAGCGGTGGTGCTAGTGGTACTGGTGGAGACTGAAACTGGTCATGCTGAAATGTCTGCATGGTGGAACAGGGATGGGAGTCATAGTTATGGGGTTGTGAAAACAAGGGTTGTTGGGCTCGTGATAGCACAGCCAAAGAAACCATGGTTCCCTAGGTCCCAAAAAAAACACTAGTTCCACTCCCACTGTAGTGTAAGCAGGCTTTCCTGATTGACATCCTGTGCATCTAGGGATGAAACCCCTCTGAGCAATCAAGAAGCATACCAGTCTCCCCTTCTTCCTTAAGTGCTTCCAACCCCCACCCCCTTCCTTAGGAGAAAAAATATCAATCCTGAAGGTACTGTAAATTCTAGTTCCAAAAAAAAATTCATCTTGCATTTGCTGCCCATTTCCTCAAAGTCCCCCTTCCCCAAAATCACTAATTGCTTCTGACAGCAAGCCCAATTCAGGAGTTCTGTTTCATGATGCATGTTTGATTGGCTCATTAAATAATACATAATAAATATTGAAAATAATAAAAAAATTATATATTAAATTATATTGTAGCATATCAGGTGTCAGTGTGATTTAGTTAGTAGCACATCAGCCTCTGCACCAGAAGGTCAGGAGTTCTGGTCCCACTCTGGAACTGCACTCATAACCATAAATGCTGACACTTTGAGTGCAGTACAGGGGGCAGTGCCTGTGAGGTGTGCCATTTCTTTCATGAGATGTTAAACTGGGGTCCCATGTGTCCATCGGTGGTGCTGTCCAGGTGGAAGTAAAATAATCCAATATACTTTTTGCGAGAGAAGGGGATCTTCCCAGTGTCCTTGCCAACATCCCCCTTCCCATAAAACTGGATTATGTAATTGTCCAAGGCTGTGTGGGTTTTGATGTGCAAAATGGCTGCCACAACATGTTTACAGTCACTTCCCTACCAATCTCTCATTGTTTGCAAAATGCTTTGGGATACAATATCTATAAAAAAACGCTATATAAATCTTAATTATTTTTCTACTTTATATAACTTTTTATCATACGATATATTATCATATATCATATTACAGTGGGATTGTCCTGGATACAATGCAGTAATGATGCAGTGTACTGCAGGAAACAGTATAATTCAATGGCAATTAAGCCCTTTTTTAATGTATTATTTTGTGACATGTCACTTACTGCAAGTTACTACTTTGCGTCGTGGCTGGCTCAGCTGTACATAACACGTTATCTTATCATTTATCATATAATATACTTGGTACTATATTTGGTTTATAAGAGACGCAGAAGGCACTGGGCCCATAGTGTCTGCCTACCACACTAGCAGGGCATTTGAAACTCATTTGTTGTTGAGATGCCTATCTAGCTTATCTTTGAAGTACAGAAATGTACTGACCTCAACCACCTCTCTAGGGAGGCCATTCCACACAGGTATAATACTTTGTGTAAAGAAGAATCTCCTCAAATTCCTCTTAGGGAATGTCAGCTTTAGTTGGTGGTTATGATTTCTTAGACTAGCATTTCTGTTGGCAGGCATTAGTTCCAAACTTTCCATTAGGTTGTTATCTCTAGTTATTCTGTACATTTGTAGTAGATCCCCTCTACTACATGTTAACTCAAGGGGGTGCAGGTTTAGCTGAGGTCGTCTGGATTCATAAGAATCATTACTGATTCCATCTATCATTTTTGTCATCCTCCTTTGTACCCTGTCCAAGTTATTTACATCCCTCCTTAGATGGGGGCTCCACAATGTAGTACAATAATCTAGGTGGGGTCTGACAAACGCTCTGTACAACAGAACTAGACAAGCCCTGTTCCTTGATATGAATGCTTTCTTTATGCAGCCTGTAATTCTGTTGGCCTTACTAATAACTTCATTACAGTAGGAACTGAAAGGTAGATCATTGGTGACCAGAATTCCTAGGTCTCTCTTGTTGTCTGTGCCTTTAACTGGATTACATTCAGCTTGTTCCTACTATGTTTATTATTAGTACCCTGGTGCATTACCACACACATTTATCTATGCTAAAATGCATACCATTGTGCGCTGCCCACTCTTCCAGTATCTTCAAGTCCTACTGCATTGATGTGACCTGTTTGTAATTTCCTACCTCGGCCCCAAGTTTAGAATCATCTGAAAATTTGATACAGAAGTTCCTGATCCCTTTATTCATGTATGAAACACAAAGGAAAAACAGTGCTGGCCCCAGCACCAACCCCTGGGGCACCCCACTTGTCACCCTTCAACTCTTGGATATATGTCCTCTTATTCAGACCTTCTGAGTCCTCTCTGTTAGCCAAGAGTTTACCCACTTCAGTAGTGTTGTACTAATACCTAATTTTAACATTTGTCATAATAATGTTGCATGTACCTTATCGAAAGCTTTTTTTATAGTCCAGATATATCACATCGACTGGTTGTTTGTTGTCCAAGGGTTCACTGACCTTTTCATAGAAGACTAAGGTATTAGTTAGGCATGATCTCTGCTTCCTAAACCCATGTTGTGATTCATTACAAAGTTTTTGACTCTCTAATTCACCTTCCAATCTGTCTTTGATTATTGATTGCATCATCTTTCCAACAATAGCTGTCAAACATATGGGTCTATTGTTACTCATCTCTGCTTCATCTCCTTTTTATGCCTGTGGGCAGAGCTTACAACCATCTTGCTTTAGCTAGAAAATGGGATAGTGTAGAACACATGTTTGGACTTTTCAGTGTATCCTTCCATAACTGCAAATCACTATGACAGTTACATGAAATAATCCCTCCTTTCTGTTTAGAATGCTGGATATAGAACTCCAAGTTGCTTTTCTCAAAAAAAAATCCCAAGGCACTAGGCAGAATTCTTAGCAAATGTGCACACATTCCAAACAAATCTAAATATTTTTAAAACTACTCAATGTACACAAAAACAACCAGTGTGAAATTTGTTCAGGACAAAAAGACCTTTCACATGAGGGTAGTCACTAATCTGAATTCGTTCTATTTTGTAAAATATGGTCTTTCAAACAGCCTCATTTTTTTCCTCTCTGAGTGAACATAGTAGGAGTCATGCCAAATGAATGTTAATATCTCAGAAAGTATACAAATTACCAATAAACAACCAACATGAATGTTTTCAGGACAAAATGACTTTTCAAATGAGGGTAGTCACTTATCTGAATTCATTAGAATGTTTTAAATATAGCCATCTGAAAGGTGAAAATTGTAAAGAAAAATGAAAATTCAGGTAAAAAAATATAATTAGTGCAGCTTAATGAAGAGGCTCATTGGAAAGGTCTTTTTTTCCTGAACAACTTTCATACTGGTTGTTTATGTGTAGCTCATATACTTTTAGAGATAGTTACATTTGGCATAACTCCTATGAAAAATGAAAATTCAGGCAATCAGATGGCCATAGTTTAAAAACTATAATTAGCGCAGCTTAATGAATAGGCTCATTTGAAAGGTCTTTTAGTCCTGAACTACTTTCATATTGGTTGTTTATGTGTAACTTGTATACTTTTAGAGATAATTAAATTTGTTTGGCATAACTCCTATTGCCCTTCTAAACAGTCTCGTCTTTGCAAACCACTATGCCAGTTAAAAGAAATACTATCAGCTCTGACTAGATCTTGTTTATCTCTTGTCATGCCTAATTTAACTCATTCAGACCCATTGTGTGTTTAGAACATTGGAGATGGAACTCCGGACTACTTTTCTTTGTGCACACATTCCAAAAAAATCTAAATATCTTTAAAACTATTCAAGGTGCACAAAAACAACCAGGGTGAAAGTTGTTCAGGACAAAATGACCTTTCAAATGAGGGTAGTCACTAATCTGAATTCCTTATTTTTTGTAAAATATGGTCATCTTATTATCTGTATTTTCAATTTTGGTTTTACAAAATTCACATTTCTGATGGCTATTTAAAAAAAAAACTATAAAGAATTTAGATTAGTGACTACCCTAATTTGAAATGCCTTGTTGTCCTGAACACAAAAATGTAAAATAATGCACTTCGGGCATAGCAATCCAGGGTCAGAGTACAAAATGGGTAGAGTGGTATTGACAACATTAATAAGGCACACATTCCAAAGAAAAGCAAGCTTTTACATACAGTTGATTACTGTTTAACAATAGTATGCATCTATGGCTGCCACTGCACATCTGATGCAAACCCATAATCACGTTCCTCACTTGAAGCAAAAAGGGGGGTAGAAGTGGAGGCCATAACTGACTGCTTGTTTTTGTGTTAAAGGGGTCAGTTTTTTTACAGCAAAAACAAGGAAAGGGGTCATTTCTAAAATGTGCAGATGAGCATGGGGACCACTTTTTTTCAGAGCATGCCACCACCGGCAGCTACCACTTCAAAACTGCTACTACCCCTGCCTACTGCAGTCAGAGGAAAACCAGAAGTAGTCTACCAGCACTGAGATCAATACGGTTAAGGCACATTTTCCAGAAATTACTACTTAGAAAAGAATGAGAAAGTGACTGTGATGACGAGCAAATCCCAGACCAGATCTCTAGTTTGGTTAATAGATTCCTCCTGGATCTGATTTTTTATGGCTGCATGGGCCAAGCTCCACAGACGTTATGCCATCATCGGATTTGTATAAGAGCACTGTGGAAGCACCTGACCGGACCGCTGTCTGATGTGCTGCCACAGTGCTCTGGCATGGTTTCCAGTAATTCTGTTTATGCAGCCCTTCCCCACCATGGGCCATATAAACATACCCACTTCCCCGCGCACTACTTTTCCTTTCCACAACTGCAGAAGTGACAGCCGCCATGTGCAACATTGTAGCACTGACTTAAACTGCTTATGCACGAGTATCGTGCATACATAGTTATGTCAGTGCCACCATGTTGTGCACAGCTGACTCCGAGACAAACTGTGCATGTGTGAGTATCACACATGTGCAGTACTGTAATCACTGCAGTATTAGTTATGGCTGACTCCAATGCAGCGAGAGCACCACATATTCTTTTCAATGCTCTTGCCACTTCCTAAAAGCTCCCCACAGCCATATCTGCTCTGACCAGAGTTTGTTTGAATGTAGGAACAACTATTGATGTCCTCTAATCCCTAGGAACCTCCCCTGTCAATATAGACAGGTTAAAACATTTTAGAAAGGGGTCCACCAGATTATATCAGATTATAATATCTTCTCATAATAACACCTTTGCATTAACAATTTGGATTGTTTTTTAGCTTGGAAGGGAGAAGAATGAGAGGAAATCTACTCCAGTTACTGAATATAATATACTTTAAAATTATTTTCGAATGAGGGAACTCAACCTATCTTTTTAAAACCTAGGCAAACAATTTAAAGGGTCATAAGTTACAGCTGGTGACCAAATCTTTTAAGAAAAATAACAGTAAGTACTTTTTTACTTGATGGGTGGTGGGAGTATAGAACAACCCACTAGAGAAAGTGGTAACTTCAACAACCATTAACATTTTCAAAAGGAGATTAGATATATGCATGCCAGTGGTCTCTTTAAATGGACACAGGTGTTCTGGAAAATCTTCCTGTGCAAAACAATGCTGGATAGTTGCCTGAGTGACACATTCACGAGCCTGATGCATCAGCCTGCAGGTATCCAAAAGGCTAATTCTGAGGACACATGTGGCTGCGATCAGCTCTTCTGCTCAGTTCAGAATTCCCAGCAGTCGTCTGTGCATCAGGGTCACATAGTGGTGTTTAAAACTGTAAATCACGTCCTGATCATGGAGATGCAGGTGGTTCGGGGGGGGGGGAGTAGGAAGATAATCTTGATCTTTTTCAGCCCTGAAACTGGGGATGGTCACTGATGTTGTCCAGGATGAGGGCTATTTTGGTGACAACAGCTTTCTATCTCAGTCATGCAGCCACACTGTGACGATGTCCATGGTCATCCAAGCTGTCCTAGTCTTCTGATGCAGAACTGGTTGATTACAGACACCATGAAAACAGCACAGCTGAGCCGACCTGCCAATAACCATAAGATCTTTTTTCTCAGTGCCAGTCATGTTGCAGGGGAGAAAGACTGAAATCCACTCCTTGACTTTTATTTTGACCCATAGAGGTCTCTGCTTTGAAGGTCAGGGTTCCGTATCCAATGCAATGGAAAAACTGACCCGTTTCATCCATATTGAAAATATTTTCATGGCTTTAGCCAATGAGTAAATCAGGTAGCACATCTTTCAGCAAAGCTTCTGCTACCTCACTGCCATCATTCAATTTTTCTCTATGTATTGTTTTGAACCCAGTGTTATTCCTATGCATCCACTGAGTTAAACAATTGGAGGGCTTGAAATCAAGCTTCCCTAATGCCATGGTGAGGTGTTAAGCCTTTTGTAGCATTAATGGGCTGCTACTCAAAGCTTCCCTTCCCTGGGTGTTAGTAAAGCAACAGAGGAGAGCATCCGCAGCATCACAGTCGTTACCCTCTCATTTTCTTTTCCTGTCAGAGTTTTGATTAGAGTGCCATTCAGACAGTAGTTTTTCTTTATTTCTTAAAAGATCACTGATGGTGGATTTGGGAATGGCAAAGTGCACTAACAACTTCAGGAAGAATCTATATTTTTTTTCTAGCCAGAGTTACTCCTGTTCATTTCACAAACATGCTGCCAAGTCACAAATGTTGCGAGCTCACAACAAGTAAGTCAGTAGATGTCTGCAAGTGCTGATTGACTGTTTAAAATACCTGCCTAATGAGGAGCAGTTACAATCATTAGCACCTTTAACTAGTGCAGTCAACAGTCCCAGTGGCTGCTGTAAATGGCAGTACATGTATGCTTTAACTTAAAGCTCTAATACACAGAATATAACAAAAGGCTTTTGTTAATTAAGATTTGCTCAATATAAGTGGTCATCCAGACTATCCCTGTCTGTTATATGTGGCACATACTATACACCACAAAGTAGTGGGGGATGGACTCATTGGGCATTAGCCTCCTTACATCTCTGATTTAGCTATAGACTTCAAGTATGCCATAGACTAGCTTATGTTATCTTCTCATACATCAAAGTTTATTATTTTATTATGTATATTATGTTATTCATTTTTTTTCCATAGAGGTTTTTATCCCTGGGAGCCTGGCAGGTGGCTATGGCCCTCCTTTAGAGGGACTCATCCTCCATGCCTGCATGTCCCTGCTCTGACTGACCCCCCCATAATCCCCCCCATGGTGGGGAACACCGGCTTTCTTCCCCCTCCCAGAGCATAATCCAGAAGTGGGGGGGTGGCCACAGGGATGCAACGGGCCATCATGGAGACTGCCAACTCCCTTTGTTAATGTTTCTTCTCCTGTGCCCCCATTCCCACTGATGCAAGGATGCCAGTCGCATGCCTCCTGACCAGTACTGCCCTCCAGCCACTGCCAGAGGGCAGTCAATGAGTGGGATCAAAGAACCTCCCTCCACCAAGAGAGGAGAGCAGTCCTCTGGATGCTCAATCCTCTTTCACCCCTGCCAACCCCCAGTGGCCTGGGCTTATTCCTGAACCCAGGTCACCAACATGGCACAAGGTGTAGCGACCAGCACCTCAAACTCTAGCTCCACTGGACCGGCTATGTTTTTTATTAATTGAAATACTTTCACCAGGAAAGGTCTGCTGAGCCATAACAGTTCATTTCTAGGAGCATCCTGTGGCTCTTCCCTGAGGCATCCTTTATGATTATATCAGCTTATATAATAATATTTATTGTCACTGTGTTTGAGATTATATTATCTGCATATATATATATATATATATATATATATATGTCATCTGAGGGCACATCATCCCCACTAGCCAAAATAATCAGTTCACAATCACCACCTTGGTGCCAGTTCCTCTCCAGAAGTACCCCAACCACTGCCATCACTGCCCAGCTGAAAAGATTATGAGTTTATAATTACTGGGTCACGTTTTTTTCACATGGGAAAAGCCAGTTGTAATTTGCTGTAATAACCAGCTGGTTATTATGGCAAACATGCGCTGCTTTTCCTGTGAGAAAAGCGAGAGTCAAAGTGCCGCTCATGCTACACTGCATTTTAAAACACCTCCACAGTTAGCAAAACACATACCATTTGATGTTGGACATGGCTTCACAGAGGAGTACACTCTGATTAAAATCACTAGCCATACCTAAACAAAATAAAAAATGACAACCTGTTTCGAAATCTCTATCCCCTTCCCTTTCTTTCTCTCTCTCTCCTCCCCCTCACTCTGCAGGTCACATGAGAAGTATCATCCGTGGCAACCAAAGCGCACCATAAGAATGGAGCCCTTTTCACCAATGTGTTCACCAGTTTAAGTGTTACTACTTTTCTGCTTTTAGAAATATTTCTTATGTTAGTTTTGTAAGAAATACAGTATCTATTTTAAATTATTAGTGCAGGATTGGATTTTTAAAAAGGAATGACACAGGAAAACCTTCTGATTTCGGATGCAGCCTGCAATTTTGGAAACTATTTGCACATGTTTTGACCCATTTGTAACAGTTTCATTGGCTTACAGACAAAGCAAAAATATACATGCACCATTTTGTTGAAATAAGTTAAAAATGTTTGAATGACCTTGACAAACAGTGTAACTTTCCAATTACTGCAGCAACCAACTACTGCTGATATTTTATATACTGTAATTGGTGTGGTGAAAAAACTTTACCTCAGTAATTATATAAAATAAAATGTGGGGTGGTGTGAAACTTTTACACACACCCCCTCGGTGTTGGATTCTTAGACAAACCCCTTTAGCTTTGCTCTCGGGGTTTATGTAGCACCCAACACCTCGGGTGTGTGTAAAATTCTTGTTACACACACCACCCCATATATTGTTCTCTATATAATGATGTGTCATTTATAATCATTATCAATTATGTTCAAAGATCATGATCAAGATTCAAAAACATTCACTGTAATTATGACTAACAATGATTAAACATGAACGTTAAATGGATACCAATCAATAACCATCATGTTACGGAAATGGTGATTGTGATTAATGGTCATCACATATCATCATGATTTTTCATGAGCTCCCATGGCCAAGAATACTGTAATAAATTTTAAAAAAAGTTATATTCTTTCTATACTTTTGAAACTTATTGTGTCTTCTATTTAGTCATCTTTACTGGTATTGTCAGCTATGATACATGTTCCATACAAACACGCTACCTTCAACTATACTTACTCTGATACCTTATTTCCTACTACAGTCATCAGGTCTCAAATTGGTTTATATATCTCCTTTAAATTATTCCTTTTATGGCTATGGTGAGTTTCTACAAGTACCTGGTTTCTGCTCAAAACCTTTCGTGAAAGTTGGCAAAAAACTCCTGTCAAGTGTCAAGGCAAACTTATTTCAAACATAGAAGTTACCATTGTTTTGGTTCATAAACTGTGTTATTAAAATACACAAATTAGTTATGTAAATGTGTACACTATAGTGAACATTGCATTTTCTCTTCCTAAAGGGGTTAAAACTTGAATTCACATAATTTACATTATAATTTAGAAGAAGAATCAGCATTTATATAGCGCTTTTCATACACAGTATCCCAAAGTGCTTTACAAGCAATGCTAGACTGGTAGTGAAGTGACTGAATGTGTGGTGGCGGCCATATCTCACATCATCACCCACACACAGCCTGGATAATTGCATGGACCAGTTTATGGGAAGGGGAATGTTGGCCAGGACACCGGGAATGTTCCCTGCTCTTTACGAAGAGTACCCTGGGTTCTTTTGCTTCCACCTGGACACCCACCAGGACAACACCAGGATGGGCAGAAGAGACCTCTGTTTAACATCTCATCCAAAGGACGGCACACCCTAGCAGTACAGCACTCCCCAATACAGCACTCAGATGCCAGTGATTTTTAGGTGCAAGCCCATCCCGGTGTGGGACGAGAACCCACGACCTTCGGGTCCAGAGGTGGATGTGCTACCAACTGAGCCACGCTGACACCATTTAGTTGCTTTTGCTGATATTTCACATTCTTGTTTTCATGTTAGGAACAACAAAATTTGAAAAGTATTACTCATGTGACTTACAGTCTAATAATACAGAACTAATACAGTCATCAATGATCATCAACAATCATCATTTGATCATCCACAGATCATCAAAAACCATCAGGCTGATTTAAGTTTACAAAAATAATCAATAATCATCAGTTGGTGATTTGAAAGTTACATGCTTGATGCTTAAATCATGATCTAGATGATGATCTTAAACCAAAATCTCTCTTAATGACCATAATGTAACATTTGATGCTTAACAATGTTCTGTCATGACTGACCTTCAAAAAACATGATTGAAGATTTAACAGATCACCTGAGCAGACTACTACACCAAAGAAAATGATTCTCTGCAATGTAGGAGTGGTTTACAGATTACACTACAAATCCACTAAAATTAGGTTTTTTTTTAGCCATACGAAGCCAAATGTAACAGTAATAATAATGAATAATATTTTATTAAAATAAAAACCATAGACGGACACTAGCTTCAGAAAAATAACATATCCTTTACATATTCTTTTCATCATGATCATCTTTGTCTTTGCTCTGTTACGAATCCCATTTTCCTCATTATGCATCACGGTGTCATATGGGTGGCATCAGCCTCTTCCCTGCTTGCAACACAGCACAGGGATGCTACAGTAGCACTGGTATCTGTCACATTCTCAGATTCTCTCTAATGCTCCATGTTTTTTTTAGATAAATAACAACATCTTCAGATGTTATAGGTACCTGGTCATCTTCATGACTTGTCACATGTTTAATATGAACAACATGACACCAGCTGACAGTGCCAGTTAAACCACAGGCATTTAGGGTTGAAAACCCCCCTTGGACCCCCACAGTCCACCCCTCCAACCGGCATCGTGGTGCGCCATGGGGTCGTCATTCCTAACTCTTACTCCATTTTCCTACAACTCAGATTCTTTACATATGTGATGGGGTGTGAGTTAGGGCAGATGACCCCATGGCAAACCATGATGCTAGTTGAAGGGGTGGGCTGTGGGGGGTCCAAGGGGGGTTTTCAACCCTAACACTGAACTTCCTCACTTTTGTTGCTGTGGAACAACCCTAACTGATGCATTAAACGGAGTTGTTGCCTCTAATATTTATACATATATACTGTATATATAAACATTAAATTAAAACTACAAAAAATAAAAAATTAAAATCATTGTATAAAAATACAGTATCACTGTAAACTCTATGGTGCTGCAAGGGAGACTATAGTAACTAGCATACGATATGTGGGGAGTCAGAGACCACAGGGGATATACACCTTCAGGTGAGCAATGAATAGAAACTACTGTTGCAGTTAACACTGGGCTGTGGTGGTGGTCTTAGTGAGTTTTGTCACAACACCACAAACAGTAATCTCCAGTAGATGTTGGCCACCAGCAATTGCCACAGTAGGCTACAGTAATTCATATTCATTGCTGACCTCAAGGCTTTTGTCACCCCTGTTTGTAGTCTGTTTCACACTTTGACAATTATTGCATTGGGAGCCAAAGTGGTACAGCTGAACTGACAAATCTGAAATGAAGGGCCAACTCAGAGCCAAACCAAGTTGCCTCTGGCCCACTTCTTTAACTTTTAGTCAGTAACAACTGCAGTCTGCAGACAGAATTTATTAAATGCATCAGCTATAAACTCTGGGTTAAGTCTATCATAATTTGATTAGGAGTTTTTGTAATAATTACAGATTTAGTATCACTGAGCAATTTAACATAATTTCACACTTTTCTGTACTATTCCCAATCAGGGTCAAATTTAGATTTATTATACTTCAACCATACCTCGTCACATTCTTGCATATTTTTAAGGATACCAGGTCTAAGCCATTTATAGTGATCCTCCTTAACATTAATTTCCCTAATAGGGCAATTTTATGCATTAGTTTTAAAAATGTTTTAAATTCCATCAACTAGAAACATACAAACATAGATAGTGATGGCAGAAAAAGAACAAAGATCCATCCAGTCCGCCTGAGTTCCATATTTAACCATGGGGCCTACTGTTCCTCCAGGGTTCTAGCCCTCCCCATCCCCCCATTCTCCTCCCAGATCCTGATGCCCTGAGCAACCACTATACCCTTTATTCTGTCCCAGTCATGCTTAAAATCAATAACAGCTTTTGCACCCACCACTTCAGATGCCAGCATATTTCACAGCTCCACCACCCCTTCTGTAAAATAGTACTTCCTTACATCCCTCCTGAACCTCCCTCCCTCCCTCCTGTTAGCTTCCACTCATGTTCATGTGACCACAAGCTGGTATTCAAGCTAAATAGTTCCCTGCAGTTCACCCTGTTAATTCCTTTTAGGATTTGAAGGTCTATCTCATATCTCCCCTCTCCCTTCTGGTTTCCAGTGGGTACATGTTTAGCACCTTGAGGCACTCCTTATAGGATGTGCATTACCCTGCGCTGCAGTGTCCTCGAGCCCATCCCTGTCCTTTCTGTGGTAAGGACCCCAGAACTGCAAGCATTACTCCAGGTGAGGCCTCACCAAGGATCTATATTGGCAAGTATTTCCTCCCTTTTGTTTTGATATCAGTACCTCTCCCGATACGTTCAACCATCCTATTAGCCTTGCTATAAGCCTTGTTGCACTGAGTCGATTGCTTTAGGGAGTCACTGATAACTCCAAAGTCTCATTCCTCAGCCATGGTACTGAGTCTCTCTTCTCCCATCCAGTACTCTGTTCTGGGGTTCTTGTCCCTAGGTGCATCACCTTGCAGTTTTTGGTATTGAATTTCCACTGCCAAACCATTGCCCACCCCTCCAGAATGTGCAAGCCTCTCTGCATTCCCTGGTTACACTTGTGTCAGTTAGTTACACTGTGGTTATAGTATAACTACACTGTATCTGTATTGCAATTGCAATGCCGTTGCTTACAACAGACATGTGACTACAGTGTAATTCCATTTTCTTTATTCCTTCATTACTCTCCACCTTCCCACAGAGCTTTGTTTCATCTGTGAAGAGACACAGCCTACCCTGGATACCCTAACCAATGTTGCTGATGAACATGTTGAAAAGGACCAGACCCAGGACAGGTCCCAGTGGAACCCTGCTCATGACCTCCCTCTGTTCTGATTTAACCTGTTAACCACTAACCTCTGCTGCCTCTCCTTTAGCCAGTTACCTATCAAGTTTACCAAGACCTTAGCTTCACCCAGATCCTCCCTCTTCTTCAGTATGCTTTTGTGGGTTACCGAGTCGAAAGCCTTGCTGAAGTTGAAGTACATCAAATCCACAGCATGGCCCATATCCAATTCCCTAGTCACCCAATCAAAGAAAAATATTAAGATAGTCTGACAAGAATTCCCTGCCATGAGTCCATGCTTCTTACTGTCCTGGAGACCATTGCTCTCCAAGTAGTCCATGAGATCCTCTTTGACCAGTGATTCCTACAGTTTTCCCACAATAGAAGTAAGACTGATAGGTCTGTTGTTCCCTGCTTGTTCCTTGTCTACCCCCCAGGTAGTGGATCTATGACTGCCACCTTCCAATCCTTCAGAACCACCCTTGTCCTTAGAGATCTGTTGAATACACCTCAAGGGAACTAGACAGTTCCACTGCCAATTCCCTGAGTATCCTCAGATGCAATCCATGTGGTCCTGAGGCCTGATCAATCTTTAGGGCTGCTAGACCTTTCAGGAGCCTTTCACCTATAAATGTTGGCTGCTTCATCTCTGGGACCTATTAATGACTGCTTTGATGCCACTCTCTAGCAGTATACTGTTGAAACAGTGAAATTCTTACAATGAAGACAATTACAGCGACAACTTCAAACAATTTTAATATTGTCACTGTAATGGTCCTGGTTTTGAAATTTCACTGTTTCTCCATGTTTCACCCCCACTCTGAACAAACTCAGACTCAGACTTTGTTATATGGAAATCAGGGGGTGAGGTGGGAGAAGCCCCACTCAGAAAAAGCACCGACTGTCTGGCAGGCGAAATTTCACCTGTTGACATCGGGGATGTCGGGGCAGACGCTTGGAGGGGAGCACATGCGGACGTGTGTGTGCTCCACTCTGCAGATGTCATTGCATGCCCCAACCCCTAGGGGAATGAAAAAGGAAAAACACTCGCCGCAGCAGTGTGATGGAGGGCGCCTCGCAGGCTCCGCTCTAATACACAGAATATAATGCATTTTGACAATGAAGTTGTTGGTGCAACTTGGTGGAACTTACTCTGGCAAGGGCACACTGTCCTCCCTAGTGAGAAAAAGTAATTGTTAGGGATGGCAGCCTTTTGTCCATCTGCCTCGATCACCCTATCCCTCCCTGTTTGCCTCACAATTCCCCTTCCTTTGTTTCTTTTTTCGCTAATATACCTGAAGAACTGTTTTTGTCCACTGTTGACTGCTTCCGCAGTACACAGCTGTGTCTGCTTCTGCCTCCCTAACCACCCTCTTTGCCTCCCTATTTTTCAGCAAATATTCTTCCCATTCTTCCACCCCTCACTTTTCTTTAAATTTGTTGAAGGCTTTTTTCTTGCCATTCACCACTTTCCTGACCATTGTCAAGAACCATAGTGGTCTCTTGAACCTGTTCTTTTTTGGTTACCATACTCTGAGATTGGTCCCCTTAATTGCGTCCCCATCTCTCTTCCACACCATCTATGTTGTCTGTCCCTACTAGCGTAATCCTGACCAGCTCCTTCAGTCAGTTGAAGTCTGCCTTTCTAAAATCAAGGACTTCATCTCTCGATTGAGGTTTACCAGACTCAAGGGCCAGTTCAAACCAAAAAGAATTATGGTCCCTGTTCACTAATAGCTTCCTGACTCCCACAGCTCCTACCACCTCTAAGTCAGAGAGCACCACATTCAGAATTGCGGTCTGCTGTGGGGGTTCCTTTCACTATACAAGCTGACAGTTCTGGAATGCATCCAGCAAGACCTAGCTTCTGGTGCTCTTGGCCACTGGAACATCCCAATCAATGTTCAGCAGGTTTATATCATCCACTACCACTACTTCTTCTTAGTTATCCCTTTTTCCAAGTCTTCCCTGTGTGTTCTGTCACTCTCCTCCACTTGCCCTGGTGGTCTATAGATCACCTCCAAGTGCAGTTTCTTGTCTGAGGCTGCTGTGAGTTGCATCCACAGTGGCTTAGTCTTCCCATTACTACCCTGATGCACTTATCTTCGTTCATCTCTATGACCGCTTTGACATAAAGGGCTACTCCTCACCCTCTACCTGTTTCTCTATCCCTACTGAACATCAAATACCCAGGAACCGTCAGTTGTAAGTCATTATTTCCCAAAGCCCGTGTTTCTATTATGGCCACAATGTCCACCTCGGTGGCTGCTATGAGCACCTGGAACTCACTAATTTTGTTACTTAGACCCTTGGCATTAAGGCATACCCCTTCATCTAATCCCTGATTCTGCTTTGCTACTACCCTTGCACTTCCCATATCCTTTCATCCCCTTGTTTTTCTTGGTACTTTCACCCTTTGCATTCCCCCCTCTCCAAAATCTCTTCACCTAGCCCATATGGGCCACAACTTTCTCTGTACCTGCTATGCTGCTACATGCTCCCATATGTTGGGGAGTACTAGCTAGGATGCCCTTTCTTTCCCCCACCCTTGAGGTTCCCATAGACCAAATCCCCCCTCCCAGTCAGTTCAAATGTCTGAAATAGATATTAGACTTCTGCCCTAGTGCACAGGCCTCCTTTCTCATCAGGTGATGTCCATCACCCTCCTGTGCCAGAAGTCTCCCAGTCCCCACAAAGTGGTACTCTTTATCCTTACACCATCTCTTAAGCTATCTATTAAACTTCTCTGTTACCTATCCTTATCCTATCCTACTTCCCCTCCCTGCCCCACACAGGAAGGACTTTGGAAAAGGCCAGAGAGGCTGACTATGCTACCAATCTGACCTCTAATCTACAAAAGTTCCACTTAACCATCTCCACCAACTGATTCTCCAGACCAATAGAGCTGGAGGTGCTGGCACAACTTGTTACTTTCTTCACCATCCTCCCTATCCTGTCTAAATCCCAGATGGCAGATGCCGCAGGAAGGCACCGAAGCTTCCCCCCTCCCATCCATCCCCTCATCATGGCCATCTCTTTCACCCCTAATCCATGAGTCTCCACCACTAAGACCCTCCTGGCAGACTTGCTCACCTTGGGTGCCAACATGTTGCTTTGTCTTTTCCTGTTGACTGTCTTGAAGACCCCTGCCCCACCACAGTCAGATGCCTGAACCTCCTCTAGGGGTGTGAGGCTATTAGCCCTCTGGAAAGTGAGGGCCTGGAGAACCTCCTTGTAGCTAAACCTGCATCATCTCCCCATCCCCCTCACCACCACTCTCCCTAGATTAGTGGGTCTATGGTGGAGTGGGGTGTGTTGAGTGAGTGTTGAGTGGGTGCCTGCTGAGCTGACGACATAGCTGAAATATATCTACCCTTGCTGCCACCAGCTGAGCCTGAAGCATCACCAAGGAAACAATCATGCCTTAATTGTCACATATACTATAATGACTAATCATTAACTAGCACGCTCCTAATGTGCATTGTGCCTTATGTTTTCTGTGGTGAATCCCTTACAGAAATAATTATATGAAATGTTTTCATGCTGTGTACATAAAACTACCCATGTGATATGCATGTTACAAGAGTTCCATGTCATAATAGCGATCGCTATCATGGTGAGTGTATATTGTCAAAAAGCAAGTCAGTGATATATACTTCCAGTTGACTTGACATCTGAAATAAAAAAAAGTGTTTTTGTGGGGGAAGCTGTGCCCCCACACACCCCTCATGGGTGGCTTTGCCCCCTGCACCCCTCTGAATAAGGATTATCAACTCCAGGAGTGTGCATGTCAGGGAGCGGGCAGAATCCTGCATTGCATGAAAAATTAAGTGCCGGAGTGGCAAGCAGTGGCAAAAGTTTTATATACCCGCTCCCAGTCCCGAACCCTGTACCTGTTACACTACAGCTAACCACCCACACCACCACACCACAAGGCTAACTCGGCAGCTGCAGGTACACCCATCCCTCAAAACCCATTTCCTGTCCCTCCCCTTCCCCTCACTATCTCCTCCTTCCTGTAGCCTTACACTACCACAGCAGTTGTGTACAGTCGCTACCCTTGCAGGGTAGCCCTTGAGTATAGCACCCAATATGAGTCACTGTTTTGACTTGGCACCCATATTTGGTCACTATACTCATGGTATGCCTTCTGCAAGCATGATTTAAATGTTAAATTGGAACTGATTGCATGCATGTGGCATGCATGCAGCAAGCAAGTGTGGAAAGCATGCTTTTTATGTTAAATTGGAACAAACTGAGCTGGCCCAGTGGTGCTGAAGACTGAGGCTCTGGTCTCCTTACCTCGTGCAATGCCGGCGACCCATGTTCGGGAAAGAGCACAGACCGCCAGAGGTCGGCAGGGGCAGGGAAGGATTGAGCATTTGATGGACTGCTCTCCTTCTCTGGGGAAGGGGGTCTTCAGCTGTTGGCACCTGGTTGCCCCCTAGTGGAGGCTGGGGGACACAGCTGCCATGCTGCAGACATGGGAGGAGTCGGGGCAGATGCTTGGAGAGGAGCACGTGCACTCTGCAGGTGTCATTGCATGCCCTGACCCCTAGTGGAATGAAAAAGGAAAAACACTAGTCGCAGCAGTGTGATGAAGGGCACCTTGTAGACTCCGCTCCTGGCCAGCCACGGCACTGGTCCCTTGAATCTGGTCTTTGGTGAGGTGTTGGGGAACCCTGCCAGCTCCACCAGGGGGGTAAGCCCTGGGGCCGGGTCAGTGCCAGATGGGGGATGTGGCTGGGGGTACCCTCTGGATGTAGCCCAGCAGCAAAAATTAATAGCTGCAAAAAAAAAAATTGGAACAGACTGTATGCATGTTGCATAAGTGCAAAAAGCAAGTGGTCACTGATAACTGAACATGTAAATGTTAAGTGACTTGATCAAGATTACACATTATACAAGTGGGGGTTGATGAGATTCAAACCCAGGTCTTCAGGTTTGCAGTTCAATGCTTTTAACCACTAAACTATACTGCCTGCATACATATGGCTTGCTTTTACTTCAATACAAATCTGCATACATCTGCATGCATGCGGCATGCTTATAGCCACTAATATACTTTTTAGTTTTCTTGTCCTCCACACATCTGAGCTGCACAGCTGAACTGTAGAACACATACCAATGAAAACACATGTGGTTCTTCTCACCCTCAATACATACACTTACCCACAAAACTACTTAATTACTTCTGTCTGGCCTATACTCCTAATATTTTCTCTCCATAGTTTTGAATGCTTCCATGCAAACAGACTTTAAGGGGCAATAGCTCAACATCCACCCACATGGCCAGTTCCCCCTATGCACACACACTGTAGCAGGTGCTGCCACGCTGCTACAGACAACCCACCAAGTATAGATATAAGTCAAGAGTCTCTTACCTGAGTAATAGGGAGCCAGAGTACTATGCAGCCAGAGGCAGGAGTCTTTAAGAGATGATGTCCATGAGTCAGAGTGCTGCAGTGTACCCTCTTTAAATGAATGGAGTTATTTTTTATTACTATTTTATACATTATGATGATGAGTTGGAGAATAATGAAGGCTACTGTTCTACAAAGAAGGCCCTTGTTAGTCGAGCGGTGGCCTTTATTAATCTCCAAGTCTCTATCAATAATGTATAAAATAGTAATAAAATAAAAAAATACTCTCATTCATTTCAATGGGGCACACCCCTGCTCTCTCCCTTGCCCTATGTCATAATGTGACTGAGCATGGGTGTGTGGAGGTCAGTTTCACTTCAGGGAGCATAAGCCTGACTTTCGTGGGGATCTAATAGTCTGTGTATACCATGCCACTCAACTGTCCCTGAATGCAAGAGACGGCCCTCATTTTACCCTTGAAAACTGCTCTTCCCCTCTTCCATCCCTCATGGAAAACATGCTGCTCTCACAGAGGATATCCTGTAACTTTAGACTTTATGGCAGGGGCACCATTTCAGATTCCAGTGGGGTGGGGGATCCAATAACCAGTGGAGGCCAGGTACTAGTTAGTCCCTAGGCAGCAAGCTCTAGAATGTCTGGAATGTCTCGAAAATGTAAAACGTATTTGTTGTGATGGAAAAGTGATATGCAAATAAGGAAAAATTTAAATATATAAAATTCATCTGTCTATACCAGTGCATCAGATTTGTGTTTAAACCCACCTAGTTACTAACCAATTTTGTCTGGCTAATGTTCTAACCCCCCCTCCCAAAAAACTGTGTCCCATTTTCTCTCTCCAACTCCATCCCATTCAGTACCCATCCCATATGGGTTGTGAAGCCACCCAAAGGTGCAGAAACATGAAAAACACATCAATATTTCAGTCCTTCCTCCTTCTCCACTGTGTGATCCTGAGCAAGTCACTTAACTTCCTTGTGCTCCCAGGTCGCATCTGGAAAAAAGCTTCGGCTTAGTGTGCTACTCCTGGTTAAACAATGTTCCCTTCCCTTCCTTTTCCAATCCTCCGTAATAAAATTATTTACTTTTACTTACCAGGCCATCTGGCCAGAACCTGCGGGCTAGCCCAGTGTGCCACCAGCCCAGTTTTCAGTCCACTCATCCTACATCCTTCTGCCAGAATCTGGATTCTAGAACTGATCACTCAGGTCCCCAGCATGGTCTGTGACCAAGTCTCCTCACCAACTGAACCCACCTGACCTGTGTTTCTTGCTTCTTGCTTGGCTGCTGCTGTGGCTGCTGCCGCATTGCACTGATCAAAGCCTATGAAGGCTGCCCACACCACTGTCACTGCTGCTGCATGGCCTAGCTTGCTGCTGCGGGGGGCCTGCACTGTGTTTTTTTTTTTGCAAGGCTAGCCTAATAGAGTAAGTAGGTAGCCTAGTCTCAAGTTAGCTTCTAGCTCACCCCAGCCCCTTCAGCCACCAAGGAAGACCTAGGCTCACTAAGAGTAGACCAGCAAAAATATGCCACCACAACACTGCTATTGAGAGTTCAGTGCTCACCAGCTCCTCGAAGCTGTAGTGTGCAGCCTGTCTACTCTGTGGTGAGAAAGACAGCATTCCACTCGCGTGACTCATGTGATCTTGCTTAGCTGGAGCTTCTCCACATCACATGTGATGGCACCACCACTAATAGGTGGAGAGAGTGGACAACACAATACAGACACAGTTGAGTCAGGAGTGCACCTGCAGTATAAGTGCAACACAGGCCAGGGGGCACTTATTGTGCAAAAGATTAAATCCAAATTTAATGCCATTATTGCCATACCATAAGCACAACATAGGCATAAATGTGGGGGGGGAAGGGAAACTACTTCCCTCTGCCCTACCTAAATGGCACCCCTGCTTCATGGTAGAAATTAATTCTCAGGGGTTAACATCAGTACAAGTAAATACAATGGTTTCCACTGTGTTCTGAGGTACTGTATCTCCATGTTTCAGGATGTACTGTATCTCCATGTTTCAGGATGTGTCCTGATTATCGTGAGGGTTAGTGTCCCCCATTCTGAATGTCCATGTCCCTCATTTTATTGACAAAATGTAAGGTATGGTCCATACTTCCAAGACCCTACTCAGCACAAAGAGTGCTGAGCATGGTCATAGTGTATTTGCTCCATACAGAATGACAAAGAGAAAGTAAGAGAACCGTAACAGTCATGGAAAAACACATACGTAGCACTAAATATGCATATGGGGATTTTCATGGCCCAAAACAACACAGAGGCTCCTTTTCACACATCTGGAATGGAGATGTTGGCTGACTATATCCTAGGCATTTAATGTAGTAAGCAAACAATACTTTACCAATTAATGGCAATTTAATGACAAAAATCAAAAGCCATTAAATAACTTGCAAAAGGATCAGAATTAATGAGTTTACCTCATGTTAATGGTAAATCAATGAAAAGGGTATTTTAATGGCTCTAATTGATAGCAATTTTAAGAGAATTAGAAACTGATATGTCTTTTAGATGAGATTTGCACCAGCTTAGTTGCTGCACACGTGGCAAGTGTGCAACATGTGAACCTGATGTGATTTTTAAATGATGCTCACACCAGCTTAACTGCTGCACTCATGTCAAGTGTGCAACATGCAAACCTGATGTGATTTTTAGAAGATGTCTACACCAGCTTACCTGCTTCACACATGTCAAGCTTGCAGCATGGGAACCTGATGTGCTTTTTAGATCTGGTTCACTTTGTGTGTGCAAACTGCATGCAAACATTGCACAAATTAAGCATGTGGCATGCATTCTGCATGTACACAGCACACATATTTCTGTAAGGGATGGTTTGAATAAGTGTTACTTTGCTATGTGCTATTTTATATTCCTGCCAATCACCATCAGCAGTGGCTACAATTGTCCAATGCACTCTTCTGTATATCCCTGTGTTATGTAAATGCCTATTTCTGCACATTTTATTGATCACTATTTCATTGAACTATATGCTATTTGTTATGGCTGTAGCATATTGTATTTATTTTACTTTTTGCTATTTTGTTGTTAATGTATGCATTGTTTCTACATATACTGTTCCTACCAGGACACCTCTCGAAATGTGTTGTAGTCCTCTCATGGTAAATCTTAAAAAAAAAAATGTGAAGTCCCATTGCCAAAGGTGCTACTTGTATTAAAGGTACACAGCAGGGTAGTGGAAAAAGGGACTACTGTTTGCAGAAACTCCAATACAGCAAATTTCCTAAGTGTGAGTCTGAGGCTAAATCAGCAGAAATGGAAATCAGAATTCAAGGGTAGAACTATACATGAGAAATGGGAGGCATTGATGAACAGACATCTATCTCTGGAGGATAAATTTATTCCATGAGGACTAAATACAATAAAAAAGGTACAGAAAACACTTTGGAACCAGAAAAGTTGACTAGGGCACTTGTTATATAAAACATGGCTAAAGGTCTGTAAAAAGAAAATAAGGGAACAGAAAAAAAGGATGAAGAAAGTGTACAGTTTTACAAATGCTCATGGGAAACAAAGATGATGTTAGGTATATAAGGCCACAGCATAAAACATCTAGGACTGTAGATCCACTGATTCAGGGTGTCATAACAATTAGCAATGAATATGAGATGGCAGGGGTACTCAGTAAGTATTTCTGTTCTGTATTTAGAGCAGGGGATCCTACTGCAGCACTCGACAATGCTATAAATACATAGTATGTGCAGTAAGAGAAATTAATGCTGACTTTAAAAGATTAAAACTTGAACAGCTTGATATAAATAAATTCCCAGAGCCTGATAATCTTCACCCAAGTGTTTCAAGGAATTGGCGGAGGCCCTGGCTGGGCCCATTGCCAATATTTTCAGACATACACTGGAGCTGGGCATGGTGCCAAAGAATTTGAGGAATGCCATTGTTATACCAAGCCACAAGAAGGGTAAAAGAAAGGACACAAATAATTACAAGCTGTAAGTTTGACCTCAGTGGTGGGGGAAAATCCTATTGGCATAATTAAAGAAGATATTCAACTATTTCTAAAAACAAATACATTTGAGGGCAATACTCAGCATGATTTTAGCACAGGAAGATCTTGCCTTATAAACTTGGTAGAATTTTGAGGCCAGCCAGTAAAGGTTTTGATAATGGGTTGCCAGTGAATGTACTATATCTGGACCTAAGCAAAGCATTTGACATGGCTCCTCATTATAGTAGACAGGCGTAAACAAACTTGCATTAAGGAATATTACATTAACTGGATTTTAGGCTGGCATTTTGGCAGTAGACAGAGCAGCAAGGTAACAGGTGGAGTACCACAGAGCTTGATATTGAAGAAACTGCTGATTAAGCATTACATAATGGGCAAATATTGCCATGGTTAGGTATCTGTGTTTGCTGATGTCACCAAAATAGGTAACATAGTGAAATCCCAGAATCAGATTGGGTCATTCCAGACTAATATTGACATACAGGTATTGGCAAATTAGGCAATCAAAATGTCATTTAACATGAATAAATGTGCTATGCTGCACTTGGGTAAGAGAAATGAAAGTGCTACATATTTTATGAACTGAAAGGCATTAAAGAGCTAGTTTACCCAAGTGCTTTCTATTAAACACTGGCATGCCATCCCAATGTTAAATGGTCTACTTTTCATAATTACTGCTTTATTTTATCATTATATTTAAAACAGAAGCATGTTTTATTAATTTTTTTAAAAGCATCATATGAGTTTGTCTGTCTGACACCATTCTGTGCAGCGTGTGGCTGGGGTGATGATGTGCGAAGAAGCATGTCATACTTCTCTGTCACAGCTGTGAAGGTGTCCAACTCGTACTACAAACTGACACTGCAGTTATCTTGTATCAGATGCTGTTCATTGTTGGGCTGAAACTGTGCACATCCTGTTTTTAAAATATATAGAATCCTGTGTGCCTTCTTTCTTTCTTTTATTTTTTTTTTTGAAACTCAGCTTTATTCCATATTATGACACAGCATCTGTTCATACAAATATGCAAATATATATGTAAGACGCCTCTTGCCTATGTAACATTTCAGTTCATAAATCCTTAGATAAGCATTACACCAAACCTATATTTCAAGAAGATAGGTCCCTGCCCATTTAAGATTAAATAGGCAGAAGGTGAGAAGAGGAAGGAAAAAAACCTTGTGAGGGGCAAGTTATGGGCAGACACCAAAAAGCATCAGTTGCGAAAGATGTATTTGTGTTACAGCACTGACAAGAGGACAATTTAAACTGAGATATGCTGAAACTAACAAGTATAAATAGGACTCAACACTAATACATAGCCCAACTGTGAGTCCTCTCAAAACAGTTGAGAAGAAAAACTTGAGGAGAATCAACAAGAAAAGATCTATAATGGGTCCAAACTATTGGCTGTGTGTCCCTCCCCGCCCCTCAAGTCCTTTATATCATCAGTCGTCTTGTACTAAATCCAGAATCTTGGTCACCTCAATGCCTGCCTCAGACCAGGCCTGCTTCTATATCTGTACAGGGTTAGGAAAAGAAAAATGTCTGCCTCTCCCCAACATTTTAGGGTAGGGCAGGGATATTCAATGGTCAAAAACAGCTACAATCCAGTCCATAAACCTCTAGGAGTCTGTCTCTGTTGTCTATAACTGATTATCCCACTTCCCCCCTCTCCAGCAGCCAGGTTTCCCAACCTCTCCATCAGTCAGTGTGCTTCTCCATCTGAAGCCAGAGTTTAGCAGTCAAGGTCTCCATCATAAGCACGTCTTTAACCCTCCTGACCTACTACTCCATCTTGGGTGGTTCTGGTTGCAACCAATGCACAGTAATACATTTTAGAGCTACCACTATCAAGGTCAACAAAACTCTGCATGTATCTCCTTCTCTGGTGTGTGACTGTGGGAATAAATAAGACCCAGTCCTCAAAAGTTAGTAGGATGGAGACCCCAGTTATATTTAAAACTGCATCTTGTATCTGATCCCAGAATTCTGTTAAAATGGGGCAACCCTAGCTGTGTGGCTTCATGGTAGTACTTATAGCTTTTGTGCCCAGTATAGATACTGTGAATATGTTGATATGTTGGAATGTTTTTTCCCTGGTGTCCACTGGTCCCACCCACTTTTTGTACATTTAAATCTCACTGCTAGTTCACCTACCCACTGGAACTGTTCCCTGTATCACTCTGTAGATCCAACAGTCCACCACAGGCCAATGCAGTATGACCCCAATGTGCCAAACCACCCCTGGTGACTGACACACCCTCTGCTCACTTCCATGGCTAGCCGCTGAATAACAGGTCATGATTCCATGGCTAGTTACCAAATAACAAGTCATGACTGCATACCTACTGTAATCAACTGAGTTCAGTAGGTGTGCGATTATGACCTGTCAATTGGTGACCGGCCATGGAGGTGAGCGGAGGGTCTATACAGGTCACTGGGGAAGGTTGCAATGGAGACTGATCGATTTATTGGGGTGTTGGACCAGGGGAGTGGAGAGGAAAGGTCATGCAGGTGGGAGGCAGTGGAGTTCCAAAACCTACAGGGAGTGGGTGGGTGGGGCAATTGAACAATAGAGAAAATCTTTTCAAACATATTGGGGAGTGTTTGAGGGAAACACTGACCACCAGAGAAAATATTCACAAATATTGGGAGGGTGTTTGGTGGAGGGGGGACCATTACTTACCAGGAGAAATGTACACACATATGGGTGGGACCTTTACACAGCAGAGCAACATGTTCACAATATGGCAAGGGCACTAGCCAAAAGGGAAAATGTTCTTACATATCAAGGTTGACAGGGAGGGCTCAACTCTTGCCATTCAAATTGCAGTCACCCACATAGTCTTCATGGTTCACAGTCTCTCTGTACACATGCAAAAGAAAAAAAAAGTTATTTCTCTGTGCTGTTATTCTAATGCACAAATTTATTTTACATTCACTGTCCACTGATTACATCTGAGATATTCAAATGTCCTGTCAGTATTCAAATAGTAACCAACAGCAGTCTGTTTACCTTCCACAGTGTTCACTTCTGTCTCAGATTCACAGAGCATGTGTACTCGGTTCTTTTAAGAATTCACACTAGATCCTAATTTACAATCACTACAAACTGGACTAGCTGTCCCACACAGAATTAACCACAAGATTTGAACCAGTTATTGACTCCAATAAAAGTGGGTGAAACAACAAAGTACACTAGCTCTTTAAAGGATATCTAAACAGTATTTTTCTGGAGTGCACCTTTCACAAAACCTTCCCGTGCAAGTGAAGCCCAAAGGGAGTACTTTTAAGTAATATAAGCAGGTACCTTAAAATCATTGATTTTAAATGGCTTCAGCAAGTTTTTTTTCAAAGTCAGAAGCAGGAAATATTTTAAGCTGACTGCACCAATGGGATCCTGTGACTGCACTGTACGTAAAATGGGATGATGTAATTGAAGTAAATTGTCAAATATGTTGTAATGAAATGCTATGGAGCCTTATATTTAATGCCTTATGTTTACTTAGTCATCTGTATTCATAACTAACTTGTACCTAAGGGACTAATGTACAAGTAAAATATTAATACAGATGACCAGGAAAGCATAAAGCACTGAGTTTAGGCATTATATATTAGGCTCCACAGAGTTTCTTTAAAACAGACTAGATGACTCACTTTAGTGATATCATTCCATATCACATACAGTATAGTCAAAGGATCTGATTGTCACAGTCAAGTTAAAATATTTCCTGATTGTCAACTTTGAAAACAACGTGTTGAAGCCATATACGATCAGCATTTTTATGGTACCTACTTATGTTATTTAAAAATACTCCCTTTCTGCTACTCTTGCATGGGAGGATTTTAGGAGAGGAGCAATTCAGAAAAAAAATGCTGTTTAGGTATCCTTTAAGAGCAGCTGACAAAAAGGGAGATCGAGGGGTTATCTTATCAAATAAAATAAAAGCGAACATAAACTCTGTTATTTACATTTTTTAATATATACTATAATTATAAATTTTGGCACGTAAAAACTCTGTTGAATCACTGAAGTGTATTGTTTTGTGTGTTTATTTTGAAATAGTCTTATGTTTTCCTTATTTAGAGCCCCATATTAATGTAGCCTTTTCCTTGCACTCAGTGCCATATTCATTTTTTAATTATTTAGCAGTTCCAGAACCCGATGACATCAGTTGAGCTGAAGACTACAGTGAAGCTGAAGCCAGTGGCAGTTGAAGTCACTGGATTCTGCTTCATTGTAGTCTCAGGGTCAACTGATATCACTGGGTTTTGTAACTGCCAAATAATTAAAAATACAGTAATACTGGCCAAAATAAGGCTGCAGTATTATAGTGTCCTAAATAAGGAATACATTTAAGCATTTCAAAACAAACACATGAAACAGTACATCGGGGTGATTAAACGCACTTCACACATTCCTAAAATTAGAATTGCATTAATGAATGTAAACCACAAACAAACAAAGAAAACAGATTGCATTCCCTTTAAACATAAAAGCCAAGAGTTGGCCCATCAATGCAGTGGTTGCACTGCCACTCATGGAGCTGGCGACTTATATTTGGAAATGAGGCAGCGTTATCTTGGGGCCAGCTGGAAAGAGGAGAATTGAGCATCACAGAGAATGCTCTCCTCCTCTGTGGGTGGAAGTCAGTCAGTCAGCTATGTTGCTATTCCACCACTTGGGGGACCACAGGTTGCAGTGCAACCAGAGTGGCTTAGGGAAGATGAGACACAGGACGGTGCTGTGCTGTGCCTGCTTCCATGTGTATGCATACCCATTCATATCACCTGTGTCCCAGGGTTAGGACAGGGCTGAGGAGGTTGGCATGATGGGGCCTAGCTGGAGAGAATGAGTCAAAAACAAATTAGTGAGGTAACTAGGAAATGCATTCAAATTCTGCCCAGTATTAGGAGAAGCTTTGTGAGCAGAGTACAAGAGTGGAAAGGATCCACAGGAGAGTATCATGGCCACTAAGGGGACTACATGTGACTTATGTGGAGAGGTTGGCAGGCTTGGAACTCTTCTCCTTCAAAAGGAGAACAAGGAGAGGGATATGATAACAGTTTTCAAGTCAATTAGAGACCCAGCTCTTATGGACAGCTTGACTTTGCAGTTAAATAATAGTGAGTTATGAACAAGGGGGATACATATTTCAATTAATCAGGAGAGAATTAAATACAGGATAAAGTATTGGGTTTTGTGTGTAACAAGAAGTTTACACACACCCTCAGTGTTAGATGCTCTCACAAACCCCTCGAGCCTTGCTCTCTGGGTTTATGTAGCATCTAACCCCGAAGGTGTGTGTGAACTTTGAGTTTAAGCACACTTTCCCATATTTTATTTTATATAATTGCTGGTTTCCCTTTTTCACCTCAGCAATTATATAAAATAAAGATGTTCCGGTGCTGCCACGATTCGGCTTGGTTTTTGTCAGGTGCCTATATTTGAATCAGCCACAGTTTTAAAATGTTTTCTTTTTTTTAAGCACGGTTCCAATGTTTCCATTGATCAACATGCTTAAAAAAATAACTTACCACCGGGTTCTTCACGTGGTGCCATTTCGGGTGAGACGGAAGTGGTGAATGGTCAGGAATGGTCGAGCTGCAGCGTGCACATGTGCAGAGTGAGAGAAACTGTGCACGTGTTTGCCATTATAAACACTCCTTTATAATGGCAAATTGTGCCATGGTTTTCCTATTGGATAAAGGAGAACCCAGTTATGAAAGCAGTTCTTCATGCAGTGGGTGATAGAGGCATGGAATGTCTTTCCTTAATCTGTAAAAAAACTGCAACAATTGGGATTGTAAAACACAACTCAGTAGACACCCGAGGGTGGGCAATATTGCGAGTGATTACTACTGAATTATGGGGAAAGGTCATAATGAGCAATACCAGACTGCTTCCATCTGCTTATTTTATGTTTGCTGAAGAAATTGTCTAAATATTTTTCAAAATTAAATATGTATAAAAATGATTACAAAAGAAAGAATCTTAAAATCACATTGTTAAATCAACTCACAGGACCTCCTTGTGAATGAGCTTGCTCAATGGAGTTTTCCTGCAATAAACTTGAACTTGAACTAATACAATTACTATACTGTAGAATAGACAAAAGCCACGTAAATCAAATTTAGCGCTACCGCAGCTGTTGCAATTATGAGGTATTTTAATCTTCGCATATCTGCTCCGAATCTGAAAAGCACTTCTGTCACACAGCCTTTATTAATACCCTATTCCGCAACTACTGTATTCACTACTAATTGAGGTTACTTCAGTTCAAGAACTGTCTAATGTGCCGGTAATCACTGTCAATCACAGGTACTTAATTGTGGTGCCATTTTTTCAACCAGTGACAAGTACTGTACTGTAATTTACAGATCCAGTGTAAACTACATTTAAACTGATTGTTTCTGTATCTTGTTCTCTATGCTGCTCAGCTCTCCTTTGTGCTGTGTAACTGTCCTACTGACTACTCATAGTTCATGATGTCTCTCCTGAAGTGGTTGGACCAAGAAAAGGCACAGAAAAGTCCATTTACTAGCGTTGAGGATCTAAAGGCAGTTGATCTTACTGCATCTGTATCTACACCTGTCACGGAGTGCTGTCACTGAGTTGCAATGTCATTCTCCCCCTGCCAAAAAGACACGCTCCACATACAATGTTTATACAGTGGAACAGAGATTTGATGCTGGAAAGTATGTCTTGGAAAATGGCGTAATGAAATCAGTTCATTATTTTAAGTCCAAGTATGGTATCGATGTAAACGAGAGTACTGTCAGAAAATTTTAAATCTGACTACTTGTGTAAACAATAACCACCCCTTTTTCTTTCAGGTACCAGTACCTTGCCTGGAGATGGGATGAAGTTGCAGCTGGATACAGCTCTTATTTTTTTTTTTTAACTGTTTTTGTCTGTCTTTAATAAACATTGATACAGTATTCCCCCTGTCTGTGTTGTGGTCCATATGTGACTAGAGTAGAATGAAGGAGGATCTCGTGGTAGATGGTTTCATAGCAACCGACAACCAGGTTTCATAGTAACCGAGGTCAAGATCAGTGGGAACAGTAACTGTTTTGTGGAGTTTGGGGGTACAGACGAGGTGAGATGGTGAGCTGTGGTGTACAAGGAAAGAAAAGAAAGGAAAGAAAGAGACCAAGATATGATAAGAAAATGAGTGAAACCAAAAGAAAAGCACTAGCATGGGAGTGGTGAGACAGCAGCATGGCTGTAAGTACAAAAAAACCAAAAATAAAATGCAGCCATAGTGAGCTGTAGCTGAAAACAGCTTAAGCACATGTTTAGGAGAAGGACATGGTTAGAGGTTGTGTTTAGCAGCAGGGGGACTTAGGTTAGGGTTGTAGCAGACAGTTTTAGCAGTGGGTGATTGTGCAAGCAAGTACCGGGTAAGCATTAACAACAGCGTTCTGGGATGCTGATTATTTTCATGGTTCTTTTTACTTTGCGGTACTGACCTTTTCAGCGAACATAGCCAAATAAAAAGAACCGCGGATATGTCTTATTCTACAGTATGTATATTGTTGTACACCATTCAGTTCTGAAACCTATCTCCAAATAACAAGGAAAGCAGTATATTAACATTTCTTAGTAGCACTTAGTAACCAAATCGCAGTTGATAAATGGTGAAGCTCACAAATGTGATTCACCCAACAAGAGAAGTATGTCAATATGATACTTATCCCCACAAAGGGTGTGAATACATAATGGTGTTAAGAAATGTTTGTAAGAAGAGGTATCACAGCTGAGTGAATTTGGAAGAACAAATAAGCAATTTATTTCACAGAATATGTACAGTTCAATTTATTTGCCTCACCTGTCAGGTGGCAAAACTGGAGGAAAAGCCATTAAAGCATTAAAAGTACAAAAAAAGACCATACTCTTCTTTAGCCTCTTACAGAAGAGGAAAGTTTCACCTTTTGTCATCAGAAATGATCAAAGACATAACCTAGAACAGGTGGAGAAATTCAAATACCTTGGGTCTGATTTTCAAAGCATGGTGCAGGGCTTGCACCAACACTCTTGATCTAGCAGTGTGCCGAACCTCTTTGCTGCAATTGCACTGGATTCTCGAATCTTGGGCACAGTTGTGACAGTTTCCAGGTTTTATGGCAGCTTGCTCAAAATATCTGGCATACACTCCAGAAAACAGCCCCAAGGAAATGCTTCAAGCTGGACCGGAAAAAGTTGGTCTAACTTGTGGCACCTGTCGCACGAGTTGAAACTCCCGGAGCTGGCTGGGTGACTGCTGCTAGCTGTATGCGAAATATTTTCAGCACACTCTGGGCCTTGCTGCAATCAGGGACTTTGAAGATCTAGCCCCTTATCTTTTGCACCCTATGTTGATAGTTTGGTGGCTATAGTTAATAGAAGACTGGGCACCCTGTACTGGAAGATGAACAATCTCACTGGGGATGCTAGATGCCTTATTGTGGCCCGCTTCATTCTCTCCCTTATAGATTATGGGCTCCCTATCTACACAGCTGCCTGTGACACAGTGCTAAACAGAGTAAAGCTGATCTGTAGTAAGGCATGCCACTCTGTGCTTGGTGCAGATAACCGTACTCATAGTTTCATAGTTTAGGTACGAGTCTAGAGGTAAATATCAGCAGTGTCAGTGGCTCAGTAGGTAGCACACTCGCCTCTGAGGCCAGGAGATCAGAGGGCTGTGGGTTCAGTTCTCACATCTGGCACTTGGGTTAATATCCCAGTACTGACACTTGTAACACGGCACTGGGTAAAGTAGTGGAAGGCACAAAGTAGTAGAACAGGGAGGGGCTGTGGACATGGCCTACCTAGACTTTAGCAAGGCATTTGACACAGTCCCACACAAAAGATTAATAGTCAAATTAACCAGCCTGGGAGTGGGACCCAGGGTGGTAGCCTGGGTAAAACATTGGCTGCACAACAGGACACAGAAGGTAATTGTAAATGGAGTCCACTCTGAAGAAAGAGGGGTTACTAGTGGGGTACCGCAGGGTTCAGTATTGGGTCCAGTCCTTTTTAATGTCTTCATCAGTGACATTGCAGAGGGACTGGAAGGAAAAGTATGCCTTTTTGCAGATGACACAAAGATCTGCAACAGGGTTGATACACAAGGAGATGTGGAAAGGATGAAAAGGGACTTGGCAAGGTTGGAGGAATGGTCAGAAGTATGGCAGCTAGGATTCAATGCAAAGAAGTGCAAAATAATGCACCTGGGAAACAAGAACCCAGGGGAAGGATACACAATGGGTGGGGAGGTAGTAACAACAACAAAAAAGGAAAGGGACCTGGGGGTAATCATATCAGATGACCTTAAGATTAGCAATCAATGTGGGAAGGCAGTAGGGAAGGTTGGGGTATACTGGGATGTATAGGGAGAGGCATCAGCAGCAGAAAACAGGAAGTTGTTATCCCTCTGTACAGACAGTTAGTGAGACCCCATCTGGAGTACTGTGTCCAGTTCTGGAGACCTCATCTCCACAAGGACATAGACAGGATAGAGGTAGTCCAGAGGAGGGCAACTAAAATGGTGCAGGGTCTGCAAGAGAAGCCGGATGAGGAGAGACTAAAGAGTTTAATATGTATACCCTTGAGGAAAGAAGGGAGAGGGGGGACATGATAGAAACTTTTAAGTTCCTCAGTGGAATCAACAAAGTCCAAGAGGGTAGCATCTTTCAGAAAAAGAGACTTACAAAAACAAGGGGACACAATTTAAAGATAGAAGGAGGGCGGTTCAGGGGCAATGTGAGGAAGTATTATTTCACAGAGAGGGTAGTGGATGCATGGAACAGCCTTCCTGAGGAGGTTGTGGGGTCTAAAACTGTGGGAGATTTCAAGAATGCATGGGACAGACATAAGGCAATTCTTGTGGGGGTAGGAAGAAATAGGCTGTTGGTTAACTAGGATCTGCGGCCTATCCTGTAGGTAGGGAAATGGGCAGACTAGATGGGCCAAGCGGTCCTTATCTGCCGTCAAAGTCTATGTTTCTATGTTTCTATTACCTCCCAGCACGTATGTTCTATTTTCTCTCTGCCAGGACTACAAAGTGTGGTGCATACACTACAAGTCTCAGAAGGCGTTGCACCACAACTTCACAGAGCTAAGTACTTGATTAAGAGCAGGTGCAGGAGAGTGATTGCCTGCATAAAAGAGGGCTCAAAAAATTGCTTGTGTCTCAGTACCTGATTAGCAACAGACCTGGAGCCTGGCTAGAGAACATTTACAGAAGGATTTTACTTTGGAAAGAGAGAACTCTGAATCAACTGACTGCCTGGTTTGGAACTTTTGTTTGGCTTTCAACAACAAATTGGATTTTTACTTTGGAAAGAGAGAACTCTGAATCAACTGACTGCCTGGTTTGGAACCTTTTATTTAGCCTGCAAGAATGAATTGAATTCTGACTTTGGACTGGCTGAAAACCTGAGACTGGTAAATAATTTTCCTTTGAAACTTAGAACAAGAGACTCTGTGCTAATTTTGTTTGTATGTCCCAGGAAACAGCTTAGCTACCTGGGTTATAGAGAGGGAACAAAAGTTCACTGTGTAGTTAGTGCTCAACAAAGAGCTAGGTATTATTTTCTGTTGTTTTATTTTCAACCTGTGTTATGTTTGAATGCACCTCTCACAGTAATCTTACCAATAAATGCACAATCAGTCTGCTGTGTTAAGCTGCACATCATGGGCTATGATAAAAAGTGTTTATATCCCCACCTACAAGATCCCAGGGTAACACCCCCCCCCTTGTGTTACAGTGGTGGAGAATACAGCCAAAGGTTGTGGGGATAACAACACTAAAACACTGAAGCAGCTATGGAGAGCCTATTGCAGCAGCTTGTACAAGCAAATCTGGCCCAGCAAACCACAAACCAGCAGCAGAAAGAGACTAATAGACTGCTGCTGGAAGAGCAGCGGAGGGGACAGCAAATGTTGAGCTTAGAGCTACAGCGGCTTGCTGCAGAGATGGCCAAAGGGAAGGAAGCCTGAACAACAGGTGTATCTTCCATTGTAGCTGGGCACTTCCTGCAGAAGATGATAGCCAGTGATGATGTGGAAGCCTATCTGAAAACCTTTGAAAGGACTGCAAGCCGAGAAGGATGGCCTCAAAATAAGTGGGCTGGCATTCTGGCCCCCTTCCTCAGTGGTGATGCACAGAAGGCATATTATGACCTTGAACCAGGGGATGCTGAAGACTATGATAAGCTAAAAAAAGGAATCCTTGCATGCCTAGGGGTAACAACTGCAGTGAGAGCTCAGTGATTTCATTCCTGGTCATTTCAACCAGAGACACCTCCCCGCTCACAGATGTTTGATCTGATCCACTTAGCTTGAAAATGGCTACAACCTGAAGTCCTGATGTCCACTGCAGTAGTGGAAAGAGTGGTAGTGGATCACTTTATCAGAACCCTACCCTATGATTTAAAAAGAACCGTCAGTCAAGGTAACCCTAGTACTGCAGAGGGGCTGGTAGACCTTGTGGAAAGATATTATGCTACCACCGAACTTTTAAAGACTACCAGACCTGAAAGGATCAGTCTGGATAAGAGATCTCATCAAGAACAAGATAAGAGAGTCATCCATCGCACAACCCAGATGGAAGGGTGAGAAGGGGCCAGGGGACCAGAAAACTACAGTACCCATGGAGGGCATCAGGACACGTTTAAAGTAAGAAAAGGAGTAATGAACCGAGATACCAGAACCTGTTTCATATGTGGAGAACCAGGACACATTTCTTGGAACTGTCCTAAGAAAGATGAGCTAATGCAAATAGAGGCAAACCTGTCCAAACAGTGTAATATCATTACTGTTCTCCTGGGGAATCATAGTCAGCCTCCTCGTATCAGTCCAGTACAAGTCCAGAACCAGGAAGTGGACGCCTTGCTGGACTCTGGCAGTATGGTGACACTAGTCAAACCCTCTTTAGTACCCCTCAGCCAAGTGAGTGACAACAACTCCATTTCCATCACGTGCATCCATGGGGACACCAAGATGTATCCCACAGTCCACCTTGAAATAAAAACAAAGGAAGGTGTATTTTCTGGAGCAGTGGGAGTGGTGAAGCAGTTGCCTTTCCCCGTGTTGTTAGGATGTGACTGTCCGTTCTTCCAAAGACTCTGGAACCAAGGAAAAGATGAAGACAAAGAGGAGGATAAAGGCCATGACACCATAGGTAAAGATAAAGATAAAGAGGAAGGCAAAGACAATGAGGACGATAAGGCGTATGCAGTGTCTGACAAACTTGAAGAAAAAAATGTTCCGTCAACGACACAAGTCTTCATGGGAGAAGACAATGATGAAGAGGACAGAGGAGCAGATTTCATAGAAGACACTCCAGAGGACCTAGAAGAGGACAATCTCTTCACACCAGAAGGCGCACCACATAGAGGAAAATTTGGGACAGCACAACTCGAAGACCCCACACTCCAGTATGCCAGAGGAGATGTGAAAGTGGTGGATGGGAGGCCCTTCAACCATGACCAAACCCTCTCCTACCCACACTTTGCTATGAACAACAACTTGCTGTATCGAGTACACACAAACAGCCAACAAACTGACAAAGCAGCTACTCATGCCCCAGCCCTTCCTGTGCACCGTATTGCATTTGGCCCATAGCCACCTCTTGAGAGGACACCTGGGAATGGATAAGACAAAAGAGAGACTGTTGAGTCATTCTTTTGGCTGGGGGTCCATGCTGAGGTGGAACGATATTGTCGCTCCTGTCCAGAGTGCCAACAGAGAGCTCCACAACCCTCTTTCCGAGAACCACTAGTTCCCCTGCCAATCATCGAAACACCATTTGAGCATATTGCCATGGACCTGGTAGGACCCTTGGTGAAGTCTGCGAAAGGGTTTCAGTATATTCTGATAGTAGTGGATTATGCTACCAGATACCTGGAAGCCATTTCCCTGTGGAACATGGCCACCAAAAACATCACCCGAGAACTAGTACAGATGTTTTCTCGAGTCGGGATTCCTTAGGAGCTCCTTATGGACCAAGGAACACCCTTCATGTTCAGAGTAATGAAGGACTTGTGCAAGCTCCTGCAGATCAAGCCGCTGTGCACGTCCGTGTATCATCTGCAAACAGATGGGCTCATTGAGAGATTCAATAAGACATTAAAGAGTATGATAAAGAAAACCATGGAGACAGATTTAATGTTTGCCATCCATGAAGTGCCCCAGGCATCCACCGGATTTTCCCCGTTTGAATTGCTGTATGCCTACTGCCCACAAGGTCTCCTAGACATAGTGAAAGAGACATAGAAGCATCAACCCTGCCCCCACCAAACCATCATTGAGCATGTGGAAGGAATGAGAGAGCGCATTAATGCCATAATGCCCATTGTGAAGGAACATATGTAAAAGGCCCAAGAAGCTCAAAGTAGAGCCTACAACCATTCCGCAGTGCCTAGAGAGTTTCAGCCTGTTGACAGAGTGTTGGTACTTGTCCCCACCTCTGAGTGTAAATTCCTGGCCACCTGGAAGGGGCCCTACGAAGTACTTGAAAAAGTAAACCAAGTCAGCTATAAGGTAAAACAACCAGGTAGGCAGAAGCCTGAACAAATATACCACATCAATTTGTTGAAAAAGTTGGTGGACCGTGATGTCTGCTGGAGTGAAACAAAAAATGATCCAGCAGAGGAAAATCTTAGGGACACAGTGATGGTTGGAGACCTGACACCAAGTCAGAAGCAAGACCTCTTTGAGTTCCTTGACAGAAATAAAGATGTGTTCTCTGACCGGCCCAGCAACACTCAGCTCGTCACTCACGATATTGTGACTCCTCCAGGGAAAGTGGTACACCTCAAGCCATATCGTGTACCAGAAGCATGCCGAATTGCGATAAAAGAAGAGGTTAAAAAGATGTTAGAGAGGGGAATAATTGAAGAATCTCACCGTGCCTGGTCTAGCCTTATAGTACTTGTCCCAAAACCTGATGGATCGGTCAGGTTCTGCAACGATTTCAGAAAAGTGAATGAGATTTCAGCCTTTGATGCCTATCCAATGCCACGAGTAGATGAGCTCATCAAAAGACTGGAAACCGCCCGCTTCATCAGTATTCTTGACCTGACGAAAGGCTACTGGCAAGTCCCCTTGACAAAAGCCGCCAGAGAGAAAATGGCGTTTGCCACCCCTGATGGCTTATATCAATATACAATGCTTCCTTTTGGTTTACATGGAGCTCCCACCACATTTCAATGCCTGATGGACCATGTGCTGTGACCCCACCAGGAGTATGCTGCTGCATATTTAGATGATGTTATCATCCACAGCCACCCCTGGGACAGTCACTTGGAGAAACTACAAGCCGTGACAGAGTCACTTCGAAATGCTGGGCTCACAGCCAACCCAAAGAAATGTACCTTAGGGGTGAGTGAAGCACAGTACTTGTTTGGCTTTCAACAACAAATTGGATTTTTACTTTGGAAAGAAAAAACTCTGAATCAACTGACTGCCTGGTTTGGAACCTTTTATTTAGCCTGCAAGAATGAATTGAATTCTGACTTTGGACTGGCTGAAAACCTGAGACTGGTAAATAATTTTCCTTTGAAATTTAGAACAAGAGACTCTGTGCTAATTTTGTTTGTATGTCCCAGGAAACAGCTTAGCTACCTGGGTTATAGAGAGGGATCAAAAGTTCACTGTGTAGTTAGTGCTCAACAAAGAGCTAGGTATTATTTTCTGTTGTTTTATTTTCAACCTGTGTTATGTTTGAATGCACCTCTCACAGTAGTCTTACCAATAAATGCACAATCAGTCTGCTGTGTTAAGCTGCACATCATGGGCTGTGATAAAAAGTGTTTATATCCCCACCTACAAGATCCCAGGATAACACAACCCCCGTGTTACACACTGTAGTGCAGTATGAGAGGGGTGCTGCACTTTTGAGGTGCCGTCTTTTGGATGAGACATTAAACTGAGGTCCCATCTGCCTGGATTAGTGGTAGTTCAGGTGGATGTTAAAGATCCCATGGCACTTATCGAAAAGAGTAGGGGAAAATTTTATTGAAGAGAAAATGAACAATACATGACTGAAGGAAAAAACAATGTACACAATTTTCTTTAAAAAAAAAAGATAGAGAAAAACAAATGTTAAAACAAGTCAGAACACACACACAAAGAGAATAACAATTCATACTATTTTATCTTTCATAAATGGGACTTTCGCCCACCTAATGTTCCATGCACTGGGGCTCATAGAATGTTGTTCAAACATACATTGCTTATAAATTTCAGCTTCAATAATACAAATGACTGTCTCTGGATCCTGAGATATCTGTTGCAAGATAAATTTGTATCTCATTTGCCATAATACGAACTTAATATATGAAATAAGTAATCATACCATGCCTTTCATTAAGCCAAGATCAATCAAGCTATATCCCCCGACCACCTTCTGCATAAGTGACCTGGCCCCAGTGGGGGTGTCTCCGTCCCTTCACTAACAGTCCCCACATCTCTTTTACAAATGAGCAACCAATGAGAAAGTGGGTCATTGATTCTTCCTGTGCCACACAACTCAATCTCGGACACATTCACTCTTACCATTTTTTATGCTTAGCATTCCCCTTTACAAATAAATGCCTATGAGTACTTAACCAAGTAATGTCCCATAGTCTGGAAGGAATACATGGATCTCTTAAAGATTCCAAAACTGCTGAATAGAATTGTGGGGCAACCCCTATGAATTGGACCTGAGATAAGCCAATTTGAGCTTGTATTTTATTTTAAAATACTTTATTAGAGGTGGATGTCAATATATGCAGTTGCAGGTGCCACTGTTTTAATTTCCCAAGAGCTGATCTAAAAAACACACACTTAGTTTTATCCTGAGCCAAAAAAAAATACCTGTGTCTCCCACGTTTGGTACAGAGGTCTAATCCAGTGTTCAGCAAAGGGTATCCATAGTGCTGTACTCGGTCTAGTCAGATCAGGTAAATTGTTACAGAAAATACCGTAAAAAAAATACTACAGGGTGAATAAGATTTAAACCTCCCTTTTCTATTGGTAAATACAAAATTTCCCTCTTGATAGGATTTGATCAGCAACCCCATATTACCTAAAACACTAAACTTAATAGGTATGTTTCTAAGGTACGGGGCAAAGGATATACTGCACTCAAAAATAAAAATATTAGGAGTAAAAAAGTCTTAACCACTGACACTTTTTTCTTTTTTGTTTGACTCCATGACTTCCAAATGACAACTTTAGAAGAAGCAAGTTCCAATTTAGTGGTCCAATTCATTACACTATTATCCCGTCTTCCAAACCACACCCCTAGATATTGGAATGGGTCAGGTGATACCTTAATACCATGCCAGGACTCCTGTGGTGACACTAAACCACTCAAGGGGTAAACTACGCTCTTTCATTTATTCAACCGAGTCCCTGTTGGCATTGAATATTTTTCAATTAGGTGCAAAACCCTATTCCCCGATTGTTCATTTGCTATAATTACACACACATTGTCTGCATAGGCAGTCACTCTAATCTCTACCCCCCACTCCTCTTGGCTGAATACCCCTAATTCCAGAATCCTGCTGTAACAACCTTAACACTGGATTTAAACAAAACACGTAAAACAAGGGGCTTAATGGACACCCTGCCACACTCCCCATGAGAGATATCTATGTAAATACCTAAATGTCTATTGACCATTGGAATGGCCTCTGCATTACTGTATAGTAAAGAAATCCATTGTACAAAAGAACGTGGGATACCATAATGTGCAAGGACCCATTTGATAAAGAGATGTGGAACCCTGTCAAAGGCCTTTTCTTGATCTAATAACATAATGTACCCTCTGAGCTGCTCCTCTTTTCCCTGTTCAACCAATTCCCAAATCAGTAATAAGTTATGTTGTATTGAGCGACCAGACACCATACATGTTTGAGCTGAAGATATTAAGTATGATGTCAGGTTAAGTAAATGATTATGCAGTATTTTCATCAAGATTTTGTAATCCAAATTCAATAAACTTAATGACCTCCAATTATCAAGGTTAGTTTTATCTCCATGTTTATAAACTAATATTTGCATGGCTATACAAAAGTGAAAGTCTACCACCAAATTCTGTAGCACCCAGTTAATGACAACCATCAAAATTTGTGCAGCCAAATCCTTGAAGGTATCATAAAATTCAACTGGGAGCCCATCAATTCCTGAAGCAGTATTTGTTTTTGAGGCTACCAACTGCCACCTCAGTTTCTTGTATGGAAATATGTTTAGTGAGTTCTTGAAGAGACTCTGAGGGTACATCAGGTAAATTAAGCTTAGTGAGAAGCTCATTTAAAACTCCCTCATCAATCTGTGAATCTTTGTACATATTCGATAGATAGATAGATAGATAGATAGATAGATAGATAGATAGATAGATAGATAGATAGATAGATAGACAGACAGACACAGTTTCCAGGATACTTGGGCCATCTGTAACCACTACACCAGTATCAGTTGTGAGTGAAGCCATAAATCGGTCAGACACTCTCTGCTAACAGCTTTTAAAAGCATCCCCAAACCCTGTTTTACCTGGGGAGCTTATCTTGTGCTCAAGTAACAGAGCTGTGGCTCTAGAGTATTGTATATCAGACAATGCAGCTTTAATATGCAACGCCTGTACCATTAAACTAATACGTTTTTCATTAGTAACCGAATACATTTTACTCAGCTGTGAGCGTAGATTAAGGTAATGTTTATACTGATTTTGTCGGTGTTTAGTAGAATACGATTGAAATACCTTCCTTAACCCTGTTTTGGTGTTCTCCCACCAAGTGCTTAAATTATCATTTAAAACAGTTACTGACATCCGAGCTTTAAGAAATTCAGTAATTTTTACTTTTAACTGATGTTCTAAAAGTATTGTGGTATTTAATTTCCAGTACCCATGCCCATTAGTAGGACCACTGATGCTTCCCAAGGTTACATAGAGTATCGCATGATCTGAAGTTTCTAATGGAATAGTCAAAGCTTTTATAACACTAGTATTAGATTTTGTAAAAGATAAAATCTATCCTAGTCAATAACGTACCCCTAAAATGCATATGCACTCCCCTCTTATGTATAGTGATGGGCGAAGTGGCCCCAATTTGCTCTGCGAAGTGATTCGCAGAGTGCTCCACAACACGAAGTGGAGTACTTCGCATTATAATTGGTAACACGAAGTCAACTGAAAACAATTACTTCGCATTACTCCGCCTTCCCAACCACTACTCCACCAATTCTTAAGGTGAATTACATTGAAAACAATGTACTTCTCCTCACTTCGCCTTGTTTTTAAGTCCCAAAAGCAAATTTTGCAGTGATTCATGGGGATTTCAGGTCACATGGGTTCTAGATTGTTCTGCACAGCCTCAATTTGGGGTAGTGAGTATAGGAAGCTGTAGGAGACAATTTGCTCTGAGAGCTCTCTGCAATTCAAACCTTCAAAAAGCTGTTAAAGCCTTTTTGAGTCATTTTTTTGCTGAAACTTTAGTTCATAGATTATAGGAAACCCTCCTGTGCTCATATCATTGAGTGTTTATTGTTTGTGTATGGATTTTTAATGTTAATGTACAACATTCAGTCTGTGTACTGAGAGACAGTGGAAGTGTGCTTTGGGGAAGGGCGTCTCTGTGGTGTAGGTAGATTAACTTGGAGAAAAAGACAGTGCCTTCTGTTTTGGTGATATTTTTCTTGTATAACTGTGTTAATGTACACACAGTAATATTTTCAATATTTCTTGCCATTTTTTTGCTGATTGTTGTGGTGCAGCAGTGTATAATTTTAGTTTATTTAAAATATGTGGTTATATTACTGAAGTTTTCAATTTGCTATGCATTACTTAGTGTGCGTGAGTATGTGTGTGTGATGCGTGTCATCAAATCAGACACCTTTTATTGTGCCACATAATTTCAGCAATGTGAAGCTGCTATCCACTGCAGCTGTGTGATTTTTGTACTTCTTTGTGGTATCTTTACTGGTACCAGTACTAGTGACTGTTACTGCAGCAGTGCAGTACACTGCCCCCCCCTGCAGCCCACCCCAACCGACAAAGGTATTCTTTTCCAGATTTTAATTTCTGATGGTGAGCACTGGTTAGGTGTTGTACCTTTGTGTCTGCATCTCTTCAGTGTACAGTGTAATCTTAATCTGTCTGTGCATTTGCATCTCTTTAGGGCCCAATCTCCATCTGTAACTTAAGTCACAGTTGTTTCTTTGGCTTCCATTCAGAGTACTGGACAGGTGTCATGCTTACTTCTGCATGAACATTGTACTCATTAATATGCATTTTTAAGCCAGGACCATCATCACGAGTCACTCATGATACAAATCACGTTATTCATTATCACGGTCACAAATACAGTCACAAATCACGATTCACGATCATTATTCACGTTACGAATCACAACATTAATTTTTTTTCTAGTTACTTGGATTTATTATAAGCCTGTTTTGTAGCATCTCTCCAGGCTTCACCACCCCACCATTGTACTCATTGATACATGTTTTTAAGACTGGGAGTTTTAAGCTACAGCTCATCGTGGAAGTACAGCCGTAGGCATTCACGTTCCCAATACTGTTTCATACTGGTTATTTCACACCATCGACACCGCATCACATATTTGATTATCACGGTCACAAATGCAGTCACAAATCACAATTCACGATCACGTCACGAATCACAACAGTAATTTTTTTTAATAGTTACTGTACTTGGATGTATTGTAAGCCTGTTTTGTAGTATCTCTCCATGCTTCACCACCCCACCATTGTACTCATTAATGTTTGTTTTTAAGTCAGTGAGTTTTGTGCCACACCTCATCGGGGCCCGGAGAAGTACAGCCGTAGGCATTCACGTTTCTTCATCATCACAGTCTCAAATGCAGTCACATATCACAATTTATGATCATGTCATGAATCACAACATTAATTTTTTTTACTAGTTACTTGGATGTATTGTAAGCCTATTTTGTAGTATCTCTCCATGCTTCACCACCCCACCATTGTACTCATTAATGTTTGTTTTTAAGTCAGGGAGTTGGACAGTGTCTGCAGTACATACACAGACTGGAAAGAAGACTGACTGCACACATGCAGTTTAGCACAGTATACTTGCACTGCTCAGAATACAAAGTGTCACGCATACAGAAGACAACAAAAAAGGGCATAATTACATACAAAGGTCGGGTATGGTGAAGAAATACATTTTGTTACACAGCAAGGAAGGTTTGGGGGGCACATGGTGTGAGGAAAAAAAAACTAATGTGGGATCCCATGGTGATCCAGCAGCAGATCCAGCACGGAAGTCATTTGCAACTGATGTCCCTCTATGTGATCCAGCCACTGCACCACAGCACTCACCCTCTCATTGTTCTCCTCGACAGCACTCCAGAGAACTGCCAAGTCAGCCTGTGTTACATGCAGTTCTCTTGGGTCCACATGTTCTACAGGCTGACCTGCTGGTGGTGGTGGTAGGGGTGCTGGTGGAGCAGCAGGTGCTGCTGTGGCCCTCCTCTTCTTAGGGATGCTGCAATGCACAGCTGCACCCTCTGCCACAGAATGACCAGCAGGTGCAGGCATGATCTTTTCTGTGGCAGCCTGCCACTCCAACTGCTGGCAATTGAGCATATGGGTGTGCTGGCCCCCAGTCCCCAGGTGAGTCCTCCGGGGGCCACCATGCACCTCCACCTCACATAGGTGTCACTTGACCACACTGCTGTCCCCCCCAACAAAGTCAAAAAACTGCCAAACAATGGAGGTGCGAGGAGGACCAGGCACAGGCAGGGGATGGCCAGATGAACTGGCAGCCAGCAGGTCATGGTGCTGAACAGGGATGGGATCCACACCTGGGCCCAGGGGAACAGGCACATCCTGCTAAAGAGGACCTGGTGCTGGACTTGGTGTTGGTGGTTCAACTGCCTCAGAGTCAGGACAGGAGGTGGTGCTGGTCCTGCTTCCAGGAGGGTGAACACTCACAAGTTTTGATCTGTCCAACAGGAATGGATGCTCATGCCCTCCACACATGTGCAAGGTATGATGCTTACCACTACCACGCTATCCCAGAGCTGCCCCCACCCCAGACTTTTCCTCACCCTGGTCCATCTCTCCTACTGAGCTCCCTCTGTCTGAGCAATCACTACTCACACTGTCACACAACACACACACACACAGTCACACAGACACAAACAACTAACTACTTATAAAGGTAAGAAAATTAAAATTTACAGAAAGAACAAATTAAGTAAAAAAGAGTACAGAAAAGACGAAAAAAATGTAGCTTTTAAAAAAGCTGTTGGGTCTAAATCAAAGTTTAAATCTCCTTCTCCTTGCTCTGATCTCAAAGTATCAGCAGTCACAAAACACACTACTCTCTCTCCGTCTGCACAGAAGAAAGTAAAAGTGTCTGCTTGTATGGCTCACTTTCTTCCTGCCTAGCTAAAGAGCATGTGACTTACAGTACTGTAAGCCATGTGATGTGTAGGGGGGCTGCCAAATCTGAAACACCAAGTGAATCACTTAGAATCATAATGAGGAATGCAAACTCCATTAAAAACAATGACTTTGCCTTACTTTGCATTGCCATTCTGCCTTAACGCAAAGTGGTAATGACAAGGCGGAATGAGCACTTTGCATTGCCCATTCCACATAGCGGAGTGGCAATGCGAAGTGCCCACTTCACGTTCACGTCACCAACGGAATTCAAATTTGCTGCATCTCTACTTATGTATAGTTCTATATGAATCTTGTAAATGACTCTGTGCCAGAATATTAAGAAGATAATTTGAGTCACAATATATTTTTGTTGTCCGTGCACCCCATCACTACCATCCACAACACAGTTAAAATCACCCCCCCTCACATTTTTTGTTGTAATTAAGTAGGGTTTAATAGAATTAAATAATACTGTCCTCTCCTTTTTAGTAAGAGGAGCATAAACATTTATCAGTCTCCACCCCACCGTTCTATATGTAAAATCTACCATTAATGCCCTTCCCAGTGAAATCTCTACGAGCCTTGACACTTCAAAGCCATCCCCCTAGAATAAAATACCTACCCCCTCACATAACTCAGTTCCAAAGGAAAAAAAAGGACACCAACACCATAATTGTTGGGCCGACCTTACTAAAGAAACAGTATTCAACCTGGTGTCTTGTAAAAGACAGACATCACTGTCTAAGTCCTTTAATACATTCAAGGCAATCAATCTCCTTTTAGCATTTTTTATACTATTAACATTAATAGTGGCTATGCTCAGCTCTGAGATACCAGTAACCGAAGAAGAAGAAGAAGAAGAAGAGACTGAGACATTTACGGCAGTTTCCTCAACCTTGTACTCCTTCTAACTCTAGACCCAATCCGTGTTCTTCTGTCCTTAACCTCCCCTTGTTCTTGTGTTTCCCTGTCAGATTCAGAAAAGTGGGGGGCCAGGGATGATGCCGCTGAATCTGACTCTTGGGTTTGATTCAACAAAAGTTCATATTTATTTGTTAGAGTAATGTCCTCATCCCCAGGGAAATTTGCCTTAGCTACCTTTGATCTGGGTTTGGTCTGTTTCAGACTGCGCTTCTTAGCAACACTTTTAACAAACCGGGGGGGGGCATCTCTATTACTTCCACTTCTGGGACAGTAGGTAATTTTTCAATCGGTAGCTGAGGGGGTGGCTCTGGAATAATCTCTGGTTCTCCTGAAACAGCTACAGGGACGTCCTTGGCTTCCTCATTTACTACTATAGGGAGGGAGGAGGGGGGAGGAAGGAGGAGCTGTCTGAGTAGCAGGAGGAGGTTTATGAGAATTAGCTTTCCTTTTGTTCATCTCTTGTTTTTGTGCTTCTTGAATTATAATATCCTATTTTTTCTGGTCAGTACGGTTATGTGATGCCCATGGACACGTTCTATATGTATGTCCTGATTCAAAACATAAATTGCATTTTAAGTCAGCCTGACATTCAGAACTGTGATGCCCAAATTCTAAACAGAGGTTACATCTCAATCTATCACATGCTGAGCCTAAATGTGTCTAGGCCCCACACTTAAAACATGCCCCAGGTTGTTCCGGATAGAACAAATTACCTCTCTCATTTCCCAAAAACACACTGTTTGGTAGATGATCTGGGCCCAAGCTGTTGTTCCGTAAATGAACCTTAAATATACAATCCCCATTCCATATACATTCATCATCCAAAATAGGGGAAGGATTTTCTAACACTTCACATTTCCTTTGTAATCAATAGGTAACATCACGTACAGACACTGATTCATTTCTGAACAGAACTGTCACAGTTTTAACTGAAGGTTTAGTCAAGGGTAAAACTTTAAAGGGCAACCATAGTTCAGTATATTTTAGGGAGTCCAGCTTAGACCAAAAGCGATCCAGGCCTTGTGGAGTAGTAAAACACATATCATACAGTACTGAACCTGAAACATGAATTAACGCATGAATTTCATTAGAAAAAAAAAAACATTGAACTTTTCAACAATGTTCTTCCCACATATAATCAATCTGGTGCCAATTCTAAACCCCTTAAGTATTCCAAACGAACTGCATTACACCGTTGTGGGGGATCCTGAAAATGGATCTTTTCATCTAAAGTCCTCCCAAGCTGTTTTTGATTGTTTGTGAAAGTCTGGTAATTGTTTAGCCTTCTGTGATTCAATCTTAACAAAATGGGTTGTCATTAAGGGCAGCCCCCATTGTTCCAAGCCATCTGACCCAGGGAAGAGATGGGGGATGTCAGCAGGGACAAGAAGGGAAGGGGAGGGAAGAAATGGGGAGGAGGGGAGGGGGAGGAAAGGGAGGAAATGAGGTCACAAAGAGGGAGGGCTCCTCTGACATCTTCAAAGTGTCAGAAGGGGGTGGAGGATAGGATCCAATGGGAAATAGAGAAAAGGGGGATTGAGGGTGGTGCAACAAGGGGTTTAAAAAGAGTTCCTTTGATGCTGGTGCGTCATCAGTCTGACTCATCCGCCACTCAGCTGCTAGATTGCCATCCTCTGCTTCAACCAGCTCATCTTGTATCATTCTCACAGCTGCAGTAACAAGACCAGAGTCCAATGATTATATCTGGAAGTCAGAAATAATCAAATCCATTGTAACCAGTAAAGATTTTCTTGCAGCTACGGCTGAAGTCACATTTCCCAATGCCTTATTCTATTGGAGTATATTTTCAAGCCAAACATCATCCAGAGCAAACAGCCCATGTGGTGCACTCACCATAGTTGAAACACCCATAAACTCAGTAGTCTCCATTTCCATGAAAAGGTTTGTAGCAGTTTCAGTCTCCTGAGCTGGACCTGAGGGCTGGGAGACCTGCTCGCCCCCAGGTACACCAGCAGAATGATCATTCAACACGTCAGCCTCCATAGCAGTAGTACCCCTACTGACAGAGTAGGGGTATTTTATTAGAAGGTTGGACTTCATTACAGAAAATTGACAGCATCCTATACATAAAAAACTAAGTTCATAAACAGAAATAACATAAAATAATAAACTTACAAATATTAACAATCATTAGTCAAAGAATCACAATTACCCCACAGAAGATTAAATTGATGTCTGCCATAAACTTGAAAATCATGCATTTTAACTGAACAGAGAGCTTTACAGATATTACAAATGATTTAATGCTTAGGAATTAATTTCTGATGTAAAACTAACATACATCTTGCTTGCCATATATAATATCTAATAAGAGCAAAAACCACATATAAAGTATCAACATGGAATTTGGTGTGTAAATTAGCATTTGTACAAAACATAATTTGTTCATAAGTTAAATGGAGAAATAAGGGTTCTGACCATACTGTAGCCAAACTAGACCAGATAGCTAAAGAAAACGGGCAGTCAAGAAACAAATGCTGCTGAGTTTGTAGGATCTCTTGACAATGATCTCTGGGGCAAAAACGAGCATTCAAAGCTTTATGCTTATAATTACTCTTAACCCCCAACCTGTCATAATTACTTAACCATACCATGTCCCAAATGTATGGAGGTAAACGAGGATTTCGAAGCTGTTGAAGAATCCAGGAAAAACGATTCAGAGGACAGAAAGGAAATACTACAGCTTCCTGGGCCTCTCGTCTCCAGATCTTATCGTATATCATACACCTTGACAAAATACAAAAATCCTGAGGGGAAAAGCCCCAAGATAAAGCCATCATATAGCCTTCCTTTCCGTATAACGGTATATCTAATGACCTAGAAATAGTATGTTTTTGTCCTGAATCCCATTTAACTAAACAAGACGAAAACGATAACATAAGATAAGGTTTCCAAACTACTTCCCCTGGCTTGAGAGCCTTTCCAAAATTATAGTTAAAAAATAAACTATAAAAGAAACCAACAGGGTGAATCATATTTACCCCACCCTCCCTTATGGGTCTATAAGTTAAATGTTGTTTTATAGGGTTCATTCTAGACCCCCAAAAACCCTTAAAAAATATCCCATATAACTTGATAAAAAACACAGAAGGAGGTGGAAATACATAACTAAGATACAAAAAAATAGGTACAACCAACGTTTTAAGTAAAACAACTCTCTTTTTTTTTCCAATCAAGGCCTGTTTCCATCCTGCAATTAAGCCTTCAGCCTTATTTAAGGCTATAAGCCAGTTGTAAGACAACATATCACCAGGTACGAAATAAATCTCTAAATATTTAAATACGTCAACTTTAATAGGAATCCCAGCATAATTGCCATTTAATGGGAGAGAAGTATGACCTATAGGAACACCAGTACTTTTATCAAAATTAATTCTGGATCCAGATACTGATGAAAAGGCCCGAAGAACCTGGGCCAGAGCCTCTTGTTTTGTACATTTATCTACCACCAGAACCAAATCATCAGCATATGCTAACAGTTTAATTGGCGGTAAAGAGGGAATTCCTTTCAGGCCTATAATTTGAGGGCAAAGTAATATTGGGTGGTGGACAAGTGGAACACCCTGCCAGAGGAAGTGGTGGGGGCTGAAACAATCACGGGATTTAAGAATGCATGGGATAGACATAAAGGAATTGTGGAGATCAGGGGTAAGGGGCAACAGACTTCCTGGAAAACATAAACTGAACTTACAAACTTAAATGGGCAGACTGGGTGGGCCATAGGCCCTTATCTGCCGACACTGTCTATGTATGTATCTATGTATGCTCTTACCAAAGTGTCAATATAAAAATCATAAAGTAACGGGCTTAGGGGGCATCCTTGCCTAACCCCACGAACAAGGGGAACTGAATTTCCTAACCAACCATTTACATTAGGTATAATCAATGCACCCTTATATAAAGTCTGAATCCATGAAAGAAACGCTACAGGAAAACCAAAGGCCTTTAAAACCTTAAACAAATAATCATGAGAAACCCTATCGAATGCCTTCTCCTGATCTAAACCCAGTACCCATCCAGAAACAACTTGTCTTTCACCTAAAGCAAATAATTCACATAATAAAACTAGATTGTCGTGTTGGTATCTACCTGGAATACCACACGTTTGGACCGGACTTATGTGAACAGCTACTTTCAGCAATCTAGATAATAGGATTTTAGCAAGTATTTTATAATCTACGTTTAATAAACTAAGTGGTCTCCAATTGTTTAAGTCAGTGGCATCACCTTTTTTTTAAAAAATCAAAATCAAAATTGCTTCCTTCATTGTTTTGGTCAGAGAATCGGAGGCCAACATTTCATTATATAGTAAGGTCAAAACTGGAACCAAATCAGGTGAAAAGGTTTTATAAAATTTTGCCGTAAGACCATCTGAACCAGGGGCAGAATGCAAACACAAAGTATCAATAGCCTGTCCTACTTCGGGCTCCATGATATCAGCAGTTAACACATCCTGCTCAAATGTGGAGAGTTGGGGGAGATTTAAAGGATTCAAAAAATCCTCAGCAGACTCACTTTCAGACACACTACCCAACATTCTAAAAACATGCTGTTCAACAATTTCAACCAGTGCTTCAGGTGACGTAGCTAAGCCCCCATTAGAAGATCTTAAGGACCGAATTAATTTAGAATCTACCCTATTTTTACATGCCCGAAAGGGATCTAGACTTCCTTTATATGTTCTTGTGCCAAATCGAGCTTCTTGTCCTAAGGAGCTAGCTCGGTCATATTGCAATTTTCTCATCTGGGCACAAATTATTTCAATTTGTTTACTATAATCATTACAAGTAGTATCAGCTAAAGAAATCAAATGCTGTAACTGTTGTCTCAGAGTTAAATATTTCAAATATTTATTATTCTGGGTATCTGCCGCCTTTTTTTGAAAAACTTGTTTCCATCTTAATTTTGAATCTTCCCACCAATCCATTCCAGTATCATAAAGATCCACTACTGATAGTCACGCTGCATATTCTGTCCGCCACAACCTCAAAATTGAGGGATCTTCTAAAAGGGAATTATTAAGATGCCAACTATTCTTTTTACAACGAGGGGCAGTATCCCAAGAAAATGATGCACAAAGAGCAACATGATCAGAGAACTCTATCCCCACAGTTTGACAAGAATGAAGGATTAGGACTTTAGACAAAAATATAAAGTCAATTCTAGTTCGTAGAGGCCCCTTAAAAAAAGTAAAGCCACCAGTATCATGACAATACCTATAAGCGTCAATAAGTTGAGCCATGGATACAATTTCTTTTAAAGCAACTGAATCACAAAAAAGTTTGGGAGTTTTTAACCCTCTATCAGTCTGATGCAAACCACAGTTGAAATCCCAAACCCAGAGGAGTAACCTTGAGGTATACAAAAAAGGTTTAACTAAATGAAAAAGAGAGACTCATTGAGCTTTTGTCTGTGGGGCATAAACTACAATTAATCGAAATCTCTCCAAATTATAAGTAAAATCTAACATCATAGCTCTGCCTGGTAAAATATCAACCAATCTAGAAACATGAAAGTCTGTATTGGAGAACAAAATACCAATACCATCACAAGTATCTAATCCTGATGACCAAAAAGAAGGGCCACTGGTCCATGCCCTAGAGGCCTGATGTAGTTCTCCATGGGTTTTTAATCTTGTATCCACTAAACAAACAATATCACACTTGAGGTCTTTAACTGTCAGTAAAACACCCCCTAGTTTCTTCTGACCTTTAATACTATTCACATTTAGAGAGCAGATCGATAAGGAAGCCATTTAGAGCCAATAGATGATTTACTCCTTTGACTTTGTGAGGTTCGTTTAGCTATTGGGTCTACATCAGTACCTCCTTCCATATACGGACAAGATCGAACTGAGGAAGTGTCTGTATCATCCCCACCAGAATCCCTATCAGATTAATCAGTAGCTAAGACAGCAAATTTATTATTAGACTGCCAAGTACGAGCTTTAATTTCCTTGCCATGACTAACCACTGCTAGGCCTTTCCTAGTTCTCTTATGGGTAACTGAGGTAAAACCAGAGGAATCCGCAACAGAAGCAGATTGTGGGGGGGGGGGGGGCATTACAACATCTGAAACATTTGTGTCAGTAATCTTTGAAGATACATCAGAAACAGAAGGAGGGACTCCTTCTACGGGGGCGACAGCTGTTGGAGGCAGATCCTGAGGATCATGAACAGTAACCACAGAAGACTCTTCAAGAACTGGTACTGTAGGAGAAGAAGGAAAGTTATTTTCCAAGTCTCGAGCAGCAGCCTTTTGTGCTTGTAATTGCTGTGCAATGGTAATTAAACCAGCATGGGAAGGACAATCGTCCATATTATGGGATGCCCAGGGGCAACGACCATAAGCATGGCCTATACCTTCACAAAGATTACATTTAAAGGGATTTAAGCAGGCACTAGAAGTATGTCCATAATCAAAGCAATGCCTACATTTCAGTGTATCACAAGCAGAACTAAGATGAGTACGTGAACCACACTTAAAACAAGACTTGGGTTGTCCAGCATAAAAAATAAGCCCTTTGTCTTTACCTAAATAAAAAAAACTAGGTAAATGTTTGGGTCCAGTATTAGTAGAATACAGTTTAACTCGGACCCTCCAACTCCCGTCCCAGATTTGTTCACTATCCAACGTAGGTGTAGGCCTATTCAAAACCTCACATCTTTTATTCAACCAAAAAAGAATGTCTTCTATATTTACCCCTTCATTTTTAAATTGAATTGTAATATTCCGTACTGCTGGTTTGGTTAATGGGATGGCTTGAAAAGGAGACCAGGTAGGAGAGGTCTGAAGTGTTTCATACTGAGCCCAAAATCTGTCTAAACCAGAGACTTGTTTGAAACTAACATCAAAATTAGAATTTCCTAAACTAATCAGAGCAAAAATCTCTGAAGAAAAAAATTTCATAGACCCTTTTAGTAGTTTTTTAGCAATATACATCCGGTCCGGTGGTTCCTCCAACCCCCCTTTATAGAGTAACCGGACAGCATTTCGCCTGGGTGCTGGTTCTCCTTTAGGATTAAACAAATCAGCCAGTTTAAAACCAGCTGGACGACATGAACAATTATTCACTGAGTTTTGCAAAACTGGGGTAGGTTTAGAGCCTAATGGAACCGTAATTCCAGAAGGAACAACAGGAGTATCATCAGTATTAGACAAATTATCAACAGGTTTAACAACAGGCAGCATTGATTTAAAAGAAAACTCCCTATCATTAGTGGCAATATCAGTAGCAGTAGGGGTAAGAGGTGCAGTATCAAGTTCCAGAAAAGCCACAAGATAAAAAAAGCATGAGGTTCGTTGGAGCTCTTGAGTTGTAACAGAAGGCTTGATGGTAGTTGCCTTCTGTAGCATGTTTATATATGTGGTCTTGAGAGTCCGGAGTCCAGACACCCCCTTCCCCTTTTTCCCAACCAGCACTTTCTAGTGCTTTTTCAGGTGACCACGATTTCTTAGGGTCACTAACTGTGTCAAAACTCATAGAATGTTTGTTCTTTGCAAATGAAACCCCACCGCGTTTAGTCCATCCAGGGGCTTTATTAGCCGAGAAGAAAAAAACCTCAGTGTCTGAATTCTGATGTGTAATAGGCATAGATCATTTTTTAAGAGGTGCACCACTTACTATCGTCGAGCAGCGTTCTGCCGATACTGTCTCCGGATGCATGTCGGTCTGGGGGTTCGGCGCAGGCTGTAGGCACGACGAGACAGACCTTGAAAAACTGCCAGCCTTGTCCGTAGCAGCCACTAATGTGGAAGCAACTGTGGAATCCGTCGCTCGGATCACGTCAGCAGAGGGCTTTACTTTCGCGGCGTCTCCTGGAGAATCAATCACTGTAGGTGTCTACGCTAATGCCGCAATCCTGGAATCTAGCTGCTGCATTTGAAGAAACAATGCTGAGCGTTGCTCCATAAGAGCAGAATGGGAGAAATCAGCAATATTAATGTTAGTGTCTTCTTTCTTCTCCTTATCATCGAAATCGTTTGCAGTAGCAGTTTCAATTATAGTGTCTGCACAGACAGTGGCCACATCAAGTTGCTCTTCAATAGCCTCAGGAGTTACAAGCACAGGAGAGGAGGCCCACTTCCCTGTACTCCCGAAGTCCATCTCCTCCAAGGGTTCATGCATACTGGCCATCATGCAGCCAGCAGCAGAGGCTCCACCTACACAGAGTAGGGGACTTTCCCCGGTGTCCTGGCCAAATTTCCCTCATTCACTAAAAATACCACCAACAGCTTAATCTGATTCAATTTCAGTTGCTTACCATCTGTATTCCCCCTTCGGTCACCCCTGAAAAAGGGACATCTAGGCCCAGTGGGCTTACCGGGTCAACAAAATTCAACAAACAAACAACATATCCTATATGGACTTGTCACCGTATCAGTGGTATTGTCTTCACCAAGTAGCTCCCATGAAGATATCCAACTTGTTTTTGAAAACTTCAAGGGACTCACTATAGACTACTTCACTGAGTAGATTACTCCACAGTGACACAATACATTGGCTAAACCAGTTACCCCTTTTATTTGTTCGATAACTAGTACATTTTAGCTGTCTGGTGTGTGTGCCCCAGTATTAGCTGTCTTGTAACATCGTTCAAAAACCACCGCTGTCTGTATCAATAGATTGTCGTAGGTGTTACAGATGTTTATTTATTTATTTATTTGCTTTTGGTAGATGTAACACAAATATCCTCTGAGTCTCCTGTATTCAAGAAAGCACAAACTCAGTTCTTGTAATTTTTCATCGTAGGATCTACACTCCATACCTTTTAGCCTCCTGTTCATTTTCCTTTGTACTCTTTCCAAGATTTTTTTTTTATCATGGACTGATTGTGGGGCACAGAAGGGGGAACAATAATCAATGCTTGGTCGAGTAAGGGCAGAGAACAGTGGCATTAGAACACCCAATTCTCTGCTCTTTATATTCCTTAAAATACAACTAATAATTTTATGGCACTTCTGGGCTATAATTCTTGAATGTGTTTTAAAAGATAAATTATAAGTTATGGTCACTCCCAAGTCCCTTTCACTTGTAGTTTATAATATTATTTCACCATCTAATTTGTATTGCATAAGTAGATTTCTATGCCCAAAATGCATTACTTTGCACTTTTCAATATTGAAAATCAACGTGTTATTCTTTTCCCAATGTGTAAAGTTATCCAGACCTTTTTGCAGATTTTGTCCATCATCTGGTTATTTATGATAGCTTCTACCTTGCTATCATCAGCGTATTTACGCATCCAGGAATTATTGGACATCCACATGTCCAATATGAATACATTAAAGAGCATAGGCCCCAGCACAGAACCATGTGGCACTCCACTAGTCACTGGGCCACACTCTGATGTGTATCCTGTAACACTCACCCTCTGCCTTCTGTTGTTCAACCAAGAGTTAATCCATGAAATTAAATATGGATTTAATTAATAATAATTTGTTTTTCTACCAATTCTTTATGTGGGACTGTATCAAAAGCACTCAAGAAATCCAGGAGTACCACATCCACTCCCATGGCCTTGTCCAGTGCTGCACTTACTGGCTCAAAGAAAGTCTGCACATTTCACAAGCAGGATTTTCCTTGGCTAAAGCCATGTTGTATAGGATCACTCGTCCCACTTTGCTCCAAGCAGGCAACAGTCCATCCCTGGATGATGTTCTCCAAGACTTTATCCAGAACAGAGGTATGGCTTATTTGTCTATAATTCAAAATTTGATGTTTGTTACCCTTCTTAAATATGGGGGATACAATGGCATCTCTCCACTCTGAAAGAACTTTTCCCTGTCTCAATGAGCTATTAAAGAGAACCATCAGTGGTCCTGTAAGAATGTCAGCCAATTTTTTCAACAACTTGGGATGTATTAAATCTGGTCCCATAGATTTATTTGTTTTTAATTTTCTAAGCCTCTTCTGAACTTCTGTTTCAGTTATCCCCATTTAAAAAAAATCTCTTTCAGAGTGTTCAAGAGAGAAAGTGCTGTCCTTTTTTGGTTGGAACTTAGATACAAAGTAATTATTAAATTCATTAGCCATTTCAGTACCTTCTTCAATTACCTCATTATTTAACTTAATCCAATAGATTTTTGATTTCCTTTTAATGAACCAATGTAGCTGTAAAACATTTTCTTATTATCTTTAACTGAATAAGCAAGTTGCTGCTCCATGTTTGTTTTAGCTCTCCTTATCAACTTTTAGCATTTATTATTTGATTTTTTTGTATTTAACTAAATCTGATTCTGATTGACTTTTCTTATATTTATAATACGATTTCCTTTTTTGATTTATTACTTTCTTAATATTCTTATTTAGCCATGTTGCTACTCTACCTGTTTTATTATATTTTTGAATGACTGGAACATGGTTGCAGATACAATAATCAATTTTACTTTTAATTATTCTCCATTGTGTATCCATGTCCTTATTTTTCAATTTTGTTCTCCCATCCCACTTTTTAAATAATGCAAACATTTATTTGTAGTTTGCTTTTGAAAGCATTTGAATTCGGTAGTGCTAGATACTTTGTTCCAGGCAAAATCAAATGTGTCATATACTGTACTGTGGTCTGCAGTAGCCAAAGGCTCTTGGATTTTAATAGTATCCAGTTTATCAGGGAAATTATAGAAGATCATATCTAATTTATTTTGACCCCTGGAATTTGTACCATATTTGTATTGAGCATAGCTTCGATTAAGGTAACTTCAGAGTGATTAGAGCCCTGCAAGTTGTCCCAGTCTATTCCAGGATAGTTAAAATCCCCCATGATTATACAGTTTTTGCTGGGCTCAAACTTATTTGGTTCCTCTAAAAATATAATATGATCTTCGTTATCTAAACCTGGGGGCCCATAACATACACTTATCATTAAGTTACCATAACTTAATTTAATGTTTGCCCATATTATCTCAATTCCATTAGCTTTATTCCTATTTAACATCATTTCTGTAACCTTGAGACTATTAGTAACATATAGTGCCACACCTCCTCCATTTTTGTTATTTCATCCTCTGCGTATTAAAGACTGGTATCTCTAATCTCCAGCCTCATTCTCTGAACCACGTTTCCGTTACTGCACAAATAGAAATGTTATCATTCCTAAGTCTGATTTGTAATTCATCCATCTTATTTTTAAACTACGAGCATTTAATAAAATACAGTTAACCTTATTACATTGGTTAGAATAGTGTTTCTTATGAGGAACAATTGGTGTAGAATCCCTAAACCCCTTTGTATCTAATTTAAAGATTTTTTGATTGCTGTAACAAACGGTGTTCCTAGCAACTTGCTTTCCACTCTATTCCAATGCAAACCATCCCTACTATACAGCTTTCTATTGTTCATAAAGGTTTCCCATGTTTTAATACACATCATGTCCTTAAGTAAGCACCACTGTCTGATCCAATTATTCAATCTACTGATTTTCTTATTGACATTGTAAATAGCTCTAGGGACTGGTAGCAGCTCCGAAATGACAACATCACAGTTCATATTTTCCAACATGTCATGTACTTTCTTTAGTCCATTAAAAAATTCTTCAGTACTATTAATTTTTATATTATTTGTACCCATGTGGAGTAATACGAGTGGTCTGGTATTTAATTCTGGTTTTATCATTGTCGGGATGATGTGTAAAAGATCTTCTACACCTGCACCAGGGAAGTAGCTACTACTAACAAGTTTCCTGTTTAGGGCAGTAGTATAGTGATTGGTATAGTGAATGCTAGAATCCCCAATTATTAACACTGGGCGTTCAATGTCCTCTGCACCTGACATTAAATTGTTTTGGTCAGAACTCATTTGTGGGCCATTCATACTTTGTCCCTCATCATTAACTTCCATGTTTAAATTCTGAGAAGTTTCCCCCTTAGTTACCATATTTGAAGGTTGTGCCTCAGTTCCTGTACTGATTTCTGATGCAACTAGGATAACCTCATCTGCTTCTTTTTCAGTGCTATCCCTCGACTGTTCCAATGGTTGATACGTAGTGTGCACTGGAATATTAAACACCATTGCCCTTTGTTCCTTTTTTTAGGTGTTTAGACCATATTTACTTGTTCCTTCCAAGCTATCATCAGTGTCCCTCTACCTTTTTGAACTACATTCTCTACTGTGTGTTTCAATTTCCTTTGTCTGATTATTATTTCCTGATACGTTTTTCACATACTTCAGTTCTAGTTCCAAACCTAAGATTTTTACCTTAAGGTTTTTAATTTCAATACACTGCTAACATACATATTGACTAATGTCGCTGATTTCTTCCACACTGAATTTACTACAAGTGCTACATTTGACATCCATTTCACCCTGCACAAGTGTCACGAACCCAGATTCCATTATACTGATTTATTTCTACCAGCAGAGTATCCTGCCCAATTCCTTAACTTCTGTAGTTGATGCCAACAGATGCTGCTGGCCTCTGCCCACGTCATTTCCACTCGCTGAGGATAGAACTTTATAGCGAGCAGTAAGGAAGTCCTACCCCCATTCTTCCAGTGTTGTTGCCTAGCAACAGAACACATCACCATGCAGAAAAAGCTCAGCCATAGCACTGCCTTTAAAAATCACAGCCTAATAAACTGTATGGAGAGTGCTAAAGGGCTCCCCAAACTCCACACTAGCTGTGCAGTGGCTCAAAATGCAACCGTGGCACCTCAGGATGGGAGGCCAAGGTCACATGACCTCGGTGCATGTGAAACCTTCAGCAAACACTCATAAACAGAGCTACCAAAAATAAAATGCTCATCCCTTAAAATGCAGGCTGTACCCTAGTAGCATGACCCCTCCAGCAAAGTGTAATGTTGCATGCTTTATGCACTTACTAACTGGCTACCTTTACCCAACAGAATAAAGCTCCAGACCTGTTTGCTAGCTGGAAAGGCACTCTTGAGCCTAATACCCTTGCTTTTACAAATTGCTTCCGCACTGCCTCGAACCAATACAACACCAGGAACATGACCAGGAATGCCCTTAAGCCTCCTTTATGGTGCACTCAGCTCGGCAGGTGGTCATTTGCTTTCAGGTCCACCAGTAGGTTAAACAAATTGCCAGACACACACACTGCTGAATCTCCGTAAGTTTAATCAGTTTGAGACCTTTCCAGTCCAATGTAATTGCAACTCTTATAACAGTTTTATTTGGTTCCTCTCTGTGTATGGATTTCTTTTCAAAACTGTGATTGTTCTTCCTGAAGTTCTTTGAGTCTGATTCAGCTGCATTAACCCTTTTCACATAACCCCTCTGCCCCTCTCTCACTCTCTTCTCACTACCTGCAACCTTTCCCCCTCACCCTGTCCCAAACTCTCTTGAAGCTGTCCACTGTTTCTAAGGATGCCACCTTCTCTGGCAACTCATTCCACTTAGCTACCATTCTCTTGGTGAAAAAGTGCCTCCTCAGCTCCCTCCTGAACCTCCCTACCCCACAGCTTTAGGCTGTTACCTCTAGTGGTCTTGATTTCACTAAGTCTGAAGATGCCCTTGGTGCTCACCCTGTTTATACCGTTATGGTATTTGAAGGGTCAGAAGTGTAGGCTGAGGACTGTGCTATATGAGCAGACTTGACAAACCAAATGACCTTCTTCTGCTGGCTTCTTATGTTTGTATGTCTCAGTCATGTCCCCCTTTCTGCCTTAAAGAATACATGTTGAACCCCCTGAGCTTCTCCTCATAGGTATTGTCTTGCTGGCCCTGGATCATCTCGGTTTCTCTTCTCTGGACCATTTCCATTAAGATTATATCCTTCTTAAGATGTGGGCACCAATACTGCACACTGTACTCTAGGTGGGGTCTCACTAGAGACTGGTACAGTGGCAGAATGCCCTCCACCTTCCTACTGGTAATTTTCCTGGTTAAGCAGCCCAGGATCCAATTTGCATTGCCTGCAGTGTTCCGTGTATTTAAGACATTCATGATAATTACACCCAGGTCTTTTTCTTCCTCTGATCTGGTTACCTGCATGCCACCCAACCAGTATTTGACCCCTATAATTTTCACCCCAAGTGAAAACCTTTACACTTATTAGTGTCGAATCCCAGTTGCCAAATGTCAGACCACTTCTCTACTAGCCTATCCAGGTCCTCCTTGAGTTCCAGTTTTCTCTCCTCCATGTCCACCCTCCCACAAAGCTTTGTGACATCCGCAAACAAGCAGATCTTGCCCTTGATCCCATCTGTGATGTCACTTATGAATATGTTAAACAACACTGGACCAAGCACAGAGCACTGTGGGACCCCAGTGACCATAGATCTAGTTTCTGAGAATCCCCCCCCGACTACCTCCTTTTAGCTTCTGTCTTGCAGTCAACTTCTGACCAATCCAACAAGCTTAACCCCCAACCTTAGGTGTTCAAGCTTTCTGACCAGTCTCCTGTGAGGTACAGAGTCAAAGGCCTTACTGAAGTCCAGATGCAGGACATCATCTTCTTGGCCCTTGTCCATTGTCCTGATGACCCAGTCGAAGAAGTCAATTAGGTTAGTCTGGCAGGACTTCTCTGACACAAGCCCATGTTGCTTCACGTCCTGGAGCCCATTTTCCTCCAGAAAACTCAACAATCTCTCTTTCAGGATGATCTGCATCAGCTTGCCCACTATTGAGGTCAGGCTGACTGGCCTGTAGTTTCCTGGTTCATTCTTCAGCCCACTTTTATTGAGAGGCACCATGTGTAGTTGTCCAATCCTGGGGCTCGATCCCTGACTCTAAAGAGGTGTTAACAGGTCTGCCAGAGGATCCACCAGTTTCCTTAGGACCCTTGTGTGCATTCCATCTGACCCCAGGGGTTTATCCAGCTTCAGTGGATCACACATTAGTAGATAACCATTCTATCTTTTGCCTGGCATACAGTACAAGACACTTTCTGTACCTTCAGTGGCATCACTATGACAGGGCTTACCTGTCCCCTCATGTGCTGATACTTCTGTCTAGCCATTGGGTGCTGTTTACCAATCTGTGCTTCTGTAAATGGTTTCCTGGTATGCCGGGTGGCACCCACCTCTCAGGGTGAACCATGAACTTGGGATACCCTCAGGCTGGTGTTTTCCCACCCAGCCTAAACACCCACATTACTCCAACCTTAAACACCCAAAGGGCTCCCTGCAGCCCATCCTCCTGGAACAGCCAGAGGCAGCATGGCCACAGATGCCATCCAGACTTTTACGATTCCCTTCCGCACCATGATACCAAAGAGGGTACTTCCTACCTTACTGTCACTATAACTCGGTAGTACTTGATCCACCAGTTGCTGGGGTGCTTATTTGTCTCCACACACAGCAGCTGGGTCACCCCCAACTCCAGGATGCCCCAAGATTTACAGAATCCCCTGGAAAATCTAGGGACAGTATATAACAATGAATCACAAGCCAGCATTCATGCATAGCTTACTGGTGGACACAACATATGGTAGCAGATATTCTTATCAGCTTATATAAGGCATAACAAACAATGGGGTGTGGGTTATACTCAAAATATATATGCTTAAAGGTGTTGTGAAACACAAACCATTTACACCGAGCATCTACAACCACCTGAAAAGTGAATATATTACAGAATAACCCATACCATGGAGTGTTGTGTTCCGCTTATACAATTAGCTGATTGTTATTAAAAAATAAAAATAAAAAGTATGTTTTTTAATATTTTTTTCAACAGAAACTTAGGTGAAAAACAGCCCCTAGTGGCTTCTCCAATCCTCCCGAGGCTGATGCTGCCATACTGTTTTTTTTTTGGTCTAAGCCTTTTATTGAAGTTTTTCTTAGCACTTGTAAGAACAATGCATTAGTAAAGGCCAAATAGTGTACAGAATCTAAAAACTCAACAAACTTCAAAATATTTCTTAGACCACTGCAAGCAGGAATTTCTATAGCTTGGTATTCTTCCACCATCATGGTGCCTATTCCCAGTATTAACTGGCCCTTCATACCCCTCTGGACCTGCTATTCACCCCCCTCCACAATGCCTCGGCCTCCCACAATGCCAGTCACTTACCTTCATCTAGTCTTGGCTGTACCCCCCAGTCATCAGCAGGGAAAGGTGGGAACCACCGAACGTCTATGTCTTGTCAGGTGGTGCTGGATGCTCAGGAATGGAGACCTGGGATATACTGTGGCTGTCATCGCAGAGGTGCCGGGGCCATTTTTCCTTGTTTTCTCCCATCTCCTGGGACATCGCTGTATGTGGACATCGCTGTATGTAGACATCAGGGCAGGCTCACACATGCTGTGCATACGATGGCCCATCAATGTCAGCAATGTCCCACCGTCCTCTTGCCCTTCTGATCACACTACCACCTATGGTCACCCAGGTGGTACTATCGCAGCAGAGAACAGAACCCTCCTCCCTAAAATAAGAGAGTGTCCTCTGGGATGTTCAATCTTCCTTCCACTGGCGAGACCCCAATGATCTGAGCTCATTCCCAAACTCAGGTCACCGGTTTCATGAGCGGTAGTGCTACCACTACTCCAATGGGCTGGTGGTATTAACAATTTGTGAACATTTTAAGGCCTTTGCTGGTTTGTGTGCCAAGCTCAGAATGTAGCCAGTGTATCCTGGTATCACTGACATTGTCTTGCCTCCCAGTGTGACATTTTCTCAAATTTGGCCAGTGTAAACAATTCAGTTAACCAGTCTTCTAATGACTGGGGAATGCTTGTCCTCCACTTCAGAAGAATCTGCCACTTGGTCTCTAAGCTAGCCAGCAGTAATCCATACAATATCCCTTATTAGACTTTTAGAAATGCAGTTGTACTGCATCTCCCAGAATTCAGAACTCTGAGGACGAGGGAAGCTGGACTCCTGCAAATGCTTGATGTATGGATTACTCTTGTCCAAAATAGAGCAAGTACTTGGCAGAACCAGACAGTATGAATGGGAGAGCCCTGATCTTTTGAGCATCTATAGCAGCAGTCTGAATAAATGACAATTTGTGTTAAGCTTACTTGGGTCCTATACTATAGCTGGTTATCTGATCTTCTTAAAACGTATGTGAACACTGCCTATATGGACGTGCCAGATGGCTTCCAGAATGGTTTCCATCAATTCATTTCCCCAGCATATTCCCTTCTTGTCTGATGAATAAGCTTTCCCTTCAGTCATTACTTTCCTAATCAGTTCCTCTAGCCATCTGGGTCACTGCAGCTTTTTCTTAATGTGAGCAAATATACCAGAGACATTGCAGGTTAGGCGCAGTCCCAAAAGTTGTTCAAGGCTACTTTGGATTAGGAGATATTTCTAAACTGCTTCCTTGGATATGTGGTAGGTATTCTGAACTTGGTGGAAAAAGATTAGGGCTCCAAATGTAGAGCAAAACAAATGAGTAACCTTTGAGACTCCATTTGATTCCAAACCCACTCACAGCAAAGGGAATGTTTAATTAGTGGATGGGGTTTATATCATGGGCTTTTCCTGGAACCCAAGTGTTTAAGAGACACTTGACAGTCCCTCAGGAAATGTTGCCAAACTGCACAGGTAATATGAATAGCATAAGGATGCCCCTTAGATTGTCAGGAGGGGTACTTGCTCAGTGGATGGAGGAGAGAGGGGAGATCTCTATACAGTTTCACCAAAAGAGGGCAGTGCTTCACTTATGGGATACATTACAGACCCTGCTTCACTCCACAAGACATACGATAGGCCCACATCCGGGGTCTTTTTATTTCAGAGGCCATTAATCTGTGCTGCAAAACAATGTTTGTTTCCCTTTTTTGTGCTAAGATACTAAACTTTTTTCTTTAATATTTTATACCAGTTGAAATGAACTGGGGGATGGCATATTTTTCAGACAGTACACAATTTTTTGGAAAAGCTATTATCATTTAGGTAGCTGCCTTGCCACTCCAGTTAGAGTGTCTGCTGCTTCTGTCAAGTAAATCGAGTTTCCACCTCCTTTAAAGAGTGTTCAAAACATACAGATTTCAGTATTATGCCTATATATTTGAGCATAGTGGGTGACTAATAATTCTGTATCACAAAAAATGTGATGTGTATCACCTCTCTATTTTTTTGTAAAATTTATTTATTGAGAATGTAGATAAGCTTACATTACAACCTGAACAAGACCTTCATAACCATACATGACAGACAGGTCCAAGAATTGTGCTATATCACCAGGAGAACACAACTGTAACTGCTGTGAGGTTACAATTCACAGATTCATGTTTGGTTTTATACATATTGGTCTGATACACATGTAAAGGAGTTACTGCTTATTATTAAGAGCCTGATTGGACTATGTATCCCACATGATAAGCAGGGTAAAGTATGATATACAGTCAGCACCCTTTGCCCCACAGTTTATTTAAAGGTCCTCCCAGGACTAGTCTGGGATAAGACCAGCCTCCACTGCCAATAGCCAGGGTCCCCAAATTTTCCAGAATTGGGGTAACTTACCACCTAGGGCACTCATCTGGGCCCATTCAAGCACCATGTAGGACTTTATATTTTGTACCCATCTAATGAGTGAAGGAGGGGTTGGTGACATCCACAACTGTGCAGTAGTTCTCCTGGCATTGATAAGTGCAATAGATCAGAGGGGATCAGACTCCCTCAGACTTGGATGGGAAGGATCCACCTGAAGCAACAGTTCTAGAGGGGATTTGGATGGACTGTAACCCAGGATGCCAGTCATTACATTATGCATAAGGTGCCAGAAAGGAGCCATCTTGAGACAAATAAGTGCCAGATGGATGAAATCCACCTCTTCAGTTGTACATTTAGGACAGATTGGTAATCTGGTGGCGGTCTAACTCGTGTAACCACTTGGGTGTCACATATGCTCTGTGTAAGAAAAATAACTGAATTTGCCACAATTTTGTAGTCAATGGTTAGCAGTGAAATTGGCCCTCAGAAGGCACACTTGGTGGCATCCTTACCTGGCTTTGGCAATACTGTGATCGTTGCAGACCATGTGGATGGGGGCAACTCAACCTTTAAAAGACCCTCCTCAACCGCATTGAACAGGGGTTCCAAAAGATGGTCCTCAAAGGCTTTATAAAAATCAGTAGGGGTGCCATCTGACCCCGGGGCCTTCCCGCTCTTTAAAGACCTCAAAGCTGCCAGTATCTCCTGTTTGATCAATGGGGAGTCCAACCCCTCAGCTTCCTCCCTACTTATTTGATTGAGGGATATCTCTTCAAAAAAGGTGTCATACTCCTCCTGAGAGGGATCGCATTTGGAGGTGTAAAGGGACCTGTAGAATGCACCAAAGGCATCTCCTATCTCCCTTGTGCTCTGCACTAAGTTTCCTTGGGCATCTTGAACCTGGTCCACTGTTTTTGCCATCTCTTTCCATTTCAATTGCCAGGCTAAGTATTTCCTCACCCTGTCCCCATCAAAGTAAGAACCTGCATTGGATAAGAGGATGGTTATTTCCAACTGTGTACTAGACAGTGTGTTAAACCTCCATTTCAACTTTTGAACAATTGTATATAGCAGTGGTTGTCAACCTTTTTTGGTCCGGGGACCCCCTGGCCATCTATAAGCCATGTTGGGGACTCCCTACCAAAAATATGTGTATATTGTACCGCATTTAGTGTTTGTACAGCATTTATGCAGCTACCCTTAATAGAACACTAAATAACAGCAAGCAAATTATCAAACAACAGCAAGCGAATTATCAAAAGGAAAAAAACACTTAATAGTAGTGGACATTACCAATGACAAAACTAGCATAACACTAGCATCTTTCTGTGACACTGCTTTACTAAGCTGCTTTTATGTAGGTATGGTGCTGGGGGGGAGGAGAATAATGCTTGTCTGTGTTAACTGAGCCATACAACTGCTGTATTTCTGCAGTACTTCTAACTCTGCTAAGTAACTCAGAAACTGATTTAACTGCTTGTCTAGGGTAACTGAGCCATATAACTACTGAACAATATAAAAAAAAAAATAAATCTAAGAAGCATCATTGCGATCCATTCAAATCACTGTATTAATGCCAAGGGATACTACAACTGCTGTATTCCTGCAGTAGTTCTTACATGCTTTCATGCTGGTATGGTGCTGGGGGTGACTATAACTGAGCCATATAACCGCTGACACAGAAGAAACAACTTCTCAAATCATGCAACTCACTGCATTAATGCCAATGGAAACTACAACAGCTTTATTTCGGCAGTAGTTCTCACTCTGCTAAGTAACTGAGAACCTGCAATAACTTGCTTACCCAGACTGTAATTCCGTGAGTCCACTGGCAAGAACAGAAGCAGGCGAAATTGTAGCGTCAATTTTTTAAAAGTTAACGTGATTAGTCAGTAGCAAGGAGAGGGAGTGTAGAAACCAAATTGTCTATTGCGGTGGCTGGACAGACTGACTGTGTGAAAAACAAATCCGCTGGTAGTGAGGAGAAAGGAGCAGAATGTGTGCAGTGATAAGCAGAGAGACTGAATAAGGACCTGCATAAATCCTTAAGAAAGGCAAGTGAGGCAAGCTGAGACAAATCAGGGGAATAATCAGGTCAACAAGCATTTGTCAATGCCAAATGTTTGCTTGCTGGTATTAGCATTGGGCATGCAGGAGTTAGACATATGCAGAATAGGAATGGTAGTGAAGTATTGAAGTTCATGCCAACCCTACCTCCATCCTGAAGAGACGGACAGGCATTGGGGTAAGTGTTTGGGTCATCGACCATGACAGGCATGCCATGTGCCATTCTGCACCACATGAACAAAATCACAGATGGGGCAGTATGTGAAGAATGACAACTGTACCATCCAGAGGGAGGCGTGAAGAGATGGCAATGTTGAACAGCTGTACTGGGAATATAAAAAGTGCCCACACGTGCGAGCATACAGTATGTGCAAATTGCACAATGCATGCACATTACACAGTCATTTTATGGACATTCATCACGAAAGTTTCAAAACAGGCATTGTAGGACCTCTGCTCATGAACAGTGTCACTGTGATTTTCTTGATGTGTTCTGAACACTGATTTCCCACAGCAAGCACGCTATTCTGCGCCAGAAGTGGAAAAACACATTTTGGCCAGGATGTGAAAAATGACAGCTGTACTGTTCATAAGGAGGTGCAGAAAAATGGCAATGTTGAAAAGCTGGAGGGATCATATTACAAACATGCAAAGTTATGAGCATGACTGGAAACAGTGCAACGCACGCTTGTAACACAGTCATTTGATGGAGTTTGATCACCAGATTTTCAACATAGGCATTTTACGGCCTGTGCTAATGAACAGTGTCACTGTGATTTTGTTAATGTGGCCCCAACACTGATTTTCTACAGCAGCCGTGCTGCTCTGCACTGCAGGTGCAAAAATACATTTCGGCCAGGATGTGAAAAATGACAGCTGTACTGTTCATAAGGAGGGCCGGAAAAATGGCAATGTTGAAAATCTGCAGTGAACATATTACAAATGTGCGACATTATGAGCATGCATGGAAACTGTGCCACGCACACTCGTAGCACAGTCATTTGATGGACTTTCATCACCAAATTTTCAACATAGGCATTTTAGGGCCTCTGCTAATGAACAGTGTCACTGTGAGTTTCATACTGTGTCCCGAACACTGATTTCTCACAGCGACCGCGCTATTCTGCGCCGGAAGTGCAAACACACATTTCGGGCAGGATGTGAAAAATGACAGCCGGACTGTTCATAAGGAAGTGCGGGAAAATGCCAATGTTGAAAATCTGGAGTGAAAATATTGTAAATGTGTGAAGTTATGACCGTGCGTGGACACTGCACTATGGACGCTCATAACACAGTCATTTTAAAGACTTTTGTCACCAAATTTTCAACATAGGCATTTTAGGATGTCCGGTAATGAACAATGTCACTGTGATTCTCTTCATGCATCCTGAACACTGATTTCGCACAGCGACCGTTCTATTCTGTGCCGCAAATGCGAAAACACATTTCACCCAGGATGTGAAAAATGACAGCTGTACTGTTCATAAGTAGGTGCAGAAAAATGGCAATGTTGAAAATCTGGACTGAAAATATTGCAAATTTGCAAAGTTACAAGCGTGCATAGCAACTGCACAATGCACACTCGTAAAACAGTAATTTCTTGGATTTTTTCCACCAAATTTGCAACATACACTTTTTGAGAGCCCACCTCATGAACACTGGCACTGTCGTTTCGTTAATCGGTCCCAAAAGGTGATTCCACACAGTGACTGCAAAATCACCTTTCAGGACCGATTAACGCCATGACAGTGACTGAATTCATGAAGAGGTGTCCCAAAAACCCCATGTTGAAAAGTTGGTGTCAAAATTCCAAAAAATGCCTGAGATATGCCAAAAAGTAGAAAAAAACCAATCTATCCTATTATACAGCTTACCGGCATTTCCTCAGTTTGCGGTCGGCTTTGAAGAGTGAAGACGTGTTCCTGGTCCACCAAACATCATCGCGCCAAATTCCGGAGGTAAGTATGGGGTGAGGGTGGTGTGGGGAGGCAGAGTGCGCAGTGGGTGAGTGTGGGCATGGAGACTGCAAGGGACAGTTTTTGTTTTACAGATTGTGAAAAAAAAAAATAATCGCGGGATGGTTTTCCCTTTGCAGGGGCATTGGGCACGCTGGGGTGGGCTCCCAGCATGCCACCTGAACATTTTTTTTGGGGGGTGTAGCCGACAGGGGATTTGGCACCCCCATTGGTACAAAAGTGGGCAGCACAAGAGCCGAGGGGGATTGGGCACCCCCTTGGTCTCTCACGTTACTTTTTGGGGGGCTGATGCCGATGGGGAGTGGGCTCCCCCATTGGCACATCACACAGTGAGTGGGACACTACTGCCCCAGGGAGTGGGCTCCCCCGCCGGCAAGTCAACACCGGGGATGGATGCCAAAGGGGATTGGGGCCCCGTTGGCAAAAACACACATCTGTGGGGAGGGTTACATGCTGCCGAGGGGGATTGGGCACCCCCTTGGCTCTTTGATATTGTTTGTGAACACGGCGGCAACGCACAGCCGTGTTCATAAACAATATCACATCAGCAATGTTCCGCCTAGCAATGACGGGTCACTCCCTCATTGCAGCAATCACTGAGGCTGCAATGACGAGGTGGCCCGTGATTGCTGCGGCGAAAACGTTAGAACTTGGTGCACCTTCTGGAAGCCAGTGTCATCAGCACACTGTGCCTCCATTGGTGCACCAAGGCCAGGCCTTCAAATGCAATGCTGCTGCTGGATGCCACACTGCCATGCCTCCCCAACCCGCTTCTCTTCTAAGCTGTCACATAATGTTTCTTGCGCATGCGCAAGCCAATGTAATAAAAAAAAATACATAAGTAAGGGGTTCTCGAGCATTTTGAAGTTAACTTTCATGTCACCTTCTGCAGTAAGTTGTACTCGCGCTTTGAGTTTACTTAAGTGTCAACTCCTACAGACTGATAGCAATTGAAGTAATTACTGCAATTAACGCTCAGTTAGTGAAGCGAGTAGAGCAGGTTACTAAGCAAACAAGGTGCTAAGTAGTGGTTTTGTTCAGATGGCTCTTGTGGTCACAGTTGTTTTTGTAAACTGTCCAAAAAAAATCAAAACTTTACCGCACTTTAAATTTCTGGGACTGTTCCTCGGACCCCCTGTCTTGTGCTCACGGACCCGTTTTGGGCCACAGACCCCCAGTTGAAATCACTGGTATATAGGGCTGCCATAGGATTTAACATATGCACCCTTTCACAGGCTGCGATTTTGCTTCTAAGGGACTATAATTCTCTTAACACATTGCTTCTAGCATGTTAGGTGGAGGAAATGGATTGCCCTCTCACATAAGCCTTCAAGGCCTCTCAACACAGGCTGAAGTTCAGGAATTCCTACAGACTATTCCTCATATGATGAAGGTACTCCTGATTCCTCAGGAGGAGAGGGTCAAGCTTCCAAACTTTGGAGCCAGCAAGGGACCCAGTTCCTTGGAGAGTGATATAGTGCAGAGCATGGTCTGATACCAAAATGGGCAGATACCCTACCTCCCCCAGTTCCCCAATTAGGGCACTAGAGACCAGCAGCCTGTCTATACACGCATATGAATGGCGGGCATGCAAATGAAAACTATATTCCCTCCCTGTAGGATGATGGTGTTTCCAGGCGTTGATTAAATCAAAGTCACCTTGTAAAGCTTCCAGAGCTTTTGCATTATGTGATTTGGGTACAGGGGTCTTGTTTGAATGATCTAACACCATGTCTAAAACACAATTATAATCGCCCCCCCCCCCCCAGATCCAGGTGCCCTCCCAACTTGTCAATTTCTGAAAAAAGCTGGGACAGTTCACATTTGAGGCATATACAGAGCCAAGCAGAAAGACTTTTGCCAATGCATAACGACCAGATTCATCTACCAGCCTATCCAGGATCTGAACTGGTGGTCCCCCAGGAATCCAAATCGAGGCCCCTCTAGCTTTTGAGGAAAATGTTGAGGAGACCCAGGTGCCCCCCATAAAGTCAGCAGTTTTCTGTGATTCGGTGGAAGAAAAATGCAACTCCTGTAGTAAAACAATTGACCCCTTACATCTTTGGACCTCTGCAATAACCTTCTTACATTTTATAACAGATTTAAGGTCACTTATGTTCTAGGACACACATCTGATATCATCCCCCATCATTATGTATCCAACTTAAACTATTCTTCCATCTGGCATAGAGTAAGTAAGCATCCACATTCTTTTTCCCCAATGCCCCAGGTCCCCCCCCCAACGAGAACTGAACTAACATTCCCCTTGGTAGACCCTACCAGCTTGCCTGAGCTTGTCATTCAAGTAATAGAGCTCCAAACTGAGGTCCCAACCCAGCCATCACCAGTGTCAGTAGTGTTAGGTGCAACCGGGTTGATACCCCCCTGTTTTTCTCGAGTACATGCAGCAACATTCTAAAACCTCCCACAATCGAGTCCTCCCGGCCCCAATGCTGAGGTACTCCCCAGAAAAATGTACTACCTCCCTGCCCTTGTCCAACCGGGACTAATATCCCCCCCCCATTAGTCAAAACCCGCCAGCATTCCCACTACAAACAAAAGGCAGATACAAAGCATCTTGCCTATCTCTGTGGCCATTGATAGGAGGGCAATGACCTGTATAGTATAGAAGCATGGTAAAGCAACTAAATACTGTATAGAAATAACAAAACCTGTGTGTTATAAAACTAACTGGCGAAAATTAACAGTGCAACTTATAAAGTTAACATTCGTGGAGCAGATGCATCCTGGTGTATAAAACAAATGTCTGCAGTACAAAATCCCATAGTCAGTTCACATATGGTAAACAGACTTTTCTCCACTATAGCAAATAAAAATGAAAAAAGTGCTCCCCCACGAGAAGGAGAAGAGCACTCTCCAGACACGGTCATGCATTTTAAAAGAGGCAAAGTTGTAGACCCACTAGCGACATCGAGAAGGCCCACAAATCAAAAATAATCAAACAGGACCAGGTTCGTGCATATCCCTGTATAGCTGAGCAGTACAGAAAAGCATAAAGACTTGGTCCCAAGATGTAAAACCCCCACGAGCCCTCCACCCCAGTAGATACATCAGAACTAAATCCCATGTGTCCAGCAACTGTGTCCAGCCAATCAAACAAGGTGGATGATGCTGAAGAATAAATGTATCCTTGTATGGCCCCTTAGACAACAGATGGCAAAAGACAAAGAACCTCTGTGTGCAAGCACTGAGGCAATGGTTACCCCAAAGGGCATTTGGCTGGGAAGCCAAGTTTCAAAGAAATACAAAATCACACATGCCCCCACAAAAGTTCACAACTCCCCATTCCTTTGTCTTGATATAGGGGGTGAAACAATGGCGAGAGTATGCAGTGAAATCCCTTTGGGAGCCTACTGTATAACGTTAAGCCACAGTGTTTGCTCCCCACTGGAACCCGTGTCCCTAGACATGGTTGGGGGTTACCAGGGTGTGAGCCACTGCTAATCACAGGCCTCTGGCTACTAAATACACCAATTATGTCCTCCATGAGCCCCCGAACACTTGAAGAGGAAATAAGAGCACCAGGTACATGATGGAGATATAGAAGAGAATCATTTGGATGTATGTCTGCAGAACAGTCAGCAAAACACCTTTGTTAAAAGACAGCATTACTTACACTGCATCAGGCTGCACTCTCTCCCTTCTGGCCTCCTCCTCTTCTATTAATTTTTCCGTCGTCTTGTGGCAGGTGAAATATCGAGGGCTCTGTCCCGGCCTGTCCACCCGTAAATGAACTGGATACATGAAGGAGAATTTCCATCCAAGCCTATATAGCTTATTTTTGGCTTGATTTAATTTTTGTCACTTGAATTGGAGCTCCTGACTAAAGTCCTGAAAAACATGGACTTTGGTATTCCCAAGTTTTATGGGACCAAACGCTTTGGCTTTTTGCATCACAGTCTCTTTATCTCCATACCGCAGATATTTGATTAAACAGTGCCAGTGTTGCTCTCCTGGGTTTGGCGGTGGCCCACCCAATAGGCAAGCTCTATTTCAAAATTTGCCATCTCCTCTGGAAGGCCCAGTTGGCTAACCAGCCAGCTATGGATTTCCTCCTTAGGATTCCTCACCTCTATCCCTTTGGGCAGCCCAATTATGCGGAGCTTAGAACGTTGCGAGCGATTCTCTTGATCATCAATTCACTCCGCTCGGCTATGGTACATAGTAGGCCGTTCCTCTCTGCTGCAACCCCGGCATAGGAGTCTTCCATATCACTCACCCTTTTCTCCAGCTCACAAATTTGTGAGGTGTGTGTTGTGGTAGTTTCGGTAAGGCTAGTGACTACCGATTGGAGATGAGCAAACTGAGTGTTAAGGTTGTTGAATCCAGACTTCATGTCTTGCTGCATTTGCAACAGAGTAGCGGGGACCCCAGCAAGTGTTTTAATCAGTTCCATCATACTAGTGTCCTGCAATGTCCTTCAGGATTAGCGCCCAGGGAAGAAGGCCCAGAACCGCGTGAGTCCCCTCTCTTGGGTTGCAATCGGGCATCAAACTGTAGTTTAGTTTGTTTATTTTTCAATTTTCCCAATCCCATCTGTGCAGGAGCTCCAAAAATTGCCAGAAGTATAACTATTAGTTACAAATGCAGCTGCAAAGACATTTTAAGAGATGTTGCCCTGAGGAACTGTACTAGCAAGTGTCCGTCATGCTTGCCAGCTAGCCACGCCCTGTGCATCACCTCTTGAGGGACATAATTTATCACTTACTGGAATTTAATTGAAATCCTGATGTACACCTAAAGGATTCAAGGATGTTAAGGGCAACAGGAAAGGAATGGACTGGATCAGAGATGGTTAGGATAAGGCTGTCTGCATATACCAGTGTTTTCCTTCTGCCATAACCCTGCAATTGATACCTAGAGGTACAGTGGGTTTGGTGCCACCATAGTTATAAAAAATGAAACCCCACCATGCTGCCAACACTACGGAAAGGTACATGAACAAAGGGGGGAGGGACTTGGTGTAAGGTGCACATGCAGATGGTAATGCCCCACTCACTTGCTGGTCCTGGTGGTTCCCAGTAGTTCAAAGAACATATATTTTGTCTGGCCATTTGCCCATTGGGACTTGTAGCTGGTATAGTTGTTTTTCATTATCTGTATTATTCTTTATTTTGCACAACCGTTTCTGACCCTAATCCTGCAAATTCCTTTCAATAAAAAGGAAAAAACGATCCACAGCTGTGACTGCATGCTAGGACTGTTTCATTTTCCCTAGCTCATGGGTAGTATTTAGAGGTGCTGTTTAAAAAAAAATTCTACTTGGGCTCAGGAATGTAGTTAGCAGTTAAGAGTCAGAGCATTCTAGGTTAGCTGGAAGGTGGCAGTCAATGAAGGAGGAGGCAGTGTGAGACAGAGAGAAGAAACCATCTGGCCAGTAAAGAAAGAGGAGGGCCCTCATTGTGCCAGTCAAGTGAGTCATCAATATTTCTCTCCAGCAAGCACAGTCTTTCACTGGAGGGTAGACTCAATGGTGAAGGGCATGGCAGGGCAGGAAGAAGAGGCCCAGGCCCTAGCAACACAGCACTTGTCTGCTGAGGGAAAGAGCAGTAGCACTACAGTTCCATGTGTCAGCCACTAACTTTGTTTTTTTTCTGCCAACAAGTGAGTGGGGTAGAGAATATTAAAACGTGGATGACATCAGCATGATTATCACTATAAATAATAGCACACTTCTGCTGTGTCGGAGCTAGCTTCTATTTTTGCCAACCAGCTGTCTGCATGGCCATCTAAATGATGCATTAGTCCAATTCATGCTCTCCCCTATTAATCTGAAATTGACTTGTGCCTGGAGGCACTGACAATGCGAGTGACTCTGACCACAAGGAGAATTGGTTGCTCACTTGGGGCAGGACAAGGTAGAGTCAGCTCCAGTAGGAAGCATTTCCAGTGAGTGGTGGCTACGACTAATAAGTTCCTTTTCAGGTGATGATAGACAGAAACATTCCTCAACTCCAATAAAGCTATTGTTATTTGAACTGCATGCTCCCAATTGAAAACCTACATAAAACTATTATTGAACTGCGTGTGTCTAACTTACCAGATAAAGCAACTGTGCATTTTAAACTGAACTGCCTGTGCCAAGCTAATTGCCTTCTACAATAGCACTCTACCTGTTTTGTTTAAATCACATGCGAGTAACCCTACATATATTAAAGAGACAGTGTGACACTTCCCTTTTTTGCATACAATGTTAGGTGACAGTGTGATAACCTCCTACAGGCCCAAGCTAATGCTGTTTGCATTCCTGCCACTACAGCAAGCTGCATTTATAAACAAGAGTCCAGTTGTAGAGTTACTTTACAGTACTAGCCTATATGGGGTACTTAGCCAAAGATTGCAGCTGTCACACACCAGAAAAGTGGGGAAGCAAGCCAAGGAAGTATCTTGGTTGAACAGTTGGAGAGCCTGAGACATGCAACAGGGTTAGGGTTTTCTGTCCTACAGCCCCTTTTTGTATCAGAGTTCCAGAGTGGGAGATTTACTTGTGGATCCTGAGTGACCCAGATGCTGCAGTTCATGTCTGAGTTCCAGAGTAAGAGATTTACCTGAGGCTCTTGAGTAACCCAGATGCCCCAGTTCATGTCCCGTTTCCAGAGTGGGAGATTTACCTGTGGATCCTGAGTGACCCAGATGCTACAGTTCATGTCTGAGTTCCAGAGTAAGAGATTTACCTGTGGCTCTTGAGTAACCCAGATGCCCCAGTTCATGTCCCGTTTCCAGAGTGGGAGATTTGCCTGTGGATCCTTAAAGACCCAGATGCCCCAGTTCATGTCCCGTTTCCAGAGTGGGAGATTTGCCTGTGGATCCTTAGTGACCCAGATGCCCTGGTTCATGTCATGTTGTATAGGTCACTGGATAGGCCAAACCTGGAGTACTGCCTACAGTACTGGTGCCCATACCTGAAGAGGAACATTAAGTTACTTGAGAGGGTGCAGCGCAGGGCAACAAAGATGATCCAGGCACTAGGGGGCATACCCTATGTTAGCAGGCTGAGGGAGTTGAACATGTACTCACTGAAGGAGAGGAGAGACAGAGAGGATATGATTGAAACCTTCAAGTACACAAAGGGAATAAACAAGACAGGCATGACGGGACTATTCAAGTTAAGGGGGGGGTAGGGACACTTGAGGTCACGATCTCAGATTGGAGGGGGGAAGGTTCAGGAGGGAATTGAGAAGACACTTTTTTATGGAGAAAGTGATGTCTGGGTGGAATGCGTTACCTGCAGAAGTGGTATCCTGTAGAACAGTAGACTGCTTCAAAAGATGATGGGATAGGGTAAGAGGGAGGATCAGGGGAAGGGCAGCTGCAGTATAAGGGTTGCTAGCTGTACACTCAAGCAGACTCAATAGACCATAAGCCTTATATATTTCTCTCAGATTGCTACTTGCAAAGGGTTAGATTTTGAAAAGGGCTGCACACAGGGGTGGGGGTGGCAAGATAGCACCACAAATACCAAATAGGTTTCTTAATGTTTGATAGGATGCGTTAAGCTGCTCCTCTGAGGCAAAACACCATACAGGTAGGATAATCCCATGTTTGCATATGAATGGGCAGCTGACGTAGTTACCTCATGGAGAAGCAACTCCAGAACCAGAAAAAAACTGGTTGGGTTGGAATGGAGCTGATTGGATGTCACTGATATTCAACCTAATTACCAATAGCACTGCTATGTCCAAGACCTGTTGCATTATGTGGGGCTCAAGGCATGCTTTCACTAGGGTGCAAAGGCAAGGACCAGGTCTCTTTTCTCTTCTCTGTGCTTGGAGAGTATGGAAACCCTACAGGAAAAGTTGTGTGCATCAGAGGTGGGGCCAACTCTCAGCAGCTGGGTGATCTGTTGAGAAAAGTTGCATGTGAAAAGCTTTTATATGACCTAAGAAGTAAAAACTTAAAATTTAGTTCAAACTGAACTTTTTCTTTTCTTACAGTTCCCATAATTTACAAGTGTGCATATTTTGATTTTCCTAGTGGGTCCTGTATTTCCTTATTTGAGGTCTGTATATCTTATACATTTTGTAGATATTAAATAGTTTATATGTAATTCAATGGCTCTTTCTAGCCATTGTGCCACTCCTGATCTACTTGTCTGCTAACAGAATATTCACTACAGAAGCAAAATGGACCATAATTATGCCACCTCTGAATGATTTTCGCTTCTCCAACCTCCTCTGCCTTCATGAACTACCACAAGACTCAACACCTCTTTTAATAATTAAAATCATGATCTACCACACTGTATCGGATACTAAGAAATGCTTCATCCGCCACCTGATTCTATCCCCTTTTTACCATCGGAAACTCTGGTACCTCCTGCTGCTGGCCATCTTGCTGTCCGGCAACATTGAAACTAACCCTGACCCTGCTTGCCACCTATCCCATTAGGATGCTCTACTAGACAGTACTAAAGAGATCCTTATTGTACACCACAACATTAGGAGCCTAGAGCACAACTTCCCTGAACTAGAGGCCTGGGTCTTCCAATACAAGCCTGACATCCTGTGTTGCACCAAAACTTGGTTGAAGCCCACGGTCCCAGATTCTCGGTGCTCTATTCCCTCCTTTAACTTACTCCGGAAAGATAGAACTTCCACTAAAAGAGGTGGTGGTGTTGCAATCTATTCGAAGAGTTATCTGCATCTCTGTCCTGAACACAGACCCCCTGATGCAGTGTGTCTCTTCACTCCCTCCTTACACTTGGGGCAAAAAAGCTGCATATTATCAGTGCATACAATCCCCCAAACAGTGGCCACTGTGGCTTAGATGAGCTCCTCAGCCAAACGGCCATGCTCTCTGGTTAAAATGAAGTACCCCCTACTAGGGTATATAAATATAGACTGGTTAGGAAAGTGCCAAGCCACCTCACTCTGCAAAATACAGAGCTACAACTTGCATCAAATGATCACCGAACCTACAAGGATTGCATCCAGCTCCAACTCCAGCACCTTAATTGACTGGGTGCTAGTAAACCATACTGAGCATATCCTCTCTGTCAGCACTCTTGCAGACGCTATCACGAACCATCATCCAATCTTTTGCTCCTGGGGGCTGGCTCCATTACCCCCACAAAAACTGTGTTTCATCACAATCTGAAGCTATGCTAACCTGAATACCAAAAGCTTTCTTCAAGATGTAGCCAACATAGACTGATCAGTGTCTATCTGACCTCTGATGTGCAGTCCGCTCTCAGCATCATCACTGAAAGTTTCTCAGCCATTCAGGACTCTCACGTCCCTTGGATAACACGTCGAGTCAAAGAGAAGCCTATCTGATGGCTAAAAAAAAGATCTACTAAACAAAATAAAACAGTGTGATAAAAGCTGGAGCCATTTCAAGTCCTCTGGCCTACAAGAAGACCAAAATACATACAGGATACTTAGAAATACATGCAAAAAGGAGATCAGGATAGCTAAAAGCTCCTATTGCAAAAACTTACTAACCAGTGCATCAGGGGATCCTAAAAAATTTGGGTCCCACATAAAAACATTCCTGGGATCTAACCTTTCCCCTACCCCGAATTACACGGTACTAAATGGTGCCCACTACAACAATCCTCAGATCATCGCTAATTTCTTTAATGACCAATTTACAGACTTGACCATATACACATCCACTTTCCCTGCCTCGCATTAACTGGGTCCTTCAACTCCCTCCCACCAAGCATCAAAAATTCCCTCCTTTCGCTTTAAGGCCATTATTCGTAGGGAGGTCACAAAACTCTTCAGAAAGATCTCAGACAGCACAGCCACTGAATCAGATGGTATCAAGCCCAGGCTGCTAAAAAGTGCCGCACCTCTCATTGCCGGTCCCCTGGCTAGAATTTTTACACTCTCCTTATGTCATAGCAGAGTCCCGGACATTTGGAAAACAGCGAGAGTCACCCCTGTCTTCAAAAAAGGCGACCCTAAAGACCCCTTTGATTACAGGCCTATAGCCATCCTGTCAGTTCTAAGCAAAATACTGGAAAAACTAATTGCCATGCAAACCATTGAATTCCACCGAGACAATGACCTCCTAACTGCTGCACAACACGGCTTTTGAAAAGGTCACAGCACCACAACTGCCCTACTCAAATTTGCTACAGACTCCCTCACAGCCATGGACTCAGGGCTTCTCATGGGAGCAGTTTTCATTGACATGTTAAAAGCCTTTGACTTGGTAGACCACCCACTTCTCCTCAACACACTCCACTCTATGGGCTTTGCTCCTAGTGTTGTCAGTTGGTTTAACAGTTACCCGTCAAATATGGCCCAAACCGTTAAATTCAATTCTACATGCTCCAACCTAAAGATGGTGAACATTGGAGTTCCCCAAGGCCCAATCCTTGGGCCACTTCTCTTCTCAATTTTTATCAACAGCATCACCACTAATCTCCTTGACACCTCATCTCTACTCTATGTGGATGACATAGTCATGTATGCCAGTGTGAAAGGTGTGTCCGATATCAACCTACATCTAGTCTCCGATTTCCAATGCATACAAGCCTGGCTACAGGACCACAAACTTGTTCTAAATGAGGCAAAAACACAGTCCATGCTATTCAGGACCCTCCCTAAACTCAAGACATTCGAAGATAAGTTCAGGGTCTCCTGCTTAGATGGCTCACTCATAACTCCTGTAATGTTGTTTAAATACCTTGGTATCACCTTTGACCAACCTCTAAATTTTGAACTCCACATCATCAGTGCATGCAAATCAGTCAGTTCCAAGCTAGGCATGTCATACCGGACCAGCCACATACTAACCCTTACTGCTAGAGTGGCTATAGCTCGGAGCATACTCCTACCTACTCTGACCTATGGAGTGGCAACTTATGCTCCTTTACCAAAATCAAATCTTCAAAGATGGGATGTCACCTATAACAACATCTGCAGGTTCACCTCAGCCTCCCACAGACAAACACTATTGTCTGCTATACTCGGATCTAAACTGGTTGTCCCCCAATGATACTAGACTTTACTCCCTGTGCTCCACTGTCAACAGCATCATGAGATCTCGTACCCCAACAACTCTAGCCGAGCTACTCACCTACCAGACCTCCAACTATGGCCTATGCTCAGCTGACAAATCCCTACTATGCATCCCCAAATGCAGTACCACCAAAGGCTCTAGAGCCTTTGCCCACCATGCACCTCAATTATGGAACTCACTCCCTCTAGACATCCAGCTAGTTCCTACACACAATGCTTTTAAAGAAGCACTCCACCAGCATCTCAGCTCCACCAACCAATGCTCCTGTTTCAAACCTCCTTAGTCCTCTGGGTATCCTGCCTATCCTGAAGCTCTTACCTTTCCTCCACAATACTCCCCTTGTGGTACAGCCTATCCCAGCTCTCTCTCTCCTGACACTAGCCCCCTACAGCCACCCCTTTCTCTCTTTGCCAGGTCCTATCCTATACCCTTCCTTTCCTTATCCTGACATGCTATTATCCCTACTGTTCACAATCTTGCCATTCTCCTGCCCATTATCCCACCTGCACTTGTCAGTATTTGACCACATTTTTATTTATCTACATTTGTTGTACTTTCTAAATCATATTTCCAGGACTACTACTGCAGTACTTTTGCTACTGTATGTTTTTCATCATGCTATGACTGTAAAACTCTCTATGATCCTACCAGGACCACCCTGTGTACTACCCGTAATGCTTAGCTTATTGTGAAATGTTTTTTGAAATACCCTGTATACTATCTGTGCTGCTTAGCTTGTTTAATATTTCACGACACCTTGTTAATGTATTTCAATGTAATCTATGGTTTGTTATACCTGCAATGGCTGCCCTGTAACCTTCTGGGTCATGCCTGAAAACAGTCATCTTTATGGCTAGCGCACCCACCCGGTAAATAAAAACGAAATAAAATAAAAATAAGACTGTGCAATGTTTTGAAAGGTACAGTACAGTTAGTTAATTTACACGCACATTCTGGGTTCCATCTCTGAGAGCATGTACAGAACTTTAAGAGGGACTCCAGCCAAAATGTGTAAGTGAGACTGCCACTACTACAGGAAAAAGTCAAGGAGGGCCTGAAGCAAATCGAGGTTCATATGTCCAGAGGTCTTGCGCTGTGTAAGGGCATAAAATGGGACAAGACAGGAACAGTTCAGTTGTTAGTTCACAACAGGCAGCTGGCAGCATTGGTGAAGTGTGCTAAGTCAGTTGTCAGCCAGCAGCATAGTGACACACGGTAACTTGACATTCCAGCCTTAGCAGCACATTGATACTTAAACCCCTGACATTTTCACCAGTGACTGTGTGCATTGTATTTGACTGATGTTGGGTTAATATTAGATTGATTTAAGAAAAAGAGTATTTCCACGAACCAATCAGAGCACAGAGTTCTGATGACCATAAAGTACCATTTTTTTATAGCCATGGAGCTGGCATTGCCTGCTCTTTTCCTGATTACAGTATACATATTTTGCATATATTTCTCCTCCTGCCTTTAATGCTTCAGAATGAACTGAAAGCAGTCACGATTTGGCACCAGATTTTCAGCAGTCCTCGGATTAAGTCCCATTCCGCAGCCACCAGTGCAGAAGCAAATCTCTGCACCTGCAGATGTTCTTATTTTCAGCCCAGGCTCCGCATGGGTGGCAGGTGCACCTGCGGAGGATGTTACACCTGGTCCAACCAGACATAACATTTCTGCACAGCTGTATCAAACAAATAGCTGCAAGTGCCTATAAATCAGAGAGCCAGTGATAAACCGTCTCCTTTGAAAACTGGTGCATGCAGGGAAAACTGTAGCTCTGTAAGTGAAGACCCACTTTCACTATTTTTTCCTCTGCACCTGTGCCACTTTCTGGGGTTTTGAAAATCTGGCCCTGATCTACTTCTGAAGTTTGTCTTCTGCCTCTTCTCCTGTGATATGTGATATTGATGTTGAAGCACCAGTAATACCTCACAGATTACCACTGCCTGAACTGCGTCATGTTTGGCATGCTACATTATCAGCTGAGAGGTTGAGGTGAAGGTTACAAGTTTTTTTTCTTTCTTTTTTTTACAAATATGGCACCAGCAGTATTGCTTGCAAACATATGGAGCTGTCACATTGGGGGTTAAGTTAGATTAAAAAAATAACCAACAACAAAACAAATGTTTTGAATGTGGGGACTGGATGATGGGTGGCTAATTGTAAAGAATATCTTCTGTATATAAGCAGAGAGGACAGGTTTTCTACATCAGAAATGTTGGTGAGCTGGATACTGAGGAAAGCAAAACATGACTGCCAAACTGATTTTTAACTGTTCCTAAGGACTGTGTGTTATAATTCCAGTGTTGCGATGAGGTAATTGAGACCTGTCCTATGGTCATTAGGGATAATATTACACCTTCTGGGGTCTCATTAGCCACAGTATTGCTTTAATCACTGCACAGTCATCAGCCTAGTTTACAAATAAAGTCAGATTTATAAGAACAACTCCAGGGACGCCCCTGGGAGTTACAGGCCTGTCAGATTAACATCTATCATGAACAGGTTCATGGGGCAATCCCAAAGGAACATTTAGTTGAGTTCTTGGAGGCAAACATACTCCAGGATTACAAGCAGCATAGTTTCACATCAGGGAGCTCATGTCAAACAAATTTGATTGAGTTTTTTGGGTTATGAAGATAATGTATAATGGGCAGGCAGTAGATGTGCTGCATTTGGACTTTAGAAAGGTCTGCCATACAGTTGGTTGATTAAAAAAATTGGAGAACCTTGTGGATGGGAACAAATTAAAGTGGATAGGAAACTGGCTGGGGGTAAGCACCCATTGAGTAGTGTTGAGGGAGAATTCTCAGAGGTAAGGTCAGTCACTAGCGGGGTCCTGCATTGGTCCTTGTTTGGTCCAGTATTATTTAATGTATACATTAGCAGCATTCAGCAAGAAATAAAAGGCATAATCTCTCTGTCTGTGGGTGACACCAATCTTTGTGAGAAAGTAGACAAGAAGGAGGGAATTAGAGACTTGAGGAAAGAGTTAGCAAAACTTAAGAGGTGGTCTGGAGTCTGGCAACTTTTTTTTTTATTATTATTCTTTGGTAATCGGGTAAGGCCCACTAGGCACAAGTGCATGTTTTTCAGAGGGTGATCCGGCAGCACTGAGTTGCTTAAGTGACTTGTTCAGAGTCAAACAGTATGCAAGTGGAGGTTGTGAGACTCAAACCCATTCCTGCTGGATGAACCAAGCTCATTCACAGCTCGTTACTTTAAATTGTAAGCCATACTGCCAACTGGGATTTAATGCAAAAAATGCAAAGTCATGCACATGGGGTACAAAATTTAAAAAAGCAGAGCATTGGCTACAGGGATAAGGGTAGCTGTTTCAGAAGATGAAAAAGAGCTAGGTGAAGTTATAACTAGTTATCTGAAGCCTTCTTGGCAATGTAAAAGAGCAGCAGTTAAAGCACGTAGGATGCTGAGGTGCATATCAAGGAGTTTCACCAGTAGAAAAAGGGAGGTCATCCTATAAAACTGTGGAGCATTTGCACCTGGAGTACTGTGAACTGTATGAGAGTGCCTACTTATGGAAAGACACAAAACTGCTTGACTCACTGCAAAAAAGAGCTACAAAGACAGCACAAGATCAGCGATCTCTTCTACATGGAATGGCTAAGGAATCGTTACATGTATTGACTTGAGGAAAGGAAAGGGGGGAACATGATAGAAGCTTTCAAGCACATTAAATGAATAAACTAGGTTGGGTAAAAAAAGATTTTTTTAGTTTAAGTGAAAATAGGAACACCAGGGCCACACTTCCCAATTTGCAAATGGAAGCTACAAGAAGGAGTTCAGAAGACATTTCTTTGAGGAAAGTGTTGTGACAGAGTGGAATGAACTTCCAAAGGATGCTGCACACCAGAAGATAGCAGAGGGACTTCAAAAGAGGGTGAGATAGGTTCAAGGGGGAGGGTAAGAGGACAAGGGAATGAGGGACAGGTCATTCTGTAACATATGTTTAAGTGCTCTGAATGGGCAGACTTGATGGACCATGTGACCTTCTGCTGGCAGGTTTGTATGATCATGGCTGTATTAGGGGTTCTGAAGAGATAGCTAAAAATACAACAAACAATCAGAACCCAGCATGCACACGTGGCTGACAATCCAAATGAAACCATGCTAGCATATGGTTGGTCTAACATACAGCACAGACACAGGAGAAAACTATTTTATTAGTGCATACATAAACAATAAACACGCCAATTTTAAGTATTAATTAAATTATTTATTAGTAAAACAACATACACTAAAAACTGCAAACTTCAAAACAAATCAATTTTGAGAATTAGATCTTAAGATACAGCCAAAAAATACAACAATGAATCACAAGCCAGAATTCATGCATAATGCAGTCACAGCTGACTTTAAAGTACTCTTAGATGCATGTACATAGTGCCTGTACCAAATTCGATCATAGATGGACAAGTTCTTTCTCAAGGTATTGCTGAAAATGTAAGCTGGAAAAATCAATCACTAAATGGAATAAAAAAAAACAAAGGAAGAATTATCAGACAACCAGTATTTCCAAATTGAATAACAGATAAGAAACTATTGACAAGGTTGTAATTCAGTTGAGGGGTTCTGGTTATATCATAAACCACAACAGTAAAGCTTGAATGGTTTACAATATCACCAGAATCCCAAGATGGAATTATGGACCTTGTTACTGGTGATTTCCTACCTGTTATTTTTGTACTATAATTACTGGGTTTCATTTTTTCTAATGGGAAAAAGCGTGTATTAAATACCATAATACCTGAGTAGGTGTTATGACATTCACATGGCTTTTTTCCACATAGGCAAGAGCTTGAGATGCAACTCAGCTTGCGCCTGTCAAAGACTGTTTGCCCCAAAGTCAGTGATACATAAATACTCATCTCCTCAGTTGCGTTCACACCACAGTAAATCTTGTGAAAAAATAAAAAAAAAATTTCTACCTTGTAGTTTGCCACTGTAAAGACTTTTACCACAGTCTCTAACTAATCACCCTTTCAACCCTCCCCTCTGCAGGTCAAATGACTACACCACTTGGCAACGCACGTAGCAACATGAAAAAAAAACACTATGAAGATCTCATTTTTTTCATTAATCTTTTTTGTTTCAGTAGTTTAGCTGCATTTACCAATTGATCTTACCGTTTACTGTTTCAATTACCAAATAAATAATTTCATCAATACAAGTTAAGACTCCATTTCTTCATTTTTCAAAATGATGAAAAAATGGAACCCTTCAATTATATACAACAAAATATGGGGTGCAGTATGTTAACTCGAATTTAACGTATACCCTCATTGTTGGATGGCTATCATAAACCCCTTGGGCTTCGCCCTCAGGGTTTATATGCCATCCAACAACTCAGGTGTGTGTTAAATTCTCGTAACACACTGCACCCCATACTTTATCTTATATATAATAACTCAAAGAACATTCCATTCTCTAATACCATTGAGTTGATGTTAGAAGGATGACATTAGTTTCTGATGTCACATAGATGGTATTATATGATGTGAATGTCACTCCTTCCCTATGTTAATTAGTAACTATCTATATATGACACACAGAATATTAACTGTCAAACCATTTACACCAGGACTTGCCCCTGTTAGAAGGCCTGCTGTAAGGCTAAGGTGCAAGAGGCTTTTGGTTTTCTTCCAGGCACTATTGCCAATAAAATGAACATTTACTACAAACTTTAATTACCACAAGTGCGGAGCTTTATTTTATTTAATTTGAATAACTAGCTTGCTGCTTTGCTCCAGCACCACTGAGTCCTGTGCACACCTTTCCTGGACATTAAGTATTTTGCTCAGGACTAACTGGACTCTGTTTAACACAGTGTCTATGGCACTGTCATAGACTGTTAGGCCATAGTCAACTATGGGGAGGATGGAACTTGTAACTGCCATGTTTTTTGCTTCTGGGGAAAGGCTGTGCCTTTGTCTATATAGTGCTTCTAGTCTCCTGTTAATGTTGGAGATGATTTGATCGACATGTGGTGCAAATAACAGAGAAGGGAATGGGAACATTGTTTAACCAGGAGTAGCACACTTAGCTGAAGTTTGTTTCCAGATGTGACCTGGGAGCACAAGGAAGTTAAGTGACTTGCTCAGGATCACACAGTATGCACCTAGGTGGCTGTGGTATTAGTGTCTGGTCGATGGTGACCCTGAGGTATTTGAAAGTTTTTACCTGATCTAGAGGGTCGCCCTTAGTGTTGAGGATGTTGAGCTCTTGTGCCTTAGTTCTCTTGTGTGCACTTGAGAAGAGCATTGTTTTGCTGTTCTTGTAGTTGAGCATAAGCTTGTTCTGCTGGAATCAATTCTCGAGGGATGAAAAGTTGCATTGGAGGTCTCGAGTAAATAAGTCCTGGCTAGGGTTGTCAGAACTAGTTCGAAAAAGATTTGCACTCTCCTTGAACCCTGGTGTTTGAGTTCTAATTTAAAACTCAAACATACGAGGGTTCGAATTCTGTGCCTTTTTTTTTTAAAACATTGCCTGCCCTGCACCCTGCAATGCTGTACAGTTTGCAGGCACAGGGAGGGACTTAAGGAGGAAGTTCCTGGCTGCCGGGAGGGAGGGACTAACAGAGGGAGGAGGGTGGCATGGCACTGGGCTGGTGCCACAGAGCAGACTGGCTGGTGAGTGGCTGGTGGCAAGAGGCGCTGACAACAGAGGGAGGGAGTGACAGCTGAGAGTGAGGGACTCAGGGACTGGACACTTGGCTGCCATATTTGAGAGGGAAGTGAGTGAGTGGTGGGCAAGCATGAGTGGCTAGTGAGAGGTTTGGAGGGTGAAGGACACAGGGAGGAGGGAGAGACAACTGGGAGGGAGGAACTCAGGGATTGCCTGGCAGTTGCCATATTGGGGAGAGAGGGAGAGTGACATCTGGGAGGGAGCGACTCAGGACAGAGGATGGAGTCAGAGTCATGTGAGAGGTGTGACATCACCACACCTCAGACCACTAAAGCAGTAGGTAAGGCTAGAGGGATGTTGGGGTGTATTAGTAGGGGTATCACAAGTTGGAAGAGGGAGGTAATAATCCCTCTTTACAAGACACTGGTTAGGCCCCATCTGGAGTACTGCATGCAGTACTGGAGGCCACATCTTCACAAGGACATGAACCAAATTGAGGCAGTCCAGAGAAGGGCAACCAAAATGGTGCAAGGACTGCATCAGAAAACATATGAGGACAGATTAATGGAGCTCAATATGTATACCCTAGAGCAAAGAAGGGAGAGAGGTGATATGATCGAAATATTCAAACACCTTAAGGGCATTAACAAGGTGAAAGAGTCTAACATGTTTCAATACAAGAAAACTAGCAGGACAAGAGGAAACAGCATGAGATTAGAGGGAGGCTGATTAAGGAGTAATGTGAGGAAGTTCTTTTTCACATAAATGGTGGTGGATGCATGGAACAGCCTACCTAAGGAAGTGGTGGATATGAATACAGTGCAGGGCTTCAAACAGGCATGGGATAGGCATAAGGGAGCAATATAGATGAGTATGAATAGATAGGCCATTGACAGAGTAAAGGCCTATGGCACATTCATAAGGTAGAAAACATGGGCAGACTGGATGGACCTTGCAGTCCTTATCTGCCTTCAACGTCTATGTTTCTACATTTCATCGGAGGCATCGCGCAGCAGAAAAATCAGCAGCTGGGCTGTTGCAGATTGAACAGAGCAGAGAGCAGTCAGCTGAGCTGACCGACTCTATTTTTTTTGTCTGGCTCGGGCAGCAGGCAGTACCAGGCACTAGAGTGGGCTGTAGTCTGGGCACTGGGGAAGGAAGGGAACCCTCCCCCCAAAAAATTTGTGGCAGAAAAAGGATCAGAGGAAAAGGCAGACAGTGGAAGGATGGAGGGATAGTAGGCAGGAAGGACAGTGTGGGAGGGGAATGGGAGTGTGTGTGGTGGAGTGGGCTGTGGAGAAGCCAGTCTGGTCTGTGTATAACACATGAGGATGGGAGTAGGCCAGAAGGACCCCAGACAGTACCCAGTGTGTTCTGTTGCGTGACTCCTTCTCGTGGAGTACTGCCCCACATCCTGTGACCTGTTTTGACTGCATCACCCTGCTTGTCTGTGCCATTTCTTTGACTGCACTGACTGTACCCACCCTAGGGGATCATTCTGCTGTGTGCCCTTTTGACTACACTGTACCCAGTGTGTGTGTGTGTGTGTGTTACCATGAGAGGCCCAATGAGTGGTCAGTTGTGTGTGTGGTGGTAATATTCTCCTTAAATACATGCCAGAAATATATTTCTCTGTTGGGAAAACAGACAGATGAATGAAAATCTATTTCACTGTGTTCTGTGATGGTGTAAGTGATTCCATCTCCTGTGGCCAGCCCATCACTCTGTTGCTGTGTGCCCTTTGACTGCACTGTACCCTACCCAGTGTGTGTTACCATGAGAGGCCCAATGATCAGCCAGTTGTGTGTGTGTGGTATTCGTCTCCTTAAATACATGCCAGAGCTATATTTCCCTGTTGGGAAAATAGAAGCATAAATGACCATCTTTTTCACTGTGTTCTGTGATGGGTGTGAGTGATTACATCTCCTGTGGCCAGCCCATCACCCTACTGCTGTGTGCCCTTTGACTGCATTGTATGCTACCCAGTGTGTGTTACCATGAGAAACCCAGTGGGCAGTTATGTGGTGGCACAATTTCGTGTAATAATAATGAAACAACATTTTTTTTTACTCAGAGTCAGAATTACATTTCCGGACCTTTCACCTTGCCTGACCTGCTTTGCGCATGCCTATGCCCAATTGCCCAGCAGCCCTAGCCTTCTGTAAGCCTTGAACCTGGGATTCTTCCTTTATTTGCAAACTTGCAAACCTGCATATTCTTCAATTACGTTACGAGTCCACTGCATCACAGTGTCATATACAGCCAAAACCAAATTTTGTAGTTGCAGCCAGCGATCACTGATCATAGATCACATCGTTTTCTAATACAGGAATAGTGTGTGACTGTGTGTGCAGTATACTGCTGCTACTATGGCAGACACCAACACAGATGAAGCATGTGGTGCTGGTGGTGGAGCAGTGTTGGTGGTAGTGGCAATCCCAGTGCAAGCCAAAATAAACAAAATGGTTCACGTGATAAAAATTCAACAAACAGCAAAAGAGCAGCAATGAAGTCTGGCAAAGGGGGCCCATTTAAGAAAACTTGTGCAGCTGCTGGTGTCACATGGAGAGGCACCATAAGATATGCTGTTCATGCTATTAAAATCCCAGTGATAAGCAGTAATAGTGCAAGTGACAATGCCCACCTGTCTGACTCAGGCAGTAGCTCTTTGTTTCATTCCGACACTGTCATGACTGGTGATGATTCATCAGTTCCTCAATGAAGTGAAATGAGCAGGTCTGCTGCTGACAAAGAATCAGGTAGTGCACTTGCAAATAAATCTGCCAATATTGGCAATGAAGAGGACATAGTGAATCCACCACTTCTACATTGGCTAACAGTGTAAACCTCTCGAGGGCCACTGCCCATGCCCACTCTTCTAGCACCTAGGAGGATGTCCTGGGTTCTGCTCAGACAAGTGAAAAAACAAAGAGGTTTAAGTTGTCTTCCTAGCACTCTAACAAAATCAGTCACATCTGAAGTGTGGAATTATTTCTGTGTCAGTAAAATTAATCCATACAGAGCAATTTGTTCCCTGTGTAAACACAGTGTAAGCTGTGGTTAAGAGCTGTAGTGCTGAGGCATGACACAACTTTAATGCCATCTGGAAAAACATTCAGTATTGCTTGATCATCCAGAACCCATGGTCTCCATCTTCCAGACCACACATGAGAATGAGAAGGGGCAGGAGGATAAATAATCTAAAATGCATACTGATTTGCCTGAACTTAATGCAAACAGAACCACTATCCACCCTAGGACCACCATTACCATGAACACCCACACCATTACCACCAGTTGCACATCCAGTGATGGCACTGAAAGTATAAGTCCAAGTCCGCCTCCCCAACATCCATCTGGCCATTGAAGCACAGTGTCTAATAAACCAGCAGGGACATCCTGTAAGCAGCTAACACTGTCTCAGGCATTTCAGTGGAAGAATACTTTTACCAAAAATCATCCAAAGAGCATTCATCTTACTCACAAAATTGGTGAATTGTTAGCTGGAGTCCTTCTCCCATACTCTTTAGTAGATCATGAGGATTTTCAGGAGCTCATGAAACTTGCAAAGCCTTGTTACAATGTTCCTCTTCCAAGGTACCTTTATTGGCATTAAAAGCAACAGTGATGCTTAAACTGCAGAGCGTGAGGTTATTCATGTCATGAAAGATATGTGGACCAGCAGACAAAATATAGATTATATGTCCCTTACTGCTCATTGGGTCACATTTTCTTGTGCTTCTTCAAAAACAAAGACACCCCAAAAGATGGTGCTGCTGCATATAAAGATGTTTGGGCAAAATCATACAGCTGTAAACATCTTGCAGGAACTAAATGAGTTCTTTCATGGATAGATTTATTCCCACAGTCTAAAATGTGTCTTTATAGTAAGTGACAATGGAGCCAACATCTTAAAAGCAGTACAGGATGGAGGGTTTATGCATGATTCTTGCTTTGCACATTGCTTACATTTAATTGTCACAGGGTTCATGAGCAATGAAACACAAGTGGATGGTATGACTGCTGTTTGCAAAAAAATTGTGACTCACTTTTCACATTCCACCAAGGCCATACGGATATTGTCCGAACTGCAAAAGAAACACAAGCTGCCCCAGCAAAAACTGATTCAAAATGTTTCCACTCAGAACTCAACTCTTTATATGCTGCAGCGTCTCTTGGAACAAAAGCAAGCTGTACATGGGTATTGCTCCAGTTACATTATTGGAGATGGTATTATGCTTTCTGTGCTGCAGTGGAAATTAATGTAGACAGTGTGCTGCATCCTAACTTCTTTTGAGACAGCTAAAAGGGACATGTCTTCAGAAGGTGTGTCTCTGAGTCAAGTAATCCTACTTGTAATGCTGATTTCACATCATCTGAGTGTTCAGACTCTACAGATAGAAAAAGACAAATCTGAAGCTCAAACAACATGTTGGCAGTATCACGGAAATCTTGTAAAGAGAATGCACGAGCACTTCCAAAACAATGACAGCTTAGTTACAATGGCAAAATCAAAACACTACATACTTGCAACTCTCTTAGATCCCAGGTTCAAGGCTATACATATTTCCAAAAACAGATGACATAGAGCATTACAAATTACAGTTGTTAGATGAGTTGCATCACTCATGGGAGATGGAGTCAAACACAGACACACAGTAGCTTCATATTGTGATCTACACAATGTGCCAGTCCATCTTCACAAGGAGATGTAGAACTGGAACAGTCACCAAAAGTGAGCTGTAGTTGTTCCACAGTGTCTTGCACCCTTAGTAGCAAGCTACATCTGTGGCAAAACCTTTACCAAATTGCTTTTACTATACCAGCTTACATTGATTCCTCCTCTGAGCATTCTGTCTTGCTTTTACTGTACCATACCAGCTTACATTGATTCCTCCTCCGAGCGTTCTCTGTCTATCATAGTAGACAGTTACCTGCATGAACCACTTTTTCCTGTTGATGCATGCTCTTTTGAATACTGGAGATCAAAAAAATTAATATGGTCCAAGCTGTATGATGAAGCCTGTAAATATCTTGGTTGTCCTGCAACAAGTGTCTCTTCAGAGTGCATGTTTAGTACTGCTGGCGATATTGTCACAGACACCAGAAATAGGTTGCTGCCAGGAAATGTACACATGTTAACGTTTATTAAAGTCAGTAAGGCAAGATTTTCATATCCCTACAAGAGTATACAAGCTGATCCTGAAGTGACTGATGTTTGAGAGGTGTTACTACCGCCTCCTTCAGGGAGCTAGGAAACTCACCTGTATCCAAGGAGCACCCAACTATCCGTGCAAGGACCAGACTGATGATATCAATACAACCCAAAATCAGGGAAGTCAGTCCAGGATCCAAACTACAGCATGTAGGGCGCAAACCCTGGACAATCCACATGACATCCATGAACTCTGGTTGGTCGAAGATACTACAGGATAGCTGAGGAGTAGCGGCCTCATGCTGGTCCAGAGCAATAACCATAGTGTGCTGGATGGAGTGCCGCCCTGATGTCGGCCACCCTATTAGCAAAGAATTGAGCAAGATCATTGCACTCAGCTTGCGAAAATGCTTTTCACACTTATAGGCAGGCTGGGTTGCACAGTCTGTCCACAGTGCAAAAAAGCTGAGCTGGTCGATTCTGAGCAACAGCAATCTCCCTGGACAGGAATTCTGCCTTCTTACAGGAGATTGCAGATTGATAGGCTTGATAATGCTTTATCAATTTAAGGTGGTCGGCATCAAGGGAGGATCTCCACCAGCAACGCTCTAACCTTCATCCTAGTTGCCATGTCTTCCTCAAGGTCCCATCAAACCAAGGAGACTGAAAGCAAAGGGAGAGAGGATGCACTTGGACCGGAGCAATGACATCCATGGCTGCCGATATAGCTGTATTATAAGCTACCACGAGGGCCTCTGGATCACTGTTTGCTACTGGAAGGGACGATAGGTCAAGCACCACCACCACCAGGCCTTCAGAGCTGATATCCCATAAAGGGCGGTACCTGACCATCTCCACAGGGGTATGCCTACAAAGGGAGTGCTAAAACTAAACTCCACGGTGTAGTGGTCGGACCATCCAACTGGTTCCACCCCCACGTCATATATATATATATATATAAAACTGAATAAATAAATGGTTAATGTACCACTTTTTCCTCACTCAGGAGGAACTGTAACGCAGCTGCAACAGGAAAACTTTCAACATATAGGTGGGTGGGTGGGCCTTTTAGCAGTCTGACTCTCAGCAGTCAGAACCTGTAAGTTGTTCGGTTTAGCAAACAGAAGAAACCATAGATAAACCTAGCAATTCACTATAGTCATATCAAACTCTCACATGATTATTTCTCTTGTCTCCCCCCCCATACTGAACAGATTGTATTTAGTTTTGTCCTCAATTTCACATGTATTTCACTATTATCTTCATTATTGGCAGAATGTCCACAGTTTCACATGTATTTTATTATTATCTTCATTACTGGCAGCACAATTAAAAAAATAGGGTTCAAGTTCTAAAAAGTTCTAAAAAAAGATTAGAACCCTAGAACTTTTTCAAAAGATCTAGACTAGAACTAAAACTAAAACCCAGAACTTCAGAGGGTTCTGACAACCCTAGTTCTGGCAGGGGTTACTTCCACAGATGACTGCTTCATCTGCGGAAAGCAAGACAGTGGAACTACGGCAAGCTTTGGGAAGGTTATTGATGAAGAGGCTGAACAAAAGGGGCCCCAGAATGGAGCCTTGTGGCACACCCAATGTGACAGGACTGGCATCAGAGAGCTCCCCATTTATCTTAACCTGTTGTGATCTGCCTGAGAGGTAGCTTTTAAACCAGAGCACAGTGCCCACAGAGAGACCTAATGTGGGTAGCTTTGCTAGTAGTAACACTTGGTTTACTAAATCAAAGGCCTTGGTGAGGTCTATGTAGATAGAGCCCACCAGGTGTCCTTTGTCAAGAGCCTTGTGTAATATGCTTGTGTATTCAATCAGTGCGGTGGAGGTGATGTGCATTTCACGGAAACCATGTTGTTGTTCACTCTGGACATTATACTGGCTAAGGTATGAGATGAGTTGGTCAGATATAATTCTCTCGAGTGCTTTAGACAGTGGGGAGAGAATGGTTATATGCCTGTAGTTTGTAACTAATGTGTGGTCTTCACTTTTATGGATGTGACCAGGGCACTTTCCCATTCCTTGGGGAACTGTGAGAATCTGAAGGAAAGGTTAAAAAGTTTAGTCAGGGGGATGGCGAGCTCATCCAGGACTAGGGCAACTAGTTTCATTTCAAGTCAGTCACTTCCCATCCTTGTTTTCACCAGTACTTACTTAACATAGTGGACCATGTCCTTTATGAAGACAGATTTGAAATTGAATTGTGGTCTACATTGGCCTTACTGGGTGTTGTCATGGGATACAGTGGTGGCAGTAGGTTTGCCTTCAGGGGGTAGGACAGCACTAAGGTCAGTGAAGGCTTTATTGAATGAAATGGCTATCTCAATAGGGTCGAGTGTGATGCTTCCATTTGAGTTGAACATTGTTGGTGGTGTTTTATCACCCCTACCCAGGAGATCCTTTAGCGATTCTCAGAACACCTTTCCCTTTCCCCAGCAGCTAGTTTGCTGCTCATTATAAAAGTTAGCCTTAGCCTGTCTGATATTCTTAGTATATCTATTCCTAGCTGCCCTGTATTTCTGCCAGTGTGCCTGGGTTCCGGATTCCTTGGCTTTGTGCCATAGGTTGTCCCTGTCCCACATCTGAGCAAGCAGTGATGGTGTAACCCATGTGGCAGAGTCCCCTCAGTGACCTGCTTCTTGTCTCACCCAGGCTTCGAACTGAGCCATCTTTGGTAGGAGGCTGCCAATGTTCAGGGAGGGAATTTTAAAGGTAACCTGGGGGGGCCTTGGCTGAGTTCACCCCTGGGGTGGACCAGGGTTGTAGTGGATGTTACGTGATCTTAGTAATAGGATCTGCAGCACCAGTCTGAGGAAGTACCACCATTGCTGGTGCCTTCATTGTTTTAGGATATGCTGATGTGGGGTAGGGCCCCTAGGAGCTTTAGCCCATATAGTGGTCACGGCAGAGGTGCTGTCCCCAGTCAGTGACTTGGAAGGGCTAGTTATAGTTCAGTAGTAGAGGGGGCTTGTCTACAGCTCGCTTGTGATAGCAATTCTACACCCTGTGTCCCGAAGGATAGTTTTTAATTGGGAATTTATTTTTTATTAATTGTTAGATCAGAGTGCACCCTAACCCCTGTCACTTGGGGTGGCAGTATAGCGAGGAGTGTCACTACTAGAAGAGTCCAGGCAGGTGGCAGTTTCCCGATGTGGGTGTACATGATAACTAACTGATCCCTTGAAAAGTTAGAGGATGGAGACATGTGGCAGGATAAGGCTGTGGTGAGATGCATGGTGGGTGCCTGACCTAAATCAGAAGCAGTTGGGTGAAGTAGTGCCACCTGACATTAGGTGGATGAGCAGGTGGGGGATCGGGGGGTTGATAAGCTCTGCAGACTAGAAGGTGAAGATGGGGCACCTTCTAGTATACGGCACCTATAAACTGCAGATGGGAAAGTGGGCTGATAAAAAAAAAAATGCAGGCAATTAAGGTGACTAATAAAAATTATAAGGTGCCTCTAATGCAAATACATTCAGTCTCTTAATATGATGCTCATAAAATCCATGCAGTTAAGGTAACTCTGAAGATCTACTAAATTGAGCTGGCCGGTGGTGCTGAGGGTTGAGGTGCTGGATGCCACACATCATGCCACGCCAGTGACACAGGTTCGGGAGTGAGCCTGGGCTGCCAGGGGTTGGAAGGGGAGAGAGAGGATTGAGCATCCAAAGGACTGCTCTCCCTTCTCAGGGAGAGAGGGAGGGATTACCATCCCGCTCGTCAATCTTCCTTTGGCAGTGGCTGGAGAAGATGCAAGTCAGGAGGCACATTGCAGACATACGCCATCAGCGAGGGGGGGGGAATTGGAGGAAAAAGGAGTTGGCAGGCTCCATGATGGCTCTCCTGTGCCTGTCCTGGCTTTCTGGATATCTGCATTTGACTCCAGGGATGGGGAAAAGCTGGCACCCCTTCACCTCAGCCCTGTCACGGGGGGGGGGGAAGAATGCATGAGAGATTGAAGGGGAAGTTGGGTTGGAAATGGAGAGCTGAAAACTGAGTCCCTATGAGGGAGGGACTGGAGCTGCCTGCCAGGCTCCCAAGGAGCATAAAGAAATAATAGGAAAAAAAAAAATCTACTAAATTGTCCCAATCATCCAAATGAAATTAAGGCAGCATTGGTAAGCATGTAAAGATTCAGCAACAAATGGCAGAAAAAACTCAGGTACAGAGACAATCAGTTGCAGTCTGCCAGCTGCTAGCCAATGCTGTTTAAACTGGGGACTGGAAGATTTAAAAAATGGTGCCAACACAAAACACAGTCTGAGTGTAGGAGGGAGCCTGGAGAATGGCTGGCTCTGATGTCGAGCCCCGTACCTGGAGAAGCTAGCACTGAAGTGGTGGCCGCAGTTCTCCGGTCCCTAGGGTTGTCCAAACAGAGGAGAGCTGAGGGTCCTGGTAGGTGCCCTCTTGAACCCTGGAGAAGCTTGCATCAGTTCCATTATTGGATCTGAACAAAAGGATCAGGAGTCTGAATCCTGGTTAATTACAAAACAATTTGCATCTCCAGCAAGTGGCCATGGATCAAATCCTAACAGTAAAATACATTTTTATACATTTTATTTTTGGATTTTCAACAGAGTGGGGAAGGGGGATATATGGTGGTGTGTACTTGGAATAGAAAGTTATGTCTAAAATCAGTTTAGGTAAGAACAGCAATTTGTGTAGAGAGGAAAGGTTCCTGACAAGAACATTTCATGCCACCTTTACTAAACTTGCACTTGGTTTGAATCAAGGGCAGTTCCTTTTGGTTCTACCATGCTGAAATGACACCAGTGTTATCAAAGTTTGGCATGGTGAGATCCCCAATGTCGACAGGTGACTTTTCGTTTGTGAGACATTGGTGTATTTCTCTTGGGGGGCTGCACCCCTGCACCCCCTTTCTTAATATAACTAACTCTGAGTCAGACTTTGTGCGACGGGGGGGGGAGAGAGATTTACACCCTTTGATCCTTAACATCGACAATGTTGAAACCTGTCAACATTGTCACTGTTAAGGACTTCGCCGTCCCGGTGTCATTGTCCGGTCAGCATACCATTCCTTTCATTGAGCAAACATATCATAGTAGAAAGTGTAGTTTAATTCAGTGCCATAGCGTGGAAATGGAAGAGCAATCCCACTGCATGTAGAGAATTTTGTTTTATTTTTTGTTTTGTTCACCGGGTAAATCCCACTGAGACAATGGAGCCCCTTTTTCAGGAGCAAACCAGATTAGTTACAATCAATAGCAGCATACCGTGACAGTACATTTCATAAGCATTTTGGAGCAATCATTTCAAAGTTTGTTTTGGTACAGTAGTTACCCAGTTTGCTTGGACAAGAAACAGGAAACACAATTACACAACAGGCAGGAGAGAGGACAGGGCCAGGTAAGGATAACAGCCCTTGTAATAATTAGGTACAGACATTTAAAGACTACACTTTGAAGAAAACAGAGTGTCTACAGTTTTGGTGAGCTTTACAACTGAGGATAGAGGAGAAGCAGTCACAAGAGGTATTAAGTTATTATATTGTGTTTTAATGTATTCATGGTTTGTGAAGTGCCTTGGTTTCGAAAGGCGCTATATAAATAAAGATTGATTTGATTTGATTTAAGTGCAAGGGAATAAGTTTAGGGTGGGGTTAGCAATGACGAAGTACCAGGGCCCAGAGGAGTTTTTTGAGCCTCCTTTTGAATTGCTTGATGGTTGAGCTTGTGCAGACTTCCAGAGGTAAGGAGTTCCGAAGTGGTGATGCAGCTGCAGAAAAGGATCTACTATCAATGGTAGATCGGATCCTGGGGTATCAAGCATCTGGTTAGTAAGTGATTGCAGTGACTTTGATGGCCATCTATATTGAAGTAGGGTGGAAAGGCTTGATGGGGCAGCAGGTTGCAGTAGTTTATAGGTCAGGCAGTACAGAGGGAAGCATAACCTTACCTGCCAGGAAGGTCAACCTAGTGAGGTAAGGACATTGCAGTGGTGTTTTCTAGGGTGTGCACCAGCAGCAAAGCATGATGTTCTGTAGTACAGTGTCCTTAGTTTAGCCAGGAGAGAATCACAAGCATATTGGATTGTTGGAGTAGGTAGTAACGTACTATTGGTGAGAGCAAGCCGCGCAGGGGTAGAGAGGTAGGGAGAGAGTCTGTATAGTAGGCCAAGCTTTTGGTTTAGTTTTTTGGAGAGGGTGACAACGTGGGGTTCAAATAACATTTCTTGGTCTAGTTCCAAACCTAGATATTTAAATGACTGCACTGCTTCCAGATTAAAGCCTGTATTAGTAGTGAGTTTGAGGAGGAGAATAAAGCACTCCGATAGCTGTAGCAACACTCACATTATTGACCCCAGCAACTTCTGTTTTAGTCCATAGAATACATTCAAACTTTTTCCAACATAGAGGGCATTGTGCTAATTTGCACTCGAATTAGGGCCTTTGCAAGGAGGATACCCAGACTTTTGAATATCAGGACTTGTGTTTTTCACTTTGCAATTTACACATTTCAATTACAGGAATATATTTGAATAAATTCAGAGCACAGTATGAGTTTACTAGGCTGGTTTGTTTGAACTCAAGTGCAGCACTGACAAAGGCTGTAACTGGTATTCTCAGCATGCAACACAGCCCCCTGCTGGTCATAGAAAAGTATTTGCATATACATAAAATAGGACTTTCAAGGAGAAAACCTAGTTAGGGCGTCTCAAACATTTCACTTTGTTTCATTTTTATGTTTTCTACTGGAGAGCAAGATAAGCTACATAGCCCTTTTTCACAAGTGACCAGTTATGCATAATAGTTCAGGGTACAACACAAACATAATTCACTAGTAAATACAAAATACAGCAGTAAACAAAGAATAATTAGATAAGGCAAAATTAAGATGATGAGAAACAATTGCAGTGCAGAATAGGTTAGCTCTATTGCATTGACTAGCTATACTTAAACGTTCCCATGCAAATTACTTTTTTACCAATACAGGGTACTAAGAAGTCATTTGTATCCCATTATGGACTTATAAACTTTCGAGGACTTAGTTTTTGCTCCAACAATTGCATGAAGGGACTGCTGTACCTCTCCCCACCCTGGTATCAGTGATGCCATAGAAACATAGACTTTGACAGCAGATGAGGACCGCTTGGCCCACCTAGTCAGCCCATTTCCCTACCTAAGATAAGCTGCAGATCCTAGTTAACCAACAGCCTACTTCCTTCTTCCCCTCCACTAGAATTGCCTTATGTCTGTCCCATGAATTATTGAATTCCTCCACTATTTTTGACTCTACAACCTCCTCAGAAGGCTGTTCCATGCATCTACAACCCTCTCTGTGAAGAAATACTTCCTCACATTACCTCTGAACCATCTCCCCTCTATCTTCAAATTGTGCCCCCTTGTTCTTGCACATCTCTTTTTCTGAAAGATTCAACCCTCTTGGACTTTGTTGATTCCCTTGAGGTATTTGAACATTTCTATCATGTTCCCCCTCTCCCTCCTTTCCTCGAGGCTATACATCTTAAGGTCTTTAGTCTTTCTTCATATGTCTTCTGGTGCACACCCTGCACCATTTTGGTTGCCCTCCTCAGGACAGCCTCCTCCCTGTCTATGTATTTGCAGAGATGGCATCTCCAGAACTGTACACAGTACTCCAGATGTGGTCTTACCAACTGTTTGTACAGAGGGCAAACAACTTCATGTTTTCTACTGGTGATGCCTTTCCCTATGCATCCCAGTATACCCCCCAGCCCTCCTCACTGCATTCTCACATTGCTAGCCCACCTTTAGGTCATCTGATATGACTACCCCTAGGTCCCTTTCCATTTTTGTTATTGTTAGTATCTCACCCCCCATTGTGTACTCTTCCCCTGGGTTTTTGTTTCCCAGGTGCATTACTTTGCATTCTTTGCATTGAATCTAATCTGCCATACATTTGACCATTCCTCCAACCTTGCCAAGTCCCTTTTCATCCTTTTCATCCTTTCCACCCCACCTTGCGTATCAACCCTGTTGCAGATCTTTGTGTCATCTGCAAAGAGACATACTTTCCCTTCCAGTCCCTCTGCAATGTCACTTATAAAGACATTAAAATCGACTGGCCCCAATACTGAACCATACGGTACCCCACTAGTAACCCCCCTTTCTTCACTGAGGACTCCATTTACTATTACCCGCTGTGTCCTGTTGTCCAGTCAGAGTTTTTTTTCCCAGGCTACCACCCTGGGACCCACTCCCAGAATGGCTAATTTGTTTATTAATCCTTTGTGCGGGACTGTGTCAAATGCCTTGCTAAAGTCTAGGTAGGCCATGTCCACAGCCCCTCCCTGGTTTACTACTTTGGTCACCCAGTCAAATAAATCAATTAGATTTGTCTGACATGACCTTTCTGCTGTGAATCCATGCTGCCTTGGGTCCTGTGCTCCACTAGCTTCTAGGTACTCAACAGTTCTTTCCTTCAGAAGTGATTCCATCATTTTCCCTACCACTGAGGTCAAACTGACAGGTCTGTAGTTTCCTGCCTCTGTCTTGCTCCCACTTTTGTGAAGGGGAATCACATCCACACTCCTCCAATCCTCAGGTACCACACCATCCTCCCATGATTTATTAAAAAGGGTAGTCAGTGGACTTTCGGTGTGATGGCTGCCTGGTGAGACACTCCCCTAGATGGCTCCCCTGCCCTCCTTTACATACCGCTACTAATCGTGATTAAAAGGTCTCCTTTTGCTGCCTGTTTCTACTCAGAAACTTACTGATGGTCTGGGGCATTTTAAATTCAGTATTTCCGCTGATTGTCCAGAGAATGGATGCAGAAATGAAAGCACCGCCTCTACGCCACACTCCTCCACTGACTCTAGTAAAAGACAAGGCCACTAAGAAGGCTAAGGCCAGTGGAATTGACATCTCCCCACCAGCGAAGCAGCAGGGTACCTTAACAGAGGATCATTTTCTGGAGGAGTTAGCCCCGATGAAGGAAACACTACTCGCACTTGCTGCTGAATTCAAGGGTTTGAAAATGTCCCTTGATCAACTTCATGTCTGCACTAAGGACAATGCAACCAGAATTTCTTCCTTGGACGATTGGAGGGGAAGATTGGATCTTGACATAGTCTCATTGCGACATCGACTGAAGAAGACTGAGGATCGTTTGAAGGATCTTGAGTGTCACTCAAGAATAAATAATCTAGTGGTCTTGGGCTTGCCTGAGGTGGAAGAGGGATGCCAACCAGTCATATTTGCTCAGAAACTGTGTGACAAGCTAATGGGGCCCTCACCTAACAGGCCCACCTACATCATTGAGAGGTCCCACAGATCCCTCTGCCCCATGCCTTCCTCAGGTCCCCCCCCCCCATCCTTTCATCTTTTGGCTGCTGAACTTTTTGGACAAACAATATGTTTTATCCAAACTGAAAGAAGTGGCAGAAGTACAATGGTCTGGGAAGAGAATCCACATCGTTCAAGATTTGCCCTATGTGGTTCATCAGAGGCACTCAGCTCTGCATCCTTTAGTTGCCAAACTAGTGTCTGATGGTATTAGATTTAGAATGCAACATCCCACTACCCTACAAGTCAACCGAGATAAGCAGTGGCACTCTTTTGATTCACTGGATGCGGCTAGGGAAGCATGCAAGGTATCCTGATTTAATCAAGTGAACTCTCTTCAGTTATTTTGTGGTACAGAGTGTCATCTAGTGCACGTTTCTCGAATTACAAGTTTCTGGTTATACCCTGTTTAGCAAAGTCATTGTAATTTTTCTTTTCATAATGTTAATTGAAAAGGCTGAAGGCTGTCTTAGCGAGCCTTAGCAGATGTGCAAGCCTGATGTTAATAGCCCTCTGTCTAGGTTGCAGCTGAGGTATTTGGAAGATGTTTCTTTTACCTTCCTCAGTTCCATAAGTGGGCTTTTTAGGTATATTGGTTTCCGAGTTTGTAGAATCTAGTTGATCTCTACTCTGCCCAGGAAGGGTGGTTTACTTACAGGTCCTTGCTAAATTTTCACTCTTGTTTTCAGTTTAATAGAGGGGCATCATTTAATTCTATTCCAATAATGGGGAGGTAGTCGGAGTAAGATCTTTTCTGTAGTTTATGCATCTTTTTATGCATGAAAGTGTTTAGTACATACAATGAATATAGTTCTTAATAGTTGAATGCGTGGTTCTCTGTGTTTAATCAGATTGCTTAAAATGGCTGTAAAGTTCATCACTGACAAAGGAATGGGCAGGGGGAGGTGGTTTCAGGGGCAGCATGACTAGCATCACACCGATTGACCAGCGGAGTGGTCAGACGTTGGGACTGGGGGTGCTCTACTTTATACTTGTATACTGGGGATATTTAGAGGTTGTGTATATATATGCCTGTGAGGGAATTCTTTAGGGGTTGGGGATATGTACTTCATTTGTTATCTAAATATTATAGGGTTGTATTGGGTAATAGTGAGGGAGGGATATGGAGCCAGTTATAGGGGTTATTTCCAACGATAAATGTCATAAAAGTTATTTTAGTTTTCAGTTTTCTCACTCTACTAAAATGTCCTTACATTAAGCTTGGTTATGAGAATTGCCTCATGGAATGTTAAGGGGGTGCGGATTAGATTAAAACGCCACCAGATCCTTAAGCATTTGGCTTTAATGCAGTCAGGAGTTGCCTTCTTGCAGAAGACACATCTGTTGGCTAGCGAATGTGCTCTCTTTAGGAGAGAACAAATGGGTGTGTCTATGCAGCTGGCAACTCCACTTCCCAAAGGGAAGTGGTGATTTTATTTACTAGAGGGATCCAATTTCAAATATTACAGCAAATGGGGGACCCACAAGGGAGATTCCTTTTTCTAAGAGGATTGTTCGATAATAAAGAAATTATTTTGGGTACAGTGTATGGTCCTAATTATTCTTCCCCCGAATTTTTTTCACAAATAGCCCTTATGTTAGCTCCTTTCAAGCAATTGCCAATAATCATAGCTGGGGATTGGAATATCACATATGATACTATGTTGGATAGGTCCACCCAGAAAGGTTGCAAGTTATCCCCTCCGCAGAGGTCTCTACATGAAATGATGGAAGGGTTGGGGCTGTCTGATCCATTGCACCTTCTACATCCCAATGAGAAGGATTTCACCTTCTATTCAGCCTATCACAAAACTTACTCTCACCTGGACTTTTTTCTAGTAAACCAGGCTATGTTGATGAGCCTGTTTGATTCTTGAATTTCCCCAAGGGTGTTATCAGATCACTCCCTGGTATGGTTTGAAGGTAGGGTACCCCAAGGTATTCCCAAGGTTACCCTGTGGAAACTAAATCTCCAGTTACTCTCTCAGAAAGACATGGTAAACAGGATTAGTACTCTGCTTACTCTGTACATGGATCAAAATAGAGGTTCTATACTTGCATATGATCAACTTTGGTGCTGATTGAAGTGTTTTTTGAGGGGGGACTTCATTAGAATTGCCACTACCTGGCAAAAGAAAAACGAAGCCCCAATGAAATCCTTATTAGTTTCTATCCAAACCCTTGAGGACGTAGTAGCCACTTTTCCTTCTGAAGGGGATTTGTCTCATGCTTCTTAAAGACCAATATGCAAGACACTTAGGGAGAGGGTGGAATATGCTTTGTTTAAGACCCATGTTAAATATCTGGATCAAGGTGATAAAGCTGGACATCTCTTGGTCCTGAAATTGAAACAACAGGAGGAGTCCCGATTGGTCACATTCTTAACTACTGCAGATGGGGGTTGTCCCTTAACAGATCCTAAAGCAATTGTGGAGGAATTTGAATTGTTTTATAAGAAACTATATAGTCTCCCAGAAAATGCCCCTACTCAATCTAAAATTCAGGACTACCTCTCTCAGCTTTCCCTTCCCACCCTTAGTCCAGAGCAGCGGTCCCAATTAATATCTCCCATTTCGACAATAGAAAAATCTACTGGTATCCAATCTCTCCCACCAAATAAAGCTCTTGGACCAGATGGTTACCCATCAAACTTTTACCTTACTTTTGTAAAGGAGCTTACCCCTATTCTTCAAGACCTGTATGCTCATATCTGTTCCCATGGGATTGTAGACTCCACCCTATTAGAAGCTACCATTATTGTTTTTCCTAAACCTGGGAAACCCAAAGATAATGTAGAAAACTACAGACCGATTTCCTTGATGAATTACAATATTAAAATTCTAGCCAAAATATTGGCCTCCAGGATTAATAAAGTTTGGGGTAAATTAATCAGTACAGAGCAGATAGGTTTTGTGGGTGGCAGAAACCCCCTAGATAACTTTCATAAACTTGACCATATTTTCTCCGTATCCAGGAAAGCGGAGTTACCAATGGCCCTCGTCTCCCTGGATGTGGAGAAAGCTTTTGATAGGGTAAACTGGCCTTTTCTTTTTGGTACTCTGGCACAGTTTGGGTTCCCCCTGGATTTTATTGCCTGGATTAGGTGCTTATACTCTAATCCTAGGGCTAAAATTTATTGTAATGGGATCTTTTCTAGGATTTTCCCACTATACTCAGGCATGCGTCAAGGGTGCCCATTGTCTCCCTTGTTGTTCAATTTGTATTTGGAGCCTTTGCTCTGTAGACTACAGTTATCTACAAATATACCTGGAATTTCAGTTGGTCCATTAGAACTTAAATTGTCAGCCTATGCGGATGACATGTTACTGCATGTTTCAGAGACAACTAAGGCCATCCCAGTAATCTTAGATATAATTGCAGAATTTAGTCGGCTATCAAACTACAAGTTGAACATCAATAAGACTGAAGTCATGTCGCTTAATTCCCATGTCCATAGAGGGGATCTGTTAGATTTCAATATGGCTTGGACCAACAGACTTAAGTACCTCGGAATTATTTTGGCGCCCTCAGCTTTTCTCCTGAAGAAGCTTAACCTTGATAACCTTCTCCTAACCATCCAGCAAGATTTAATTAGATGGTCCCCTTTATATATTTCCTTTCAAGGCAGAATCAATGTGATTAAAATGAATGTGTTACCTAGATTGTTCTACCCTCTCAATATGTTGAATATTTATCTCCCCTATCCTGGTTCCGTAAACTCCAGAGTACGATTACTAGGTTGTTATGGCAAAATAAACCTCCCCAGAGATCCTATACTCACCTGTGTGCCCCTAAACTTTTCGCCAAATATTTGCAATGGGCTGTTCCCACTTCAAACAATTCCCAATCCCAATATATTCCCCTTTGGCTGCAAATAGAATGGGAACTTATTAAGTGTTCCAAATTGTCTCCTGAGAGCTTCTGGTATATACTCCCTAAAAAATTGCCTGTCTTACTGAGGCCCATGGCTATATTCACTTCAGTTAAGGTTCACAATCAATTATGCAGGACATTAGGGATAATGATATCTAAGGATATCTTGCAGCCACTGTATGGCAATCCCAATTTAAAGGTAGACAAAACTATGCTCTCTTCACAGAATCTGGTATTACCTCCAAACACAAAGGTTGTAGATTTAGTTGACCAGGGATCGTTGTGCTCGGCCTCTGATATATTAGGGAAATTCCACATCTCTTCAAAGTACATTTTCTTTGTTTATCAAGTTAGGCATATGCTCATTAATTGGTTTGATTTGACTCTGTGGGATATTAACCAAGGCGAGACCTTTTTGGAGTTCCAGTCCCATGCGGGGCAACCTCATGTTGTTTCCAGCTTAGTTACAGCCTTATATACAAAGTTGAACCCAGGTAAAGTGGATTGTTCTCAATATTGGAATGATAATTTCTCTAATAACTGTTTTAATTGGGAGAAGTTATGGGGAGGTATTTATACATATAGTGCTAATGATAAGCTTCGGCTAACACAATATTATATTTTGCATGCTATGCACTTGACCCCTACTAAATTATATAAGATGGATAGACTCCCTAATGACAAATGCTTCAGATGTGGCCAGATGCAAGGTTACCTGTGGCACATTTTGTGGGAATGTCCCCTGGTTGCCCCCCTGTGGTCTCTAATTTAAATCTAGAGCGGATCCCTTATTGGGTATACAAGACCTATTTACTCCACAGATTTGTCTGTTAGGGGATTATTCAACCGTAACTGTGAAAGAAAGAAGATATTTTATTAACCTAATTTCTTTCATGGTGAAAAAAATAGTGTTAAACCATTGGAAAGACCAACATCCCATCACTTATCAAGAATGACTTGCTAGCTTGTTTTATAACTTATGGATTGAGAAATCTATTGCAAGCTATAGGAATGCAATCTCCTGGAATAACACTAAATTGGAGAAATTCCATGCTCTATGGTCAATTGCTCCTTCACAATGATATAGGTTGTGAGTAGAGTGTTAACTATGACTTTTCCTATTACTTTGTGCTGGCTCTTGGGAGAGAGGGGACTTTTTGGGGAGGAGGGTTATGCGGGGGTTAGTATGGGGGGGTTTGGGTTCGTTTTTGTATGGGGGTGGGTTAGGAGGTTGAGGGGAGGTGAATAGACATTCATCCTCTGAATTGTTCTTGAATTTTTTATATTGCTTTACTCCATGTAATGTACACTGCATTGACTCTGTATGCATGTCTTAAAAATTCAATAAAGCATATTTAATTAAAAAAAAGGGTAGTCAGAGGTGTTACTAGTTCTTCCCTTAGTTCTTTTAGAATTATGGGGTGAATCCCATCAGGCCCCATTGCTTTATACACTTTCATGTTTGTGTAAAATAAAATTGCTTTAACCACCTTCATGTTTGTGTAAAACAAAATAACACTCGTTATTCCAACCCAATCCTGGTGGGTGCTTCAGTACTTTAACAAATCCATTCCTGGTAGTGTAGTGGACCCCCCTCTCTCATGCAGTCTCCAGCAGTGTTTCAACTATTCAGGAGTCAAGTAAGGGAGGGGGGGTCCACTAGACTGCCAAGGGTGAATTAATTAAATTATTGAAACACCCACTAGAATAGGGTGAGGATTGGGGAGGGGGGATTACCTTGCGGTATTGTTTATTTTGAACATGCAAAGTGCCATTGATGCCTGTGTGGGACACACAACACTGTGCACAATGTTTAAAGTAGATTTCAGGCAATGTTTACTAGACTGCCAATGCCAGCAAGTTAGCTCTGTTGGAAACAGCTGAATATGACAGTGTGCAAATATGTAGTGCAATTAATGTGCATAGCTACTATCAAGGCCTTCCAGTAAGACAACTGACATGCTGTAAGAGTTTGGGAGACTCAAAGAATGTTTTTTTGCATGTCCCACTCCCTTTTAACTCATTGCTAAATGGTCACTATCAGGCCCATATACTTTAAACCTTTTGAATGTTTCTGAAAATTCTACACGTTGTGAGATGGCAACTATATAATCTTTTGCTCCAAAGCTCAGCACCTTCACCACTATAGTACATGACCTAGTTGTGAACTTGCATGAAACATATGTTTGAAAACTGTAAATGTTCATAAAAGATTCTACTGACTGTGAGAATGGAACTTTTCACTTCTGTTCGAAAATCCAGCTTTCTTCTAGTTACATTACAGAAGGTTCACTGTTTTATCCATGAACTTGCATGAAGCATATTTTTTAATAACGTTAATGGTTATAAACATTCTACCAGCTCTTGAAATTGAACTCATAACATTCAAAGCCCAGCTCCATCCCCATTACACTACAAAAAGTTTAATTCTTTGGCCTTGAATTTGGTTTCTAAACTATGTAATATACAGTAATTGATATGTATTGAATCTACAAAATATAATTATTACATTTTTCCTTAAGAGTTAAAACAGTGCATTCCATAGTTCATGTCCAAATTCTACTACCATGCAAATATTTGTGAAAATCAGGCTTTAAGTGCTATATTAATTTCTTTTTTAAAAAGTGAATACTATTTCCACTTTTTGGCTCTGTTATTCTCAGAACACCTACCGAATGCGAGTATGTTTTTTGTATAGATGTAATCACTCTATCATTATGTACTGAAACACAAAAAGAGAAAGCTTTCAGCACCCAAAATTGTTTTCACAGCACCTGAAATTTCTGAATAAATCTCACCCTGTACTGTATAAATAGTCACTGTGGTAGTGCCTACAGTATTTTTTCTAACTTGGCTGGGGTCATTACCATGACTCTCAGTGATCGAGAAAAAGTGTAAAAAAGTCACAAGTTAACTGACTATAGGCAATCTGCCATCCTGACAAAAGCATGTATGTACCATTGTAATTCTCCCGGGTTGCACCTGAAAATAGGCACTTGGTTGTCTAGTGTGCTTACCTGGTTAACAAAAGCAAATAAATAAATAAAATGCAAATAAAGCAGAGAGACAACAGTCTCTGTATGTAATTTATTATTGGATCAGCAAGCCTTCAGCAGATGGGATACTCTACATGGCCACAGCTGCTGCAAATTGAAATGCAAGTGCAGTCACTGGCTAACATCCTAAACGAGTGTGGGAGGAGGACATGGGGGAAAACTGTCTCTGCTTTTGGCTTAAATTTGTCATACTATTCATGTTCAGTTTGAGCTTTATTATCGATCCCTGCTGCTCTATAAATCTTGCTTGATATTGTCTACAGATGAAAAAAAAATAACAACTGTATAGTGCCTAGAACCTGCTTTAGAGGGTTCTCTAGAATTTAGATCTGGACAATTGGATATCATTTTGGTACAGTGAAACATATCTAAAGGATGTTAACTACTTAGATAGGATTTTGTGATATTTTAAAGCTGCAATACTCATGCTGCTCTCTAATATGTAGCCTTTCATTTTCCCTAGTGTTTAATTCCTTAGAAAATGGTACCGAAGACTTAAACGGAGAACAACAAAAGAGTGTGGACAGCCCGGTAAGAAGTTTTAAATATTTAAGAACATCCTTCTTTATTATGCATTTATACTGTGTATTACTGTTGGAGTTACAGGAGAAGTCAGCTAGAAATATATAACCACCCAAAGCATTGTTTTTAATTGGTATTGAAACCCCATCACATGTACAGTACAAGACTTCTAGAAAGTATGAATTTATTTTATTTAGTTTTTGTTGACTGGGTAAATGCACTAGACAAATCCTGCCTATTTTCAGGCACGACCCAGGGGAGGGGGATACAGATGAATGCCAACTGACTTTGAACCGGATTAAGTTGTTGGTGGTATTTTTAGTGAATGTGGGAAATTTGGCCATGACACCGGGGAAATTCCCCTACTCTTTTCGATAAGTGCCATGGAATCTTTAACATCCACCTGAACTACCACCAATCCAGGCAGATGGGACCTCAGTTTAACTTCTCATCCGAAAGATGGAATGCAATAATGTAGACAATTTGGTCTAAACCAAATCATTTATGTGCTTTACACTAGGATTTCCAATAAAATATTACATGCACATAGAAATATGTAATCACAGAAACATGGATGTTGACGACAGAAAAAGGCTTGATGGCCCATCAAGTCTGACCATTACCTGCCTGCATAGAAATGCATAAAAAAGAATATAGAAATCTGAAGAAAGTGTGAATAAACTCTGAAGCAGTTTGGGTACTGAGTCTAGTGCCATGTGCTTCCCATCATTGCATTATATCCATAGCATAGCTACTCTAATGTAAGGGATAACACATGACAGGATATAAAGTTGTAAGGGAATGATTTACACCTTAGGTGGATGTTATGCATCATAGCATATGGATGTCATAGCTGAATGCCACAACCACACCAGAAGTATATTACTTTCTTAGGAGCACATACACGGGAGTGTGCTATCCCACTTATTAATTGGACACTGGTTTGTAAAATAAATATATTGTTTAGGCAAGGTGTGCAGTTGTAAGAGAATGATTAACAGTCATGTGATGTGTTTTGACTTATAAGCATACAGGATTTCTATGGACCATTTTATAAATGACCATTATCTGTCTATATCTATCTGTACATATTCATATAGCTTTATCTGTCTGTCTTTCTCTCTCTCTCTCTCTCTCTCTATATATATATATATATATAGAGAGAGAGAAAAGATATCTGTATCTCTCTATCTATATTTACATTTGTGTGTTATATATATATATATATATATATATATATATATATATTCATTGAAAGAACTTTGTTAATGCACCAGTTAGGGTTCAAGCTAATGCCACAAAAGTAGGGAAATGTGGTAGGGTTTCCAACCCTAACTCTCCACTCCCCAGCAGGAAAAGGAAAAAACATTAGGGTTTTAGGTATCCAGAGCCTTGGTGAATCAGTCGGGTCTTCCTTGGGTTGTCAACCCTAATGTTCACCCCTCCCCCCATTCCATAGCTTCCTGTCTTCCTGTGGCCCCTGTATAAAGAAAGGAGATCATGTCTGACCTAATTTCTCAGGGGCGGGGGTAGGCATTGGGACTGACAAACCCAGGGAAGACCCTAGCACAGATTTGCTAAAACTCTAGAGACCCCAAACCCACCTGGGATGGGGTTTTGAGGGAGTTAGGGTGGGAAACCCTACTGCCACATTTTCCTACTTTTGTGGTGTTAATTTGAACCATACCTGGTTCATTAACTCATTTGTTTTGCAAATAATTTCTTTTCTTTTTGAGATTGAGGAATTGCATTCTCATTCATGCAGATCCCAAAGAGACTTGCGTAAACAGATGCAGGCAGGCCCTCTGAGCCCTGTGCCAGGGAAAGACTCTGTCCACCTATGGAAGTATAGCTGTGTAGTAACAGATGTCAAGAATTCATGGGTCTGTCTTGTGGACTGCAGAATCACAAAGCTGTGTGCAAGAAGGATGCCGAATAGTGAGGTTGGGGTGGGTGTGGTCTGGGGTTCAGATCAATGAGGGACCATTTTCAGTTTTACAGGTAAATTTTAAACAAAATAAAGACACTGATGGACAGTTTTATTTTTTACAGGTTTAAATTAAATCAATATTGGATATGACACTGGTGATTGGGCACCCCAGTGTCAGCTAAACTTCAAGGCAGCACTGAGGTTGGGCACCCTGGTGTCACCACCTAATCATGGGTGGGCAGGTGACCTGGAGGGCAGTAGGTTGCCAAGAAGAAGTGGGGTGGGCACTCCAGTCTTTCATTTTTAATTTTCATTAATGTTTTTTATATTGAAAGGCATGTGAGCAAAATTGCCTATTTTCACAAGCATCCGGTGACAAAGGATATATGAGTACAAAGCACAGTCATGAGTGAACAAATATGTATGAGTACAAGGTATTGTAGAGAGTAAGACTTTAAATGAGGACATATTAGTGCAAGACATGATTATTGGTAATGTATCTCAGAGGTAGGAGCACAGAGTCAAGAGCATTTACATATAAATTTGTCAAGAAGGTAGCATTTTAGGTTGTTTTTAAATTACATCATTGTCAGGCACTGAACCAAGGGTGAAGTTAAGCTGTTGAAGAGTTTGGCACCCCTGAAGGAGAGGGTATGTTGACCCTGGGTAGTGTGACAAAAGGGAATTGAGAAGGAGTAGTCGGAGGAGAGTCTAGCTGGCCTGGCGCTTACAGAACTCTGAAAGATTGAGGCAATAACTACGCAGATGACCCTAGAGGATTTTGTAGATGAAAGTCAGGATTTTGCTGTCAAACCTAGCCTCCAGAGGTAGCCAGTTTACTGCCTTGTAAATGTTGCAGTGGTGGGTCTGTCTGGGAGAGGCCAGTAACAAACCAAATGATGTTGTGATACATAGCCCTTAACCTACCAAGATTTTTCCAGGAGATGGAGGAGTAGATCAAAGAGTCATAGTCAATAACGGAGAGCAGAAAGCTGTTATCTAGTATGGCCCTGGTTTCTGTTATCAGGAATTGTTCTAGCTAGTATAAGATGCCAAGTCTTTGGTGAACTTTTTAATTAGCTGACTAACGTGGTGTTCATAAGTTAAATGACAGTTAAGGTAGATACCCAGGTATTTGAACTCAGTAACTCTCTCAATTAGGTTACCATCATTATCTCTGAGGGTAAAACTGAAGTCTGCGGCTTGCCTGGTCCCGGAGAAAACTATTGACTTGGTCTGCTTTTCTTATAAAAAATATTCAGGGAAACATGAGGGGGCACTGGCTGAACTGGGAGGATGAGGGATTGAACAATTAAAATAAACAGATAGATAGATAGATAGATAGATAGATAGATAGACAGACAGACAGACAGACAGACAGACAAGGAGATCAAGCTCAATTGTGCACTCACTGTTGGCAAAACAAGCTGGCAACACATCTCCATCTGCGGCTGCAGTTGTCCCGAAACTCCTGCTGTTTTCATACTGAGAATGCAATGAATAGCTCCTCTCGCTAAACTGGGCACTGGGCTATTTTTGGCCATAATTTAAAAAACAAATTCCAAAATCTAGCTAAACAGGTTATGTTTAGCTTAAACAGGTCCTGTTTAGCTAGGTTCTGTTGTTTGTTTGTTTAAATACATCATTTTTAGGTATTTTCCAGGTTTTTCAGTTGGATGAAAAAAGATGTCGGCCGTCATGAACAAAAACCAAAAATCAGTTGATGGGAGCCATTTTTGGTTTGTGACAACTCAATAATGTGAACTGAAAATGCTCTAATGAACCAAAACATTTTAGGTTCATATCAGAGGGTTATCCAAAAACCCAATTGAGCATGCTCAGAACAGCTTAGTAAAAAATTGAAATCCTTATAACTCTGGAATCTTTTAATATTTTTTCATGAAAGCTTTGAAAGGCACTGCCTCGGCCCAAGCCGCTTCTACCCTGAATGTTTCATGAAAATATTTTGTACCAACTAGGCTGTGCATGAGAGCATGAAAACCCCATGTTAAGTATAGGAAAGAAAATGCACTTTTCCAAAACAAAGGGTAGCCAGATCTCAGAAACCTCACATGGTGCCGTCATGAACATTTTCGCATCTTGAGACTCTGCCAGCCTGACCCCACATGTAGATTTTTGGGCTATTCCCGACGAAAGTCACCAAAGTTGTTAAGGTGGAAAAGTGGGTTTAATATTGAGAACTCCACTCAGCAGTAACTATTCTGGCACTACTGCACTAGTATAAAATAAATATATATATATATATATATATATATATTTATTATATTGCTTATTATTTTCTTCTGGGGTCTCTAATGCTGTCCTGATATCAACTTGGAAGCCTTCCTTGAAATGTTCTATTTCTTCTCTACTCTTGACTCTTCTGAACTCCTTATCTTAGAGCAACACTAATTGCCTGTTTCCCTCGACCAAAATGCTGGTGCTAAAATCCATGACTTTCAACCAAGAACATTCAGGAAGCTTCATGTCTCAACTCTCAATACCTCCAACACTCCTTTATTGAGTGGGTTTACCCTTATCTTATCAATCAGTCTGGTAAACGTCCTGATTCATTCAGAGACCACTGCATGGTTTACTGTCCATAGAAAATCCATCACCCCAATGCCCCCCCCAAAGGTTATCCATGTACATCACTTTTGGATCCTTAATAAGTTTTCCCCTTCTGGCTGACCACCATAACACATACAGTGGTAGTTATACAAATATACACCAGTACTGCCATATAATGCAATGTTTAAGACAGCAAATCATGGAATTTGCTGCAGAAAATAAATGTGAATCTTGAGCTAACGTAATCTGCACCACATCTGTGAGACTGCAAATACTGTGCATTATTTCTCACTACTGGTGATCTTTTGTATAACTACCACTGTAGACTGGTTCCCTATCACTGGCAGTGTGATGTTGTCTCCACACTAAAATATTTCCATACAAGTTTCACATCAGTCTAGGACAAACATGACCTTCCTAGAAGGTACATGCTAAGGGTCCCCACCTCCTCTGAGTTTTGGCTGAGGTTATAGATTATCTGTTGGGCACTTGCATGATTCATCCTGCAACTCAGAAGACCTGATCAAGTACTTGCAACTTCAGAAAGCCTCCACTCAAGTAACCAGAGTGGCCAAGGCTCAGTACTTTACTTCTAATTTCAAAAGGAAAACATAAACAATCCTTCCAAATATAGGAAGATTGATTACAGCCTTTTTGATTCCCCTGCCTAGTCTTCCCCAGCCTTTATGCTGGGTAGCTTTGCCTGTTGTGACTCCCTTTTGGTCACCTCCACTTTCAATGACTTCTTTGCTAACTGCCATCTTGTGCACTCATCTGGCTCCTACCCTCATTACTAGCACTGTTGTGCAGTGCAGAATAAAACAGCTGTTTCACTTTACACCGCCCTAACATTCAGCATATCCCACCTCTTCCCACTCCACTGGATTAAAAAAAGACATTCCCCCAACCTGCACCCCTTCAATTCCACTGTTAGTAGGCTTGTCAGTTATGATGCAGTTGTAAAGATACACATACTGAAGTTTCAGTTATTTATTCTTTATCTGCTCTTCCTAGCCATTGCATTTGTATTTTGTATTCGTTCTGCTTCCTGCTAGTAAATGGCTGCAGTTACACTTTATAATGCTGGGCTTACCTGTGTATTGTTCCATCCTGCTACTTACCATGTGTTCTTGCTGCAGTATTTTGTATTTATTGCCACTTGTTGATGGGACATTCTCAGATGTTCACTGTATACATTTTATGTATGTGCTGTATCTCTTTTGTACTGCTTTCCCCAGGACACATCAAGAAACAAGTTGATTTCAGCTCAGCATGTTTTTCCTGTTAATAGACAAAAACTAAATAAATAAAATAGAAAAGAATGTGTTTATTCTTGAACAGAACAACCACTATTATCTTACAACTATTTACAGAAATATGTTTATGATAGTTAATAATGCATAACATTCTGTTCTGAAAGCTGTAACTTGCATAATGATAGACTTAGAAACTTAAGTTGTTCTTTGCTATTTTTTTAAATGAAAGCTTGGAGTCTGACCAACCTAAATGGATCAAAACAGTACAATTCTCATGTATTAGTACATGTCTATACATTGCAATGTAATATGTTAAAAAATTGCAAGATATTTAAAACAATTTTACCATTTTATGTTTTTGTGTAAGATTTATTGATGATGTAATGACATCATCTAGCGATATATCGACTTGGATCCAGTACTATGAATACTGATTTTGTGTCAGATCTACGTTACTCTATATGCATTCATAATATTTTGAGTATATTATCAATAGGTGCTTTATAATTGTAATACATCCAGAAATGGCAAGCACATTGTATTAAAACAATTTTTTGTATTAACAGAATATATCAATACTGTTTTTTTGTATTGATACACGTAATAGCAGGACAGTTCTACATTTTGTTTATAAATTTTGTTTTTTACTTTTTTTCTGAAGTTTGGGATTACAAGACATTAATCAGAAACTATCAATTACAACAGAAGATTTCAGTCTTCCTTCTAGTAACCCCTGCTCTTCCTTGCCTTTACAGCTTATCCTGTGAAAGTGTCAGAAGATAAGAACATCCAGATTGAAACCATATAGTTAAAATAAATAATTAAACAAGAATAGGAATAAGACTTATAGTAACAGTGAAAATTCTTAAGCAACGGTCAGGTAGGAATCAGTTTTTAAATAAAATGTGCCTTGAGGTCTTGTCAGTAGTGAAGTCTGGTAGAACCCTAAATAAATGTACATTCGATTGCCAATGAAAACTGCTTGGAAAATTCTGCCTCTTACCTTAGGGTGGGTAAAAGCTGATCAATGCCACATCATCCTACCAAATACATATCTATATGGCATCTACATGTAAACTATCTATAAAAATGCATTGTTTTGTCCTCATCCCCATAGAAAAAAGCCATCTTATAGTTTCCTATATATGATGATAGCAATTAGTGTATTATGATGCAATTTGCGAATTACACTGTATTAATGTGTTAACACCTTTATGAGACATTACTACCTAACAAGCACAAATATATATATACACAATACCACCCTATTACGTATTTAATAAGCACTATGTATGTATACATATCTATACTACCTATATCTACTACCACTACATTAATGTGTTATTAGCACATTAATAACACAGAACTACCCAACATACTACAAAACTCTTCAATAACACATGTAACAGATCCCTTAATAACACAAGCAATAAGTCCCTTAATAACACATGTAACAGTCACCCTAATTCCTCCCCCCAAAAAAAAACACCACCACTATGGTAAACATAGAACACAGCAACAAGTGACAACCTAATGCATTATATAAAATAAAACAATGCAAAGTCTGGCATACTCATGAAATAATACCATCCTGGGGTCAAGCAAGCTCATAAAGGGTCACTTGTCCTTCAAGCTTGTGGCTTTATGCCTTCTTCAACCCCTTGATGATATTATTTCCTTTTAAAAAATTGAGAGTGAAAATCCAGCTTCCTGATTGGTTATTGCCTATGCAGGAAATGTGTTTCATGCACAGGCAATAAAAGTTCAGAGAATCAGGACCATATTTCAGAGAAATCTGGAGCATTTAGAATGTTGACGTTTTAAACTCCACCATCTTCCTTTCCCTCACTAATGCTCCAATTTCTCGGTCTCTCTGCATAGTGTTTTTTAACTGAACATTGGAATTTATGAGAAATCTTGTGCACAGAAGTGATGCCAGCAAAGAATGACTGAGATGCTCACCGAACTCTATTACTTTTCCCTGGAAATCTCAGTTTGGGAGTGAGATGTGGGTCATAAACTGCGAATCGATCCGAAAGAGAGAACTGACACCGCCGTCAGTTGTGTAACGGAACAACAGGAATTTAACACATAATTTATTTGTAAAATAATAAAAAAAGTGACACAGCATTAAACAATTGGCACAGTCGGTAGAGGAGTATATTCTGCAAAATGCAGACTCCGTGCCAGTTCGGTCATAAGGTATTAACATTTGTTTCCTTCCGATTCCTGGCCAAACCCACCAAATGCGAATGACTTTTTTTTCTTTTCAGGGTCATGCGGGCAGCTCTACCACAGGAGAGGAACTTAAAATCACGTCTCCCTCAGCCAGTCGACTGGCCCTGCTCGACAGAAAAAAAAACTTGTTCTAAATCTCATGTCTGTTTCTCCCTCCTTTCTTCCCACCACCAGAGCAGCCTCAAACAGGTTAGCTTTATGTAGCCCACTTATACAAAACATTATAAAATGGGGAGTGAAAATCCAGGCAGCTGAGTGAATAAACATAGCTGAGCAGAGGGCTGTACAATTGGACAGCTGGGCTGGTGGCAAGGAGGAAACTATAACTACAGATCCCAATGAAGGACTAATGTCCTAAAGCAATTACTGAACACAAAGGCAGAAGGACTATTTTACTATAAATACACTAAGTTATTTCAGTGTATATTTATCTAAATGGCTTTTTAACATTAAAAAAAGATTTTTAAATAAAGTAGTCCATTTTATAAGAGCAAAAAAAGACACTCAAGGTGCGTGCATGGAACACATTTTATTGCATGACAGCAGCTAAAGGCACTCTGCCAAGGCCTCGTGCCTTATTACACCCCTGGCTGTGCAGCAAAATCTGTTCCATGCACACCCTGTCGTGTCTTATTCCTTACCTATGCCACACTTTGCTGTCATTTATTCTCTCGCTCTCTTTCTCTGTTATGGTTTGTGCCCATTCACAACTGCTCCAGAGCAGTCGTGAGTTGGCATCTGTTTTATGTTTAAATAAATTTGTTTGACTATTTCAAAAGTCCTTGGAGTTGTGCTGATAATTTTTTTTTTGCATATTTTGTTTTTACACCGTCTCTCGAGGAACTCTCTCAGGTAGCCACCACTACCCCAAGCTCTATCTCCAACCTGAGACATCTTCTTCCTGGCACCAGCCCGGCAGACCCCACAGGCTCTGAACCCCTCAGGTGGGGCCACCCTATCTGCCCAGGGTGCTCTATCTGTAATCTAATGCATTGGGCTGGATTCTGCCCAGGAGAGGAGAATGTCCTGCATCTGGAGTGTGGCTATGATGGTGGTGGTGCCATCGCCTATCCAAGAGGATTGGGATTTTCTATTGTGGTTGCCCCCAGAGTGCGAAGTGCAATGATGTCTGCACAGTCCTGATCACAGACGTTTGCCATCACTCCGCCCTTCTTGTGCTACTTGGCTCTCGAGTGACCTCCAGTTTCCACTAGAGGTCTCTACTGTGCCGAGTGGGCCCCGGATCCCATCCCAGAGGAGGAGAGCAGTCCATTGAATGCTCAATCCTCACCCTCCCCTGCCGACCCCCGGCCTTGTTCCTGAATCTGGGTCACTGGCGTGGCGTGAGGTGTGGCATCTAGTGCCCCAGTCCTCAGCACCACCTGGCCAGCCCATTGTGCTGATTCTTGTTTGATACTATATCAGTGCTTTGTTTGCGAGCACACTCCCGAGTGATTTGAGCTGTTTTTGTATTGCTCTCTTATGTGTCTCTGTCTGCCTGCTTGTCTGTCTGTCTGTCTATCCATCCATCCATCTATCTCTTTATTAAATTATTTATTAAGAGGACAGGGGTGCCCATTTCCAGTACCCTTCTTTCTTCCTCCTCTCCTCCAGGTTACCTGCCGCTGTGCTTATTATGGAAAACTTTGTGCATATCCCCCATGTCTGTTATAAGCAGGTGTCTGTAGTAACAAAAACATGCTGTTTCACATCCTGTATGTTCATGGTTCTGGATCCCCCTCGCTTCTGCTGTACCCAACATACCACATACTACTGTACTCATAGGCCCAGATATTCAAACTGCGCTCAAAACTGGCGCAACAGCAGGAGCAAGCACAAACCAGTTGCGCAAATGCGCAACAGGTGCGATATTCAAACATGGAGCAGAGCAAATTGCGCAAGCAACCAGCGTTTGAATATCGCGCCATACTGCGCCATCGCGCAACCAGGAAGGAGAAGCTGAGCCAAAATGCTGCGCTATGGCGAACCATGGAAGCTCAGCTGAGCAGTGCAGAGCTGCTATAGCGCAAGCACAGCCCCCCAGAGCAATGGAACTGCACATCCAGGGAGGCAGGCTGGGGCCCACCGCCAGCCATGCCACACATGGGCACAGGAACTCACTGCAGAACCCACACCACACTGGCACACCCCAAGCACAGCATCACTGGGGTGGGGCGGCTGATCCACGTGCCCATGGGGACAAACCAACTAAAGCATAGCAGAGCCATGGCGCCCAGCACAACCACTGGCAGGCAGAGAGTGCCACACCCAGGGGTTGACAACCACAGTGCACACTCTCAGTCCCCCTGTACCACAGCAGCGTGCACCGTGCCCCCAAGACACCGGCCATGTGCAGTGACAGGCACTGCAGGAAACACCATGCACCCCCCGTGCCACACGTCAACCCCATGCTGCAGAGAAGCAGACCACCCAGACCCACCCTGTGCACCCAGCAGTGGGTGGCAGCAGATGGCGAGAGCAACAGAAAGGCAATGCTATGCTGGTGATACCTCCCCATGGACACACACACACACACACACACACACACACATATCCAGGACCATAGTAGCCCAGATGGCATGTACACCCCTGCAACGGAGCACCCAGAGCCAGTTGCAAAGCAGACACCAACACAGCAGTTGTACCAAAATAGAATTTTATATTCAAACAAAAAGAGGTAACAAAACAGCTAAAACTATGTACAAGTTGGGGGGGGGGACGGGTAAAAGGCAGGGGTGTGCAGGGAGGGAAACAACTTGGAGAGGAAGTCAGGGTGAAAGGGATGGGGAAGGCAAAAAAAGGTGGGCTACGGTCCAGCAGGCTCCTGCTCCTCCCCCCGCTGCCTTCCCTCCTGTGTCTGTGCCGCTGCTCCCCTGTTGCTGTAGGGGCTTGCAGGAGCTCTGTTGTCGCCGCCGCTGTGTCAGGCGCTCGACATCGTATGCGCGCTCAAGCACACTGAGGCCTAGGAAAATGGGAACACAGTCAATGGCTGAGACTGACCACAACCCTGAACACCACCCAACCTGCAACCCAGCTAACCCAATTGCTGCACATGTGATGGCATGCACCCACCCACAGTGAACATGCACATGGCCATCACAAACAGGCGGCACCAGCCATGCGCACACACCGCCCACACACACTGCCCACGCCAATCACAGTACAAACTAGGCTGTCATGTGATGTTGCACGTGGTGCGATGCCAGTCACACAGCTATGTGCCCAGTGCATGCCTGGACCACCTGTGATGCATACACAGGCGTGTCGTGATGCTGCACTGTGATGCAGGTCACCTGTGTCACACCTACATACATGGATACATAGACAGTGTCGGCAGATAGGGGCCTATGGGACACCTAGTCTGGCCATTTGGCCTTGATCGATCACTCTCATGTCCTATAAGTCCATTCCCCTCACCCCTGACCTCCAGAAGTCCCTCATGGCAGCCACACATACAGATCTCCTGTGACCAAGTCAGCCCCACCACATTCCTCTGGCAGGGTGTTCCACTCTGCCCACCACCATAATGTGAGGAAACACATTCGCATGTTTCTTTAAACGAGCCCCTCCAACTGCATCCCATGCCTCTACACCTGGAACATCTCTATGCTGACAAATATTGGTTCCTGCACACTGTTCCCCCTGTACAATACTGTATGACCCCATCATATCCCCACACCTCCTCCTCCAGGGAGTACATGTTCAGTTCCGCAACCTGTCTGCATAGGACATGTGATGCAATCCATGCACCATCCATGTCGCCCTCCTGTGAATGCTCTCCACCCAGTCCCTGTCCATACGCAGCTATGTGTTCCGGAACTGTACACTGTACTCCAGTGTGGGGACTCACCAGTGTTACGTATAGTGGAACTACTACCACCCATCTGGTTGTGTCCATCATGGTTGGTGGTCCTGCCCCCAGCATGCAATAGCATCCATGACGTAATGATACTCACCTCCTGCAGCTCAGTCTGCCGCTGCTGCTGCTGCTGTTGATGCTGCTGCTGCGCTGCGGGCCGACGGCCTGTGGGACTGGGGCCTGGCATGGCCCACATCAGCCGTGGGCCGCGCCATCACCATCCGGCCTGTGGGAGACATATGGTGAGACAAACATCAGTGTGACTCAAAGCAGAGTGCCCCTGCCCCAGTAAGACTGCCTGCCCACACAGCCATAACCATCCATCGCACAGCTGCACACACTGACACACCGATGCACAGCCACCCAGGCACACACACACCCCTACAGAGAATATAGGTGAATAGATGGTACACTCACGTGGCCTAGGCACCAGGCCCCGCCTGGCACGGGAACGCAGCCGCGCTAACAGCTCCGGGTCCCTCTGGCGGAGATCACTGAACCGGTGCCGGCACTGCTCCACAGACCGGCCCCGGCCAGTGACCCCACCAGGTCAGTGGCCACTTGCTGCCACATGGGTTCTCGGTCCGTGAGGGGGCCTCACCATACAGTTGGTCATAGTGGGGCTCCACTAGGCCAGGCTGGCTACCCACAACTTGGCTCCACGGCACGCCCTCCCTCCTAGCCATGGCACCAACTTTACAGCAGGCAATATGGCGCCCCGCTGCGCTGTGACCCCACGTGGAGTTGTTGCGCAATAGACCAGCACAGGCACCTATCGCGCTGTTCGCACAGCGCCGTCACTTTACATGGCGCTGTAGCCAGACAGCGCAATAGGGACGTACACATGGCATGCACTCAGCGCCAGGGGTCAGAGGGCATACCCAAGGTCACGGCAATGACGCAAGGCTACGCACAGCGCCATAGGATGCATAGGTATCCTGCGACTGCGAAGCACAGCACCAGTGCCACAGGGGACTATCGCGCAGAGGTGCCACAGCACCATATAGTGCCCAGTGCTGCAGCGCCACTGGCACAATGGTGGCCATGTCCAGAATAGCCTATCGCGCCAGCAGTTCTGCAGCGATCGACGCATGCAATCTGCCTGGGCATGCGCAATGCAGTGTAGCACAACCACAAACATGCGCCATCGGCTCAGCCGACTTTTCCCTATTGCGCTAAGCGCATTTACGCGATATTCAGCCGACATATGCAAAGCAGGCGATCAGCCATTCAAAGGTGCAGTGGCGCGATTAGCATGTCATTAAAGTTGCGCCACACCTCATTTGCATGTGTTACGCTATAAAAATACGACACTGGGTTGTGGCGCTAGATTTGGTTGTTGCAGCTGAGAGGTGAGTTACATGCTGTGTGATGCTCAGGACAATGCACATGGGCAGGGTGCTGGAGGGTGTCACGGGATGAGGGGGCTGAGCATGATGAGGGCACTTAGAAGGGGCAGAGGGCACCCTTTCCATCAGTATCTCCCAGGCAGCGAGGAAAGGGGCTTGCCGCCCCGCCTGCAGCTATGCTCATGGGGAAATGCTGTGGACTGCAGAGTGACAGGTGTCCACTTCCACCCATCAGATCAGCATGACTGACGAGAACCAGGCCGAGGGTGGACGGCGGGCGAGGGAGGAGGCCGAACTTCACCACAGCAGAGACCGAGGCCCCTTCCAGGCCTACCTGGAGGATGAGCCGCTTTGAGTGGGGCGGAGGCACCCTCAGCAGTGTGCAGCTGCATGGGAGGGGTAGCTCTGGCCGTCAACCTGCACGGAAGCCACCAGCGCCCGTGCAGGAGGCCGCAGAAGATGGGGACTGACCGCAGGAGGCTGGAAGGAGAAGGTGGCAGCCTTCAGGGTGGCACGTGCTGCCACTGGTGGGGACCACCAGTGGTGTTGCAGCTGACCCGACCGAGGAGACACTGGTCGCGCCATGCAGCTGAGTGCCATTGCGGTGTTCCTGGCGGAGGATTCCAGACATGGTAGCCCATCACTGCACGGTATGTCATGGTGATGTTGTGGGGGCGGCTGTTGTTCACATGCACTCACTGTACTTTCTTTCTGTTTCAGATCCTGTTCTGTCTGCAGGAGACGGTGGTGGTGGGTGCTGACAGTGAGGCAGACCTGCTGGACCAGGAGGAGGGACCTTCCACCTCCGCCAGCAGCCTGCACGCACTGCAGCAGCAGGCCGGCTGGGCTGACAACCCGCCCGCAGTGATACGGGTGCAGGGGTGTACAGCCTGTGTCACAGCAGTCTGGGTATGCAGGTGTGCCAGCATGCTGTGCCTATGGCAGTGGCACGACTGGCACTATTGATGATGGCAGGCCTGCAATGGCCAGTGAGAGGTGTGTGTCCCACGAGGGACACACGGCAGGCCAGCACGTGCCTCGGCCGTCCAGCTCCACACCTGTGTACCAGCATGCTGGCACAGTCACAGGCTGGTCTGTCAGCACCGGTGGGGCAGCACCGGTGGCTGAGCAGGTGTCTGGCACTGTTGACAGCACAGGGTGGAACAGGTGGACCTGGGGCTCAGCAGTTGGAGGGAGCAGCAGCAGTTGCACACCAGGCCTGGGGGACAGCGCCGGCAGTGGCACTTGTCCACCGCCTTGGATCAGCCCATACCTGGTCCTGGTGAACAGCAGCCACCTCAAGGGTGCTGTGCACCAGGACCATCCACACCCTGGGGGTCACGATGCCATTGGGGCACAGTACCTTTGACGTGCACACCTGCCTGCTGCAGGAGTCGGTACAGCTGCAGGGGCGGGTTGCAAGGTCCGTGGAGGCACTGACTGTGTCCGTGGAGCGGCATAGCAGGGAGTGTGCTCGGGACCGGGCCGAGATGGTCCATATGCGGATGGATGTGACCGCTGCCATCGACAGGCTGACCCAGGCAGTGGTCTCTGTGGCGACTGCATTGACCACACTGTCTGGTGACCCTGTACCACGCACCCCACACAGTGCGCACTCCACTTCCCGTTCCCGGCATTGTGCGACACCAGGCCTGTCGGCGCGGGTTCTGCTGTGGGCATCCCGAGCACCCCTGGTGCAAGTTTCTTCAGCGGATGCAGACCCCTGTGCGGGCAAGGTCGCGGTCACGCACTGGGACCCCTAGGTGCAGTAGTGCCACCCGATGTGGCCCCGCGCAGCCTGCCAGTGCTGCTAGGGCCACGGCGGGCCGCCCACGCATCCGTGGTGGCGTGGACAGTGCTCCTGACTGAGCTGTCTCCCAATGCAGGCCCTGTCTGGTGCTGCCCTGTGTGCAGTGTGGTCATGGTGGGCAGTGCACTGCTGGTGCTCTGCTCACCAAACTGACACACGGACCACCTGCACACTCTCCCAACTGCTGTCCACAGGTGCGTGTGGATGATGATGCCTGCATTGCACTGTACACCAAGGTGCAGGTTGCCCAGGTCCTGACACGCGACGTGGACAGTCCAGGTGGTGAGGGTGGTTGGTGGTGCTGTGTGATAGCTGTAATTCCGCATTGCTGTGCTGCTGCCCTGTATGCTGCCTGGTGTGTGTGTGTGTGTTTATTTGAGTGCTCACCCTCTCTGCTAATGTGTTGGTATGCGAGACCTTCCAACTCCCTGACCTTCATGCATGGTGTGTCTCTGTGTGCCTGTGGTTTGCGCATAGACAGTGTTGCCTGCACATGTCCCCTTGACTTACCTGTGTTGTGCGTAGTGCTCTTCTGCAATGGTGTCCCGGTGCAGCTGGGCCTGCCGGGTCAGTCGGGGGTCCCTCCATCCTAGGGGGGGCGGCTCATCACCCATATCACCGGCGCCACTGGCGTCCCCATCGCTGTCCCCCTCTTGGACCTGTACGGCTATCCCATGGTCTTTGGCCATGTTGTGCAGGATGCAACAGGCCAGGAATATCCCACAGGCCTTTTGGGGGCTGTACTGTAGGGCTGCGCCGGAGGTGTCCAGGCATCGGAAGTGTGCCTTGAGTATCCCGAACACCCGCTCTATGATGTTCCGTGTTGCAGCGTGTGCCTCATTGAAACCGTGCTGCGCTGGGGTCGTGGGGCGCCGGTATGGTGTGAGCAGCCAGGGACGGAGTGGGTATCGACAGTCACCTGTGTGGAGATAGTGGAGACTCAGTGTTAGGTCAGGTAAATATTGCCTATATCCTTGTGTGCCACTACCATGGCACCTGTGTCATTCCCACCCTTGCACCAGAGTTTGCATTCCATACATGTGTACTCACCCACTAGATGACCCGTGGGATGTTCCCACTCTCAAATCGATGGCACAGTGCAGATTGGTGCCATATGAAGGCATCATGTGCTCCGCCAGGGTGTGTGGACAGACATTGATGATGCGCCCAGTGGCATCACACACCACCTGGCAGTTGACACTCGAGTAGCCCTTTCAGTTCGATATGCTTCGGTCTGCCGGGGCCAGGTGGCGTGCGAATGGCCACATGGGTGCAGCTCATGGCACCCAGCACGCCAGGCATTTGTGCTACCCTGTGGAACTCCTGCATGTTTGCTGTACGCCTGCCACGGTGCTGGGGAAATGGATGTACTCCGCAGCATGAGGCAGCAGTGCGCTGAGGAATTGGGTGAGGATGCATGACGTGGCGACCGCGTGATGCCTGTGGTGTCCCCTGTCGGCCTCTGGAAGGTGCCCGTGGCGAGCAGGCACATGCAGGCTGTCACCTTGGTCTCCACGGACAGAGCGTGACTCCGTCGTGAGGGTGCCTGCATCACATCACTGCACAGCTCACTGAGCCGTCTCAGTATTGCCCTGTTCAGGCGGTACCGGGCCACGATCTCAACATCACTGTACAGCTCGTAGCTGATGCGGGCACGATATCGCCTTGTCGGGGTATACCGCCGACGGGCCCTCCACGCCACGCCCCCTGCAGCATGCTGTCTCACCCTCATTACAGCTTCCATGTGGAAGCTGACACTGTCCATCTCCTGGCTTCTGCCCCCAGCTGCTGTTCCTGTGTTACCCCACTGCCCCACTGCTGCTTCCACTGCACCGGCACCCCACTGGCCTCTGTCCTCCAGGACCCACTGTCCCTCTCTGTCCTTCCTGCTCCTGTCTCTGTCTCTGTCTCAGTCTCTCTCTGTCTCTCTCCCGGTTTGCGGCCTGCTCGAGTTCTTGCGTCGCTCCCTTGAGCGTTTTATTTGGGCTCAAATCCGTGTACTCGCAACTTCCGGCTGAGCCACTCTTGCGCATTGCGCAAGTGTTCAAATATAGCATTGCGCACTTTAGCCATGGACCGTCCTCTGTTGCATGCTTCATTTCCATGCGCTGTGGCTCAGCGTGTTCAGCCGTATGCAACTGGCCTCTTCTCAATATCGCAGAATGGCGCATTTTTGGAGTTGCGCACGCGCAACCCTGTTGCGCATGGCGCAACCCTTTTGAATATCTGGGCCATAGTATTTTAACTTTTAACAGTTTAAGACAGTACAGTACAGTATTAAAATTACTAGCTAACTATTTATAAGTTCAGGTTTTCACTGGTCACCTGACTGTCTACAACACGCTGCGTCCAACATACCACCACTAACTAATTAGCTTAAAGTTTCACTGATCACCACCCACCCACCTGCCAGCCTGCAACACTCTGGCTCCCTCATCTCCATGCATACTTTGACTGTAAAAGCTTCAGTGTGCCACCCATTTAAAATCCACTGTACTGAGGAAGGGGGAGAGGTGGAGGTGCCATTGTTATTGCCACAAGGACTGGGGCCGCACACTATGGCAAAAGCTATAAGGCCAGTAGGTACTGAATGGAATCACTATTCTTCTTCTTTATATAAGTGGGACCAAATGTACAGGTAGAGCAGCGCTTTACTGTATGTAAATGCTGATTGGGAAATATTAAGGATCATGGCAGGGTTTTGTTTCTTATTATTACAATCCCATCACCAGGTGGGGGGTTCACATGGATCAAACAACCCCCCACACACACACACATTTTGCCAAAGCACTGTGGTTTTTTACCTTCTCTATGCCTTTTTGTCAGGTTCTGGGTTTTTTTTTTGTTTGTTTGTCTGTTTGTTAATGCAGCAGGTTTGCCGAATGCCTACAGCCTTGATGGGGGTGGGGCTGGAAGAATTGTGCACTCTGGACGGTCCTCTAGAATAGGCCACTTCTTCCCTCTTCTCATTCTATCCCCATCAAGCAGAACATGAAACTATAAAATTGTATTGATTCCCCAAGTAGTGAGAAGAGTGCATGTTAGGGAAGGCTAGACTTTGCTTGTTGTGGAGTTCAGTGCAATGTGGTGAACGGTTGTAGTCTGCCACCACAATGTAGCAGCAGCATGCTATGGTGTAGGTAAGGGTGACATGCCAGCAACTGGGAGTGTGGCAGTAGAGCAGTGGCAGCCTGAAGTTTGTGGAGACTGGGGCTCAAGTGGAGGAAGGCACATCAGTATCAGGTAGGTGAGGAAAAATACAGGGCAGCAGGCACCGAGCATTGGGTGGGTGTACTCAGGGACTGCTGTCTCACTTGGAGATTGCTCACTCTAGGCATAGCAGCCACAGCTTCCTGGAAAGAATGGGACAGCAGGGACCTGACATTAGTGAAGGCTGTGGTGTTTAATCTGGGCTTGTGAATGGATGTAGCATCTATTTTGACAGCTTTACACTGTATTTATAGGGTTGATTTTCTGCACTCTCTGTTGTGATTTGTTTCTGTGGGCAGTAATGAGTCTTCTTGTGCTAGGATGTTATTTTTTTATCTTTATTTTGGGTGCGTTCAACTTATTTTGAATTATTAATTGTCTGCTGTGTGCCCATGTGGCCATCCTGGAAGCGTGTCCCAGGCAGTGTTTACTTCATTGTTTTATCTTAGTCAAAGCAATGAGGACTGGTCACTAGTAACCCTAGAAGACAACTGACCAGTCCACATTCATTTAGGTTAGATAAAACAATGAGGTAGACACTGGCTGGCATTCATTTTTTAATATTGATTGCATATACGGTAGAAAAAGAGTTTTGTCTGTTCTTTCAAAAATTGTTAGCAACAAGGGGATAAGAAGTCATATTTAGAGATAGATTTTAGGGCCCTAAATAGTTTTGTTAGATACAGTTGGCATATCTTGTTGTGACACACTCTAAACTGATTAGTTTTTTTGGCCACTACTATCTATTAGTAGTCCATTACTTTTAGGAACCCCCAAGTGGTCTGTGGGTATAATTGGCTATATGTAGAGCACCAGAAAATGCTTTTTATTTTTTATAATTTTTCTTTTTAATTTTCTGGAATTTCATGTTATTTCTTTTTATTCGTTGAAAATGTAGTTTTATTTCTTATCACATTTACATTCCTAAAATACCTAAAATGACCTCATACACACACTAAAAATCCCATTCCTAGTACGCTACATTGTATTAAGCAGCAGCATGCTATGGTTTTGAAAGGTTTTGTGAATCAGACAATTCTGCTGCCGCTTCCTTGCGGACTGTCTCTGTGGTAACAACGGAGCCTAAACGACTGCTGCAAACATTTATTTCATTTTTGGCAACAAAAATAAAAAAAAACAATTTTTTTAACTTTTGACATGTGTTTGTTTTTCTTTTATTTCTTTTTATACCTTGAATTCCTTGTTATTTCTTGACACAGAAATTTTTGTTGCTGTACTGGTCCTTGTAACACAAGATCCACAAAAATAGATGATTTGATGCTTTTTATTGGACCAACAGAGTTTTATTTTTTAACAACTCTGTTGGTCCAATAAAAGGTATCAAATCACTGATTTGTGGGCATCTTATTATTTCTTGTTATTTCTTATTTAAGAAAAACACAGGTCTCTAGCTATATGTATATAGGCATGCAATGGCAATGTGCTAGCAGAAGAATGAAAATCACTTTTATTGTTGGATAATGCTTTTGGGAAGGTGAAAGGGAAGCAGCTTCAATGGTAAACAACATAGAACTTGTTCAGCAGAATGAGCAGTCTTCATTTTAAAAAGACAATAAAGAAACCCCCTCCCCCCAAAAAAAAGAAACAATCCATCACACTTTTCTAGTTGGATGTCTGAAGTTGCTATTTTTAGAATGTGTTTTTCCATAGCAGTTTTTAAAAGACTTCTGAGATATAGAGAAATTGGCTTGGCTATGTAAGCAATAAGACATGATGACATGTGCATGAGACCCTTCTAATGCACAGCTAGGGGTGTAGTAAGGCACAAGGCTGCAGGCTGAGTCCCATCAGCCCCTAACCGTGCATTCAAAGTGTTTAATGCATAACCGCAGAATGTCTTATTGCACTTATAAGATGTGCTTTTTTAATATGGCAGAAAATAATTAAAAATAAAATGTTTAAATATGCGTACAATAAATAGCTTTGCTTAATTTTTGATAAAGTAGTCCTTCTGCCTGTATGAAGTTACTGTTTTTTTCCATAGGTTATTAGTCCTATTATGGCCACCATAGCTGTAGTCTTTTATGTGTATGATGCTGTAGTCTTGGGCCCTTTCTCCCCACCACCCCCTCACACACACATCCACAGATGCACATTTGTGTACAGTATTATTTTATTAACCACTTGTTTACCAATAGAAGAATGGGAATGGGTAGCCATGAAAGTGAAAGTGCCAGCACCAGAAACAAGTGAGCAACTGACTGCAATCAGGAGCAGTTTGCATGAAAACGGGTGGTGCAATCTTCATATGGCTGTACAGTGCTTAATAAAGAATTTGCAAAGGAAGCATTAGTACTGATAGATGGGAGGATGTTTTGGATAAGAGAGTTTGTAATTTTTGAGTGACTTGGAGCAAACAGGGAGACTGTGGATGTGAGTGACTGCTGTGTAAGCAAGTTAGCAGTAGCAGCTGCCTCAGTGTGCCTCACTGCATGTGCGTGAAAGCAGAGATTTGTGACTGGGAGCAGAGAGGGTGGGTGCACTCTCTCATTAGGGCTGTACAATATTTTTTAAAACATAAACAATTTGGAAAGGAAACATGAGGGAGAATTTATTATTTTGAGTGGCTTAGAGTGAGCATTGAGACAGTGGGAATGGAGGCAAACCAGATCCAGGTACAGAGCTACTGAACTGATGAGCAGCAGTTGGGCTGATGGCTGGGCTGAGCAACATTCCCGAAAGGGAACAGACAAGTAAACATTGCCTTTTGTAATGATGTCTGATTTAAATGTGAGTGCTCCCTTTCATTTTGGAGTCAGACTTGTCATGCAACATTGATCGAGTGAGTGTATATGGCGGGCCACACAGCCGCAGTCAGAATCCTGGCACAAAGTGCAGAGCAGATTGAACATATGTGGGCTAAGTGAGAGGAAGAATGGTGGTTGTCAATTTAAAATTCAGCTGGCTCATAGGTTTCTTTCCCTGTCCTACATCCTGCTGGGCAGCACTTGTTTTTAGCTGTGCATTAGACACTCCTAATGCATGACTAACAACCAATCAGTATGCAGGACTTTCCCTTCCCATTTTGTAGTATCTTTTAAGTGGATAGTTTCTTTCAATATGCTAGAAAGGTATTATTGACTTCTCTGGGCTGATTATGCAGTTTAAGTAAGCATTAATGCATGACAGAGGAGGGCTCTACTAGGGAATTAATGCCTGGTTGGGGGGGTTGGGGCACGAGGCTGAAGGCCGAGTGCCTCCAACCACCAACCAGGCATTAATTCCCTAGTAGAGCCTGACTCTGAGTGCATTAATGCACTTGAACATGCCAAGCATGACATTAAATTAGTACTATTCTTATTCTGCACAAAGAAATAGACAGTTGCAGATCATTTTTCCATTACTGTCTTTTTACTTAGCCTTATGTGTTTTCCAAGGTCTCACATCATTTACTATTGTGGCTGCTGACACTTAACATAGAACATTTTGCATTTTAACTATGCAATAATTAATGACATAACTAACATTTTAAAGTTTAGATGGCAGTTATATTATTAAACTCCTTGTAGTTTATTATTGCGTGGCTGTATTGTGGTGCAAAACATGATGAGAGGAAATATTTAACTACTGATCGGCAACAATATGTTTGAAGCTTAAACTAATTAGTTAAACTTTTTCTCCTCACTGGATCACTGCCGATATCGAAAACTCCAAGTACGTCTACACAGTGTTCTATCCCCACATACCCACACAGCTCAAACGTGAGTATTTTTTCGCTTTCACCGACAGAACGTTTCGGTTTGGAATACATTTTGGGTTCGTAATCACTTGCTCTCTCTCTTCTCCACTCTGCTACCAGCCTACAGTGACCACTGGGTGGGTGGGTGGAAACTGCAGGAATTTAATACTCACTCATCGCATCTACTGTGGAGACTTTATGTACTGCAGAATGAAACGAGCATTACCAGGGAATTAATGCCCACTTCATTTTGCATCACAGGGTACCTTTCTACTAATCAGACTTCTGTATTTAGGCACAACATTATTTATTTATTTTGTTTACCAGGTAAATATATGAGCCAAGGCCCTTTTTCATATGCGACTCAAGAGTATTTGCCATGTTACAACTGATATTAGGTGCTGAGGCAAGGATTTGTTTAGTCCTGTTTTGAAAGGGATACTTTCCTCACTTTCCTCTTCTGTGGGATCTTACAAGGGTTAACTAGATTGAGTGATTTAGATGAGGAAATGCATCCAAAAAATATTCAGTATGAATAATTGTCTTGATCAAAATTATCTCCAGGGCATAACAGTTGCACTCAATTTACTCTGTTGAATTTTCCATGTATTTCAAGCCAAATGATTTTCTTAACAATAGCTTGTAACATCCTTTGAGGAAAATAAAGGAAGGAATTAATTAGCTTTGAAGAATCTGACATAATGATACTACTAGTGTTTTATCTAATTTATAGTTATGAATTAGGTTTTTACATGCAACATTCATCATAGATATATGTGTGGTAGATATTTTTTGCATATTTATAGTCTAGGGTTCCAGGTTAGTCTTTGGCTAGAAGTTAAGAAAAAAAATTGTCATTGATTCTGAACTTGGAATAGAGACACAACTGTCAGTATTAATGAAGAGATTGTGGCTCCTCCTGCCACACGTAAAAGTCTCTCGGATACCATAACTGCACCAGCCAGCATTAACAAATACAAAAAAATGCGCAAGCCATATTAAATCCCATTTCAAATTGAGTTTATGTAAACAAATATAGGAAGTGATATAAATAGGACTAGCAGAGGCCTTCATTCAGCTCTGGAAATTGGACAAAGTCAGTTCTGTAAGGTGGTGCAAAATATTGAACTTTGTCCATGTTTGATGAGGCTCCTTGTGTTTTCCAATAACAGCATCACATATTTAAAATTTTTTAAAATCCATGTTTTACACTAACAATAACTAAGGGATGATCCAGATGGGAGATGACTGGACTGTTCTTCCGGTGGTAAATTCTGCTGGATGGGGCTGGAAATCGGTGAGCACACATCGCATGCTGTTCTCAGCAGAACAAAATGTGATGACAGAACAGTATGGTAGATAACAAAATCGACATGAGAAAGTGGGTTTAGGCTGTTCTTATCATCCTGATCCTGCTTACTCACTGGTGCATTGTAAGGCAGGATTGTGACAATGGAAGGTACTTAGTGTGCTTTTTATCTGCCCTCCATTGCATGTCAGTAACTATGCTCCTGCAGGGTAACACTCAGTACAATCCCTCTCAGTAATCTGCCTAGCCTTGCTTTGAAAGACTGAACAGTGCTACCTTACATAGCCTCCCTGTGGAGGCTATTCCACATGTTAATAACCCCTTGTGTGAAGTAATGCTTTCTGATGTTACCCATTATTCTTTCTCCCCATTAGTTTGAGAGCATGCTCTCAAGTTCTTTTTTTTTTTTTTTTTGGCACTGCTAGTCCCTTTAATCCTCAGTCCTAACCTCCAGGCCACCCCCCCCCCTCCACAATAGACCCCCAATCTGCCCTGGCTTACCCCCCCAAGGTGTGGCAGCTAAGACGACATCCCTGTGGAAATGCATCCAGCTTACCTGCCACATCATGACAACTGGCAGGACTCCCTAGGCTTAACCCCCCACTGGGGGCCATTGGGATGGCTGTCAATGGATTACTGTCCTGGTGGGGGCCGAGCACTTCAGGGGGACTGGTGGTACCAAGAGACAGGTGTCACGCATGAGATTAGCAGCATTTTTGGTGCATGCATTTCCCAGGATTCTGAAGTGCAATGATGCAAGGTGTGTTTGTCATACCTCACCAGCAATGTGGCACTGGTTAACGTGGTTAACACAGCTTGCTCTTGGGGTCTGCATCACACTGGACACACAACCTCTCACCCCCCCCCCAAAGAAGGCAAACTGTCCCTTGATGCTCCAGCCTTCTTCCCCCAGCTGGCCCTCAGACTCCTGAGTCAGTCCCTGAACCTAGGATGTCGGCGTCGCAAGAAGACACCTTGCTGCTGCACCAGCGAGCTGGCATGCCCTCTAGTTCTACTTGCACTCACTAGCTCAAACATCTGTGTATACTCAACTCTGTCTACCCTTTTTAATATATGGAAAACCATGATCATGCCCCCCCATCAACCTTCTCTTATCTAGGCTAAATAATTTGAGTATGCCCAGTCCCAGGTGTCAGCGTGGCTCAGGTGGTAGCACATCCACCTCTGGATCAGAAGGTCGTGGGTTCTCATCCGACACCGGGATTGGACTTGCACCTAAAAATCGCTGGCATCCAAGTGCAGTATTGGGGGGTGCTGTACTGCTGGGGTGTGCCGTCCTTTTCGGATGAGACGTTAAACCGAGATCCCTTCTGCCCATCCTGGTGTTGTCCTGGTGGGTGTCCAGGTGGAAGTTAAAGAACCCAGGGCACTCTTCGCAAAGAGCAGGGAACATTCCTGGTGTCCTGGCCAACATTCCCCTTCCCATAAATCGGTTCATGCAATTATCCAGGCTGTGTGTGGGTGATGATGTGCAATATGGCTGCCACCACACATTCAGTCACTTCACTACCAGTCTAACATTGCTTGTAAAGCGCTTTGGGATACTGTGTATGAAAAGCGCTATATAAATGCTGATTCTTCTTCTTCTTCTTCTTCTCTCATCATAGCTCTTGCCTCCTAAGCTAGGGAATGAAGCTGCAGGGTTGCCCGCACAGGCCCAGGTACCATATAGTGAAGACAGCTGCCCATGTTGTAATTTGGTGAAAACATTGCCAAAATAATGACATGTTACAGGCGTGCATTGTGCATTATGTATGCACGCTCGTAACTTTGCTGATTTTTAATATTTTCACTCCAGATTTTCAACATTGCCATTTCTTCACACCTCCTTATTAAAAGTATAGCTGTCATTTTTCACATCCTGCGCATAATGTGTTTTCACACCTATGGTGTAGAGTGGTGCAATCGCTGTGGGAAATCAACTTTTGGGACAAATTAACTAAATCACAGTGTCGCTATTCATGAGGGGAGGTCCCAAAATGCCCATGTTGAAAATGTGGTGGAAAAATTCCAAAACATGATTGCATTACAGGCATGCGTTGCGCAGTTTCTATGCACACTCTTTACTTCACCAATTTTTCATATTTTCACTCATGAACAGTACAGCTGTCATTTTTCATATTCTGCCATAAATGTGTTTCTGCACCTATGGTGCTGAATGGCACAGTCACTGTGGGAAATCACCTTTCAGGATTGAGTAATGAAAGGATAGTGCCACTGTTCATGAGGTGGGGTCCCAAAAAGCCATGTTGAAAATTTGGGGTGAAAATACCAACAAACGCCCAGGACATTAGGGTTTCCAACTGTAACGTCCCACCCTGTAGAGACTGATAGGTGCCGGGGGTGTGACTTGGGTTCTTCGGTCATAGTGCTCATGGCATTCCACCCCCACCCTGTAGCCATTGACAGGCATTGAGGTGTGCTTTGGGGTCTTTGGCCCTAATGTTCACCCCATTCTCCTATACCATCTCAGCTTATTTCCTTATGGAATGGGGTGAGTGTAAGGGTTGAAGACCTCAAAGCGCATTGCAACACCTGTCGGTGTCTGCAGGGTGGGGTGAGGTGGAATGGCATAAGCGTTATGGCTGATGGCCCAAGGACACACCCCCAATACCTTTCAGTCTCTGCAGCATGGGGGTGAGGTTGGTGTTACTTCAATACTTCACTGCCATTCCTGTTATGCATCTCTGTAACTCCTGCACTACCGATGCCAATGCCAGCAAGCCAACATTCGGCATTGACAAATGCTTGTCATTGGGGTGATATGTTCAACCAGCTGTTGGACTGTATTTCAGGATGTTGAGTATGTCTTTTACTGTCTCCCACTTCTGTCACTTTGCACTTTTATCATGTTGCTCTACATTTTGCTTACACTTTATTTGTATGATTTACATCAGTTCTATACATTAATTCTATTGTACTTGCTTCATTGTTCCCTCTCCCTGCGCCCCTGGATGGCACCTGAAAATGAGCCTGGCCCAGTGTGCCTTTTATAGTACCAGTTTTTAACTAAATAAAAAAATAAATCTACTTGCTAGCTGTTGATTGTTTAAAATCCTTCTTTACTGCTAACAAACTAGAGCTAACTGTACTACCTACTAGTTGATAGTTTTCTGATCCTATTGAGGCACTTCCAGCACCCTCTTCTGGTGTGGTCTGAGTTCTATGTTTAACAACTTGACTACACCCTGCTTGTACTGTAACCCTGCCTCCTGCTAACCTATGTCAATTCTTTGCTTAGACACTCACCGTAATTGTGTTTTACCTCAGTGTCAACCTGCCTAAGCATTTTGCTATTGTGTTAACCTCAATGGTAACCTGCATAGTCCTATCTGCTTGTTCATTGCTAGTTGGTTAGGCAGTCCCCCTTATTAATGCTTGCCGCCTTTAGTTCAGTATTTGCCATTTTTGCAGACTCCTTGCAAAACCCTTTCTTGGTGCACTCACGTTTTGCATTATCTACTTATCAAGTGCTCATTTTTTTATGGTTTTATACTTGTCTGTGCTAAGTACATTTACTAGTGCTTCTCCCAGCATTCTGCACTTGTTCAACTGAGCCAGTAAATTGTTGTATACTGTACATCTATGTAGCAGCCCAGATATCTTCTGCTATCCGAAATTCTAGTTGTAGCCTAAGCCTGTCACCAGGTGACTGCAATTTTGTGCTCTGACCATACTACATTCATTTTTATTATCATCTACAGTATTGCATAACTGATGGCTATTGCTTCTCACCTCCTGATTACATTGTACCTTACCCTTCTATACCTTACCCCTCCTCCTACTCCCTCCCCTCCATTTCCCCCCTCACACCCATCCTTCCTTCCACCCCTTTTCATTCCTCCCTTCCTATTCACCCTAGTTGTCTCTCTTTCCCTTCCTTAATGTGGATTTTCCCCTCCGCACCCTCATCTCCTTTCCCTGCTCTCCCCCTTAGGAGCAGAAATCCCATTCCATGCTATTGCTCCTGTTCCTACTCCTTATCCTGTCTGGTGACATAGCCTCCAACATTGAACCACCTTCTCCACCTCCCCAACTGTTAAAAGCCTGAACATATTTTACCTCAATGCTCAGAGTCTTCCTCCAAAACTTGACCTCCTGTCAGTCTGGATTTCACAACATTCTTCTGACATCCTCTATATCTCTGAGTTCTGGCTCTCCTCCAGGATCTTAAACTCTAGCCTATGCCTTCCTGAATACCATCTTTTCAGGCAAGACAGAGAAAAACATGGGGGTGCTGTTGCCATCTATGCTCATCTGAAATTGAGGCTTGTGTGGTTCACCATGTCCAATCTCTCTCTCTCTCTGAATTTTTTTATAAATGTTATTTTTATTGCATTTTTGAAATCGTCTAGATCAAACTGCATTCCAAGGGTAAGCATACCCAAATAACATTGATACACAAATCTTGTGGCAAGACTGGCGTTACAGAATCCTTATTGTTACATCTGGCAAGAGCTAAACAATAATGTCTGGCAAAAGTTAAACAATAGTACTTCTAAGGACATAGTTTACACATATGAAACCATAGTACTGCCAATGCTAAGACTTAGAAACACTTATGAGCAATAGAACGATAGCCTTGTCAGGCTAAGAAATAGTGTATCTGGTAAAAGAACAACAAGGCGTAAAAGCATATATTACCTTTCACAAGCTCAGTTCTGAGATATACAGCCATACTCCCAAACAACGATTTCTAGCAGATCAACTTTCGTACAGTACATTAACTTACATGGGATTACCATTAATGAGGCTGAAAAACATAGAAGGGCTGCCAAGGAGCAATTGGATGGTACTGTGGGAACGAAATTTACTGCTCTACAAACTGAGGTGGTCTGCACTGGCCCACCAGCTTGAGAAGCCTCCAGGTTTAGGACAAGAGTGTTTATGCCAAAATCCAATATCGGTACCATGTTAATGGTGCATTTCCCTATGCCCATCCAAGTGACATCATACAGCCAACAGGAACATATTTGTAATTTATGGATTTTAGAAATAATACTAGCAAAAAGCACAGAAAAAAGTCCCATAATACGCGCACCAAAATCCCGTCATACTATCATTTCGGTCCCGTAACACTATTGTTCGGTATCACCCCTTTTTGTCGACACACCAATGTTGAAACACGGAAAAAGACCATTATGGCGACATTCGTGGTAATGGTCCTTTTTCCGTGTTTCACCTTCCCCCAGCATTCCACCCCCTTCCTGGACCAACTCTGACCTGGAGTTGGAATCCTATAGTCCAGGAGGTGGGAAGGGGGCAAAGCCCCCCCACATGGGGGGTGTGGGGGGTGCAGCCCCCCACAGAAAACACCCATGTAAGAGGCGGCACAATACCTGCGTCGGTATTGTGCCGTCGCTGTGGGGGAGGTCGGCATTCTTGCCAATGAGAAAACTTGGTGCTTCCCTATCGTTCAGAGCCTGTAATACTATAGTTTGGAGTTCTGAATGATACTATTATGAGACAGACACAATAGCATGTGCGTGAGTCCATGAGCATCTGACAGTCCTTGCATCATGATTTCCCCCACTCTGCCTGCCTCTCACAGGCTTCTTTATTTTTCAGCCCAATTCAGCATTAATGTACAGCCACAAAGCGGCTTTCTCTGGCGGCCATAATCTATCTATTCTGTAGCTCTGCTCCGAGCTTCTACAGAAGCCATGGCATGACTCAGGTAACAGCTCTGCCAGCGCTCACTCCCTACTCTGTCTCTGTTCAGGAGTGCTCCTTCAGCTGCATCTCTGGTGCTCATAGCAGTCCTCTCTCCCATCTCCCTCACCTTGCTAAGTAACCTACTTCTTGATCTTACCTCACGAGCCCTAGTAGCTGACATGGGGAGGAGCTAATCAGACACACAGCATCTTTCACTAACCAAAACCGTGCATCACAGGCCCACTTCACCTCCTGTAAAACAGCCACAATGCTAAGTAAAACTACAATAAAAAAAAAGGAAAAAGTGAAAGACTGTTTATCATTTTGTTTCTACTAACGTTCCTATTTCTCTTCCTAAATTCTGCTGGAGAACTTTACTATTTCTGTTAAACCAGCAACATCCTATCTACAGCCCACACTCACAGACCATAGTGGTAAGTACATTGTAAAATCTCTCATATCTATATATTACAAAAAATGACAAATAGGAAATTGCGTAGTACTCAGCAATAATTCCATCTCGAGGTTCTGGGGACATGTTGAAACCTCTCAAGCTTCATTTCAAGGTTCACATGTCCCCAGAACCTCTCGTTGGAATTATAGCCTCATAATACACAATTCCCTATCCATTATTCAATTTATATTAAACAGCTGTCAGATTTCTGCCAAAATTAGTGCAGTGCACTTTGTCTGTAGCACAATAAAATTAGAGGGATATCACAACTGGTAATGCCCTAACACTGTTTAACTGATAAAGCCTTAAGGAAGCATGGAAAAAACACATTAAATGATCAGCACAAAACATTAAATAGTTGTAATGCTATGATGAGGGCCTGCACTGTTCATACATGAATTCAATATGAAAGTCTGCAAAGCTGCTTATGCATCACTTAATTCAGGTCTCATCTGACACTGGCAGGAGTCTCAAAACTTGATTCCATACTCACAGTGTTACTTTGAGGAGGGTCTACTGTCCCTTCACTCCCTTATTAAATTCTGTGTCATCCCAGTTCCGATCTTCCTTGCTGGATACCAGGTTTGCAACACAAGTCTCAGTGGCTTTCAAATTAGTAAAAGTCTGCATTTTATCTCTTAAAGTAAACTTGAGTCAGACCGGGAATGGCAGTCGGTACTGAACTTCCGTGCTGTGGAACTGCTGGGTAATCCATTCAGAGGCCTTGCTTCTCTTACATGTTGCCAGAAAATAAAAGGATTATGTTCCCCTCCATGGTAATGGGACCCTAGTCGCACGCTGCCTTAAGGATCTGATCTCTTATTCTGGATGACTGGGTGACCATGAGAAGCATATGAGGACCCTCTTCTGAATTTCTGGTATGCTGGGGAGTGATTATATATGCTTTCACCAGCACTGGGTCAAAGTCTGTTCCCAGCAGCTCTGGCATCCTTCACTCGAGAAAGGTAGCCAGATCATCGCACTAAGCCTCCCTCATGCATACTGAATAAATGAATGTTTGTGTACCAAGCAGCATTTTCTAGTTGCTTGATCCTGGTTTTAAGTAGGTTCAGTTTCTTGAGGGAAGCCACTACTTCAGAGAGTGCCTTGCCAGCAGTCTTGTTCGATTCCTCCATGTTTGGTGCCAGTACCTTCACTACATTCTCCCCTTTCACCAGTCATTAAGAGTGAGTGTCCAGTTCTTTTTGTCCAGCAACTTAATCAACTGATTTAGAGCATGTATCACTTATTGCAGGGACTCCAAGGTGGCTGGAGAGTCATCTGATGGAGTGAGTGGCATGGCAGGGCCAGACAGCTTTGACAGACCTGCTGCTGTTGAGTCTTCTTTCTGAATATTCTTAAGTCAGTCCACAATTAAAAGTAGATTTTCAAAGACTCTGCCTCTGGTAGAAATGAAATTTGATGGAGGATGGTCACATTCTCAGTTCAAAACCATAGTTTTCCTAGTCCCTTACAGAAATAATTATATAAAATGTTTTCATGATGCACACATAAAACTACACAAGTGATATGCATGCTGCAAGTATGATTTAAATGTTAAATTGGAACCGATTGCATGCATATGGCATGTGTGCAGCAAGCAAGTGTGGAAACCATGATTTTTATGTTAAATTGAGAAAGACTGCATGCATGTGGCATGCATGCAAAAAAGCAAGTGGGCACAGATAACTGCACATGTAAAAGTTAAGTGGCTTGCTCAGGATCACACCATATAGAAGTGGGGATTGATGAGATTCAAACCCAGGTCTTCATGCCTCGAAGTCTTCTGGATTGCAGTTCAGTGTCTTTAACCACTAAGCCATACTGTCTGCACACATATGGCTCACTTGCACTTCAGTACAAATTGTATCTGAATACATCTGCACACATGAAGCATGCTTGTAGCCACTATTATGCTTTTCAGTTTTCTTCTCTCCCTCATCTCATTTTCACAGTTGAACTGTAGCACACATATACCATTGGAAACGCATGTTTTTCCCACCCCAATACACAAACTTATCCACAAAATCAGTTAATTATGTCTGTCTGGCCTGTACTCCTACTATTTTCTCTCCATAGTTTTGAATGCTTTCACTCAAACACACTTTAGAAACATAGAAACATAGAAACATAGATTTTGATGGCAGATAAGGACTGCTTGGCCCACCCAGTCTGCCCATTTCCCTACCTAATGGATAAGCTGCAGATCCTAGTTAACCAGCAGCCTATTTCTTCCTACCCCCACCCCCTAGAATTGCCTTATGACTGTCCCATGCATGTTTGAATTCCACCACTGTTTTTGACTCCACAACCTCCACTGGAAGGCCATTCCATGCATCCACAACCCACTCTGTGAAAAATACTTCCTTAAGTAACTCTGAGCCTCCTTCTATCTTCAAATTGTGCCCCTTGTTCTTGCACACCTCTTTTTTGAAAGATGCTACCCTCTTGGACTTTGTTGATTCCCTTGAGGTACTTGAAAGTTTCTATCATGTCCCCCTCCCTCCTTTCCTCGAGGCTATACATATTTAGCTCCTTAAGTCTCTCTTCATATGTCTTCCGGTGCAGACCCTGCACCATTTTAGTTGCCCTCCTCTGGACAGTTTCCATCCTGTCCATGTCTTTGAGGAGATTGGGTCTCCAGAACTGCATGCAGTACTCCAGATGGGGTCTCACCAACTGTCTGTACAGAGGGATAATAACTTCCTGTTTTCTACTGGTGATGCCTCTCCCTATGCATCTCAGTATCCCCCCAGCCCTCCTTGCTGCCCTCTCACATTGCTTGCCCACCTTTAGGTCATCTGATATGACTACTCCCAGGTCCCTTTCCATTTTTGTTGTTGTATCTCACCCCCATTGTGTACTCTTCCCTGGGTTTTTGTTTCCAGGTGCATTACCTGCACTTCTTAGCATTAAATCTAAGCTGCCATACATTTGACCATTCCTCTAACCTTGCCAAGTCCTTCTCATCCTTTCCACCCCACCTTGTGCATCAACTCTGTTGCAGATCTTTGTGTCATCTGCAAAGAGACATACTTTTCCTTCCAGTCCCTCTGCAATGTCGCTTATAAAGACATTGAAGAGGACCGGTCCTAATACTGAACCCTGCGGTACCCCACTAGTAACCCCCATTTCTTCAGAGAGGACTCCATTTACTATTACTCTCTGTGTCCTATTCTGCAGCCAATTCTTTACTCAGGCTGTCATCTTGGGACCCACTCCCAGGCTGGCTAACTTGTATATTAATCTTTTGTGTGGAACTGTGTCAAATGCCTTGCTAAAGTCTAGGTAGGCCATGTCCACAGCCCCTCCCTGATCTACTACTTTGGTCACCCAGTCAAAGAAATCTATCAGATTTGTCTGGCATGACCTTCCAACTGTGAATCCATGCTGCCTTGGGTCCTGTGCCCTCTGGCCTCTAGATACTCAACAATTCTTTCCTTCAGAAGTGATTCCATCATTTTCCCTACCACTGAGGTTAAACTAACAGGTCTGTAGTTTCCTGCTTCGGCCTTGCTCCCACTTTTGTGAAGGGGAATCACATCTGCCCTCCTCCAGTCCTCGGGTACCACCCCATCCTCCCATGATTTGTTAAAGAGGGTAGTTAGTGGTGTCACTAGTTCTACCCTTAGTTCTTTTAGAATTCTGGGATGAATCCCATCAGGCCCCATTGCTTTGTCCACCTTCAGTTTTAAGAGTTCTTTCAGAACCCTTTCTTCTGTAAATGGGCTGGTATCAACTTCTGTATCCAGAGTGTTTCTGCTGTTTGTTTTAGGCACCTCCCCCTCTTCCTTTGTAAATACTGAGCAAAAATATTTGTTTAGTATCTCTGCCTTTCACAGTCACCCTCTGCCCACCCTCCTCCACTTTATTAAGCCTCACTAACCTCCTTGGTCTTCCTTCGCTTCCTGATGTACCTATAGAAGGTTTTATCCCCCTTCTTAACTGAGTTGGCTATCTTTTCCTCGGTTTGGGCCTTTGCTGTTCTGACTGCCTTCCCAGCATCCTTTTGCTTTAACTGATACAGTTCTCTGTCCTGCTCCTTCTGTGATTCCTTGTACTTTCTGAATGCTTTCTTTTTCTCTTGAACCTTCACTGCCACTTGCTTTGAGAACCACAGTGGTATCTTACATCATTTTGTTTTGTTAATTTGCTTCACACAAAGGCTTGTTACCTCTGTGATGGCAGTTTTTATTATTCCCCATTGTTCTTCCACCCCTCCTTCCTACCCATTTGCTAGTGCATTCCTTGGGCACTCACCCATTTTGGGAAAGTCAGCCCTCCTAAAGTCCAGTACTTTCGCCTTTGTATGGCTTGACTCTATTGCTGTGTTTATTGTGAACCATACTGTTCGATGGTCGTTAGTTCCCAGATGGCTACCCACTTCTACATCTGTGATCCTCTCTTCATCTCCATTTGAGAGAACCAGGTCTAAGATTGCTCCCTCTTGAGTGGGCTCCAATACTAGTTGTCTAAGGCATGCCCCCTGTAGGGCATCTAGAAAACCCCACTCTTCGAAGTGGCTGCTGCAACTGCACTCCAGTTAACATCTGGTATATTCAGATCACCCATCAGCAATATCTCCCCTTTTTCTGCCATTCTAAGTATTCTTTCTATCATTTCCTTGTCCATTTCCTCCCCCTGAGAAGGGGGTCTGTATACAACCCCTGTGCAGACTGTCATGCCATTGCCAGTCTCCAAATTTACCCACAGAGCTTCTTCTCCTCCCTGTTTTCCCTTTTGTTCTGTTGCTTTGATTCCTTCCCTTATGTAAAGAGCTACTCCTCCTCCTCTTTTACCCTCCCAGTCCCTCCTGTAGATAGTGTATCCTGGTATGTTTACGTCCCAGTCATGGTTTTGTGTGTACCATGTTTCTGTGACTGCCACGATATCCAGATGTTCCTCCTCCATCAAGGCCACTAATTCAGGAAGCTTGTTACTCAGACTATGAGCATTGGTACTCATTGCTCTCCAATTTTTGATGGCTTTACCTTCTTTTGCAGCATCCCCCACTGACCTTTCTACCTCAGTCTTTTTCTCATTTAGTACCCTGTTTTGTAGGGAGAGGCTGGGATTTTCCTGCTGCTTATCAGTGCCTCCCCCCTTGACTAGTTTAAAAGCTTGCCAATGAAGCATTTAAACTGATTGCTCAAAAGACTTGTTCCCTTCCTGGACAGATGCAGACCATCCAGCCAGTACAGGCTTGTGTCCCTCCAGGTGGAACCCCAGTCCCCAATGAAGCCAAACCCCTGAGCTCCACACCATTTTTCCAACCATTCATTAAACTGCATGGTGCAAAGTACCCTCACCTCACTCATGCCATTGACAGGCAGCACCTCAGAGAAGGATATTGTGTGTGCTACTTGTCATAGGCCCCTCCACAATTCCACAAAGTCCTTCTGCACTGCTCTAATCTCATGATGAGCCAAGTCATTTGTCCCTAGGTGGACAATGATGTCCAGCTCAGACTCCCATGCAGCTGTTCTTGTGATCCCGAGGATGCGCTTCCTATCTCTCCAAGCCATGGCACCAGGCAGGCACCTTACTTCAGTTTTTCCTGCACCCCCCAGTTCTATCCCCCTAATAATTGAGTCCCCCACCAGGAGCTGCTTCCTTTCCTTGTGGTGTCCTCTGCCCCTTCTTCCTGTGGGCCTCCTTGTGACAGTTGTCCTCAGCCTCCTTAGTCTCCTCTCAGAGTGCATCCATAGGGAGCTATGCTCCCCAGAATGGTGTATGGATTGTGTGTGGAACAACTGACTGTGTGTGCCTCTGTTCCACCATCCTCACCCTCCCTGAGCCCACTGTGGTCCAACTGCTGTGCTTTCTTCAACCTCTGAGGTAGTGGTGGTGGCTCTGGTGCTCCCTGGATGGGGAGGTTCCCTTCCTACCATCCATTGTGGCCTGGGAGAAGGTTCCCTTACTACTGTCCAGAGTGGCCTGAAGACAGGCAACTTCCTCCCTCAGGGCAGAGAGTTGTCTGCAAATAGGGCAGCATCTCAGCCTCCAGAAAGACTCCCAGAAAACTGCTGCCCCACAGCCATTACATTGCACTACTCCCCACATTTTTTTTTTTTTGTGTGTGTGTGTGTGTGATTGGTTTGTTATATAGAAATATATATATATATATATTATACAATGTGTATGCTTATATTGTCAGTGCAGTGTGCTAGAGAGGATATGACAGTGATATACCTTGCACTCTTGACACTCTTGAGAAATGATGTCAGAACCCCAGGTATAAAGGAACTATTTCAGGGGTGGGTGGGGTGAGGGTGGGAAGGGTTTGGGCTAAACTGTGCCCTCACAAAACAATCAGCTAAGCGCCGGCCCGGTGGCACTGAGGGTTGAGGCGCTGGATGCCACACCTTGCTCCACGCCAGTGACCCGGGTTCGGGAGTGGACTCGGGTTGCTGGAGGGCCGGCTGGGGGGAGTTAGGCTTGAGCGTCCCATGACAGCTCACCTACTCCAGGGAGGGTTAAGGCTATAGCCCAAACACTTGTCTGACTCCGAGCAGAGGCTTGGAGTACTGCAAGCCCCCAATGTTAAGGGGAAGGGCTGCCGACATACCGCGTGACGTCAGTGCTCTGTGCCTTGACGTCAAGGGTCCTACACTGTAAGGGGTGGGAGAAAAAGTGGAAAAACACCTGCCATTGCCAGGAAGATGGAGCCTCCGGAGATGTGCCCTGATGTGCCTTCACCCGCCCGATGGCCCCCGGACTGATGAAAGTTGAATTTTGGGGTAAGGGGGCTCTACCCCATCCCCACTCAGGGGGCAAACCGAAGCTCTATGGGGTTCTTGTGGGGTCATATGGGCAGGGTGGAAGGCAAAGGGATGTCTACCTTGAGGCTCCTGAAGGGTCAGGGATGGCAGACAGGAAGGCGAATAAATGGTAATAAAAAAAAAAACAATCAGCTAAAAGCTCTGACCCACCACTGCGATGAGCACCTTCCTGTCAGCAAGATGCCCTACCCAACAATTTGACAGAGAAAATACCCTGCTAATCAAACAGAGAAAAATCCACACATCCAAGTCAGACACAGGTAAACCTCCCCAGCCCCAAAACAGACCTGGTGGTTTGTGCTCTGAAAGCTGTCAGCCCCATAATGTCAGCTGTGCTTTAAACTCTTCCTGCACTGAAAATCTTAAGAATTGTAACAAACAAATGTAAACCTAGATCCACCTCCCTCTGTTGCTTGAAAGACTGTCTTTTCCTGTTTCACACTGCAGGTTTTGCTATGACAACTCCTTAACCACAGTAACTTATTTAAAAATATTTTAACTATCACAAACTCCTACGCACCAGTAAATTATTTAAAAATAGTTTCTGTCCCAAAATCCTAGTAGTCAATCCAGCTACCCCAAGGGACAACCAAAATGCAGTATTCCAACACTTGTGAAGTTACTTCCAAGATAAGCAGAGTTTGCAAGCTCCTTTTTCAACTCCTCAGCCACCTGTAAGTTATTTAAAAATAGTTTAACTGTCAGAAAATCCTAGTAGACAATCTAGCTACCTCCAAGGATCTACCCAAATGCAGTATTTAAATCCTTCTGAAGTTACTAACAAGATAAACTTTAAAGCGTAAACACAAAAGTAGCAATAACGTAATGCACACATACCCACCCACATGGCCCCCCCATGCACACACACTGTAGCGGGTATGGTCATGCTGCTACAGACAACCCACCAAGTACAGATATAAGTAAAAAATCTCTTACTTGAGTACTAGGGAGCCAGAGGCAGGAGTCTTTAAGAGATGACGTCCATGGGTCAGAGTGCTGGGGCGTACCCCCTTAAAATGGAGTTATTTTCTATTACTATTTTATATGTTATGATGGTGAGTTGGAGAATAATGAAAGCCACTGTTCTAATAACAAGGCCCTTGTTAATTGAGCAGTGGCCTTCATTAATTTTCAACTCTCCATCAATAATGTATAAAATAGTAATTAAAAAAAACCCTCATTCATTTCAATAGTGCACACCCCTGCAGTCTCCTTTGCCCTTTGTCATAATGTGCCTGAGCATGGGGATGTGGAGGTAGCTTCACTGGGGGGGGCATAAGCCTGACTATAGTTAGGTTCCAATAGTCTGTGCATACTATACTGCTCAACTGTCTGAATGCAAGGGACAGCTCTAGAATGTCTGTAACATCTCTAAAAGGTACAGCTTATTTGGTTTGACTGAAACATGATATGTAAATCAGTAAAAATTCAAATGTATAAGATTCATCTGAATATACCCCAGAGTAGTGCATCAGATTTGGGCTTAAATCTACCCAGTTACTAACCAACGTTTTTCCTAGGTGAAGTTCTGCCCCTCCCCCAAAAAATAACTTTGTCCCTTTTTTTCTCTCTGACTCCATTCCATTCAATACCCATCCCCTATGGGTCATAAAGCTGCCCAAAGGTGAAGAAATGTGAAAAACATAACAGTCCTTCCTCCTTCCCCAATCCCCCTGTAAAAAAATGTATTTACTTTTACTTACCCGGCCATATGGCCAGAACCTGCAGCCTGGCATAGTCTGCCACCAGCCAAGTTTTCAGTCTGCTCACCCTCTCTCCTTCTCCAGAAACTGGATGCTAGAACCAAACATCACAGGTCCCCAGCATGGTCCGCAACCAAGTCACCTTGCCATCTGAACCCACCCAACCTGGGTTGGTTGCTTCTTGCTTGGGTGCTGCTGTGGCTGCTGCCTCACTGCACTGATCAAGACCTATGAAGGCCACCCACACTGCTGTCACCATTGCTGCTAAGCCTAGCTTGCTGCCGTGGGGGTCTGTGCTTTTTTTTGCAAGGTGAGCCTAGTAGAGTAAGTAGGTAGCCTAGTCTGGAGTTAGCTTCTAGCTCACCCTCAGCCCCTTCAGCCACCTGGGGAGACAAAGACTCACTAAGAGTAGAACAACAAAAATATGCTGCCACAACACTGCTATTGACAGTTCAGTGCTCACTGACTCCTCCAAGCTGTAGTGTTCAGTCTGTCTACTCTGTGGTGGGAAAGACAATGTTACACTGCTAAGGCTCATGTGCTCTTTCTTGGCTGAAACTCATCACATCACATGTGATTGTGCCACTGCTAATAGGTGGAGAGAGTGGACAACACAATACAGACACAGTCAAGTCTGGAGAGTACCTGCAACATGAGCAAACACAGGCCAGGTGGGCACTTATTGTGCAAAAGATTAAATCCAAATTTAAAGCCATTGTTGTCACACTATAAGAACAACTTAGACACAAACATGGGGGGGCAACAGCCCCCCCCCCTCAGCCCTACCTAAATGGCACCCCTGTGTAATGGTAGAAATGCATTCTCAGGTGCTAATGCAATGGTTTCCACTGAGTTCTGAGGTACCGTATATCCATGTCTCATGATGTGTCCTGATCATCATGTGGGTTAGTGTCCCTCATTGTCCCTCATTTTGAGTGTCCATGTCCCTCATTTCAGTGACAAAATGTGAGGTATGGTGCATGCTTCCAAGACCCTATTCAGCACAAAGAGTGCTGAGCATGGCCATTATATACTCAATAAAGAATGACAAAGGGAAAGTAAGTGAGATAAAACAGTCATGAAGAAACACATTTGTAGCACTAAATATGCATAAGGGATTTGCATAGTCCAAAACAAAAAAGATAGGCTTCACAATACAGAGGCCCCTCTTTGTACATCTGGAATGGGGGGTGTTGACTGGCTATATCCTCCTAGGCATTTAATGCAATAAGCAAACAATATTTTACAAATAATGGTGGTTTAATGACAAAAATCAAAAGCCATTAAAGAACTTGCAAAAGGATCAGAATTAATGAATTTACCTAATTTTTATGGGAATTCAATTAAAAATGCATTTTAATGACTAATTCCTAGCAGTAGTATAAGAAATAGAAATTAATGTGTTTCTAGATGAGATTTGCACCAGCTTAGCTGCTGCATACATGGCAAGTGTGCAGCATGTGAACCTGATGTGATGTTTAAATGATATTCACTATTTGCCCATTCTGGTATCTGACCATGCATTGCACCATATCACTGCTAGAGGCACAGGGACCCCAGTTGGCTCTAAAGCCTGGAAGCTAGACCCCCCCCCTTTTGAGGAACCAGGAATATCTTTCCTTTATTGTGGCACATTTGCAAGAATTCCTGGAATTTAACCCTCATGGGGACACTTCTTACTCCACCCACTGGGAGGCCTTAAAGGCCTATGTTAGAGGTCAAACGATCTCCTCTGCCTTGCATGCTAGAGGGAACAAAACCAGAGAACAAGATTTTCTTAGAAGTAAAAGTGCAGCATGTGAAAGGGCACATATGTTAAATCCCACAGCAGCCCTTTATGCAATAGTTCAAAAGTTGAAATGGAGGTTTAATACCTTGTCTACTGTGCAATTGGAGAGAACCATCCCCCTATCCAACTCGGGAGCCTACTTTGATGGGGATAGAGCAGGGAAGTACATAGCCTGGCAATTGAAATGAAAGTAGGCAGCAAAAATAGTTAGTCAGATTCACGATGCACAGGGCAATCTGGTGCGGGGTTCCAGGGCAGTAGGTAATGCCTTTGGCGCTTTCTATAGATCCCTTTATAACTCTGAATGTAACCCCTCTCAAGAGGATTATGATCATTTCTTTGAAGGGCTACCCCTTAACAAGATCAGTGGGGAAGAGACTGAGAGACTGGATGCCCCCCTGAATAAACAGAAAATTCAGGTGGCAATGAGATCTTTAAAAAGTAGGATGGCCCCAGGGCCTGATGGCCTCCCTATTGACTTTTATCAAGACTTTGAGAGCCAACTCTTGGACCCCCTTTTTGATGCTGTGGAGGAGGGTCTGTTAAAGGGAGAGTTGCCCCATCCACACGGTCTGTAACAATCACATTATTGCCAAAACCGGGTAAAGACGCTAATCAGTGCGCCTCCTACAGGCCAATTTCACGCCTTACTGCAGACTATAAAATTGTGGCGAAAGCCCTTGCATCTCGTTTAGAGGTGGTACTCCTGGGTATTATACACCTGGACCAATCTGGTTTCGTAAAAGGTCGTATGGGGAAGTATAACATCCGGCGTATGCTTAATATTATATTCAGATAGGCCTACACTAAAAGATCGCATGGCACTGCGGTAGTGGCACTTGATGTTGAGAAAGCATTTGACCATGTGGAGTGGGGGTATATTTTTCATACCCTGGGTAGATTGGGGATAGGCCCATCCTTTCGATCTTGGGTCCGAGCTTTGTACCAAGACCCTTTGGCGCAAGTCTTGTTCTAGGGAGAACTATCTAACTCCTTTAAATTGAGTAGGGGCACACACCAGGGTTGTCCTCTGTCCCCGCTATTGTATGTGTTGTCATTGGAACCCCTGGGGGCTGCCTTAAGGGCACACATGGGGATAAGAGGTTTCTGAGGGGGGCAGGAAACACAAAATCGCTATGTATGCAGATGACCAATTACCTTGTCTGCAACACCTTGCCAAAGATTTGCCCGAGGTCCATAAGCTGATGCAGACATTTGGCGCCATCTCTGGGCACAAGGTCAATTGGTCCAAGAGTGAACTGATGCCAGTGGGCTCGTTAAAATGCGCGCAGCTTATAGCCCAACTAGGTGGGCTCTAATTGGTTCATAGTTTGCTATATTTGGGAGTATTTATTTCTGCATCTGCGGGGGCCCTATACAGGTTGAATCTGAAACCCTTACTAGCTGGGATTACTGATGATTGTGAGAGATGGGCTGCTTTGCCCATCTCCCTATTGGGGATAGTGGGAGTCATTAAAATGACTATATTGCTGAAAGTCCTATATTTCTATCAGACACTACCTACTAAAATACCACAGACTCACTTTAAGTAACTGGAAGCAATTACACGCATTTTTATGGCAAGGGGGCAGAGCCAAAATCTCAAGAGCCATATTGCAGAAAGTGCCAGAGGAGGGTGGAGCAGGGTTACCGAATTTCAAAACTTATTTTTGGGCTGCCCAGCTGGCCTTTCTCCCCTCTGGAAATTTGGGGTCTGACTGCACATGGATAGGTCTAGAGGAGGATATGTTACAGGGTAACCTCCATAATGATACACTTGTGGGGTGTTTACAAGACCTGGGGGAGGTGCGTTTGAACAACCCTTTTACTGCGAATACTCTGCATGCCTGGATTTTGGTGCATAAACATCTGGGACATGTAGTGGGTAATTCTCCAAATCTCAGTTTACTTCACTTTATGCAGTCTAGAGGGAACTGCACTATAATGATGACCCAGCGACTGTGGGTGTGGAGGAGGAGGAAAGGTTTCTTAATGGTTAATCAATTACATGATGGGGGTCTGCTGAAAAGTTTTACACAACTCTGTAATGAGTGGAAGATTCTTGTAGGGGACTTCTTTTCATACCTGACAATCCACCAACGATATGGAACTACCCTCACCGCTGTAAACAGGTGGGTTGTCCCCTTCCCTATAGAAGAACAGATGTTCTGCTCTCAACCTGGGGGCAAGCCTATGTCTATTTACTATCATATGCTCCATAGCTCCCTCCCCCTGAGTGAAACCCTAGCTGGAAAAAAATGGAGTGAAGAACATCTGCTGCCTCTAAGCCAAAAGACATGGTCTTTGGCTTGCACCCACTATCTGCAGTGTTCACGCAGTAACAAACTGCGGCAAATACAGTTGTATTTCTTACATAGGGCCTATGCAACCCCCTTGGGGCTGCATGAATTGGATGATACTAAATCACATCAATGTCCTAAATGTGCAGCTGATAGGGTGGACTTTATCCACCTGGCACTTGCATGCCCTAAAGTGGCTCCATTTTGGCACCTAATACATAATATAATGGCCAGCGTCCTGGGGTATAGCCCATCTAAATCCCCCATGGAACTGCTATTAGAGGCGGATTCATCCCACCCAAGTTACAAAGCGTCGAATACCCTTTGGTCTATTGCACTTATTAATGCTAGGAGAACCATTGCACAACTATGGATGTCACCAACCCCTCCCTCAGTCACTAAATGGGTGTAAAATGTGAAATCCTGCTTGATATTCGAACAGGCACAGTTAAGTGCCCAGGGCAAGGTAGCTCAGATTTGGGATGTTTGGAGTCCCTGGTTGTTAGCTGTGGAAGCTGACCTTATTCCGAACTGAATTCTGGACTGCCTATTATGTCTAGAAACCAGTCTGTTCATAGGGGGGAGGTATAAATTTTGTTGTCCTGTTTGATTGTCCCAGATCATCTGAATATAATTGATTGTTTTTTATCAATGCTTGCTCTTTATTCTGCAAAATGTGATTCAAATTTAACAGTTGCAGTGCCTCTCTAGAACTGTAACAAACTGCTGGTCATGTCAGTATTGTATGTCTCATAATGTTTGTAATCTGACTGTATTGTAAGCTTATCCACATTCTTAATAAAAAAATTTTACAAAAAAAAAAAAAAATGATATTCACAGCCGCTTAACAGCTGCACTCATGTCAAGTGGGCAACATGTGACCCTGATGTAATTTTTAGAAGATGTTCACACCAGCTTACCTGCTGTGCACATGTCAAGCTTGGAGCATGCAAACCTGATTTGCTTTTTAGAACCGGTTCACATACGTTCACTTTGTGTATGTGAACCGCATGCAAATATTGCACAATTAAGCATGTGGCATGCATTCTGCATGTACACAGGACACCTATGTTTTTGTAAGGGGTTACTTGTTGTAGTGAACAGGTGCTCACGAAACACCGTCTTCCTTGCTGGATTGTTGGCTTCGTCCCCTGACCTCTAAATGTTTTTTGTTCTGTATTCACTATGTCTCACTGATAACGGAGATCACGATGTGTCAACATCTCTGGAACCTGCTTCCATCTGTTGTCTTGTCCTGCCCGTCTATAGCTGTGTTCAAGTGTTCCCTTAAATCCCACCTTGCCTCCTTCCCAGCTCTGCACCTGTCCCTGAGTCCTCCCACCCTTAGCCTCTTGCTCACTCCTCTCTTCTCCTACCCTCTCTTATGTGCTACTCATGTTCCTCTCTCATGTTCTGCACATGCTTTGCTGTGCTTACGTGCTACACAGGCCTTGTGATTATCGCACTACATTCAATTGCGATTACTACTGTTATGCCTGTATACTCTCCATCATTGTATCTGCTGTTTATGTACGTTGTATATATATCCCATTCATTGCTATTATCTTTTATGCTTTTTTTGTTAATGTGATTTGTAACTTAATTATGCTCTATTTTATTTTCATATTTGAAACTATTGTAAAAGTGTTATTGTAAACTTACATTATGCTGTCATGATTATATTTCTGTACCAACCTCCCCCCCCCGTACCCTCCCCGAGTCACCCCTGATAAAGGGACATCCTGTCTCAGCGGGCTCACCCGTTACCAAAATTCAAATAAATAAATAAACTATCAAAGATACTGTGGAAATAAATTATAAGAATTTTCTAATGAAGGGATTATTCCTTGTTTTATTTTCCTGTTCACTATTTGTTTTTGGTTTTTGGATTATGAGGGACCTTACTGCAATGGTAATTGTAACCAACCCTGGCAGTTGGCAGTTGGTTACTATGGGCCCTTTCCCATGGGATGGGCCCAGACAGGGTCCACTGAAGTAGATATATGTTGGACACATGCATGGTCTGAGAGGAATCCATAAACCCACCGTCTCAGTAACAAACAGAGTCATGTTGCAAGGCAGGTTTATTGCAGCTTTGATTTCTGACAGTTCTTCAGTGAGGGTAGTCAACTACAATAGGAAAGGAGAGAGGGAAATATGTTTAACCAGGAAAGGCACACTAAGCCAAAGCTTGTCTCCAGGTCAGATCTGGGAGCACAAGGAAGTTAAGTGACTTGCTCAGAGTCACACAGTATGCAAGTGGGGGCTCTGGGATTCAAATCCATGTCTCCAGGTTTGCAACTTAGAGCCCTAAACCTCTGTGCTATACTGCCTCCTCTCAGCAGAGACTGAGAAAGGTGACAAAGTTCTTTCACGTCCTCTTCACCCACACAGTTTCTGCACAGAGCTTTCCCACCATAATACCAATTAATTACAAGAACTCTGGCACTACAGCACATTATTGGGCCTTTCAGAGAACTAGGCACATCAGCTGAAGTTGGACACTTAAGAGCATATATGTCTCCATAGCAGTCCCTTAGCTCTTTATGCTGTAATACTTTTGGCACTACTGTTAATGCTGGGCACATCTTACCAAATCAGGCACTATCACCAAATTGGGACACACCGCATTTGATTGCAACTAAAATCCTGGGCATGACAGTTAAGATTGTACTCTACTGCCAATCAGAATCCAATTGATTCTTACACTGGCACCAACTCCGCAGGGAGCGTAGGCCTGCATTATGCCATTACTTGCTATACCTTAATGTTGAAGATCATATCTGAACCACAGGGCCACGTTACAACCTGGTGAGGGAAATTTTCTGTAGGGATGGCCTCTGCCATGACAGCTGGGCAGAATTAGGCAGCTCTCTATGGATAAATCAGACTCCTGATGTTCACTACTCAGAACACTCTCAAGATGCTCTCACTCATGAACATGCCCAGGAGGATAAAAATTAGCTTTGAATACACCCTACAGTGAATATCAAAAGACAAGCTCCCATAAGAAGGCAGACATCCTGTCCAGGGAGATTGCAGCTGGAAGAAACTGACTAACTCAGCTTTTTCAAACAGTGAACAGCCTTCTCCATCCTACCTGTTTGGAGCCCATGAAAGCTAATTTGCTAAGTGTGAGGAGTTTTCTTGGTTCTTTACTGACAGTGTCCCCTATTCAGGCTGGGATCTCACTAAATGGGCTGTTACAGCCCAACAGTGTTGAGCCAGAGAGATGCAGTGGCAGTCAGTGAGCCTGGGGAGAGGTTCCACCAGGGAGATGGTTATGGTTGGGGAGATGATCTCAGGACATTTTGTGAACTGGATCCAGGCCTAACCCAGCTGCTACTAAGCTGTGTTGGGCAGCAGGGCCCAGTGTTCACTGAAATTAGTCAGTGTTACTTGTCAGAGGCTATTTTCCCATCTGTGTTGAAAAATGTATTAGTGAAGCCCCTCTTGAAAAAGTAATCACTGGACCTGGAAATCTTGGTGAATTACCAACCTGTCTCTGACCTGACTTTTTTTCGGCATGGTTATTGAGAAAGTGGTTGTGTTGCAGCTTGAGGACACCGTATGGCCATTGACATCTATGAGCCTCTCCAGTCTGGTTATGGGTCAAAGCACAGCACAGAGGCCACATTGGTAAGGCTACATAATGACCTGTTCTGGGTGAGTGACAGAGGAGAGTGGTCAGTTCTTGTCCTCCTCAATCTCTCCTTGGCATTTGTCACAGTGGCCTATAAGCTTTTATTGGCCTGACTCAGGGAGTACATAGGACTCACTGGTAAAGTCATCTGGTTGTTTGAGTCCTACCTCACTGCTAGAATACAGAGGGTAGTTATGGGTAGTTTTTCCTCAATCTCAAGGGACCTGCATTGTGTCATATCGCAAGGATCAATCCTCTTGCTCATGTTGTTTGTGGTGTACATTTTGCCCTGGGTAGGATCATTATACAATATGGAGTTGGGTTTGTTTTTAATGCAGATGACACTCAGCTCTGTCATTTGTTCCCAAGACATGTGTCTCAGTGGATGTGCTTAATATGTGCTTGACTGAGATCCAGCACTGGCTGTCATTAAGCTGGCTAAGTCAACCCCGATAAAATTGAAGCACTAGTGACTGAGCTGGGTTGGATGGGGGAGTGGCAGCTGTTGAGAGGGAGATTGCTGCTGCAAAGGTGAGGAATCTGGATGCCGTTCTGGATGAGGGGCTGACATTTGAGGCTCAGATGTCAGCAGTAGTTTGTAAAGGCTTTTACCACCTTAGGAACATCATCCACATTCAATCCTTTATACTGTACCCCTGGAGGAATTGCGCTAACTGGTGCACACTTGTGTGACCTCACAGCTGGGCTACTATAATGCCGTATACATTGGGGTCAGTGGAAGTATGCTGCAGCACTTGCAGTTGGTGTAGAATGGAGCTGTTAGGTTGCTGACCAGCCTTTTGAGGTCTTGTCATATCTCCCCAGCACTGCGCGGTCAAGTGACATATCTCCTATAAAGTTGGATTAATAACTTATAAGGCTCTACATGGGCTGGACCCAGGTTACCAGTGTGATCTTCTGCACCTTATATGCCTGCACACCCCATCCACTTCACCGAGGAAGGCATTCTGGTTGTTCCCAGGGCCAGGATTAAAACCTCAGGGAAAAATCCCTTCAAGGTTGTGGGTCAGATTCTATGGAATTCACTCCTGGGACCCTGAGGGAGTCCTCCTTGGTGGAGGCCTTTAAAAGGGGGCTTAAGATTCACTTATTTGCACAGGTCTATGTGTAGTGAGACTTCCTAATAGTCACTGTGGCATGAGTTATTACAGTAAAGGAAAAGGGGAAATTATTTAACCAGGAAAGGCACATTAAGCTAATGCTTGTTTCCAGGTCTGACCTTAGAGCACAAGGAAGTTAAGTGACTTGTTAAGGCTCACATAGTATGCAAGTGGGGGCTGATGGGATTCAAACCCAGGTCTCTAGGTTTGCAGCTCAGTGTCTTTAACCACTATGCTATACTGCAGTATGAGCTCATAAGCTGTTATGCAGTACATTTTAGATAGTTGCTGGAAATGTTATCATAGTATATTGTGACTTTATATTTATTATTTTAACCGGGACTATTTATTTATTTGTATTTGTTGCTATCTCTCATGTATTGTACTGGCACCCTGAGCCTCCAGGGAAGTGAGTCATCAAGAAATAAACTCCACTACTACTTGCTACTCCTCCTTAGACGGTGGACTATAGGCAACTGACTGCACATCCCACTCTTTTCAGAGACACATACTGCACATATTCCAGAGCAACATGCTGAGATGGAACTCACTAATTAACCCAGAGCAGACTTTTATGAGGGATCTGTACGAAATCCCGACATCCCAAAGCCTGACAAAAAATATCTCGTCACTAAAATCCCGATTGTATTGATAGCCCGACTTAAATAATACCGCATATTTAAATGCCGAAATGCCGAAATACCGAAAGCTGACTGCTGCTAAATTACAAAAAGAGCAACTGGTGACCAACAGCACAAAACAGCTTTACTCGATGCCAAACAGCTTGGAGAGCTATTAACACATAAGAGCTTTCTCACTAATTATCCATAACAGCTACTGACAAGATGTCAACAAATCATGTCCTGACTGTAAAATGCCAAAAAATCATGACACAGCTGACTAATTAAATGATTAGCCGATGCAAGCTTATTTCAATACCAAACTGAGGCAGTTTTTTTGTAGTTGTACTTGCAGAATGGCAGAAGCTGAAGTTGTGTGAGATATTGTGAAGTCTCAGAAGGGCAAGGATAAAATATGTATAGCTGGATATCTATATGTAGAGGAACGACATCATGGGGATTTATTTTACTGGTGCTGCCAATCACGGAAAAGTCATTGCTGTCTGGGTAAAGCTTCCACAGTACTGGTAGGAGGACAGCATCACCTCCATAAGCATTGCGAGCACAACCACTCCCCAAACGCAACAGACCTACCTATAGCTGCAACACTTGCCTCACTAAAATCTTGAGCTCTGAACATTGAACCCATGACAGTCCAGCCCAATTAATTCAAGCCAAGCTATCTAAGATCTCCCGGGAAGTTTTGCAGAGCATGCTTTCATGGCATGCATTGCAGCAAGTTGTTAAAAGAGCTCACAGACAAAATGCCCCACCAGATCCTCAGTCTTTAGATACTTTGAACTTCCCAGAACATTTACAAACTGTCAATGGGCAGAGATTCCTGGCTAGGGAATCCACTCTCGGTGAAGAAAAAAATAATTATATTTACCACACGAATAGATATGGAGAAACTAGCAAATGATGATTTTTGGATTATGGATGCCATGTTCAAAATGGTGCCAACAATGTTTCACCAACTATATTCAACCCATGCCTCAGTTGGGACCCCTGAAACTGCACGCATTGTACCCCCTGTATATGCCTTAATGTCCTCCAAATCACAGGAGTGCTACATCAGACTGTTACAGGATTTGCATGACATTGCTGATGAGTACAGTCTCACACTAACACCAGCAATGATTATCACAGACTTCGAACAAGCAGCCATCAATGCATGTAAAGCAGAATTTATCAACTGTCATAACAAGGAATGCCTGTTCTGTTTTGGACAAATTGTTTGGCGGAAGATTCAAAGTTTGGGCATGGCTACACTGTACGGCACAGATGCAGATTTCAGCCTAAAAATGTGGTACCTGGTAGCATTGGCCTTCATGCCTGCAGAAGAAATTGCTGCAGTCTACAGTGAAATAAAAGTGGAAATGCCAACCGACAGTGCTACTTTGTTAGAATGGTTTGAAGACAACTATGTTTTGGGGAGAATTAGGTGCCGTATGAGAAATAACACAACTGTACGAAGTCCACCACTGTTTCCACCTTCATTCTAGTCAGTACATGACCAAATGGCGCTTGGGTACCCTCGTACACAAAATAATGTGGGAGCTTGGCACCGGAGGTTGGAGGCATTAATTGGTAGTGCTCACATTGGGGTACATCGGTTTGTAGCAGAATTACAAAAAAAGCAACTGGTGACCAACAGCACAATTGAGAAAATTAACAGGGGGTTGCCTAAGTCTCCAATGAAAAAATGGTACCTGGACCAAGAAACCAAAATTGGAAATATTGTAAAGGAAAGGAGCAGTCAGAGCAATATTGAGTATATTAGAGGCATTGCTCACAATCTGCACCTATGAAGAGACTGGGACACTGGGAAACTGAGATAATGATCTGATTGCTTAATAATAAAGTTTTAATCTTTTTTAATAGTAGCTTTCAATAAAAACATTTTTAAAGATAAGCTGATGTTGTTACCTTGTTTCTCTCACTGGCAATGCTGCTGTCCCGAACACTAGAATACTAGAAGTGGTAAAGATCAACAGCCGTACACGTCATCAGTAAGGTCATCATGTAGCATGACCGCCGTAGTGCGCTACCCTATCTTGCGAATTTCATCAGAAATGGTATGTTTACTTGTATTTAATTTATTAGTTTAGTATTGAGAGACGCTGCATTAAATGCAATAAACTGTGGTACTGTAAGAATGTCAGGTTGTGATGCTGCTACAGGCAACAGTTAAATACTGTGGTATTGTAAGAATATTAAATTATGTGCAAGTGTTAGACTGTCAGGATGCTGACGTTCGGTCTTTAAAGCGCGTAGGTATTATTCATTTTGGGATTGAAAAAACAGGAGTTCAACAGTCTGGAATTTGACAGTCGGGATTTAGACCCTAACCCTTTTATGATATATAGGAATCTGCAAGGGTATCTGGGGGCTTACATAATTGAACTAAAGCTGCAAGTTCTGTCATACAAATGAATCAAAGAAGTCAAACTTTGCCCATTCAGCCACTTATGAACTAAACAGAACTACAGTATGGGACTGTGACATGGTATACTGGCCCTTAGGGATCCATAACCTCTTTGGGCCACTGACGCCCTGCCCCTCTGAGCTACAGAATCCTTGCTGGACTCTCTCTGATGAGATAAGTCCTCATATATGCTGTAGAAATGTACATTGAAATGTACAGAGAAAAGTGTATATATTATGAATTTATAAGTAAAATGTTTGTTTAAAACATTTTTCTTTTTCCCTTGATGATGACGTGAAAGGGATAGGTGAACATATATAGAGGGAAAAGGGAACTAGGGGACTAACTGAAAAACCTTTATTTGTTCTGGCTGAAACAACTGTAAGTGCCTAAGGACTGGTGAATGGCAACCGTGGTCCCAATATTTAAACAAACTCTGGTCAGAGCCACAATGGCTGCTAATGCATTAATGTGATAAGAGATATAGAATTAATGTGTGACTTAGTTGTACTTATAATATTGCGATGAAAAGTCCCACATTTACACCACAATAGCAGAAAATTAAAAAGGAAACTATAAAGATTAAAATGCAGTGTCTCATTTTTACAGTTGCGCTGCTTTTATTCATTTTTACAATGTTATATGTATACTGAGGCATACCTGTCCAGTTTATATAACTTCTCATAGTAACCAGGATATTTCAGCTAACATGCATTATCTCATTTTCAATGGGATCCCGATTATATCTATTGTTACAATGTATTTTCACAAGAATGTCGAGCTGAGATGCAATATCTTGTTTTCAGAGGGATCTTGCTTTTGATGAATGCAGGTAATTATTTATACGATGTGTCTTTTCAGTAGAAGATGGAGATTAATGATGTCAACATGGAACTATGGAACTGGTGAGGTCCTGACATCATAGAGAACATCCTGATGTTATTTACAATTTATTTTTCCAGGACAGCTCTAATGAGTTGCAACATCTCATTTACAGTGGAATCAATCACAATGCAAAAATAAAGCAATTATTGCAAAAAAGTCAACCTACTGTTTATGATATGGGGTGCATTAACACAGTACTTTGGTACCAATCCTCAGATTCTTCAATTAGTAGCTGGTTTGGTCAGTTGGCCATTTAATTTGGATGCACATGCTCATATGTCCCATCCCACTTTTTAGTGCACTGTCATCTTAATTTCTCTGATGTCCTCCAGTGTTTGATTGTATTAGACTTCTTGTCCAACATAAGGCAGACAGGCTTACATAATGTAATAAGTGATACATATAACCAATAGTTGTGTGTGTGTGTGTGTGTGTGTGTGTGTGTGTGTGTCATCCCTGATTTTGCATCAAATTTTTACTCTGTCCCTGCTAAAATTTGTGTTTCTGTGACCAAACAATGGGGATTGTAAGCACAGAATAATTTCAAACATTAAAGTTACACACTTGTTCTTCTTTACAAAATGCATTTTACACTAAGCCTCTTATTCTACCAGCTTCCTGAGTGGATATCACAAATTTTGAAGATGTGTCCCTGATTTTGGTCCATTGTCCCTGATTTTTTTTGAAAGAGCAACTCTCTATCATAATAAAAGTTTACTAACACTAGATTTACACCAGTTATGTTTTCACTTAATTGTTTTCTAGTTATTATTCCCCTTCTGTTAGTCTACTAAATATTGTAGATTGTAGATAATGCAGTAATTGTTTCACTGAATCTTTCAAAATGTATCTGACTGTCCTCTGCTAACCACACAATTGCTGTTTGTGATATCACAGTCTGTTGTCATGGTGAGCACTATGATGTCATAAACAAAGGCACTATAAGGTTAACAGAGTAGAGGAAAATGAGCTGTTTTCTGTGCAGACCTTTAAGATGGACTAGGACTACTAAAATATGCTGTAAATCTAGGAAAGGAACATTAAAAGGAAAAAAGTATTCTGTAGTAAACAATAACAGCTGAAACATTTTATTTATGAAAGCACATGTAAAGTGCATAGTTGCTCCTTAAGCCTTGTAGCTGATTTATGAAGCAGGAGGTTGAGAGGTATGGAGTCAACTATGAGCATGAAGTGCTAGCAAACTTTGATAAAGATGCAGTGATGCTGTGTAGTCCCGGCTATGATCTGAGCAATGAGTTAAAAAAAAGGAGGGGGTATCATACTCTGTCATCATCATATCAGATTACAGTTACTGGCACTTTCATTCCAATTTATCCGATGACACAGGAAGCTTGGCAAACACAATTATTAGAATATCATGATGTAAGAAAAGTAATTTGCAGAGTGAGAACAGAAAGACCGCAATCATGATTCTGATATGCACTTTTGTATATTGTTCCTCAAATGTATTCATTTTTTGGATGCTAGAAAACTGAGCACACTTGTAAATTTTAGACGGGAGATGACTGAATTAATCAGAGTTGCCTCAATATCCCCTAGTACCCTTGTTTTTTTCACGCCAAGTGGAGAATCCAGCAGTTTTTTAGCATTGACTATCATCTGTTCTGTGAGTGGGCTATTTAAATCCGGTCTATTTTTCTGTTTGCTGTGCTCTGCTGTGAGACCTGCCTACCTCTTAAACACTAAGGCTAACACCAGCACTACATTTCGCAGTCATCCAAAATCTCCTCATTAGCATTGCCAGGACTTTAATGTACAGACTGAACGGTTGTACTTAATAACAAAAAAACAAGCAAACAAAAAAAATCTGCCTACCGCAGTTGCCAGTGTTTTTCAGACGTGGAAGAGAGAGAGAGAGAAAGAGATTGTTTGGGATCTGGACAGTTGACCTGATAAAAAACCAGAAACGTACATAAACACAAGACCATGGAACATTCTCAGTTTCTTCTCTGTGCATATTAACCCTTGTTTTGCCACATACTGATACATCTGTCCAGAATTCCTATACATTCTAATTCTGGTGGCTACTTATGGTTTAATAGCAGCACCACATGGTGCGCTGCTTAACAAAATAGTATGTGGGGGGGACAAATACATTCTATTGTGTAGCGGACAGAAAGACATTTTCAGGAAGTTGTACTTTGATTCTCCACTCCCTGGTAACAAATAAAACTGTCACTGCCTTAGGAATTCAGCTCCCCGGCTCTGTCCCATTGCATGACTATATAGCTCACTACAACAAAAGCTGTTGAATTTCTCCAATGAGGCTTAATTTAGCAAGCTGCCTGTGCTGTTTACACTGAGCGTATCCACTAATAGTAATTTGAACTGGCATGAGTACGCTGTCTGTAGGAAAAGAACTCTCCCCGTGTAGTGATTTCAGATAGTGGAGGGATCATACTTCAACTCCAAAATTGTGTTTTGGTGGGAGTCTGAAGTGCCCTTTTTTCAAGTGATAGCAACATGTCTACAGAGCTCCATCCCCTGCAACCGTAAAAAGGGGACAAGACAAAGATGTCAAACTTAGGCCTAGAAGCCTGACATCAATACTAGGTAAAACAATGGAGGCTATTATAAAAGAACAACTAGAAGGGGACATAAAAAATAAACATCTGACTGATACCTCCCAGCATGGCTTCAGCAGAAACAGATAATGCCTAACCAATACCCTTGTATTTTATGAGAAAGTCAGCTAAGCCGTAGAACAGAACTTACAAGTTGATGTAATATATCTAGACTTTCACAAAGCCTTCAACAAGGTTCCACATAGCATACTCCTGAGGAAACTCTATGACATAGCAATAGATAAGAAAAATTACTGAGATGGGTAACATAATTGCTGGATGGGAGATCACAGAGGGTTAGGGTGAGAGGAAGCTAGTCAGAACAGAGGGGGTGACAAGTAGAGTCCCGCAGTGCTCAGTTCTGGAGCTGGTCCTTTTTTCACTATTCATAGCTGACATCAACAACCACATAAAGAACTGGGTACTGAAATTTGTAAATGACATGAAGTTGGGGGCAGCTGTAAATACAAAGGAATGGAAAGATGAGCTAGTGAAAGATCTACAGACTATGGAGGATTGGGTGCACAAGAATGGTACGACTTTCCACACTGATGAGTGTGTGTGGTTATGAACCTAGGAGCTAGCAATAACAATAATCAGGACAAACTAAACAGCACAATACTAAGAAGGGTTGAGAATGAGAAATATCTGGCCATTTTGATAAATAATGGCCTTACTTTTAGCTCACACTGTAATGAAGTAATTAAATGAACAAATAAAATCCTGGGCTGTATTAGAAGGGCATTTGTAAGTAGAAATAGAAGCTGTGAACTACCATTATATAAAACCTACATTAGGCCACACCTTGACTACTGCAAACCATGGTGACACAAATTTTCTGGCAGCGATTACGTTGAGCAGCAAATGTGTTTAAATAAAAAAATACTCACTCTCAAAACAGCAGTTTTTGGAGTTTTTTCACTAAAATTCATCAGCCTGGAGTCCCCTCAGATTAAATCTGTGCAAACTGCTGGATAAACCCAGGAAAATCTTGTCAAAATAAGTGAGAACATTTTGTTTGCCTCACCTGTCATTATGGCTGGCAATGCTGGAGCGGCATTGGGCACTGTAGATCCTGAAATAGAAATAATGTTTGAAAAGATCTTATCAGTCCCTCTTCTCTGGAGACTCAACCTCGGAGCACCTTAGCCAACCCATCTGTCACCCAGAAAGTGAAGCGTTTGTCCTTCAAACCCCAACTGCACTGCAATAGAATATTCACCAGTAGCTTCCCGTGATGTCATAAGCTGAGGCAGCGAAACCACCACAACAGGTACAGAGACCTTAAATGACTCAAACTTGTACCGATGGCCTCCTTGGACTTGGGGTGAATCAGTTACCTGTACCGACTGTATCCCTAAATTTGTAGGTACAATCTAGGCTGGGCTAATAATATAGTTACTGTGGCCTTTGTTATTTTGTAGAATGATCAATTGCCTTTCCTTTATGAGTGTTCTTTCTACTTTGCAACTAGCACTGCGAGTCATTTATGTCAGATCACGGGCTACAAGCAGACTATGAAATCAAACTAGAGTACAGCATGCAAATTTTGCACTTCACCCTCAAATTTCACCGTAAAATTCACATAATTCAAGTGAAGTGAATTTCATCTGGTCAGCCTGAAATTTGTGAATTTTATGAAGTGTGAATTTTTGGCACTTCGCATGAAATTTGTGGGCAAAGTTCTACTTCACAATGTCTCTAGTTGTTTTGCTGTAATGGTTTCACTGTTGGGGTGTTGTGGATGTAACAGAATACCTTGGAATTCAATGTAAGAGATAACAATTTAAGAAGTCACAGTCAACAGCCTAAATTGTCCCTTTCCTGGATAAATACTGTGAGGAGTTTCTTCACACAGAGGGTGGTGAAGATTCTGAATGCCCTACCAAGGGAAGTGGTATCTGTAGAGTCTTTTGAAGTATTCAGAAAAAGACTGGATGATTTTCTGGTATGTAATAACCAAACAAAGTGGCCCTGCTTAGGTGGGAGACAGACTAGATGGGCTATAGCCTCCTTCTGTCTCAAGACTAAGCATAGTACCAAGTATAGGTAGCAGCTTAAAGTAAAAGGGTAAGCTGAAAAGAGAATAGCGTTATCAGCACCAACTGGCCTGCAAAAGACACAGAGCTGCTGTAATTAACTGGCTGGGTAGAGATTTAACATATCCCAGTTAGTGACCAGGAGCTGGATTTTCAGCCCATCAGGGACTAAGTCCCACTCTGCAGCTTGCCGATATGGAGCAAATTCTCCCCATCTGCAGATGTTACTATTTTCAGCTCATACAGTTGCAAGATGTTATGCTGGTCCCACCATGCATAACATTTAGTTGCAGCTATCTTGAAGAAATGACTGCAAGCTCCCCTAAATCGGGGAGCCAGTCATAAACCAGCTACCACTTTGAAATATGATGCATTTGGGGAACATTGTATCTCTGCAATTGAAGCCCCCCCTTGCAGCAGTTTTCCCACACACTTGTGCTGATTTCAGGGGAGCTGAAAATTCAGCCCCGCATTACTACCCTGCGTTTTAAGATCCTGGGGCAGTCAATATATTTGATATTACCCTGTGCTGTCTATCTTATTTCACTGTATGTCAGCCAACAATATGCTGCAAATTGAGACATGCCATTCACAACAGAGGCAGTGGATTCAATAGAGGGAAATCTACATGTGTGAGGGGCATGAGTTGCAAAATAGGGGATTAGATATGTATTTATGTTTTTGATAACTTGATAAGCACACTAGGCCAAGAACTTATCATCAGGTGTAACCCAGGATTTAACAATACAAAAACTCAAAAACAGCGCAACAAACATCACTTCATAAAAACAACAAAAAAGTATATTATAAAATATATATAATAGATTTAAAAAATAAACTAAAGTGATATAAATATATGTACAAAACTAAATGAAAATATATTTATAACCACAGTATCACCAGTCAAAACATCTGCAGTGTGACAGAGTAACTAAATACTCTTTCAACCTTTTCTTTAACTGGTATTTTCTGTTAGAGCATTTCACTTCTAATGGAAAAGAGTTCCAGATGGTGGGACCTTTATATAGGAAAGCCTTTTGACCTGAATATCTTTTTAATGAAAGGTACTACCATAAGTTAAAAATCACTTGATCTGAGGGACATGCATCTTACTGAGGCTGAGTAGGAGAGAAGTTGCCTAAGAGATTATGATTGATTACTATGCTTGATGTTATAAATAAATACACCAAGATCATATATTATTAAATTCTTATGGAGATAACCATTTTAGTCCACCATTTAAGTCACACTGATGTGTCCTTCAGCTTGCCTGTGAGGCAGACTGGCAGATATTATTATACAGTACAGTGTGTTGCATTTCACTTCTGTAGGTCTACCTCACAGGCATTTGAATAGACAACAAATCAATATGTTAATCTAGATAAAGGAAAGGCTCCTTGCAATTGCTAACCTACAGTAGCCTCTGCAATTAACTGCCCTTAAAGTGGTGCCAAGCATACAGCTAACAACTCTACAAACACACAGACTGCAAAGGTGGCTCAAAAGAAGGGCACCAGTGCCATCATGTAAAATCAAACCACATACTGCAAGTTCAGCTGCACGGTGCTGAGAGTCATCAGAGATTAAATAAACTCAGATAGTCAAGCTAAAAAAACACATTTATTGTGAAAAGCAATGTAAAACAACAAATAAGTCTACAAACCAGATGGAGCATCTGGCCTAAGTGTGGAGCTGAACTTGCGGTAGCTCTACAAATACCATTAATTTTGCCAGTAAATGAAAGTGAAGGATCTAACAGAATTCCAAGGTACTTGTATGGTATGTGTTTACAATTATGATGGTACAGTACTGGAAAATCTCACAACTTTCATCATCGATTTGAAGTCACCATTGAATAGAAGCTGCCATCAAATAGAAGCTGCTACTCAAAATAAAATAGTGCAATAGAAGCCATCTCCATTTATAAGCCATGGCTCCTACTCAGGTTGGCTTCTAGCCGAGGACAGTTACACATTGTGTTGACCCAGCATCACTGTCACTGTGAACAGTATGTATAAAATATATACAAAGTCTCCCAATAGCAGCTCACACTGCTGTAATAATTCGATTTGATTACCGCAATCCTAATTGCACCATGTCGTGCCCAAGCTGACTATAAATGGCCAGCTGGGCAGAGTAGGGAACAGCCAGTTACGTACTGCTATCAAAGACAGAGAGAAGTACAGAACTGGGAACAGAAGAGCAGAATCAAGAAAGAGCAGTTCAGGGAGCAGGTGTTGGGGACAAGCAGCAGCCATGTCTGCTGACCGAATGCACAAACACTACCATGACTGTGACCACATGGCCTGCTGTCTGGGAGCCGAACTGACTAATGAAAGGGTGCCAAACTGACTAAATATTGAAAAAAAGGAAAATATCTGTAAAATGCTTAACTTGTGCTTAACTTGCTTTTTTTCTTATTTAGCAGCCCTCTGTGCCCTCCCTAATGAACAGCGTAGTCAGGTATTTCTTATTTAATACTCCTTAATGGTAATGTAAATGGGGGGGAAGAAATTATAAGCCATGCAGTCCCCCTGATAGGCTAAATCAGCTGCTATAGACTCTCCCACAGAACTCTCTAAAGAATTCAGCTCCTGCAGCATCAGTACAGTATTTGGATCAGGCACAGTGGAAAGCATTGAAGAATTTGTTAAAAAAATATATATATATTTATTTATTATAGTGGTGCAGGTGCATCCCTATAGTTAGGGTTGAGTAGGCTGAATGCACAGTCTGGTATGTTAGGTCACTTGATTTACCCAGTTGTGTTTTGGTCATACAAACTGTTTCTGTGCAGCACAACACCAAATAATTAACTTTTCGCCACTTCTGATGTGTTTTTTGCCCATGGTGCTGCGACCACACTATGTGGTCTTGTGGTCTGAAATTTGGAACATGGAAAGAGTTTGTGTCAAGGAGCAATCAAGCATTGGTTTGGTAAAAAAATAATCTGTTCAAAAGTTATTTAATTTTTGGGTTCTGAGTATGCTGTTTACTCCAAAATTTATATGTATTTATTGAGAACTAAAAATGGCCTCACGGTCAAGGATTTTGTCAGCTCACAGACTAGGATTGCAGTCTGTCAGAAAAATTCCTTGTCTGTGAGACGCCATCTTGTTTTCATTTTTCAGCCAAACAAAATGTTGTAGCTTTCGTCTATGGGTGACTTTTGGGCCAAATGAGGCATAGGTTTTGTTCAGGGTGATACCCTCTACAAAGCCATGCTTTTGGTTTGGTTCATTTTTGTCAAAAAAATAGCTTTTTAAAAATTTAAAATTCTTTGACCGCGACTCACTGGCTATCCTAGTCTGAGCCGACAAAATGCTGGTCTGTGAGATGATCCTGGTCCGTGAACCTTGTCTGTCATGGGGTGATCAGATAGCCAGATTTTCTTGACCAGATGTCCCTGATGGCGTGACCAGATGCCCCCTCGTGGATCAGGATTAAGGTGATGGACTAGGATTTTGCTACCTCATGAACTAAAAAATCCTAGTCAGTCAGAAAAATTCCTGGTCCATGAGCCGCCATCTTGTTTTCAGTTTTTCCTGGAAATAAAATATTGTAGCTTTCTCCATGTGTGACTTTTGGACTAAATGAGGCATGGGTTTTGCTCAGGGTGATGACCTCTTCAAAGTCATGCCTTTTGTTTGGTTCATTTTTGTGAAACAATAGGTTTTTAAAATTTAAAAATTCTTTGACTGCAACTCACTAACAATCATGGTCTGCGAGCTGACAGAATCCTAGTCCGGGAAATGATCCTGGTCTGTGAAGTCTATCATGGGGTGACCAAATAGCCAGAATTTCGTGACCAGATGTCCCTGATGGTGTGACCAGATGTTCGCTGATGGACTAGAATTTTGCTACCTCGCAGACAGGGATTGATCTGATGTCCAAGGATTTTGTTATCTCGTGGACTAGGAATTTTTGAAGATGTAAAAACTTTACCATTGCATTGCTAATGAACGGTTTTGTATTTTTACTTGAAATTTTCAGGGTATTGAGGGGATGCCCTACAGGTGTGAATTATGCAGTTTAGGTGTTGGGGAATTCAGTGGTTCCAGAGATATGCCATCACGAAATTGAGATTTTCCCCATAGGATAACATTGCGGGGTCTGTCACACCTTTCAGCACCCGTATCTCGAAAATGAAGCGAGATACAGAGTTTTCTCTACTGGGAGCTTAGATCACCTTTAGGTGATCTATGCCATCAGAACAAGATAAGAAAAAAATGTAGAGTAAGCCTGCAGCGGAATTTTTTTTTGTCAATTGCACAGTTAATGAGATATTATCAAATTAGTTTCACAAGGGTTCAAAGACTGCCTGTCCAGTGTATTTTGGTGCCCATGTCTCAGAAATGATGTGAGATATTGGTTCAGTCATTATTGTCATGTATAGTACTCACTGTCATGATTACAAATGATACTTGAATCTTTTTTTCTAGCTGCTACAGTTCCTGAGCTATCAGCAGACTAGTGTTACAAGGGTTCCTTGCCCTATAGGGCTGCTGTATGGCTCAGTAGCTATGCTCCCACAGATGCATACTGTTATGCAGAAATGGGCAACTTGGTGGGAGCGTGGAGCCCTTACTAGTTATGTTACAGTTTTTCAAAAAGCAAGGAGATTCATGGCAAAGGAAAGCATTTAATGCATCAGTTAGGGTTAAAGCAATGAAAGTGAGGAAGTGAAATGTTATGGTTGAGATCCTAACCCCCCCACACAACCCACACACCCATCCTCCAAAGACTCACAGATGCTGGGGTCATGAGGCCTAACTCTCACTCCATGCCATGTGTAAGCAGGTTGACATGCTACAGTAAAGGAGAATGGGGTGAGAGTTGGGCCACATGACCCCATGGCACCTCCTGGCATCTGTCAGTCTGTGGAGGATGAGTGTGTGGGTTGTGTGGGGGGGTTAGGGCTCCAACCCACGTTTCATTTCACACTTTGTTGCTTTAACCCCTAACTGATGCATTAAATGCATCTTTTCCATATGTGTGTGTGTGTATATATATATATATATATATATATATATATATATATATATATATGATATGCAATGGAAGCAAGTGTAATAAATGATTTATCTGCACAAGAGCAGTTTGACCTCGGGTAACCTCACGAGTGGTGTAAGTCATGAGTGAGGCAGATAAATAATTTATTACATGAGTTTTCCATTGCATATTCCATTTATGCAATTCTTTTGTTTTTGCTTTTGTGAGGGGTATTTGTTAGTCAAAAAAGTGAACAAAAATTTAATTTTCTGCCATTTTTTGTGGATTATAGAAAATCTAAAAGGAATCTAGAAATGAAACACCTCTCATTTTGTAGATATTTTTATGCTGAACAACTTTTGTGCTCAAAATGCCATACTATCATTTTTTGTTTTTAAGTTATTTGCATTTGTTTGATGAAAAAGTGCACAACAATTGAATTTTTTGCTTGTTTTTCGGTAATTCTGAAAAAACTAAAAAGTATCTATAAATGAAACACCACTCATTTTGTAGATATTTCTGTGCTGAATAAACTTTGTGCTCACAGTGCCATGCTATCATTTTTCATTTTAAATTTATTTACATTTGTTTGCAGACAAAATGAAAAAAAAAATTGTCTGCTGTTTTTTTGCTAATTATCAAAAAATCTAAAAGATATCAATAAATAAAACACCACTCATTTTGTAGATATTTCCGTGCTGAACAACTTTCGTACTCACAGTACCATGCTATCATTTTTCATTTTAAAGTTATTCGCATTTGAATATGGTTAATACTGCTACTGAGGCCGAACATTCTAAATGACATAAGCACTGTATAGATAAATGGCTGATGACATAAGCACTGTGTGAATAAACGGCTGATGTCATAAGCACTGTATACATAAATGAAATTTATGTACACAGTCAAAGTAACTGTGTACATACATTTTGTTTATGTTATGCAGTGTATGATATCAGCAGTTTCACACAGTGCGCATCGACCGTGTATCATCGATGTTCCTCGGCAACCGGTAATCGCTGTTCAGTAATGATCTAACAAAACGAAATGATAGCATGTACTAAAAAAGAGTTCTTTAATATCAAAATGATAATTATTAATGATACCTTTAGAGTTTTTTGATAATTAGTAAAAAAAAAGCACAAAATTCTTTTTTTTTTTGTCATTTTGTCCACAAACAAATGTAAATAACTTTCAAATGAAAAATGATAGCAAGGTACTATGAGCACAAAGTTTATTCAGCACAGAAATATCTACAAAATGAGTGGTGTTTCATTTATAGATACATTTTAGTTTTTTCAGAATTAGCGAAAAACAGCAGAAAGTTCCATTTTTGTGCACTTTTCTATCAAACAAATGCAAATAACTTAAAAACAAAAAATGATAATATGGTACTTTGAGCACAAAAGTTGTTCAGCACAAATATATCTACAAAATGAGAGGTGTTTCATTTCTAGATTTCCTATAAACAGCAAAAACTGGCAGAAATTAAAATTTTTATTCATTTTTTTGACTAACAAATACCTCTTACAAAAGCAAACACAAAAGGATTGCACAAATGGAATATGCAATGGAAAATTCATGTAATAAATGATGTATCTGCACTTGAGCAGTTTGACCTCAGACACCTCACTCATGGCTTATGCCACTCATGAGGTAACCTGAGGTCAAACTGCTCTTGTGCAGATAAATAATTTATTACACTTGCTTCTATTGCATATCCCATATATATATATATATATATATATATATATATATATATATATATATAGATATATAGATATATATATATATATATATATATATAATATATATAGATATATAGATGGATATATAGTATATATATATATATATATATATAGATATAAATAAATATTATATATAGATATATATCATATACAATGGTGAGATGTCAGATAAATGATTTATCTACACAAGTGCTGTTTGAGCTTGGGTAACTTCACGAGTGGCGTAAGCCACGAGTGAGGTGTCCGAGGTCAAACAGCACGAGTGTATGTAAATCATTTATCTGACAGTTCAATACTGAATATTTCATTTATGCAATAGGGATGCTTTCTATCAGTGCAGGAACATTTGGTTTTGACTATTTATCTTTTTTTAAATGATAATTTCTGGGACTTTCGGTTAACTTTCCTAGTGTATGTCCACCTAGCATAGTGGTTGCTATTAAATGAAATACCACTCATTTTGTAGACAACTTCTTGCTGAACAAATGTAATGCTCACAGTACCATGCTACCTTTTTCATTTTAAAGTTATTCACATTTGTTTGTCAGAAAAGTGAAACGAAAATTTAATTTAATGTTTTTTTTGGTAATTATAAAAAAAAATACCTAAAAGGTATCTATAAATGAAACACCACTCATTTTGTAGATATTTTTGTGCTGAACATTTTTCATTCTCACAGTACCATACTATCATTTTTCGTTTTAAAGTTACTCACATTTGTTTGTCAAAAAAGTGAACAAAAAAGCTTTGATTGACAGTTTGCACTTATCCCATGTATCTGGGATAAATTTAGGGTGGTTAGGTTTACCCCACATATGTGGAGATAAATGGATTTATGCAATGGGTTTTGGATCCACACCTATTGCATATATATATATATATATATATATATATATATATATATATGAACTGTGCAGACAGAATGGGCCAAGTGGTCCTTCTTTGCCATCAAATTCTATGTAACCTTGCCTTAGACAATCTCTCTTTGTTGATTTTTTTGTGCTCTGTATTTATTGGAAGTATGTCTGCTCTGTACCCAGTACCTTTATATATAAGTGGTTGATAGTGGGAAAAGGGATATCTAGCTCATCGTGCTCTGATGTATAAAAAAGATTAAAATTAAAATGGAATATAAAGTAGTACATCCAGAAGGATGTTCCCAGAAGAAATTCAATAAAATAATTTAACATTATCGCCATTGTCCAGCGTGTGGCTCCATGTTGCAATCCACGTCAAGAAGAACAGCGGCTTTGCCATTTTACTGAGCAGAATCGAAACATATAATCTAATGGAAGATGAGGATCATTTGGTCCACCCAGTTGGTCCATTTTTCCCTATCTACAGTATCACCACAAACCTAAATCAATATCTGTCTCTTTCTTCCTCCCACCTTCCTTTCTTTCCACTAAGATTCCCTTCCTAATGCTTTCCTGGGCTACAGCGCCCATTGAATCTCTTAGGAAAGCACCAACGTTTTACGCCCACCCCCCTTCCTGCCTTTATTAAATAGACCTCAGCTCCTCCCTTTTGTTGAACCCACCTCCCTAGTTCTTCCTCATTGGACAACTTTTCTGAACCTCCCCTCTCCTTGCTCACTTCCACCTCCTCTCTCTCTCTTCTCACCCCCCCGCCTAGTCTCCACTACCCTCTCCATTCTTTTCCAGTACCTACTTTTTCTGTTTTCCTGGCCACATATGTCCACCACTCTCTGTGCCCTCCTGCAGTCCACTCACCACCTGCCGCCCTCAGCCTCTGGCTCTAATCTATACTGACATGTTGGTACAATTTATCATGTTTGTGTCACTACTCCCACTCTGTGACATCCCTGGTGCCTATTACCCCTCCCTCCCACTTAATTATCATCTTGACCTCACCCGCTTCCAACTAGGCACCTGCTCTCATATGCTTCTCCTCACCCCCTCACCTACCACAGATACTAAAAAATGGTTGCCCTCTGGAATCCAGTACAGAGGTTTCTGGCCTCCCCCACCTGGTCTTTTCAACGCTATTCAGGGACCAGCCCCGGCTACTCCCTCAACTGTATGGCAAGTTACAGTCCTGCAAACTCTCCCTCAGAGACCTACGCCTGTGCTCCCTCAAATTACTGCTCCTTCTGCTACTGCTGTCTGGAAACATTCACCCTAACCCAGGGCCTAAAACTATTGGCTTAACCAACAAAGGTAGCTGCTTTGGGGCACTCTCATTTGTGTCTCTGAACATCTGCAGCCTCCTCCCTAAGCTGGATGACTTACAAATCTTCACCAACCAGCATAAACTTGACATCATCATGGCTGTTGAAACCTGGCTTACAACAAAAGTCCCTGACATGGCAATTGTCTTACCAGGTTACACTGTCTTCAGGCTTGATCGACAGGCCAAAAGAGGTGGGGGCTGCGCAATTTACCTCAAAGAATCCCTCCTTGGCCACCCCCTAACCGCTCCTTCCACTGACTCATCCACTCAGATCCTCCCAATTAGGATCATCCTCAGAGCACACGGTAAAGCCCTCACAATCTCTGCAGTCTATAATCCCACCTAGGGAGCGAGTAAAAGGTCTCAATGTTGCCCTGGACTTTGCCCGAGCACAGCCACCTGGAACAGAGCTCATCATGCTTGGTGACTTTAACATCAGCTGGCTTGCCCCAGATCCTGGGGGACTCAAGGATGCCATCTCCGCGATAAACGTCACCCAAATGGTTGCCTCCCCTACCAGGCACAACTATCAAACCAGTACCAGCTCCCTCCTTGACTGGATTCTTACCAGCCACCCTGCCCGCATCTCTAATATCTCCATCCTTCCGGACACTCTTAGTGACCATTCCCCTGTTATCGGAGAATGGTATAACAAATTCTGCAAACCCTCACTATCAGTCATTAATAGCAGAATCCTGCCCCGTGGTAACTTGAACCTCCTTAAATCAAACCTCAGGCAGCAGGACTGGTCGACTATTTACAATGCTACTGATGTTAACTCGGCCTTGGATTCCTTCATCTCCATCTTCAACGCAGCCTGTGATATCTACGCTCCCCAGAAAACATGTAAAGTCAAGTCACTCTGCAACCCATGGCTTACTGCTGACTTACTAACGCGGATAAAATCAAGAGACCACCTCTGGCTTTTGTCCTGAGACTCTGGGTTGCCAACAGATATCCAGAACTATAAACGCGCATAATGATTGCACGAAAGACATCAGACTTCGCAAAAGCACCCACTACAGGGATGCCCTCACTAATACATGGGGAAACGGTACAGAGTTCTGGAACAACATCAAAGTGACAGGAAATCAGCCAAAAACATCCCCAACTATGCTCGTTACAGATGGAGATATAATGCTGGATCCTATGGCTATCGCAAATACCTTCAATACTGCTTTCACACATCTCAGCTCTGTCCTCCCCCCCCGACTTCTTCAATAAAATCGATACCTCCGATAGCACTACCGAAGCCCCACACTCTCCGTCACTCCCACCTTTCTACTTCAAAGCTATCAAGAAACACAAAGCCTACAAGCACATTAGGAAGGCAATAAATAAATCAAGACATAGCAGGGACTCTCTGGAACTAAAACTGCTGTCCCTTTCTTTTGATAAAGTCATAAGTCCACTCACTAAGATCTTCAACCTCTCCCTCAGCCTTAGCCAGTTTCCTGACAGATGGAAATCTGCAATCGTTACCCCTGTTCACAAAACTGGTGACAAGACCAACCACGCAAACTACCATCCAATCTCTATACTTCCACCCCTCTTAAAAGCTCTCGATCAACTTGTCACTGACCAACTCTCAGATTACCTTGACAGACCCAACATCTTATGCCCACAACAGCATGGCTTCAGAAAGGGGCACAGCACCACATCGACACTCTTGGAACTAACTGGAGCCATCCACAATTCACTGGACAATGGTCACCTCACGGGGTCAGTCTTCATAGACTTAACCAAGGCCTTCGACACTGTTCATCATTGTCTACTATTGGATCAGCTTTCAACTTCTGGTCTCTCCCCTGTCACCATGGCCTGGTTTAGAAGCTACCTGGAAAGCAGAGTGCAACAGGTAAAAATTGCTAACGTTCTCTCCAACTCTATGTCAGTCCGCTCAGGAGTTCTCCAGGGCTCTACTGTATGCTGATGATGCCATAATTCACTCCTCCCACAAGGACCTCCAGTCCCTGCAAAACAATCTCCAGCTTGGCTTTGCTTCTGTGGAGAGTTGATTCAGCAAACAGAGACTCATTCTCAACCACAAAAAAACTAAGACCATGCTTTTCAGTAACTCTCACAGTAAGAACAGTAACCATTCCTATAGTGCCCACATTGACAATGTTGCTAAGGCTGCCAACATACATCTCGGCCTTCTCTACAGGCACAGATCTTGCTTAACCCCAGCTGCCCTAAGTACTGCAGTGCAAAGCTCCATTGTCTCCATAATCGACTGTGGCCTCATCATATATGGATCAGCTTCGTCAACTGCCCTCAAACGCATTTCTACATCGCTCAATAAAGCCTGTCGACTTACTACAGGATCCCATCGACTAACCCATACGTGTGATCTATATGCATTACAGGCTGGCTCAACTGTCTAACTGCCTAAAATACCTAACCTGCACTATGGCTAGGAAAATATCTATGGGCCTTGCCCCTCCAGGGGTCCAATCTCTCCTTAGAGCTAATAATAACCACCATTGCACAAGGGGCTGTGAGTCCCAACTCCTGAAGATCCCCCACCGCAGAACCTCCCTGGGTCAACAATCTTTTGCCTACAGGGCCCCTGGCTGGCTGAACAGTTTCAACACTGAGATCTCCTCCGCTCCCTCACTTGGACTTTTCAAAAAAAGGCTCCAACGTTACCTCACTGCTTCGAGCACTTGTGACTGCCACTCTAGCTAGCCAGCTTTCCCATTCCACTTCATTTAGTCCTGCAATATCATGCTCAGCACTTTCCTTCTCCTCTCCCTCACCTCCTCCTCCCCCCGCCCCACTTTTCAGCACTTCTCTATATCCGACAACCACCTCTGGCTGTTCATACCCCTTTGTCCCTCTCGTTACCCCCTGCACTCCCTCCCCACCCTACCTTTTTTAGCTTAGAAATGTTGTATGCTTACTTTTATGTTGTGTCTATTCTGTCTGAAACTGCACTTACCTTGTAATGTACTGTATATTGTCTCAAACTGACGTGGAACCTTTGTAAAAGAGCCTTGGCTCAAAGGTACTTGTAATCCTAGAATTAAATAAATAAACAAATTATGTTTATCCAATGCATTCTTCAACTCACCCACTGTTTTTCCCATATAACCTCTGCTGGAAGCCTATTCCAAGAATCCACCACTCTTTGTATGAAGAAGTACTTCCTCACATTTCTTTTGAATCTACCCCTCTTCAGCTTCACAGCATGCCTCTTATTCTGAAGCACCTTTTTTTCTGAAAAGTACTTCCCTCCTAAACCCTATTTACCACTATGCTGTATTTAAACATCCATAGCATATCCCCCTCTCCCTACTCTCCCCCAGGGTGTACATGTTGAGGTCCTTTAGTCTCTCATTCAAGGGTTTTAGTGCAGACCCTGCACCATTTTAGTTGCCCTCCTATGGATTGCCTCTACTCTGTCTATGTTCTTCCAGAGATGTGGTCTCCAGAACTGGACACAGTACTCAACGTGGAGTCTTACCAGTGATCTATGCAGGAACACCACCACCTCCCTCTTTCTGCTGATGATACTCCTCCCTATGCACCCCCAGCATCCCACTATCCCTCCCCAATGCCTTGTCATACTGCCTGGCCACCTTTAGGTCATCCAATATGATTACCCCAGGTTACTTTCCTGCTTTGTGGTCATCAATATCACTCCATCCATTTTGTACACTGCCCTGAGGTTTCTGTACCTTAAGTGCATAATTTTGCACTTCTTCACATTGAAACCGAGCTGCCATAACCTGACAGATGTCCATCCTGTTGCAGATTTGGGTGTCATTCACAAGGAGGCAGACCTTCCCTTCCAGCTCCTCTGCAGTGTCACTAATGAAGACATTAAAAAGGTCCAGCTCTGATCCCTGAGGCACTCTGCTGGTCATTCTCCCTTCCTTGAAGTGAACTCCATTTACTACCAGCCTCTGTTGCCTATCCATTACCAATGTCTTACCCAGTTTGCCATCTTTGGACAGTCTCTTAAGCTACCCCACATGTTTTGTTTGCTAGTCTCCTGTGTGTAATGGTGTTGAAAGTCTTACTAAAATCCAGGTAGGCCATGTCCACTGCACCACCCTGATCTAATTCCTGGCTCACCCAGTCAAAGAAATTTGTCAGTTTCGTCTGACATAACCTCCTCCCATGAATGCGTGCTGTCTTGGGTTTTGTTTGAAACCCATTGGAGTTAAGATATTCCACAATCTTTTCCTTCAGTAGCGTTTCCATTAACTTTCCCACCATAGGTACTGGAACCATGGGGCACCGGGGGTGTTCACAGTCCCACTATTTTTCTCTGAAAGAAAGTGCCATATCTGCTCCACTACTAAAAGAAATCAGTATCAGACTGTCTACAGCCAGTGACCACAGAAATCTTTCCTGAGTTCTACACTCCATGGACCTGTCTGCAACAAATAAGCACTGCTGTGCTCTCAGACCCTATTAACACCATTTGACACCTCCATCCTAACAACAATCATCTTGCTACCCTGTAAATGACATTCCCATTGCATGGACTCCCAGTTTCCAAACAATAAACACATTTGAAGTGTTAAATTGCTGGCCTCACTTTCCTAGGCAGCCAATTCCTTGACAACACTAGTATGTGACTTTTAATAATTACTTGTCTGCCCTGTTATTAGAATTTCAACTCCATCTGTCCATCTCTCCATGGAGTAAGTAGCAAGCTGCTGATATAGTTTAGAACACAGTAGATTGTTAGGTATATTGGTGCTTGCTGCCTTTTTGGTAAAAGAAAAGTTTAATGTGCATATAATCCAGACAATTAATGTGTTTGTTTGTCCTTTTATTTATTTTTTAAATTATGTTAATAATATACCCAGTGCACCAAATAGCCAGTTGTGTTTTAGTTATTATTTTATACTGGCAATGCTAGTTGTGCCTAAACTTTGTCAAGTCCTCAGTCAGTGCCCTGGTCCTCGCATTGAAAACAAATGTATAGTACATGATGTCTCTAGGACTGATTGGAGATTCCAGCAGTACAAAGGGGAGAAACCAGCAGCTGGGGTGGGACGAAGCAGAACTCTGTGTAATGGGAGAGGGGATATCTTGGAGCTCAGCTGTGTTACTGATGGTTAGTTCCTAAACTTTACTTGACCTTTCTGTTCTGTTCCAGAGATGGAATGTGCTCGACCTGAGCAAAAGTCAAAGAGCAGCTATGAGAACTATAAAGTTATGAACTGATGTTGCTCTTTATATTCTACTGGATGAGCTTAATCTGTGATCTGTGACTATAGGAATTAACAATTGAATAATGGTAACCACATGTGCTCCATTTACAAGTATGCACATGTGTGTTTCATTTTTTGACTAATAGTATCCAGTGACACATGGGCCAGAATTCCCCCCAAAATGCAAAGTGCTGCCCAGATGTTTGCAAGGCACCCCATGGTTGCGCTGGTGGGCATTCAGGCTATTCACAGTCGAATAACGTGGTGCACTATCTGACTGTGAATAGGGGCAGGTGGGGGCTGCGTTAACCTAGGCAAAGCACCAGGAACCCCAGTAGTGCTGCCCCCACAGCCAGCCAGGAGAATGGGCCAGCAACAATAGTGCACATGTGCTAAGCCCCTATTCACTAAAGGAACCATGCAAATGAGCCAATTGGGCATGCAAGGTACTATTGGCCATTAGCATACCCATTATGGTCTCATTTGCATGGCCCGCAGTTGGCTTAGAGTGCCCCCCCGCCAGTCCATGCTCCATGCAGCCTCATTCCCCGGTGTTCTAGTGATGCCCTCCCCCTCCCCGATCACTGACCCAACATGTTAAATTAAGTTTCCATAGTGTGGTGTCCCTCCTCAGTCCCTGATCTCCCACCCGATAATGAAAGATAATTTTTTCCATAGTGTAGTGTCCCTTCCCGGTCCCCGAGCTCACACCCAATACTAAAAAATCATCTTTCCATATTGTAGTGGTCCCCTCCCACCCCTTGATCACCAATCACTGTTCCAAAATTCCAACACACCATGCCCTGGTAGTCTAGGGTCCCTTCCCCCAGCCCCTCAACCCATCCAGTGTGACACACCACCCCGCTATCCCAATCGGCAATCGATGACCAGCACAGCCCTCCTCACACGACCACGTCGGGATGCTGACTGAGCCCTCAATGGGTGGGTACTGTATACAGTATGGCTCCCTGCCTGGTGATTGGTCCTCCTCCATGAATGCATGCTGTCTCAGTTCTTGTAACCCAATGGAGTCAAGATATTCCACAGTCTTTTCCTCCAGTAGTGTTTCCATTAACTTTCCCACCACCAATGACAGGCTGACTGGCCTGTGATTACCAGCCTCTTCCCTGCTACCACTTTTGTGAAGTGGGACTATATCTACACTCTTCCATTCTGCCATGACCATTCCTGTTTCCAATGAGCTGTTAAATAGGACTATCAGTACATTCAATGCACAGTGTTCTGACCACATTTAGTGTTGTACATCCAAGGGAATTTCCTTGGCCAGGAACCTTTCTTTTAGTCACCTGGTGGTCAGTGTTGTATTGCTTTTCTTATACTACAATAACATTTAAATCATAAAAAAGACTGTCAGGAGTGCAGCCAGTGCCTGCCTGAGTTCTATCAATACCTTGGATGCACCCCATCTCACCCCATTGCTTTTTCCATTTTCAGATTAGCGTGTCCCTTCAGAACTCTCCTCTAAAAGACAAAGTAGTGTCCACATCCCTTCCTTCACAGCTCCTGATACTTTTTTGTGGCCCCTCTCCTTGTCCTTCCCCTGTGAACACTAAACAAAAGTATTTCAAAGGTATAATTCAGTATGTCTGCCTTTCCTGATCCTCCTCTGCACTGCTCCATCTCCCTTTTCTACCTTAGAATCCCACCCCTGCTCTTCCTCTTCGCTTACATGCCTAAAAACTGTCTTGGCCCCTTTCACTATGTATGATTCCAATAAAGCTGGATTGAACAGATATATTGAAACTGGTAATTTGATTACTTCCGCTGAGTAGTGGGGACAGCTTATATGGGCACATGCCTTCTGTTGTTCTATGTATTCAAGTATGATTACCACCTGGGCTCTTCTCTCGTCAGTTCGCAGCTTTGGGCTCCATACTGTTCTCCCTGCTTCCCTCTGCCTTCCCCTTTTACACTTCCCTCTGCATCTCCTTGTACCTTCTGAAGTACCCTTTTAGTTTTTACCTTTTCCAACACCTCTTTCAGGAACCATAGCGGTCTCTTTGCAGAGGCTTGTTGCCGTCACGAAGGCCCCTTTTAGCTTCAGCCACTGTTCCTCCAACCTACCCAAAAAGTGCATCAGTTTAACAGCTGCCATAAAAACTCCAAAACTGATCTCTATAATGAATTTTGTCTTTGGAGTGATACTGTGCTGAGCATAATTATTTAAATTTTTTTACACATGAAAATAAATTTTAGATGTTTTTTTCCAGTGGTTCCTAAAGCAGGACAAAGGAGAAACAATAACGGAGAGAAATACAGTCACATTAATTAGTCGGCTTAATATCGGAATACAGTAACTGAATGCAGGTTACTGAAGATTATTTGTAAAGTAACTGCATTTTTTTAATTATTCCACAATGTCTGCTCTGCCAAAGTCATGCTGCATCTACGCCAGAGTGATAATAACCCAGTGTAAAAAGAAGTACCACTTCAGCTGGGATACCTGACAACAGAAGGTCCATTTTTTACATGGTTGCTTTCTTTTTATTGTTGCACAGGTATGAAATTTTTTTTAAGTCTCTGACACCACCGGGATATATTTAAAAAGACATACGCTTCAGCTGACAGTTCACTTTATCTGTAATTCTCACTCACTTAGCTGTCTGCATTAACATTTAGGTGTAGCTGGCTATTTGTGTTTGTCTCTGTCAGTAGTTTAGTTTTTGTGGTTTTTCATGTGTTTCTACTTGGAGGAACTGGACCATTCTTGGACATAACATCTATGAACATTTCCTGGACTAAGAAACTACAAAACATCACCACCAGGTACAGGCATTCTCATCATAAATCAACTTTTTTGGAAGACATCAAAAAGCAAAAGTGAGGTCAGTAAATCTTTGATACAAGTTTCTGGGTTGTGGAGTGCTGCATTGAATCCACATTTCCGTCTGACTTTCTTAAAGGATGTGTGCTTGTCTTTGAGGTCTATTCACAACTGTTTTGGAGAACAAAGGGAAGATTCTAGCAAAGGATTTTTACATCCTGCATATGCCCTAGGCTAATGTTCATCACCTTCAGGAATTTAACACTTTCTGGGTCTTTGATTTACAGTAACAATCAGTTTTCTGGTCCACAGTAACTCACCAGGAGTCACTCAGAAACACTCACCCTTGCTACAGTAAACATTTGCAGTCTCCTCTACCTGTCACACTAACCATTCAAGCTCGATACCAGCAACCTGGCACCATGGCAAATCCTCCCTACCCTCACTTGTGGCACCCTCGTACAAAGGACTGGGTGCAAATGATAGCTCACGCTGCTGGAAAATTGGCAAATCGACACCTGCTCCTAGCCATTCCCCCTATGCTGGGACCCTAAACGACTACACTGTACTCAAACTAACAAGAAACAGAGGCATTACATGTATACTATGAGCTGCAGCAGATGTCCCTTAAACTCCTGCTCCTCCTCCTTCTGAAGTCAGGAAGTGTCCATCCAAACCCTGGCCCTGTTTCTACCAGGGTAACAAATCTAGCAAAAATGGAGGGGGGGTCTCACCATCGCCACCTTAAATATCTGTAGCCTCCTTCCAAAACTGGCATCCCTTCAAGTCTTTGCCAGTCAACACAATCCCGACATACTAGCCATTGTTGAAACCTGGCTGACACCAAGCACTCCGGACCATGCCTTCTCACTACAAGGCTACAATATTTTCAGACTGGACAGGACTAATAAAAGGGGGGGGTTCTGCTATTTACATTAAGGACAACCTCTCTAGCCACCCTGTCTGCTTTTCCACCACTAACTCCTCTGTGCAATTTCTCCCCTGTCAAGCTACTACTTGGTGCCCAAAATAAAGTGCTTACTGTGGCCGCTGTCTATATCCCTCCTAAAGATCCAGGGTCCGGCCTCCAGACTGTTCTTGAATTTGTAAGATCGCAACCACCTGACACCGAGCTCCTTCTCCTTGGTGACTTTAATATAAATTGGCTCGCATCAGACGTTGGGTCCCTCAAGGATGCTATCCTAGCAGCTAACCTAATGCAGATGGTGAGCTCACCCACTAGAAAAAACTACAAAACTGGAACTTGCACTCTCATTGATTGGATCCTTGCTAGCCACCCAGCCCGCATAAAAAACACAGTTGTTCTCCCGGACTCTCTCAGTGACTACTCCCCTGTGATATGTACCTGGACAAATAAGTTCCAAAAACCACCTCCAAAAACTATCTCAAGCAGAGTGCTACCCCATGGAAACCTTACTAAGCTCAAGACCTGTCTTTTACAGCAAGACTGGTCCCCAATATACAATACTCTAGATGTTGACGCAGCCCTAGATTACTTTATCATAACTTTCAACACTGTCTGTGACACCTACTCACCAGTAAAAAAGCGTAAAATCAAAGCGCTCTCAAATCCCTGGCTCACGGCCAAACTACTGGCCCAACTCAAAGCTCAGGACCACCTCTGAGCCATAGCCAGAGCCACAGGCTCCTTGATGGATATCCAGAAGAATAAACAGGCACGAAACCAATGTACCAAACAAATCCGACTAATGAAGAGCTCCTATTTCAAAAATGCCCTCGCAAACTCCTGGGATGACGGGAGATCATTCAGGGACAACATCAGAAATATCATGTGTAAGCAGTCTAAATCCTCTCCCACTATAATGACTGTCGATGGAACCACTACCCTAGACCCAATGGTCATGGCAAAGGCCTTAAATAAAACTTTCACTGACCTCAGTGGGGTCCTCCCGCCGGACTGCTTCTCTGACATGGACTCGCCAAAACCAACATCTCCTACTGCCTCACCTGACCAACCGCTTTTCCACTTCAAAATAGTTAAGGCACATGAAGTCTACAAATATATAAAAAAGGCTATCTCTAAATCCAGAGCGAGCAGTGATACTATTGATCTTAAAATTCTGTCCCTTACCCTGGAAGAGGTGGTGCACCCACTCACCAAAATTTTCAATCTCTCCCTCTGCCTTAGTCAATTTCCCAGCAAATGGAAGTCTGCTATAGTCACACCAGTGTTCAAAAGAGGCAACAAGTCCCTACCAGGAAACTATCGGCCTATATCTATACTTCCACCCCTCTCCAAGGCCCTCGAACGCATTGTGGCTGACCAACTCTCAGACTACCTGCATAAGTATAACATACTCTGCTTGCAGCAACATGGATTTAGGAAAGGACACAGTACGTCGACTGCCCTACTGGAATTCTCAGGAGAAATTCACACTGCCTTGGACAAAGGATATCAAATCAGAGCTGTTTTCATTGACCTAACAAAGGCGTTTGATACTGTTCACCATGGCTTACTTATCACACAACTACACAGTCTTGGGCTCTCAGAAGGACCAGATGCCTGGGTTAAAAGTTACCTGGCCCAACGCTCTCAATCAGTAAAAATCTCAGAAGTTCTCTCAGACTCAAAACCGGTCCTCTCAGGTGTTCCACAGGGGTCAATCCTAGGCCCCCTCCTTTTCAGCCTTTTCCTAAACTCTCTCCCCAAATCCTGCCCAGAACAAATAATCCTTTATGCTGACGATGCCATGATTCTCTCCTCTCATAAGGACCCGAAACTCTTACTCCAGAGCCTGCAACTTGCTTTCTCCAATGTTGAAAAGTGGTTCCTAGATCACAAGCTGGTCCTAAATCAGAAAAAAACAAAATCCATGCTTTTCTCCAGTCCACAAAACAGAAAAAGACAAATTCCACTTACTATCAAAACATACCCAGGAAATACCCTTGAACAAGTGTCAACATTTAAATACCTTGGAATCACCTTTGATTAAGGTCTTACCTTTGCAACCCACATTGATAACACACTGAAAACGGTGAACCAGTGCATTGGTATCCTGTTCCGAAACCGGCAATTGCTTACCCAGGCTGTGCTGAGGATTGATATCCAAAGCTCTGTCATCTCAATCATAGACTATGGCTTAATTATCTATGGCTCTGCCACTACCACCGCACTAAGGCGCATCACAACCACCCTAAACAAGGCCTGTCGGCTGCTCACTGGAGCGCAAAGACATACTCATACATGTGAGCTACACTGAAACAGGATGGTTGCAACTCTCAAATCGCATAAGGTACCTCACGTGTTTGATGGCAAAAAAATCCATCTTGGGCCACACTCCGCCGTGTATCCAAGACCTACTTTGCCCGAATACCAGCATCCATCCCACCAGAAGATCGGAACACCAGCCTCTCCAGGTCCCCAGATGCTGGACCACACAGGGCCAAAGATCTTTTGCCTATCGTGCCCCCAGCTGGTACAATGCCCTGAGCTCGCTCATTACATCCTCCATGTCACTAGGAGCTTTCAAATCTATGCTTTACTCTCACCTCTCAGCTTCTAGCTCCTGTGACTGCCTTGACTAATGATTCTTCCCTCATGGCTGTTTTTACTGTTTTACATCCTCCTCCTCCTCCTCTGCTCCTTTCTTAACAAAGGCATCTGAGTACCTCTAACTACTCTAAGTCTGCTCCCCTCCCCCATATCTCCTCCTACCCTTCCCACCTTGACCATTCCTCCAATGTTTTGTTTTTTTCTTGTGATGTACTGTATTATACTGGCTTATTGAAACCTTTATAATTTGCTGACCATTCTATGTAACATGTCTTGTTTGTTTGTACACTGATGACGTGGAACCTTTGTAAAAGAGCCATTGGCTCAAAGGTAATAATTCCTAGAACAATAAACTAAACTCATTTATTACAAATGACATTTGCAATGCTCAGTTTATGAAACCCTACATTGGTTATAAAATGATGCCATCATTAAAGGAGAAAGAAGTTGAGCTGATTAATAGCCAGCCTGTATCAGCTGATATCTTTGGAACAAAGACATTTTGCATGAATAATGAAAATGTGGGAAAGACTTGCAGACCATAGCTAAGGTCTTTATGTGTTGTACCTCAATATGATTTATTTTTTTTTTTTTTTTTTTTAAGTTTTCCTAGTGGTTTCAGGGAACATTAATGTATGTAACACACAAAGAGAAAAACACCATAAAGAGACTAAACCCGCCGACATACGGAAACTGACTGTGATATTATATTGAATGTTTGTAGATTAAAATGTTCTTTTTGTGCCTTTATGTGGTATCACATGCCATAGATCAGGTTTCAAGTAACTATTTTCTTTTTGGGAGTCATACCTTCCTCAGTGCTATAATAAATATTTGATAGGAGCCATAATACAATTCAGAAATGAAACTCTGGCACCTCAGAACATTCCAACCTTAGTAATGCCAGCATCGACGTGACCTCAGATCAATGTTTTCTTTTTTCAGATTCTGACATCACAAGGATGGCACTAGGGTATTTGGATGTCAGACGTTACCTACCATACATTAAAAATATTTTTTTTTTAATTTAAAGAGTGTGCGTTATGTGTTTCTGTACTCCTACAGCAGCCATTTAAGTGTATATCTGTAAAGTGTGTAGTGATTACTTACAAGTGGTGTACAGGATAAATGTTCACATTGACAGTTCCCCTGTAGCATGAAACAGATGAAATGGAAACAAAATTACCATATTCAGATCGTAGCATGATTAGCTGTGAGTCGCGCCACATCTGACTTGTTCCACACTTCTGTATCTCATGCATTTTATGCAAAGCAGACCGTGCTGTCTCCAGTTTAAATGCTACCTGCTGTCATGAAGAGGGGCAGAGACATGGCTCTGCATTCAGTTGTTCTCCAGAATGGTCATGATCGGCATTCAGTTTATTTATAATATACATGGGTCACTGATTGTTGTACTTGCCTCACTGCAATGTAAAAACTCAATAAATTATATATTTTTTTAGTTTATATTCAAGTTACCATAATATACTTGCTATTTCCATAACACTTTATTTTTTTTCCCCCAGATGTCTAACCCAATATTGTACTCACCCAGTCTGACCCCGAAGTGAAACAGCCTGGCCAGTCACTGAAGCTGAGATGTGCAGTTAGCAGGTTCAGTATGAGTGGCTGGGGGATGCATTAGGTGAGGCAGGCTCCCAGAAAAGAGATTGAGTGGCTCCTCAGATACTACAGTCCAGGTGACAGTGACATTACTTTCCAGGCTACTCTTCTGATGCTCGGGAGACAGCATAGCGGAGACAACATCTCGCTACTGAACTCGCTCTTTGTCACTGTCTGGCAGGCATGCTTGGGGACCTTTTCTGTCTCTGTCCTTCTCTCTCTCCCTTCTGCAGCCGCACAGAACACCTACAATTAGCCCACTGCCATCTTTCCAGCTCACTGCACTGCTCTGTCTCTCTCAGTGGACCACTGACTGCCTGTCACTACCACATGCTCGCTGCCTACGCTTACTAATGTCCCTGGGACAGAATCACATGACAGAGAGAGACAAAGCAAAGGAATTTTCTGCACCATCTTGAGGCTGAAGAAGTTACTCAGTATGTGTCTCTCTCAATCTCTCTCACACTCTGCAACTCTGCCGACAGACAAACTGTTGCCACCGCACTCCTCAGCGGGGGACATGGCAGGAGATAGCCACAAGCACACCTTCTCTTCAGGATGGCTGGCAAGCAGATCAAACAGTAATGGGAGACGGACATAGAAAGTTTGGGCTGACACCAATCACTGCATGTGCTTGGGGGCAGTGGGGGGGTGATAGTGAAAAAGGGACAGCGAGCGGCACAGTGGCACAAGATAAAACAAAGCAGAATGAGCACAGTATGTGTCCCACAGGTAGAATGGAAGTTACAGAGTGGGAGTTTCAGTAAAGATCTACAAAAGCATTTCTTCACAGAACCCTGGAATGGCCTGCCCACAGATGTGGTGAGTTCAAGGACCATTGCAGCTTTCAGACAGGGGTGGGATAGAGCAAGGGCTCAAGTGGCAACTGCAAGATCAGGGAAGGGCAGACCTCAGAAGGGGGGTTAAACCCCAGGACCTATAAGAGGTCTTGGGAACTCTCAGGCAGACTAGATGGACCCACTGTCTCCTTCTGCCATCAAGTCACAGAAGAAGCTGTGATACAGAAGATGGCTGCCAGACTAGGCAGCCGTCCATCTGGGCATCTGAATGGAATGTCACCATCCAAAGCATAGCCACTTAATTGCCATGGAGAAAAGGTATCGTGGCTAAGCGGTCGGCAGCTAAATTGTAGCTGACAGTATGTCGCCTATATGAGTTGCAATCTTCTGTCTTCTAAGCACTTAAGCGCAACATTTCCCTGTTGGTGCTTGTGTTTAAGTGCTTAAGTGCCATTGGTGAAAAAACTATCACTCGTACCCCACCATCCCATACTGTAGTTGTGTCAAAAAAGACACACATGACACACATTAGACTGCAAGAGAATTAATAAAGTAAAAATCTTTTTCTAATCGCTTACAGTTCCAGTTCTGTTGAACCTTGAGGTAGTTCTGGTGTACATCTGCCTGCACATATCCACAAGTCACATGTGGGCAGAGGGGGCATGTTACTAACTTGAATCCCTTTTTAAAGCAACAGTAAGCATCTTAATTCATTACAGGTGTTTCTGCTCATTACCCATTAAAACTAGGATGCTAAATATAAAATACTGTTCACACCTGTTGCCACTATGATCACTAGCCTTTCAAACTAGGCTGCTAATTGTAAAATACTAGTCTGAAGTGACTGTAATCACTAGGCATAATCAGATATATAAAGTCCTGGCCAGGCTTAACTTTATATTCTATATTCAGTGTTCTACAAACAGCAGATATGGAGTTTGTCCAAACACAGAAAGGCAAGGTAAAACTTGTATTGGACAATTCCTTGTACACTAAAGTAAAGGAAGGAGCAGAAGGGAAGCTGATATGGCACTTTGAGCAGCGTACCTGTCATGCAAGGCTCCACACAGTGGGTGACAGTATCACACTGCCTCCAACGGAGCATAGCCATGTGCCTTTGCATGGGAAGGTTGCAGTCATTAGAGCTCAAGCTACCATGAAACTCAGAACATGCGAGACCGAGGAGCCAACCAGAAACACGGTGCACAGTAGGATGCAGGAGGTTACAGTACAACATGCTTACCTGCTGCCCTCACAGGAGAACCTAAGGCACAATGTGCAATGCCAGAGGCAGCATGGTGGAACTAATGACACTGACATCCAGCTGTTTTCTCAAACAGTCAACAATCAGCCTTTTCTGAGGGTGAAAGAGGACATGCTTATATTTGCCAGCAATGATGATCTGAAAGTGCTGGCCATCAACTGTCACTGGTTTTGTGATGGTACTTCTCAGTGGCACCCAGGAAGGATGACTAGCTTTATACTTTGCATGTCCTGGTCTGTGGTGTTTATCACCCTTGTGTTTATGCCCTGCTTCCTGGTCATAGTGAAGCAGTGTATAGACATCCATATGCATAATGCATAATACTTGTTGATCATGAGAAGGTGAAACGGGCCTTGGATTCTGTTCGATATCACCAGGGGGAAACAAGCTTTTAACAAAATTAACAAAAATTAGAATGGGCATCAGGCACCCATCACAATCAAAACACTTCATTCTGAACAACCTTAAAACCAAGGGTAAAACAATAATGGCAACTAATTGTCAGATTTGAGGTGCATTGTGAAGATTGTTCCTTACTAAGTAACATATTAGAGTAAATGTAATTGAATTCATTAAAAGAATACATCATTTGTGCAAGCATTGCCAAACACAACAACTAAAGAAGAATAAAAACCCAAACTATTCGTATTAACAAAGTAAACACATTAATGACTGTAAATAACACTTTAAATTGTTGTGATAAAATATTGAGCAGAGTCCCATGCCCTCTGCAGTGGACTCCGTTCTGTGGGGAGTCACTTGCTCGGCTCACCATCCGGTCACTCCACCCACCACCTGACGTTACCCACTGGTGGATCCTAGAGCTGACCATTGCCACCAGGTTGTCTGAGTTGGAGCCTTTGCCTTGGGCCAGACAGGTGAGTGTGAGCTGGAGGGAGGGCAAGAAACTGGGCAGAGTTTCAGTTCAAGTGGTAATGGAGTAGGAGACACTTGATTGGCTCACCTTTTAAGTCCGGTCCCTCCACCCACCTCTTGACACCAACTGCTGGAAGATATCAGAACAGCTGCTGGCAGCTCCCAGAACCAACCGCTGTCACTAGGTCAGTCCAGGACAATGCATTTGTCTTGGACCAAACAGGTGAGCAAGGCAGAGGGAGGGCAGAAAGCTGGTCAAAGTCTCAGTTCAAGCTGTGGTGGAGTAGAAGCTGCTTGCTCAGCTTGCTTTTTGAGTCCGATTGTTCTGCACACCTCCTGATGTCACCCACCAGTGGTTCCCAGAACTGACCGCTGCCACCAGGTAGGTCCAAGCCGATGCCTTTGTCTTGGGTTAGATGGGTGAGTCTGAGTTGGAGTGAGATGGAGTGAGGTGGAGGGAGGGGAAGAAACTGGGAAAAGTCTCAGTTCAAGCTACAGTGTAGTAGGAGCCACTTGCTTGACTTATCTTTTAAGTCCAGTCAATCCACCTACCTCTTGACATCACCCATCAGAGAATCCCAGAACTGACTACTGCCACAAGGTTGGTCCAGGCCATTGCCTTTGTCTTGGGCCAGATGGGTGACTGCGAGGTGGAGGGAAGGGGATAAAACTGAGCAAAGTCTCAGTTTAAGCTTCAGTGGAGTAGAAGTCACTTATCTGGCTCGACCTTAAAGTCTGTTAGCCCTCCCCATCTCCCGATATCACCCATCGGCGGATCCCAGAACTGACCAATGCCACCAGGTAATCTGGTCTGGTGTCATTGTCTTGGGCCTGATGGGTGAGTGCGAGCTTCAGTGAGGTGCTGGGAGGGGCAGATGTGGGGAAAGTCTCAGTTTAAGCTGCAGTGAATATATAATGTTGGGGACCTCAAGGTACTACAACAAGGGGTGAAGAAATAGGAATCCAGGTCTTGCATATACCCTGTTTGGTGCAACAGTGGACAGCATAACTAAGGAGAAGGATCTAGGAGTAATTGTGCACAGTAAGCTGAAGCCAGACAGGCAGTGTGCTGCTGCAGTCACGAAAGCAAATGCAATATAGTGTATGGTGGAACGCTGTTTAGCATGGAAATCCATGCCTAGAACAGCCTTGTTGTGCTGCAAGTGGTGATGTCAGGATGTTGTTGTGCTACACTAGCGATGTCACTATTGCAGCACAACAACATAGAATGTAGTTGCATGGCTGCCTTCTCCTCAAGCACGTTGGCGATCCCCCAGCCAACAGTGAGTGACATACTATATTTAGGTGAGTTTACGTTGAAGTTGGCACAGCTCAAACTAACTGAAATACATTTAATTGAAGTTCATAAAATGTTTTAAAAGTTCTGTTTTTTACATGTCTTTTGAGCCAAATATAGTGTTTCACTTCTCTGCATTACTGCCCACTTCCTGTTTTTCATGTTGATTTGTTACTGAATAACAACACCTGGTGAATCCTTAAAAGTGGCTCATGTTACTTAATAGCTGATTGCTTCTGTGTTTGTTTCTTTGTTTGTTATGCCTGCCTATACACTATAAAAAGATTGCATATGAGTAGACATGCACAGACAAGGCTGTGCTTTCGAGGTCTCCTGTTACCAAGGAAACCTCTTGATTCAAGCACAGCCTTGTTGTGTATGCCTGCTCATACACAATGCTCTATGTTGTGACATAGTGGAGGTGGATAATGATTAGATCAAGGAAGGTTATTCTCCACTTATATAAAACCTTGAGGACTATGCCCACTTCTGGTCACTGAAAGACAGAAATGACACAGAAGAAACAGAGATGCTCTGGCACAGAGCTACAGACTCATTAGTGGCCGAGGAAGCAAAAGCTACAACAAGAGACTGCATGTGTGTGCATGCCTTAGTGCCATTCCCAGATCTCTCTCAGCAGAGAAGAACATGGCTCTGAAGAGCTCTCCACTTCCTTGCCACAACAGTGATTTCTGATCAGAAAAAGTTACAACCAGATAATCATGCAGTATCATTATAGTTAGCTAGTTAGCATTGGTTAACTATATCTAGTTTTCCAGTTAACAGCAGTTCGCTGTAATTGTAAAATGGGCTTCAGAATCATAGCAACTTCATTACTTTAAACACATCACCTGACTTTTTATTCATCTCCAGTATATGAACAGTTTATATGAACATATGCACATGCCATTTAGCCAGCAGAAGAAGGCCAGTTGGTCTATATAGCCTGCTCAAATTCTGAGCCCCAGATCCAAAGATTCCAGTGAGCCCTGCCCCGCTACCAACCATGACCCTCCCATTCACCCTAGTCCACCCTCTCTTGAACCCTCCCACCATCTTATGATTGACTACCTCAAATAGGAGCTCATTTCACCCTGACACCACCCACTCTAAAAAGAAGTGCCTCCTGACCTACTTTATGAACCTTCCTCCTACCAGTTTGTAGCAGTGCCCCTTGTTGGTCATGTTTTCTCTAAGGCAAAAAAGGTTCCCAAGAGCCACCTTTTTCATACCTTTCAGGCACTTGAAGGTTTTGGTCATGTGCCCTGTCTCCCTCATCTCCTTAAGTGAATACATACTGAGTTTTCTTAGTCTCGCCTGCTGTCCCTGAACCATCTTTGTCATCCTTCTCTGCACTGCCTTGAGCTGGTTGATATACTTCCTCAGGTAGGATTCCAGTACTGCACACCATACTGCAGGTAAGGCTATACTAAGGATCTGTACAGTGGAGGACAACCTCCTCCCTTCTGCTCATCAACACCCTAGCAATATAGCTCAGCATTCTGTTAGCCTTGGCCACTGCTTTTTTATACTGCGTAGCCTACTTCAGGTCGCTGGTAATGGCGGTTCCCAAGTTCTTTTCTTCCTCTGATACAGTGACATTGATCCCCTCTAGAATGTACTTGGCCCTCAGGTTCTTTCTTCCTATGTGCATAACCTTGCACTTTGCATTGAACCACAGCTGCCAGACATCCAACCATCTCTCCAGCTTCAATAGATCCTCATTTACATTCTGCACCACTTTGCCTGTGTCCACTCTCCCACAGAGCCTGGTGTCATCCACAAAGAGGCATATCTTGTTTTTAAGGCCATTCTCAGTGTTATTAATAAACACATTGAACAACACTGGGTCAAGCACTGACCCCTGTGGGACCCCAATGGTAACTTCCCCCATATCTGAGAGTTCCCTGCCACAATTACCACCACCATCCCTTGGGCCCTACCACTGAGTCAAAATGTTGCCAACCTGATTAATTTGCTCCTTTTCCTAGGTCCTCCAACTTCCTTATCAACCTCCTGGGGCTCACTAATTTGGAGGCTTTGCTGAAATACAAAAATAGAATGTCAATCTCCTGGCCCTTTTCCACTGCCTTTGTTACCCACTCAAAGAAGTTGATCAAGCTGGTTTTACAGGACCTCCCTGATGTGAACCCATGCTGTCTCTTGTCCTGTAACCTCCAACTTTGCAAGATGGCGACTGGTGTGGGTCTGCCTCAATAGCTGCTGCAGCAGCTTAGTTTCAAATGTTTCTTTTGCTTCTGTTTGTTTAGCTTAGTTGTTTAGTTAGGGTCCTTAGTGAGTCAGATTAGTGAGGGTGCATTTATTTCTTTATTTTTCGTGGTCCTATTGATGTTTTTATTTGTTTAAAGCAGTTGTTTGTATCTGGTGCATGAGTTACACTCAGGTTTTAGTTTTTCATTTTACAAGTTGGCACTTTTTGCTTGTCTTGCGGTGACCCGATTCTGTCATTCTGTTACTGGGTTTCAACCACTTTATAACTTTTCAATAGTGCAGACCAGTTACTAAATTGAGCCCAATTTTGCAAACAGCATTCAGGATTTGGGACATCATCCTGGAAGCATGAACAGTGTTCAGGATTTGGAATGCCACTTTGGAAACCCTGACGTAAAGAAGATCATGTAGGAATTGGAATTATCGAAACTAGCCATGGACATGCACTCCTTTTTCTAATTTTACAACTCAGGAGGTGGTGAGCTTGCCTGGCCCAGGCACTTTTGTTTCCTCTATTGATCGACAGTGTGGGACTTTTGTTGGGACTGGGGGCTTTGACTGTGGAGGAGTAGCGGCTCGACCTGAGCTCTCTGGGGGTTAGGGCAGGAGCTCACCAGAGGGTGCTGCAGCTTTGACCACCCTGGGGAGCTCTCGTTACAGAGTGGTTGTTGGATTGCTCTGTCTCAGGGCTCTGACCCAGGTGAGGGCTTGGGCTGAGCTAGCTGCAAACCATCTCTTGCCCCAGGGTCTTGACTGTTCAATTGGCATTGAATATCAACCAAGGACTCAGTTTTCATCGTGTGGGATGGAAGCGATTACTGAAGTGGTATGCCCATTTGATCTTGGCATTTTGAAACTGTCTTCAGTGGACTTTCTATCAAATTGACATTGGCCTGTGGCTGGAGCCAGGGACTGTGGCCTAGCCAGACCCTCACTGGAGTAAGAAGGTTGGGTGAGAGCTCACTGGTGGGTGCAGCTTTTTTCCACCTTGGGGGCTTTTCGGAATGGCACTGTTGTGGGATTGAGTTAGCTCTGGGGCCCTGATTTGGTTGGGGGGGGGGTCTGTGCTAGGCTGATTGTAGTTCAGTTCTGGTTGCAGGGCTTTGGCTGGACTGGCTACTTTACATCACTGGTGTGGATTATTTGGCTCCCACCCTTTTTTGGATTGAAGGAAACTGTGCTGGAATATTTGGACTAAGAAGTGGTGGAATGCTTTGGTGATTTGAGGGCTCAGTTGGTACTCAGCCGCTTAACTGGTGAGGCTGTGAGAGGGCCTCTGGATTTTTCCATTTTATTTTTACTGATTTACTTGCTATGGTGAGAGAACAAGACTTGGACCCTGTACTTTTAGGGTGGGGATGAGAGGCCCAACTCTTCAAGTTCAGTATTATATGATCAATTTGCTGAACTGCACCTGATACTGACTCACTTATTGTTATTTATTTGGTTGTTTTGCTATTTTATTGTTTTATTGAAGGCTGGTGGGTATATTATTTGTAGTTTTATACAGTGACTGATTTGTTTTTGGTTTACATTCATACAGTTTGTGTAATTTTTGGATAGTTTATTTTATTTTTTTTGGTTTGTATTACACTATTTGATTGGTGGGATTAAGTTAATTTGCGTGTGTAAGTTATTGTTTTAATAATGTGCTGGGGAGGCCAAAAGACTGTCAAGCAGTGTTCCCCCACCAGGCTCAGGGAATTGCAACCTTTTGACTGCCCTTATTTATCAGTGGAGACTTACAAATGATGTCAATCCCTCGGGATTGCTAGGAGGCAGAGGAAGGGGTGGGGAACTGGACCTGGGGCGGGAATGGAAAGAGAAGGATGAATTGGGGTTGTAGGGAACAGGTGATGCCCTGGGGAAAAATGGTGCCAGGACAGAGGTAATCCCTGTCTTGTTCTCATACCCAAGAGCCCAGCAATTGATGTTGGACAGGAGTCGAGGTCTTCCTCAGCATCTCATCTAACCCGGGCAGTGATTTGTAATGCCAGGTCCATCAAAAACAAGACAACTATTATAGCTGATCTTATTGAAACGGTGGTTGTGGCATGCATCACCGAGAACTGGCTGGACAAAAATACAGGCCCAATATTGGCTTCTGCAGTTCCAGCTGGGTTCTTGGTGATTCACTGCCCGAGGTTGGATTGTAGGGGTGGGGGTGTAGCCATCTTTTTTAAGACTGAACTGGGCCTTGTGGATGTTCCAGTGGGGACCACCAGATCCTTTGAGTGTATCATGGGAGAGGGTGTAGGTTGCAGGATACTCCTCATTTACTGTCCAGCAGGTGATGGGGGTTTATTCCTGCAGGAGATTGCGGACTTCATTGTCAACATGGTATTGGAGTCTCCCGGAAGGCTTATTCTGGGGGACTTCAGTGCCTGGGTCGATGATGAACTCTCACAGTTTGGTCAAAATCTCCTCCAGCTAATAATAATGCTGGGCCTTACACAGGCAGTTACCTCCTCTACCCATATAGGAGGTCACTCATTGGATCTGCTGTTCCTCCTGGGATGGAGATCCCTGACTTGGTGGTGGAACCAGTCCATTTTTCTGACCATCACACCATAAGGTTCAGTTTTGGGGTCCCCCCTAAAGGACCTACCCCTTCGGAGATGATCCGGTACCGCCCTTTAAGGGGAGCTACCCCAGATGGTCTGTCGGAGGTTCTGGACCTATTGGGATTGCTGGGTAAAAGCACAATTCCAGGGGACCTTGTACAAGCCTATAATAAGGCAGTGGGAGATGCCTTGGACTTGATTGCTCCTGTTTGTGTTCAACCACTCACTCCTCGCCCAAGGTCTTCTTGGTATGATGGGTCCTTGAAGGAGCTGAGGTGGGTTGGTCAAAGGCTGGAGAGAGCATGGCGAAAGTCCAGCCTGGATGCTGACAGACTTGGATTGATGGAACACTATAAGAGCAAAAATCAGAAATCTCCCATAAGAAGGGAGAGTTCCTGTCCAGGGAGATTTCTGCTGTGCAGAACTGACCTGCTCAACTCTTCTGAACTGTTGACAGATTGTGCAATCCAACCTGTCTCCAGTCCGGAACAGCTTTTTCACAAATTAAGTGTGATAATCTAGCTCCATTCTTCGCAGATAAGGCTGCCTACCTCAGGCCCGGAATCGGCACAGCTCTCTCTATGAGGGGTTGCGGACATTGATGGGGGGTGGTGAGCACCCAGTCTGTCTGGACGGATTTTAGCTGACTGGAATTCATGTACATTGTGAAGACTGTCCAGACTTTGCACCCAAGCTGTTGTAGTTTGGATCTGGGCCCTACCCCCTTTTAGTGGGGTGTGTAGATGTTATCTGCCCTGTCCTAGCTGAAATTGTATAGAGATCCTAGGAGAGGGGAGTCTTTACAGACCCCATAAAGGAGGCAGTCATTCGACCACTCCTTAAAAAACCCTTCTTGGATCCCAATGATCCAGCTAACTACCGACCTGTCTCTAATCTTCCCTTTGTGGGGAAGGTTATTGAGAATGTCGTTGCGTTGCCACTGGATGATCACCTTTTAACTCACGATGTCTATGAAGCTCTTCAGTTTGGTTTCAGGAAGAAGCATAGCATGGAGACTGCCCTTGTTCGGGTACTAGATGATCTCCTAATGGCGAGAGATTGAAAGGCTCATACCATCTTGGTCCTTCTTAATCTCTCAGCAGCCTTTGACACTGTGGACCATGGGGTGCTTTTGGAGACCCTGCAGTTCCTTTGCGGACTGTCAGTTACAGTCCTCAAATGGTTTTGATCATTCCTCGTAGGCAGGTCTCAGAGGGTGGTCACTGGAATTTATTCCTCTGACGCCCTCCCCCTGTCCTGCGGGGTGCCACAGGGCTCCATATTGGCACCCATGTTGTTCGCAGTGTATATGCTGCCATTGGGAAATATCAGGCGATACGGCTTGAGTTTTCACTGCTATGCAGATGATACTCAGCTGTATATGACCTTTGTGCCCAGACAGGTTGATGCAATCTCTATGCTAAATAGTTGCCTCTCCGAGATCAAAGACTGAATGAGCTCGAGTTGGCTGAGACTGAATCCGGATAAGACTGAGGTGTTGGTTGTGGACCCAGGATGCCCGGGGGCAGGTTTGGGGGCTGGGCACATGTTGGGCCTATGGCTTTATGGTGTCCAGCTCACTATCTCAGATCGGGTGCGTAACCTGGGTGTTATTTTTGATGACTGCTTAATCCTGAAATCTCAGGTGTCAGCTGTGGTTAAATCCTCATTTTACCATCTGAGGAATATCACTCGGGTGAAACACCTGGTTCCACCTGGCGACCTTCCAATGTTGGTCCATGCCTTCATTACTATCCGTCTTGACTACTGTAGTGCCCTTTACCTAGGGCTGCCTGGGGTTGATATCTGCTGCTTGCAGCTAGTGCAGAATGCTGCAGCCAGGCTGCTTACTGGTACTCCTAGGAACAGCCACATTACACTTGTGTTGTGCAAACTGCACTGGCTGCCAGTCCAATGGCGGGTCACCTTCAAGGTAGGCTTGCTTACCTTCAAAGCCCTACATGAACAGGGACCCAACTACCTGAAAGATCTTGATTTCCTACTCCCCCAATCGTCCTTTCTGATCCACCGGAAAGGCATTGCTAGAGATTCCCATGGTTCGCCTAAAAACTTCTGGAGCTCGTGCTTTTTCATTTGCAGCACCAACCCTGTGGAATTCTCTACCTCGTTGGTTAAGAGAATGCCTGACCATCAGTAGTTTTAAAACTATGTTAAAAACTTATTTATTTTCATTGGCTTTTCCTGAATGATTTTTAATAATTTATTCTGCTGTCCGTTTTAATATTGCTGTCTGTTTTTAATACTGTGGCTTATACTGCGTACAGTGCCTTGACTTCGAAAGGCGCTATATAAATAAAGACATGATTGATTGATTGATAACCCCAGATGCTTTGAGGAACCCACCTAGCCTTTCCTTCAGCATGGTCTCCATCAGTTTACACACATTGGAGGTCAGACTAACTGTTCTGTAGTTCCCAGTGTCATTCCTCAGCCTACTCTTGTGCACTGTTACCTCATATGAAGTTCTCCACTTCTGCAGTGTCACCCCCATCTAAGGGACTGTTGAACAGATCTACCATCACCTTAGACTGCTCTGCCACTAGTTCCCTCAACACTCTTGGGTGCACACCATCTAGGCCCAAGGATTTGTCCACCTTTAGGGACATAAGCGCCTTCCCAACACTGTCTCCTGTTACCTTGTCCTCAGCCATATTCCTCTTCCTCCTCTCCCTCCCCCAATTTTCCCTTGCAACATTGGTCCATCCTTTTCTTTAGTAAAGATAGAGAAGTGTTCGTTTAATATCTCTGCTTTCCATCCACCCCTTCCCCCTTTTCAACTTCACTATGCCTATCTTTGCAGCCCTCTTATCACTGATGTACTGGAAGAAGGCTTTCTCTCCCTTCTTGATCTCGCGGCAATTTGTGGCTCCTTCCTAGCCTTGACATGCCTGCCCACCCCACTAGCCTCCCAAGCTTTCTTCAGTTAGGCCCTTCATCTGCATCCATTCAGGACTTCCTTAACTTGCTGCACAGCTCTCTTATCCCTCGCTGCCTGGCTCACCTACCTATTGAACTAAATTGGTCACCTGGCTATTGACGTTTTCTTCTTCTGCATAAGGCAGGTGTTAGTGACTGCCACAATCTGTTTCCTGATTTTAGCCCACTTTTGATACACTCCCATAAGGCTACCTAGGTGTCCCCTCAATAACTCACTCATCTTACCATAGTCAGCTTTCCTGAAATCCAGCAATCTTGTCTCTGTGGTTGATGTTTCATTTTCCATACCAACTTGGAACCAACCACACTGTTTAGTGGTCACTGCCCCACAAGAGGTCCTCCATCTTGATTTCCCTGATATGATCCCCATTTGTTAATAGCAGGTCCAGGAGGGTTTCCTCTCATGTCAGTTCAGTCACCACCTGAATCATAAGCCCCTTATGGACTGCATTCAGAATCATTTGGCTCCTGGCACTGGCAGTGGATAAGACATGCAAATCCACCTTAGGAATTAAAGTCCACCGTTACTACCATTCACCCTTTTCTGCTGCCATCCTGATCATGGTACCCAACTCCCATCTTATCCTCCTCATGATTCGATGGCCTGTAAGTTACACCTAGCTTCAATTCCCTTCCTGATGCCATTTCGATCTGTACCCACAGCATCTCTATTTTGCCTTCCCCCATTTCCTCTCTAGTGGCAGTAATGCCCTCCCTGAAATATAGTGCTACTCCCCATTTCCTTTCCTTCCCCCTGTACCTTATAAAGAGGGTATGCCCTGAATTGGAGAGGCCCCAGTTATGGTCCAGGGTTGCCCAGGTGTTAGTGACCACTGCTAATTCCACCTTTCTCTCTGCCATCACGGCCTGCAGGGTGTTCATTTTGTTTCCAAGACATTTAGCATTGAGAGACACTACCCTCCACCACTCCTGATTCATTCTTTTCCTTTTTAGCCCAGTGCCTCCTCCCTCATCTTCTTGGCTGCCTGCCCATTCTTCTTCCTTTGGTCTTTCTCCTTGCTTTTACTCACCCTTAGTTCCTTTCTACTCCCACCATTCTACAGCCTCACTGACCATCCTGTGCTTTTTGCCTGCAGGGGCCTCTCACCCCCTTCTTCAGAAAACCTCACACCAAACCCCCTTCTGCTCTCCCCACTCCTTCTCTTTACTAACCCCTTGGTGTTTTCTACCTGGATGGACCTGACTGCCCCCTCTGCTGGGAAATCCTAGGTACTGCAATCCTTTGTGGCCCCCATTTAGTTTTTTTTTTTTTTTTATAAATTCTTTATTGTAGTTTTCTTCCATCAATTATAAGACAGACACACACATACCCAGGATAATCCGGGGCTCACACTCCAAAACTGAGTGTGATCACTATGTACAACCTATAACTATGTACATACACAGCTGCATACACTCCTTTAACATCTGGTTCACATCTACATTTATACTGTATTTTCTAGAGCAAACCCTGGCAAAGAGATGTGTTCATACATCAAGTCTGGAACCCTGCATGTCGTTTGTAGCAATAAAGCCCTCTTACCCTTATGGGGTCCTCATGATAGTATCCTGCAGCCGCGTCCCAAGGGAGAAGAGAGAGCCTCCCCCACCCCAATCTGACAGACTCCATGGCATCTAACTGTAGATCCAACATGTAAGATTGTAATCAGGTCTTATAGCATACCGTAAACCATCATAGACTTAATAATCCCCTTTTTGCTAAAACAACATATCCATATCAGCATAATATTGATTACGTACTTTCCGACAGACAGACCTTTGTCTGGGGCACTTTGTATTGCAAAGTGTATACTGCCTCTAAGGTCCTCCACCTTTTATCATAGGTTACTTTTTGTCCATCCCGAAGCATTTGTCTTTTAAGTCTAGTCAACATTAAAAGTAGATCACCCACCCATTGATCATATGTATATGCCAAATCACTTTTCCAGTTCCTTAAGACAAATGCTTTAATCAGGGATGACATCAAAGCAATATGTCCTTTAATGATCACATTAGGGATGTTTGCCATATCCCCCAGTACACAAATCTTGGGTGTAATGAATTCTTTATAATTCATCAAAGGGTCCATATTATGCTTAATGTGCTCCCAAATGGGGGAAACTTTAGAACAATACCATAGAACATGAAGCAAATTCCCTGGGGTTGTATTACACCTAAAACAGAGGTCTGTCTGTCTGAGGCCTCTAGCACATAGTTTAGTAGGGGTATAATATATGTTAGAAGCTATAAAAAACTGCATGATCCTGTATTTCAGAGTAGGAATATATTTACCGTTCCTCCATATTTCTTCCCATTCAGGTCTCTGAGGGGCAAATTCTCCCTGTTTGTCCCAATATAAGATCTTAATAACAGATCCCCCACTTAAAAAATCTAGTAGTAGTCTATAGGCCTTAGACAGGGGGTTTCTGACACAATTTATCTCCTTAAGAGCACTCCAAGTAAGCGCCTTGTCCTGTAAGCTATCCCTCCTCTCCTCCATTTTTCTCATCAAGTTGGTGAGTTGTAATTTCTTAAAGAAATTCAAGTTCTTACAAAGGTCAGGGAGGGCCACCCTATCCTCTCTTATAAAGTCCGCCCACTTTAAGGTAAGTAAGTACGGAGCCCACTGTCTCTTGATTATTTGTTTTCCAATAAGCATATTTGGGTTGCCCCAAAGGGGCTGGTCTCTAGACACTTTCTGAGAGTTCTTCTGGCGGGGGGACAAAATTGTCCACCAGGCCAAAATTGCTTTATATATTGGCGTTCGTGCTCCACCCTCCCCTATCTCCTCTGGGTTAAAAAAGAGTACCGCTTCTGGAGAGAGTCCCATATCCAATAGGGTTTGCTTCTCAACCTGGAGCCAGGTTGGAATATATTCATATTGACCACCTGTCTACCCACACTCATTAGCCCAAGCTGCCCAGCTACATAATAAACTTGTAAGTCCGGGATTCTAAGGCCACCTTTGTTATGTGGTAACCTTAACACATTATATTTTCTTCTAGGAGGTTTGGTATTCCACAAAAAGTTAGAGATTAGCTTTTGTATTTTAGTAAACCAACATTTGGGGATAATATAAGGGGATAAATGTATTGGATACAGGAGCCTAGGCAACAGATTCATTTTAACCAAGCTCAGTTTAGCTGCCCAATTTAAAGGGAGTTTATTCCACCTAGTTAAGTCCATTGTAATTGTGGATATCAGTCCTCCCAAATTTGTTTCAAGGCCTTCGGTCTCATTAGGTGTGATCCAAATGCCAAGATATTTGAGTTTACTAGGGCACCACTTTACTTGAAGTGGTTCAAAGTCGGTTTTGTGAGTAAATGGGGTAAATGGGAGAACCTGCATCTTACTCAGATTCAACTTATAGTTTGAGACCCTAGAAAACCGTTTCACTATGTTCAAAATCCGTTTAAAGCTCTCTGCCGGGTCCTGAAGGTGTAGTAGGATATCATCAGTGAATACAGATAGTTTCATTTCTATTCCCCCAATAACAATCCCTTGTACCTCCGGATCATTTTGAATCACCCTTAATAAAGGTTCCAGGTATATGTTAAAGAGTATTGGCGAGAGGGGCATCCCTGTCTAGTGCCATTCTCTAAGCGAATTTCCTTCAATAAATAACCATTACATAATACCTTGGCGGTAGGAGCAGCATACAGATTTTAATACCTGTTATAAAACTTTCCGAAATCCCATGATGAGCCATGGTGGCAAATAAGAGTCGTGAGAGACCCTATCAAGGCCTTCTCAGCATCGAGAGCAATTACCGCCATAGTCAGTTTAGAGGTAGAGGCCCTATGTAATATATGATGGAGTTTCCGGAGTGCATCATGTGCTACTCTACCCGGCATAAACCCCAGCTGCTCTTGGTTGATTAAAATAGAGGCGAATCTCAACATTCTATTGGCCAATAGTTTTGTCAACAACTTCACGTCCTGGTTTATCAGAGCAATTGGCCTATAACTCTCAGGGAGTTCCTTGGGTTTCTCTGGTTTTGGGATGAGTGTTATATACGCTTGATAGAGCTGTTTGTGCGGGACCCCATCAAGCATTATATTTGTAAATAAGTCTTTCAATAATGGAAGTATGACTGTAGCACATGATTTATAGAATTGGGCCGTGAGGCCATCAGGTCCCGGTGATTTCCCCTTCGGAAGTGACTTGATCACCTCTAGTATTTCGGATTCCGAAATGGGTGCCACCAGCCCCTGAGCTTGCTCCTGATCTAGTCTCGAAAGAGCTATATTTTCTAGGAAATCTTGTGTCTCCCCTTTACTAGCCAAGACTCCTCCTGTGGCCCCCATTTAGTTTAAACTCAGGCTGTTGCTAATATGTTCCCCAATCCTTTCCCTGAGTACCTTGGTTACCCTCCTGCTTAGATGTAACCCATCAGGTGCATAGAGGGATTTATCATCCCAGGTTCCCTCCCAGTTTCCTACATATCCAAATCCCTCCTTCCTACACCATTCCTGTAGCCAGCCATTAAACTCCTCAGTCCTGTGTTTCTTATCTTTGTTGGCTCTAGGCACTGGCAGTGCTTCTGAGGCTACCAATCTAGACTCCCCCTACAAACCTGCCCCATCATGCTGATCATCTTCTGCATTGTCTCTATGTCACATCCAGCTAGGTCATTGGTACCTAGGTAACCAATCACATGTGGCTTTCCCCATCCCCTGAGTGAGTGGATGCCCCTCACACATATACATTCTGCTATCATTCCAGGGAGGCACACTATTCTCCTACCTTGCTGTTCTCCACTCCTATTAACCCATCCTATCCCCTTCACTATTTTGAATCCCCCTTAATTATGGCTCTACTGCTACCCTTCCCTTCCCCCACCTCTCTTCCTGTTGGAATTGCCTTTTCCTATTCTACCCCTTACCTCCCTCTTACTGCCATCCCACCCCTTCCTCTTTCTTCTCTTTTTTAGTAATGTCTGTATTTTACCCCTACCCCTTCTCATCTACTCCCTCTGCCTTCCCAGCTCCAGTTGTACTTTGTTTTCCGTTACTCCACTTCACCCTCCTCCCAGTCCCCCAAGGACACTTTCTTCTACTTCTGTTGTCCTTATTTTTTCCCCTTCCCCCTCTGATCCCACTGCAGCCTCCCCTTAACCCCCTTCATAGCCCAGCATTTCCCCCCATCATCTCCCACCTTGGTCACCCCATCTCTTGGAGTAATCAGTGATCATAATCAAGTTTTTTACTGGTATCATCATGGGTGCACCCAACCCTCCCTCCACCTTATTGAACCCTTCCACCCTCACCACTGTCCTCCATTCTACCTCCCTAGGTTTCCTCTCCCTCTGAGGTAGTGGGTTCCAATACATCTGGACCTTCATTCCCCCACCTTTCCCCTACTCCTTATTCCTGCCCAGCTCCCCTGTCAGTATTCCCATCTCATTCCTTAACATCTGCACCTCAGCCATCAAACATCCTAGCTTACTACACACTGGGCAACCCCCTGCCTTCCCTATTATTCCCAGGAACACTGTTGTCCCACAGCTCCTACAGCATCAACCCTCCCCCTTCCTGCCTCCTGCCTCAGCATTTTCTTTATACTTCACTCCTATATGTTCAATGAATCTACCCTTGATAATGGATAGCAAAAAAAAAACACCTTTACTATCCCATTAGCACCCCCAAGATGGGGAGTAGTCCCATACACTCTCCCATCCTGCTTCTTCAGGCCTATCCCAGATAAGGAGAAGTCATGTTGCCTCAACCTGCCTCCACAGGCCAACCCTAGAGAGGTAGTACTCCTAAAATGCTTATTTTATTTGAATTTTGATGACCGGGTAGGCCCACTGAGAAGAAAATCCCTTTTTCAGGGGTGACCCCGGGGAAATAGTTTTCCAGTATTTAGACAGAGATTGAATCACAGTAAGGGTTACAGAGAGCAATCCATAGGGTTGATAACAGTGTTACAAGTTACAGAGAATAACCAACTGAGAGTGTATACCAACAAGAGGTCTAAAAGTGCCGTGGTCAGGTGATTACAAACTATGAACAAACAATCAAAAAGTGCTGATGTCAGTTGGATAAAAATATAAACAAGGGTTGTGATTACAGAATAAGCAATGAAATAAACATTCATACCATTCAGGTCAGTTTACGATGAAGATAGGGAAAAGAGGTGAGAGTAATTATATTGTTGGGACAGTATTTACAGTAGGAGTAATTGAATTAGACAGTAGTAGCAGAGAAAGGGTAACAGAAGGGGAGTGGAGTATGGGGATTGGGAAGTAAAGTGTAGGTGGAGGGGGAAGGAGAGTGAGATGGAGGGCTTAGTAACAGGTGCAGACAGGTGGGGGAAAAAAAGAGTTCTTTAAAGCATTTTTTGAATTGGGGAAAGGATGTGCAGGAAAGTAGGCCATGTGGGAGGTGTTCCATTTTTTGGGGTGCTAGTAAGGAGAAGGATCTTTTTCTTACGGCTAACCATGTCTTTCTTGGGGAGGCTTAGCAAAGGAAGATGAGAGGAGCATAGAAATCTAGAGATGGGTTTCAAGGTGAGCAAGCTGGTGATCCTCCACAGACCTACCCCAGATAAGGAGTAGTCCCAAAACACTCATCCCACCTACCTCCACAGGTCTATTTGGTTTGGGATTGTGTAGCCTAATCAAATCTCCAAACTCCCTTCCTCTTTTATCCCTGGCCACTTACCTGGCCTCTGCTGGGCACAGTCCCTGGTAGCCTGCAGTCATCTCTATGGAAGCTCTACAGACATCCCCAGGTAAGAAACAACACACCTTCTGTGTGGCACTCATTCTTCGAGGTCGCATGTTCCTCTGGGAAATATATACCGGACTACTGACGCTTCATAGGCTGGCTGTAGTCACTTGATCCCCCTACCTCACAACAATGGCACTGCTCACGACCACCTTCTGCCCTCCCTTCTTCCCATAATGCAGTGCCTCTTCCTGCTCCTCAAATACTTTTTCCTAAACAGTTTTCCTGCTCCATTTTTGTTTTCAATTAAAAATACCCCCAATCTTCTGCGGTCTGGCGACTGCACTTTGTGACTTGCTGAAAGAAGAAAGCACAAACTTTTCAGGGTGGCAGCCATTTATTTCCATAGGCTACAGCTCCATAGGTCAACTATAGTCATGTGATCCCTGCCCCACAACAGTAGCACCACTCGTGGCCACTGTATGCTCTCCGTTCCACAATGCAGTGTCTCTTCCCCCCCCAGCCCTTGTCCCTAAACAATAGTTTCACAGCTTAATTTTTGTTTTCAATTAAAAATACCCCCAAACCTCTGCAGTACAGTTTCTGCACTTATCTATCCTCTAAAAATCTAACTCAATGCAAATAAAGCCTTTTTTCATTAAAATAAAAAAAACTATTCCACTATTTAAATGCAAAAACTCACAAGCAGGGCATAGGTTTATTTAAAACCAAATGCACTTCCCAGGTTCTTTCAAAAACACTCAGCCTTTGTTACCAAACTCAAACATTCTACATAGCAATAACCTAATTAAATGAAAATAAAAATCTCTTTCTATTAAAATATAACTTCCCCATTATATGACAGGAATAATTCACTCAAAGATATGTGTTTCTTGAGAATTAATGTACTTTGCAGGTGTGTTGAAAGTCCCTCCACCATTGCTGGCCACATGCCTTTCAGTTCATCCACAGTGTGCATTAATTCACTAGAAATGCATACACTGTTGCAGGGTATTGCTTCCCTAGTTAGCTCATTTTTATTGGAAGTCGGAATTCTACCATTGCTGTTTTCTCACCATGTGACCTTGGGCAACTCACTTCAGGTATGTTTACACTACCAGTTCTGCACCATTGCCAGTCATGCAACTAGGTTGCACCAGTGCAAATCTGGCAGTGTAAACACTGCTGAAGCATTGCAAGCCACTCTGCTGTGGCACAGAGCATTCCCTGTTTTGTTGGGAATGTGTATCAGTGCAGGCATTGTTTGCTGGTGTATAAACAAGTTGTGCCACCTACACTGCTGCATGTCTGTGACACACCATGCCATGCTGAACTGTCCCCATCCTTTACAGCTGACAATCCTGTAAAAGCTATCCCTGCATCCTCATGCACTACTGGTCCCTTGGATAATGGTCTGGCAGTAACCCAACCTCTGTAGATAAGGTGGCCGCTGCGCTGCCTCAGCTCTCTATCGTAGAATTTCTGTATTATCCACATGTGGGTTGGAATGTTTTAATTTGCTTCAAATAGTTTAGTGTCAGCCTGCCTCCCATCCGGATCTCAGTGGATATACAGTAGGGAATGCAGGAAGCACTTCTGCCTTCCTTCACCAGTGGATAGCTCTCTCTGTGTTAACACGGTTGATAGCAGTGTAGGTGGAGCAGAGGGTGAGCAGCATAGGTGGAAGTGATTCAAGCCAGGTACATACTAATGCACCTTTAAGCTGCCTGTATGTGACCTTCTTTCTCTGTCTGTCTGCCTGAATCCCTCTCTGTCTCTGTTCTTTATGTCTGTCAGTCTCACATAATCTCCCTAAGTGCACTTAAAGGTGATAGGAAACAGTTTTTACACTTCTAGATGCCCCCCAGTTGACCTTTTAGAGTGTACCAAAGACTCTGATATGCTTTTTACCCTGTTTTGTTAAATTAATAATCACACCTGGTTGCCTTTGCAACTACCCTGAATCCTTCTCTCCTCGGGAGTTACTGTCCTCTTTTCCCATACTGCCTGAACTTTCTATGACATCAGTAACACCATTCCAAGCCATTCAGATGAATAGCATGGAATGGTGTTATCGATGTCATAGAATGTCTTAGAAATATAAAAGGAAAAGCAGCAGCTGGTGAGTAGAGAGGAGTAGAAATCTCTGTGGATCTGAAGGCATCTGGAGCTGGAGCTGGATTATTTGCTTATTAACAATTGGTTAATACATGTCAGAATATATAACTGGCATGGAAAGGAATCTGGAAGGGCAATTAACTATGTAAAAATCATTTCCTATCTCCTTTAAAGAACCCACATGGAAACATTAATTGAAGCACACTGGAAAGAGCAATTAAGTAGTAGTACATGTGATGGGAAATTTTTATACCTTTACATTTGCATTCTATTTTAGATCGCTCTTTTCAACTGTCTTGTAAGATTTTTTTTTCACTATTTTAGCACTGCTTTGGCATTTTTCTTCATCTGAAATAGTAACAGGAGCACACCTTTTAACATGGTTATCCCCAGGTTTGTATTATTATTATTCTCAGCAGTTTTTGCACACTCATTGTTTAACATTTCTTTTTGTGTGACTAATACTAAATTGCCAGCAGATTAGGCCCAAGGTCTATCACATCTGCTTGAGTAACAACTGCACAGTACACTTACTGTTGCTGCCCACCCTCCCCCATCCTTCCCATTCCCTGATACACTTTCTGAGTTATCCAACAGGTCCCTTCACTCCTCACCTGAACTTTGCCCATGTATCTATCCCATCCTCTCTTAAAACCTCACACAGATTCCATTGATATAAGCTACTCTGGCAGCACATTCTAAGGTGCCACTACCTGTTCTGTGAAGTAATACTTCCTCAGATCCCTTCTATACCTACCCCTAGTGCCACCTTCCCCCTTCAGTCTAAACAGAGTCTCAGTACCCACTCTGTGGTAACCCTTCAAATATTTAAAAGCCTCAGTCATGTCCCCTCTGTTTCTTCTGTCCTCCAGTGAGTACAAATTCAGCTCCTGGAGTCTCTCCTAATAGATATTTTCCCCCATTCCATGGATCATTTTAGATGCTCTCCTTTGAACCCATTTCAGGAACCCAATGTCCTTCTTTAAATATGAGCACCAGAACTGCACACAGTACTCCAGGTGAGGCCTCACCAAGGATTTCCACAGTGGCATGATAACCTCCTGCCTTTGTGAAGTGATCCCTCTAGCAATGCACCCAGCATTTTGTTTGCCTTTGCTGCCACTTTTCTACATTGCTCTGAGCAATCCGTTTTCTCAGTGATCACTACTCCCAAATCTTTTTCCTCTTCCGAGACCCTTAAGCTAAGCCCACCCAAGTGGTACTTTTATCCTGGATTCTTAGATCCCAAATGTAACATGCTGCACTTTCTAGGATTAAAACCCAAGTGCCATAAGTCTGGACACTCTTCAAGTCTCTCGAGGTCCTCCTAAAGCATCTTCCTTCCCTCCTCACTATCCACCACCTCTCCCAGTTTGGAGTCATTCACAAACAGACTCATTTTACTCCTTACCCATCTGCAATATATGAAATGATGGCATTGAATAACAAAGGTCCCAGGACTGACCCTGCAGGACCCCACTAATAACCCTCATAGGTGTTGATAACACTCCCTCAACCACCACCCACTGCCGTCAGTGACTCAGCCAGTTCCTGATCCACCTCACCATCCCTTCCCCTACCCCTAGCTCCCACACCTTGCTCAGGAGTCTCCCATTCGGTACCGAGTCAAACACCTTACCCAAGTCAAAATAAATGACATCAACCAGCCTACCACCATCCAGTAATCTTGTCACCCATTCAAAAAATTCCACTAGGTCCATTTGACAAGATCTTCTCTGTACAAAGATGAACTATCATTTAACAGACACTGATCCCTGATCCTATGGGACAATGAGTGCTCATAAACAGTTGAGAATAATGACAAAAACCTGCAAGTAGCCATATTAAAGTGAGGGCTTCTTTTATTACTTCAAATGTAAAAAGTTCTTAAGCAAACTCAAACTGATGTAAATTCATATTACAACCTAGAAAACAATAGCAATTTACATTAGAGTAAGAAGACATTGGTCAAAATTTTCACCATAACATGCACTGCTGCTTTAACCAGCTGGAAAATATAGTTGGAACATAGGGCTGTACTGTTACATTATCTTTGTGTACTGCAGCAATGCCCTGGTGTCACACACAAAATAGTTACTAATGGTTAAACTTGCAGCATTTGTGTACCAAACTCACCCTATTGTGGAGGTAGATTGTTGAAAGTCCTGCCCACCCATGCATACTACACTCTGGGCCCCAAACATGTTATGGAAATAATAGTGAGTAATGGTGGTTTATCTTGATCTCATATCCTGTCTGTCTGCAGTTCCGTCAAGCTTTTTCACAAATTGAGTGTGATGATATCACTCGATTCTTTGAGAATAAGGTGGCTGACATCAGGCAGGAGTGCCGTCAGCCTTGCTCTATGGGGGATGCTGTTGGTCAGTGCTTGGTCACAGAGTCCGGAGTTTTCTGGAGTACCTTTGATCTGCCGGAGTTTGTTGACATTATGAGGTTCATCCAGGGGATGCGTCCCACATGCTGTAGTTTAGATCCGGGCGATACTTCCCTGATCTTGGGTTGTAGTGATATCATCGGTCTGGCCTTAGCTCAGATTGTCTGGTGCTCTTTGGAATCAGGTGAGTTTCCTAGCTTCCTGAAGGAGGCGGTGGTGACACCCCTCCTGAAGAAAGCTTCTTTGGACCCGGAGAACCTAGCGAACTACAGACCTAACTCTAACCTTCCTTTTGTGGGAATGGTTATCGAGAAAGTTGAGGCAGCTCAACTGGAGAACCATTTAACCATCCATAATTTATACGAACCTCTCCAATCGGGTTTTTGTACAAGGCATAGTACTGAAATTGCTCTGGTTCGGGTGCTCAGTGATCTCCTGATGGCAAGAGATCGGAGAAACCGCTCTATCTTGGTACTTCTTGACTTGTCATCAGCTTTTGACACTGTGGATCATGGGGTTCTGCTTGAGTACCTGAGGTTTGTCTATGGGCTGTCAGGGACAGTACTCAGATGGTTTACATCTTTCCTCACCGGTAGAATTCAGAGTTGTCTCAGGAATATTTTCTTCCAAGTCTTTCTCTCTGCCTTGCGAGGTACCTCAGGGCTCGGTGCTGTCTCCCATGTTATTTGCAGTGTAAATGCTGCCCCCTCAGAGACATTGTAAGATGGTTTGGGCTGAGGTTTCACTGCTATGCTGATGATACCCAGCTCTACCTGTCTTTTGCCCCGACCAGGTTAGTGCTATCTTGATACTGAACAGCTGCCTTGTAGAAATCCAAGATTGGATGAGTTCTAGCGGTTTAAAGTTGATTGCAGGAAAGACTGAGGTTTTGATGGTGGACCCGGGTCGTTTGACAGAGGGGTTGAGGACTGATCTCCCCTCTGGTTTAGTCCTGGGGGGGGCTCAGATTCTTACCTCTGAGTGGGTGCATGACCTGGGAGTGGTGCTTGATGATGGGCTGACCCTTCGACATCAGGTGTCGGCAGTCATCAAGCTGGCCTTTTACCATCTTAGGAACATTGCTAGGATCAAGCACCTCATTCCATCCAGCGACCTGCCTGTTTTGGTCCATGCCTTTCTGACATCGTGGCTTGACTATTGTAACTCTCTTTACCTAGGGCTTCCTGGAGTTGATATCCACCGCTTGCAGCTAGTGCAGAATGGTGTGGCACTTTTATTGACTGGGGTATCTAGGAGAACTCACATTACCCCAGTGCTGTGCGATCTGCACTGGCTGCCTGTTCAGTGGCAGATCACCTTTAAGGTAGGTTTATTAACTTACAAAGCCCTACATGGACAGGGTCCTGACTACCAGAAAGAGCCTCTGGTTCCCTTCACCCCCTTGAGCCAGCTCCGCTCAGCTGAAGAGGGGTTGCTGGAGATTCTGAGGGTTAGTCTAAAGTCATCTGGTGCTAGCGCCTTTGGGTTTGTTACCCCTGCCCTCTGGAATTCTTTGCCCTGTCAGCTACGGGAGTGCAGTACAGTGGGGTGCTTTAAGCAGACACTGAAGACCTTTTTGTGGGGTAAAGCCTATCCTGAATTTCTTTGATTTTATTGGTATTTATTGTATTTTCTGATTTTATCTAACTGTGCAGTGCCTTGATATTTGAAAGGCACTATATTAAATAAAGTTTATTATTATTATTATTATTTATTATCATCATGATTTATCATAACTTACCACAGTCAAGATCACAGCAATAAATTCAGAAAAAAACATATGTAAAGACTTATTCTTTACTGACACTGTACCTTTTGGATTTCATTCTGTCAACAACCATTCAGATATGCATCTTGGAGTCATCAATTACATTGCATTTTCTGCCAAAACATGTATTTCATCTATACTTTCTCTTAGAATTCTTCTCATTATTGAATTTTTTAAAGGGTTACTGTCAACCCCCTTAGGCCTCAAAGTGTCCCTAGGTAAAAAAACACATTTTATGATTGTTCACATTCTATAAAGACTGTTGATGCAGCTGGTAGTTTTATTCAGATCCCCTTTTTTCTTTTAAAAGGTGAAAAACTGACTGCTCACCATATTGGTGTTACCACACCAGAATACGTTTGTTTGCATTTCTTGACCAGCTCACACTGCATCTTTTCTGGACTCAGGAGCACCCCCAGCACAGTCTAGCAACTCATTATGCAGTGGGAATAGAGACAACTACTGTCTCATGAGTGGCTGCACTGTTTGAGGGTGTTTCTAATGTTCAGGAAGTGTGCACTAAGAGTAGTTCAGTGATATGAAGCAAAACAAAGCTGGGCATAGCTATTCATTACCATGCATTCTGGTTCTAATATGCAAGGAGGCAGATAAAACAACTAGTGACATAAATGAATTTTAGAGGAAGTAAGCAATCCTAAAATGTGGGTTTTTACCAAAAAATAATATAATGCAAAAAAAAAGGTTGACAGTGTCCCTTTAATAAGGTTCACATTGATTTATATAGCTCCAAATGGAGGTTCACTTTTAAGTAATTGCATTCATATGTACTTAGTGTAGTTTGTGCTCAAAACCTTTCATCTAAGACCTGTCTGAACCTATGAGTCAGCCAGGGTCTCTGCTTGCACTGCTGCTCAAAATAATTGTATAAAACTAGCTCTGCTTGCCTGGTTCGAGGGGCAGAGTCATACAGGAAGTGTCCTGGGTATTGTAGCTTCCCTGGTTTGGTGGGGAAACTACAACATAATAGGGAAGCCTTGCATTTGTTTGAAAGAGACCTAGCAGGACTTTGCTAGGTCCTTAGAGCTTTTTTAGGGGTTGGTGTAGCCTTTTTAAACACTTTCAGGATATTTCTGTGTCGAGTTGTGACCGTGACCCCACAGGTTACTTTCAGGTCATGGCACACATAAGGGAGGCAGGAGTGAGCGCCACGAGCTTGAGCGCATGGTATTGCGTGCAGAGACGCACATCTCTGCACATGTTTTAGCAAGTTAATGGGGCCTTGGGAGCAGGAGCAGTGGATTTTAACACCAAACAGTAAGTTATAATTGCTAACTTTGTGTGGAGGGTAAACAGAGACAATACACAGAACAGAGAATCTTAAACCAACAGCATGGAAAGTAATACAGTCACCCTTAAATCTGGAGAACTGGGCATTACATGTAAAGAATGCTTGAAATTTAGTGTGGGGAAAGCTCAGGCCTATCTGAATATATATGTTGGCAGTGTATAGAAATAAAAGAGTTTAAGGTGAAAATATTGGGGCTAGAGTTAGAATTAAAATGTTATAAACAGGTTGGCCCATCAGAGGGTATAAATCAGGAGGTTCAAAGAAAGAAAAAGGATGCAAGTCAAAAAAAGGACAGGAATAGTACTGAATCTGACAATGACTGGGAATATCAAGCTAACATTAGCAAGCACAAGCAAGGAAGAAGAGCAATGGCTTTCGATATGCCTATTAGGAACTCCTTTGCACCATTACAAAATTTCATAGAAAGTGTGGAGACACAGGCTGACAAATTACTGCAGCTAGTACAGAGCAATGGGAAAACTGGGGTAGTAAATGAAGTGGACAATAGAGAAGAAGTGGAGGAAAATACAAATGGGGAACTGCACATAGGCCAAACACAAGTACAAACAACAGAGGTACAATTACCAAGTAGTGACAGGATTGACATTCTTGAAATGGAGGTGGAAAACCCTAGGGATACTCACAGGGAAATCAGAAATAGGGTTCATGTAATTGGGGACTTGACTGTTAAATATATAGATGCTTACACAACAAAAAGCTTAAAGGAAAGGATGACTAGCATGTGCTTGCCAGGAGCAAAACTGTCATATGCCTCAGCGCCATTACCGAAGCTTGTAAAAAAACAAGAAGACAATCCTATAGTTATAATACATGCAGGAACAAATAACCTGAAAAATACCAGAGAGGACCAGATGTTCTTGGAATTTATAGTGACAGAAAAATTGATAAGGAATGTAAATGGCACCATTATTGTTTCTGAGATCCTGCCAGTACCAAGGGCCAGTGAGAAACTAAACTGGAAAATACAGATTGAATAATTGGTTGAGAAGATGGTGCCTTATGAATGGAATTCATTGTATTAAGTCTTTGAAAATTTTTAACAATAACAAGTCATTATATATTAAGGATGGCCTGGATCTAAACAGAAAGGGAAGTAAAGAACTGGGGCAGCTGTTCGGAGAACAAATTGACAAACATTTAAACTGACTTCAGAGGGGGAGACAGGGTAGAGCTGGGTCGGTGAACAGAAACACAATTAGATAGGAGAAGGGTAACATTTCCAATACCAGGGTTATAAAAGTTCAAGATATCAAAGCCCTGCTTATTAATGCTAGAAGCGTTAAGAACAAGACAGATGAGCTTAAGCACATATTACTTAAAGACAATATTGATATTTGTGGTCTAACAGAAACATGGCTCAGGGAAGATGACTGGGTAGATGAGATAGAGGGATATGACTTATTTCATAAGCAAAGAAATGATAAAAATTGGGGAGGTGTACGGTTATATATGGCCTCACACTTAAAAGCCCATGTTCTCAGCCTTAAAGATACTGAGTATGCAAAAGTTGAATAATTCTGGATAAAACTTAATACAAAGAAAAATCTATCATGCTAGGTTAGTGCTATAGATCTCCAAATCTAACATAACTAAAGAATACACAATTCCTAAATAGGATTGACAGTATGCAGATTACAGGAAATTCCATCCTTATGGGAGACTTGAACTGCCCAAACACATGCTGGGATTCTCTGCAGGGTAAAAATGTGGGGAACACATTTTTGGAAAAATGCATGAACAACTGCTTGGAACAAGTTGTGAAAGAAAACATTAGGCATAACCACATCATAGATTTAATTTTGAGTAATATGGAGGGCGTAATAAAAAGCTTCATGGTTACGCAACCTCTTGGAACTAGTGACCACAACATGGTCAAATGTGTTATATCAGAAGAAACAACCAATGTGGCAGGAAAAATGAAAATAAAAAACTATGCACGGGCGGATTACTAAAAAATAAAACAGTTGCTGCGAGGTGGAGACTGGAAAGAAGAACTTGCTAAACTAGGGAGGCAGTTTAGTGCAGTGGTTTAAGGCTCTGAGCTGCAAATCTGGTGACATCTAGCAGACCAGACCTGGGTTTGAATCCCACAGCTTTCACTTGCAGACTGTGTGACCTTGAGCAAGTCACTTAACTTCCCTGTGCTCCCAGGTCACACCTGTAAAAAAAGCTTTCAGCTTAGTGTGCTAGTCCTGGTTAAACAACTAACGAAAAAAAAAAATAACCTTAGAAGAAGCATGGGTGAAAATAAATACTACACTTCTGACCTGTATTAATACTTTTGTCTCAGAAATAGAAAAATATAATAAAAAGGGAATAGTACCCAAATGGTTTAATAACAAAATATGTAAAATGGTAAATAAAAAGGAAAAGGCATATAAAAAAATATAGGACCAACCCTACTCAAGAAAGGTTAGAAACATACAAAACATTAGTAAAGCAATGCAAAAAAATCCATGAGAAGAGCAAAGTCAAAAGCAGAACTTGGTTTAGCTACAAACAAAATAGAAAATTGCAAACAATTCTATAATTATATTGGGAGCCTAAGAAGTGGTCAAAAACAGATAGTTAACCTTAAGTATGGGGATATTATAATATATAGGGAAGAACACATGGCAAATATTTTTAACAAATACTTTTTGAGTGTCAATCAAAGTCAGGATAGAGAGAACACCATAATAAAAAATGAGACAGAGAACCAAGCTAGGCTTCCAGAAATAACTGCAACCCAGGTTAATACAAAACTAAGGAACCTTAAAAAACATAAATCAGGGGGACCAGATGGATATCATCCAATGTTTCTCTGCAATCTGGCAGAGGAAATAGCAGAACCACTGGCAATTTCTTTCAACAAATCCCTAAAGGAAGGCAGGGTACTAAATGAACTGAGGATAGCGCACATTACACCCTTACATAAATCAGGTGATAAGGCAAAGGTGGAGAACTACTGCCCAATCAGTATTACACCAGTAATCGGTAAACGTATGGAGAGTTTCATTAAAGAGTTTTTGGAAGAAAAATTAAAACAAATATAGTCAGTAGATGTATCACAGCATGGGTTTGCATCAGACAGATCATGTGCCAGTAATTTAATGCACTTCTCTGAGCCAGTGAGTCAAGCTCTGGATCTTGGCCTCCCAGTTGATGATGGGTATCTTGATTACACAAAGGCATTTGATTCTGTGTCTCATAAGATACTGTTAAAAGCCCTACAAGAACTTGGAATTAACACATACCTTTTAAGCTGGATTGCTTCATGGCTTGAGGATAGAACCCAAAGAGTGCAAATAAGAGGCCATCTATTGGACAGAGGAAAAATATCAAGTGGGGTGCCCCAGGGATCACTTCTGGAACCTCAGTTATTTAACATCATCATCTCCTCTTTGCGGGTGTCTGAAGAGGCATGGATCTGCAAATATGCAGATGATAGTAAAGTAGGAGCCATTGTAAATGACAAAATATCAATAGTAAAGTTTCAGATGCAGCTAAACAATTTGGAAAAGTGAGCAACAGAATACAAATTAAAGTTTAATGTAAACAAATGCAAAGTAATGCATTTTGGACAAAACAATATTCAAGCACAATATATTACAAATAATTAACCCATAGCTTGCACAGATGATGAAAAAGATTGGGGGGGTAGTAACAGCAAATACCTTGAGTTTTGACAAGCATAATAACGAGGCTGTGAAACAAGCTAATAAAATCATAGATAACATTCTGAGAAACATCAAGAGTTGGAGAAAAGAGGTCCTGGTGCCTTTATATAGGTCCTTGGTTAGACCAGTTCTTGCGCATGATGCCCCATTTAGTGCTCCCCAAACTATAGGGAACAGTAGAAAAATAGAGCAGGTTCAGAGAAGGTTTACAAAAAAAGTCCGTAAAGTAAAATACCAAGAATATCATGTCAGACTACAGTCACTGGGGATGTATTCCATGACCTATCAAAACACAAGGGGTTGTATCTGTTATGTATACAATGTACTAACCAACGGTATACTGTGGGAATCAGCAGGATTGTGGAGGAAGGAAACTTCAGGGGTAGAAACTAGGGCCCATCCATTGCAGTTATGAGGTGAGAGATATAACATCACTAAAAGGGGAAGACGGTTCAACCAATGGGTAGTGAATTCATGGAATGCACTTCCCACTGAGGTAGTGAGTGCTGACAGTTTGACAGCCTTCAAATGCCTACTTGACCAATATATGGGAGATAGAAAATGGGAATTTGTCCACTGGTAAGTGGCAGGCCAACATGTGGCTCTTATAGCTAACTGACTCGAAACCCACACCTATGAACCTCTTAGTCTATAATCTGATGTTACCAATTCAAAACTATATTATAGATTTAAATTACTATTATTTTGGTTCATTTTATGTGCTGTATTAAATATGCAAATTATTGTTGCAGTTGTCTACTTTATACTAAATTAAGCATTTCCTATTCCTAAAATGGATTAAAAATGGGCATTGCTTGATTCATTTTATAATTAATCTCTTTTATTTGCAGATACTGTATTAGGCACATTCACATTTCATATTTATCACAGATGAAACCTTTTATGGTATATGATTAGCTTTTGTTCTGTATAAAAATCAGCCTGCTCAAACTCCTTGTACACATTCTAAACCATTGTGTGTATTCCAAAGTGGTGTTGTGCACATTCCAAACAGTTGTTCTCACAGTTCAAAGGTAATAAGATTTTAAATTCCTCATTCACCCCAAACCCAGCTGCTAACTACACAGTGCTCAAAGTTGTACCTTTTGGCTTGCAAAAGTCAGGAAATTTGATTTTGATCATAGAAGAGAAAAAAGAAATGGCAAGTTTTTTTGTTGTTGTTGTCACTGGGGGGGGGGGTAACATCTGTGACTCCTGGGTAAATAAATACTATATAAGATAAAATATGGCAACCACACACAACTCTCCATGTCTTTCTCGGAGTTGAGATGATACCATGGACCTCTCCAGCTTTGTTCATGGGGTTTATTTATTTGGTTTATTTTTGTTGACTGGTAAGTGCACTAGACAAATTCTGCCTATTTGCAGGCACGACCCAGGGAAGGGGGATAAAGATGAATGCCAGCTGACCTTGAACCAGATTAAGCTGTTAGTGGTATTTTTAGTGAATGGGGAAATTTGGCCAGGACAACAGGGAAATTCCCCTACTCTTTTTTTGAGAAGTGCCATGGGATCTTTAACATCCACCTGAACAGGCAGATGGGGTCTCAGTTTAACATCTCATCTGAAAGATGGCACCTCAGGAGTTCAGCACCCTCTTCATGCTGCACTACAGTGTCAGTATTGGGATTTAAGCCAAGTTCCTGGTGTGGGGCTAGAACCCACAGCCTTCTAATCTTCTGGCCTCAGGCGCGAGTGTTCTACCTGCTGAGCCACTGGCACTGCTTTATATACTGTTATCTCAACCCTTTGATGGTAACACAGCTTTGCTGCATATGGTTGCCGCATTGTTGCCAATGTGTTCTTTTGTATAGTATATGGTTTAAGACAAAAATAATGCTGTATTTTTTTCTTCCTAAGAACTTTTTTTTTTGTTTTTTTAATTATTTTAAAAAAAGAAACCTACCCTCACCTAGCAACTAAAAGTTTACCTGGGTGAGGAGTGTGTTTCAATTTTTTTAAGAATGATGAGATGACTTAAGAGTTTGTGTCAGGGGAGGATCTGGGTTTTGTGGGGGGAGAGGGTGAAAGTAAAATGGCAGGTGGTACAAGTTTCCATTCTAACATAAAAAGCTGTTGTACTATAAAAGGGTAACACAGCATTCTATGACCTTTAAACTATGGTACAACAGCTTTTTAAGTAAGATTGAAATCCATGTACAACAAAAGGCAACCATATACAATATACATATACATATTATATGAGTACAGGACCTAATAATGTGTGAGATGAATCAGCCAATTGATCATCAGGTTAGCAGTTTGCTACCTTATAACTATTAGCTTAACTGCACTGGTTTGATATCTGTGTTTACCCTCCAGTTAGTACATACTGTTATACAGCTAATATGTGGAGAATGCTTTGCAATTTCTTAAAACTTCCTGGTTTACATGATGGGTGCTTAACCTGTAAGTCTGTAACATATCTACTATGGGAAAAGAGTTTCTGCTGTAGTGTATGGATGATTGGAGGCTAGCTAGTCCAGTTTCAAACAAGTAGTGTTTTGCCTGTCAAGATGAAGTGCAGTATAGTATACAGTCTCATTGCTGCACCTCTTATAATAATGTGGGAACATAATACTTCTCAAAAAGGCCGCCTTACTTTGTACTATGCAAAACTGGGTCATCATCACCCTTGATCCTGATGGGTAACGCCTGAATGAAATTAACCAGTAAAATTGTCTTGGGAGCAAATTCAGTCTTAAGTTTTTTTACAAAAGATTTATAAAAACAAGATTCCCCAAAAAAGAATGACAAATATTTGTTTTTCTGTTTCCTGTTTAAAGGTACTTACACGTAAGGACCCATTTCAGCTGAACACCTATGTTGCCTTGTACAGATTTGTACCCCAGGAGAATGAAGATTTAGAGATGAGGTAAAACAGTACAATATTCATTATATAGCAATTTAATGGCAAGCACGTCAAAGCAATTTGCAAGAAAGAACAGGCCATGTACAAGAGGTTGTTGCTACCATATTTTCTAACAAGGACTAGAGCCAACATGCTTGCAAAGCCAGTATGTTATACAGATACACATGAAAGAAAACACACTGCACCCACATATACAAAAGGGAATACCCATACAGACAGAAAAACATGAATACAAACTCATCATTCTTTTAGTATGGCCCAGACCAGGGGTATTATGCTTGCAGTGCCATTCCTCAGGCAGTTGAAATAAATTTCTTCGATGCATGCCTCCACCTTCCTCCCCACAAACAGATAAAGTTGAAACAGCATTAGGAAGAAGGAGATTAGTTTTAAGGCATGCATGCCCTCACCTCCTACATACAAGATTCCCCAGGTTACACTGTTAATGACACTGAAGCCCCAGAAAATGTCCCATCTGAAAGGAAGGGGTAGAAGAGTTAAATAGCAACTTCACTAACTCTGAGAAAAGGCCAGGCGTGATGAGAGGTTAGATGTCTGGCGCCTTAACCCTCAGCACCACTGGCCGGCCCAATATTCATCTAAATTCCCCCAAAAGACATTGAACAGTCTTAAAGTTTCCTCTGGAGAATTGAAGAACTCACCACCATGCTCTAAAGCAAAGTTTCCAGGCTTCTTTATTCTACCTACCATTTGATTGAGAGTCTTACACACCCTTTTTGAGTAACCAAGGTTTCCAATTTCTTTATCCTTATAAAAATGAACCGTGGCTTGACAACAAATCGACTTACATTTATTATGATGTTGGTTATACTCATACTCAGCTAATACTTTAGGATCTCTGTATCTCCTATACTTCTTCCAAAGTTTTTTCTTACTTCTCAAAAGATTAACCATATCCTTAGTCATCCATTCATTCCTCACACATTTTATCACAATTTTCTATTAGGAAAAACGTAACACAAATATCCAAGAAAACCAATCAAAATATATGGTAGGCTTCATCAGTATTATTAATGAAACTCAAAAAAGGTCAGTCAGTATTAAGGGTTTCCTCATTAAAGGTTTCAGAGTGGTCCACATTCGTTCTACCAAGCCGAATCAACAACAGTGTTGTCAAAGTTTGGCATGGCAAGAGTCTCAATGTTGACAGGTGAAATTTTGCCTGTCACACATTGTATGTTTTTCCATTGGGGGCTGCACCCCTCAAACCCCATGCGGGGCCCTCCTTCTATAGATATGTAACTCTGAGTCAGAGTTGATTCTAAGGGGGGGGGTAAAGGACAGTGATAGGGTGAAATTTTGCCCTCTGGTCCCTCACAGTGACAATCTCAAAACCTGTCAAGATTGTTGCTGTGAGGGATTTCGCTGTGCAGGTTTTGATGTTCGGTCACCACACCTTCCACATTGATTTTTCTAGCAGTTCTATAGGATAGCTCAACTTTGGGCTTCTTAATGTCCCACAGGCAATAGATTGGACAGTGATCACTGAGAGAGTCTAGTAAAACACCAATTCTGACTATTTTATCAGGCTGAGTGACCACTATCCAGTCCAGGAATGTTTTAGTGCTGTCTTACCCTTACAGAGATATAGGTGTGCTTTGTACATTCAGAATGCATGCCACGTGCTTAATTGTGCTATGTTTGCATGTGGTTCGCATACACTAAGTGAACATATGCGAAGCAGGCCTAAAAGGCAACTCAGGTTCGCATGCTGCAAGCTTGACATGTGCGCAGCAGGTAAGCTGGTGTAAACATATTCTAAAAATTACATCAGGTTAGCGTGTAGCGTGCTTGACATGAGTGCAGCAGTTAAGTTAGTGTGAATACCATTTAAAACATCATATCAGGTTCACATGCTGCATGCTTGCCATGTGTGCAGCAGATAAGCTGGTACAAATCTCATCTAAAACACACATCAGTTTCTATTTCTTATACTACTGCTAGCAATTAGTTGTTAAAATATATTTTTATTTGAATTCCCATAAAAATTAGGTCAATTTATCCATTCTGATCCTTTTGCAAGCTGTTTAATGGTTTTAGATTTTTGTCATTAAATCGCCATTATTTGTAAAGTACTGTTTGCTTACTGCATTAAATGCCTAGGAGGATATGGCCAGTGAACATCCCCCATTCCAGATGTACAAAGAGGGGCCTCTGTGTTGTGAAGTCTATCCTTTTATTTTGGACTATGCAAATCCCTTATGCATATTTATTGCTACAAATGTGTTTCTCCATGACTGTTTCATCTCACTTACTTTCCCTTTGTCATTCTGTATTGAGCATATACACTATGACCGTGCTCAGCACTCTTTGTGCAAAGTGGGGTCTTGAAAGCATGCACCATACCTCAAATTTTGTCATTGAAATGAGGGACATGGACACTCAAAATAAAGGACAATGAGGGACATTAACCCACATGATGATCAGAGCATGGAAATACGGTACCTCAGAACACAGTGGAAACCATTGTATTAGCACCTGAGAATGAATTTCTACCATTAAGAAGGGGTGTCATTTAGGTAGGGCAGAGGGGCACAGTTGCCACACCCCCAATACGTGTGCCTAGGTTGTTCTTATGGTGTGGCAGTTATGGCTTTAAATTTGGATTTAATCTTTCGCACAGTAAGTGCCCACCTGGCCTGTGTGTGCTCACACTGCACGTAATCTCCAGACTTGACTGAGTCTGTACTTTGTTGTCCACCCTCTCTACCTATTAGCGGTGGTACAATCACATGTGATGTGGATGAGCTCCAGCCAAGAAAAAGCACATGAGTCTTGCAAGTTTGACACTGTCTTTCCAACCACAGAGTAGACAGGCTGAACACTACAGCTTGGAAGAGTGAGTGTGCACTGAACTCTCAATAGCAGCATTGTGGCAGCATATTTTTGTTGTTCTACACTTAGTGAGTCTCCATCACCCCTGGTGGCTGAAGGGGCAGAAAGTGAGATAGGAGCTAACTCAAGACTAGGTTACCTACCTACTTACTCTACTAGGCTCACTTTACAAAATAAAAAGCACAGACCTTCACAGCAGCAAGCAAGGCTCAACAGCAATGGTGACAGTGGTGTAGGTGGTCTTCATAGGCTTTGATCAGTGTAGTGTGGCAGCAGCCACAGCGGCAACCAAGCAAGAAGGAAGCAACGCAAGTTGGGTGGATTCGTATGGGGAGGTGACTTTGTCGTGGACCATGCTGGGGACCTGTTATGGTCAGTTCTAGCATCCAGCTTCTGGTGAAGGAGAGTGGGGGAGCGGACTAAAAACTGGGCTGGTGGCATACCATGCCAGGCTACAGATTCTGGCCATATGGTAGGTAAGTAAAAGTAACTAATGTTTTTTACAAGAGGACTGAGGAAGGAAGGAGGACTGAAATACTGATTTGTTTTTCACATGTCTTCACCTTTGGGTGGCTTCATGACCCATAGGGGATGGGTATTGAATGGAATGGTGTCAGGGAGAAAAATCAGGGCAAAGTTCTTTTTTTGCAAGGGGGGGGGTGAAATTCATCCAGGAAACAAATTGATTAGTAACTGGGTAGGTTTAAGCCCAAATCTGATGCACTGCTCCGGGGTATATACAGATGAACACTATACATTTGAGTTTTTCCTGGTTTGCATATCAGGCTTCAGCCAAACCAAATAAGTTGTACCTTTTAGAGATATTACAGACATTCTAGAACTGTCCCTTGCATTCATGGACAGTTATGTGGTATGGTATGCACAGACTATTGCAGCCCCACTATAGTCAGGCTTACGCCCTCTTCCCCCAGTGAGCTGACCTCCATCCCCATACTCAGGAACATTATGACAAAGGGCAAAGAAGACTGCAGGGGTGTGCACCATTGAAATGAATGGGGGTATTTTTTTAATTACTATTTTATGCATTATTACTGGAGAGTTGGAGATTAATGAAGGCCACTGCTGACTAACAAGGGTCTTGTTAGTAGAACAGTGGCCGTTGATATTCTCCAACTCACTGTCATGATGTATAAAATAGTAATAGAAAATAACTCCATTCATTTCAAGGGGGTACGCCCCAGCACTCTGACCTATGGACATCATCTCTTAAAGACTCCTGTCTCTGGCTCCCAAGTACTCAAGTAGGAGACTTTTTACTTATGTCTATGCTTGGTGGGTTGTCTGTAGCAGCATAGCCGTACCCGCTACAGTGTGTGTGCATGAGGGGAGTGGAACTGGCCATGTGGGTGTGTGTGTGTGTGTGTGTGTGTGTGTGTGTGTGTGTGTCAAGTTATTGCTACGTTTGTGTTTGCACATTAAAGTCTATTTGCCTGGAAGCATTCAAAACTATGGAGAAAAAATAGTAGGAGTACAGGCCAGACAGAAGTAATTAAGTGGTTTTGTGGGTATGTCTGTGTATTGTGGGTGGGAAAAACATATGTTTCCATTGGTATGTGTGCTACAGTACAAATGTGAAAATGAGAAGAGCCAGAGAAGAAAACTGTAAAGCATACACTGGCTGCAAGCATGCTGCATGCATGCAGATGTATACAAATGCGGTATGTATTGAAGTACAAGCGAGCCATATGTATGCAGACAGTATGGCTTAGTGGTTTAAAGCACTGAACTGCGAGTATGGAGTCTTGGAGGCATGGTGACCTGGGTTTGAATCTTATTAGCTCCCACTTGTGTATAGAGTGATTCTGAGTAAGTCACTTAACTTTTACGTTTGCAGTTATCAGTGACCACTTGCTTTTTCACATGCATGCAGTCTTTCCCAATTTAACATAACAATCATGGTTTCCACACTTGCTTGCTGCACACATGCCATATGCATGCAGTCTGTTCCAATTTAACATTTAAATCATACTTGCAGCATACATGTCATTTGGGTAGTTTTATGTGTGCAGCATGAAAACATTTCATATACAGTAATTATTTCTGTAAGGGTAAACTTTGTTCTAGTTGGTCCCTCAATAATTTGCCACATGCCCAATTCAATAAGACTTTCCCTAACTTTGTTATTGTTTTCATCTGCCCAATTTCAATTAAAATCACCTAACACCATCCATTCCCCTTTTGAGGGAAGTGCAGTCTTCAGATTGGGGAGAATACCAAGTCCACCTTCAAGACAAATAAATTCACAACTATTACAATTCTGATTAATCACTACCTCATTAACTACTAACAGCTTTGATACATATATTAAGCAACCCCCTCCTCACTTACCAACTCTATCTCTCTTAAAAATCTCATATCATAATAAATCTAGTTCAGATGTGTAAATTTTTCATGAAAACCAAGTTTCAGAAAGTTTAACATCAAAGTCACTCTCAACAACCCACGCCTCAAATTATATTTTAGCCAACACACTTTGTACATTAAGACAAACAATTTTAAGCTAGTTATCATTACCCTTAACCCCAATTTCATTCTTTCTTACTGGTCCTGGATGAGGATGAACTGTACCAGGTAAAATTAGCACTAACAACAGAATTTGCCTAATTGGTTTGAACATTTTCAAATATAAAGCATAGGAAGAATTAACATTCAATGCAACCACTTTAGTATTAGAAGTTAACTAAAGATCAATGTACCACTTATCAAACTTTTCAAGGTAGTCAGTTAGAAGAAAATCATCCTGTAATTTATGGTTCCACCAAGCTGAACTGACAACCAAGTTGTCAAAATGTGGCACAGTGGCACAAACAATGTTGACAGGTGAAATTGTGCCTGTCAGTCATTGAGTGTTTTTGGGGCAGCGCTCCATGTACCCTGCTTACCCCCACCCCGCACCCCCCGCCTTTAATATAAGAAATTCCAAGTCAGAGTTTATTCGAAGGGGAATTGAAGGCCTTACTGAAATCTAGGTAGACCACATCCACTGCTCCACTCTGACCTAATTCTCTGGTCATCCAAAGAAATTAATCAGATTTGTTTGACATGACCTTCCCCCAGTAAATTGATGCTGCCTCGGACCCTGCAAGCCACTGGATTTAAGATATTCCACAATCCTTTCTTTCAGTAGTGATTTCATTATATTCCCCACCACTGATGTCAGGCTGACTGGCCTGTAATTGCCAGCCTCCTTCCTGCTAACACTTTAGTGAAGAGGGACAACATCCCCTCTTTCAGTCCACTGGAACTACTCCTGTCTCCAGTGAATGGTTGAACAGGATTGTCAGAGGTGCATATGTCCCCATTGCCTTGTTCATGTTCAGATTATTCTAATGCCTTCAGGACTGTTTCCTCTGTAAATGGACTAGTGTCCACCTCCCTTTCTTCAATGCCACTGACACTTATCGTTGGTCCCTCTCCTTCTCCTTCCTGCATTAACACTGAACAAATGTACTTGTTCAGGATGTCTGCTTTTCCTTGTCCTTTTCCACATGCTCCCTCCTTCCCTTCTTAGCCTTACAATCACTTCCTTGACCTTTTTCCTTTCATTTACATACCTGAAAAATGTCTTGGCCCTTTTTTTCACTGCCTGGGCTATTTTCTCCTCTGTTTGTGCCTTTGCATTCCTGGCTACTTTCCCTGCCTCCCTCTGCTTCTACTACTACACCACCCTATCCTCCTCCCTGTGTCTCCTTATACTGTACCTCCAGAATGCTACATTTTTTGCCCTTACCTTCACAGCCACCTCATTTGAGTACTGCAGCAGTCTCTTTTTCCTCTTGCTTTTGCTTAGCTGCCTAATACAGAGGTTTGTTGCCTTTATTATCCCCGCTTTTAGTTTTGCCCACTGTTCTTACATCGTACCCAAGCCCCCCCAATATAGCATCCCTGAGGCATTTCCCCAACTTTGCAGAATCAGCCCTCTTGAAGTCCAGGACCCTTGCCTTTGTGTGGCTTGATTCTCCTACAGTTCTTATTTTGAACCACACCATACGGTGATTGCTGGTCCCCAGGTGGCCACCCACCATGATGTCTGCAACACTGTCCCTGTTGGTGAGTACAAGATCCAATATTGCTCCCACACAAGTGGGCACCTTTACTAGTTGCCTGAGGAATTCCCCCCGCAGGGAGTCGATAATGTTCCTGCTGTTAGATGAAGCTGCTGCTGGGATGCTCCAATCCACATCTGGTAGATTGAAGTCACCCAGCCAGTAGCACCACCCCCTTATTTGCCATCTTTTGGATGGCTTCCATCAGTACCTTATTAATCTCCTTCCTCTGTGTTGGAGGTCTGTAGAGCATGCCAGTGTGAATAGCGTCTCACTTCCTCATCTCCAGGGTGACCCATAGTACTGGGAACCAGCACCCAGACAGTTTGGTTCAATGTCTGTGTTGAGGCAGAGAGGAATCAGTCCTAGACTAAATTTGTGGACTTTAGGAGAGCTGATTTTGGAAGAATGAGAAGCAACTAAAGGGGATTAGAGTAACAGAGGGGGTGGAAGCTTAAAGAAATTGATAAAAAAGGAATAACAGAGGAGGTAGGAAACCCTTATGGTTCATGGGAGAAGTAGGGGAGGCTGTGAAGGCTAAGAAAAAGCATTTAATCAAACAAGTTTCACTGCAGGATGAAGAAGTCTAATAGAAATGTAAAGAATGCTAAGGTTGACATGAAATTGAAAATTGCACAGGGTATGAAGAGAGGAGACAAGACCTTCTTTCATTGCATATGGGAGAAGATGAGAACTAGGACAGGAGAAATCAGATTGAAGCAAGGAGCTGCTTGGGAAGAGGAGGATAAAGGTACTGTAATGCAAACATCCTGAGCAGATTTTTGCTCAGTGCTCACAGTGGAGGAAAAATGCCCAATGCCTGACTTGTGCTGTCAGGGGGTGGTGGTGGTGGTGGTGGGGGGTGTTGTAAAATATATCCCATTCCAGTAATATGGGTAAAAAGGCTGCTGAAGGACTTAAGTACATTAAACGTGGATATGTCCATGGGCCTGAATGGGCTACACCCCTGCATACTTATGGAAATGGGGAAGGTCCTAGCTAAACTGCCAAATGAGCAACTCACTGGCTAACTGGAGACAGGCATAGTACCCAGGAACTAAAGGATTGCAAATGTAGTTCCTCTGTACTAGAGTGGGAGCAGAGACAAACCAGGAAACTAGAGAGCCACCAGCCTAATGTCTATAATAATGTTTTGAGTAAGCTACTAGAGACCATCATTAGTAAAGGAAAGTAAGGTTCCTGGAAGCAAATGGACTACAGGCGAAGTGACAACATGGCGTCATGGGTGGCAGGTACTGCTGGACAAACCTAATCAGTTTCTTCCATTGAGTAACAAAGGCTGTGGACAAGGGACAAGTGGTGGGCATACAGTTCCTTGAGCTCAGTAAATCCTTCAATTCTGTCCCACATGGATGGTTAGTTAAGAATGCAGGACCTTAGGGTAGGAGACACATTACTAGATGAATGGGAATTTGGTTAAGTGAGAAAACCTTGGGATAGTAATAAATGGGGAGTTCTTGGGGGTCAGGGGGTCACTAATGATCACTTTGATTGGGCTTTCTAGCTGGCGGCATGGCTTTACAGATCCGCCACCCGCCTCACAGCTCCTCAGCTCCTGGTGCTTCAGAAGCAGCTCAGCAGCCCTTGGTTAGGCTTTCCAGCTGGTGGCGTGGCTTTACAGATCCGCTGCCTGCTTCACAGCTCCTAGTGTCCCGGTGCTTCACAAGCAGGTGCGGCCCGTTCCTGGGGATTTGTTTTGTTTCTTTTTTCATACTTTGGCACAATCAAGGCTGGGTACCTCTGATTGGCTGTCTTCCCACACTGCAGCACACTGATTGGTGTGCCCGGAAGCCTCAGACTCTCAGCTCCTGCCTGCAGTATTTCAAACTGTAGCTACAGCCCCTGCTTGCTGAGTTTTATTTTAAACTTCAGAGGCTCTCATATTTTCTCTCTCAGCTACACTACTTAGATGGACTGTGTTATTATTTTATAGTCTGCCTGCATGCTTCATATTCTACCTCTGTTGCTATACTATTGTACTACTGTGTTAACTGAAAAATCAATTTGCCTTCTGTTAGCCATGCTACTTGCACAGCTGTGATATTTGAAAAAAAAAAACTGCCTGGTTTTTACACTGTATTGGCTAATTCCTGCTAGTTACTGTATTTTGCTCCTGCCTCCCAACCCTTACTCCTAATTTCTTTTTTCTTTCTGTTCTCTGCTGATAGTCCTGCCCTGCCCCAAACTCTCTCTTCTTAACTCGAACCTGAGTCAGTCCTGATTCTTTTGTTTAGCTTTTCCCTCTGTCTCCTGTTGTCTATGCCCCTCATTTAAAATTCATTCCTATCTGCTTTGACTGGCTCCAACCCTCTGCTGTCCTGCAATCGGCTGTAAATTACTCCCACCCCCACATCTACTGCTGTCTCCTCCGCCCTCCTCTCCGTCCCCTTATCTAATCCGAATTTTGTTCTGTTACCCCACAGCTCAGCAGCCTTTGATCGGGCTTTCCAGCTGGCGGTGCAGCTTTACAGATCCGCCGCCAGCCTCACAACTCCTCAGCTCCTGGTGCTTCTGAAGCAGGTACAGCCAGTTCCTGAGTATTTGTTTCATTTCTTTTTTCATACTTCGGTGCGCTCAAGGCTGGATCCCTTTGACTGACTGTCTTTCCATGCTGCAGCACACTGATTGGTGTGCCTGGAAGCCTCAGACTCTCAGTTCCTGCCTGCAGTATTTCAAATTGTAGCTACAGCCTCTGCTTGCTGAGTTTTATTTTAAACTGCAGAGGCTCTCATATTTTCTCCCACCCACCATCCCCAGCCCTGACCTCTATTAGATGCACTAACACTCCACCCGCAACTCTTCTACTTGTTTGCTATTGGCCAAAATTACCTCGTGCCGTCCTCGCTCTTAACCTCTTGTCTCCAACTGTATTGGCCATACCCACTCTACTACAGTGCTTCATTTAACTACCTAGCTCTGTTTACTCTGTCTACTGTGCTACATACTTCTGCAACTATGTTTCCTATCCATCCTGTCCCCATGCCCCTGCTCACTGTCTCTCTTATTATCCTCTCCCTCCCATCTCCTCTCCTGCTCAATACCTCTAAGTCCTGCTCTTCCCCCCGCCTACCTCACTACCCCCTACTATAATCTTGCTATAAGTCCTACACTCTATAATCATGCTTGGACACACTGCCTTACTCGTCCCTCTGCTCCACTCATAACTCTTTGTTACTTAAACACTCTCTTGTGTCTCCTCAGATTCCAACTCTCCACTTTCTGCTACCTACCCGGCTCCCACAAATCATCTAATCAATCTTGGTTTAAGAGTACCAAGCTACACTTTTTCATAATCTCCCTCTTATTACTCTCCACATGTGATATAAACCCCAACCCAGGCCCCCCCCACTCATATCCACTTCCTCCCCTTCCAATACTTCCCCATCCTTCCTCTCCTACCCTGACTTCCCTCCCACAGGGGCTAAAAATCCTCCAACTTAACATACAGAGCCTACTCCCTAAATTTGACCTGCTGCACTCTCTAATAGCAGCAGCACATCCAAATGTTCTTATAGTAACCGAAACCTGGCTTACAAAAAAGGTCTCTGATGCAGCCATGATCCTTCACAATCCCTGGCTATACTGTCACATGCCAGGACCGAGCTAGCAGGGGTGGAGGTGTCGCAATCTACTCCTCCATCTCTCATCACACTACTACCATCCTATCAGCCTCCATTCCCAAGAACTATAAAGCCCTTACCTTTAGGATCTCTCTACCCTTCTCTACACCTATTTTCATTGCAGGTGTGTGCTACCGCCCTGGTCTACCCTACTCCATTGGTACTGTGCTTGTCACCTCCAATAGGTCCCTCGCCTCTTTTAGTGAGCTCTATCTTTTAGGGGATCTCAATCTGGATTGGTTGTCTCCCTCCCTTTGTAAAGCCTGCACTGATTTATTGGCCTTTAACCAGTCTCAGCTTATCTTGGACTGCACCTGCCTAAACCATAAATCCCCAAAACACACTCTTCTAGACTGGGCACTCACCCCACACCCACATAGGGTGATCCAGTCCAGCCTTCTGCCTGATGCTCTTAGTGATCACCACATGATCTACCTAGTCAGGAAGATCCAGGAAGCTAAGGCCCCTCCAAAACTACTAACTATCCATACCTACAAAACTATTAACCTTGGTGCTCTACTCCAGGACCTATGGCCCTCATCGACTGGGGCCCTATAACCTCCACTAACTCCACCGATGTTGCTTTTGCTTACTTTAGAGATAACTTTCTCTCTACCTGGAACAAACATGCTCCTCTTAAGCAAGTCAGAGTTCATGTTAATCACCTCCCTTGGGTCTTCCCTGAGCTCCTGGCCTTACAGCAAGAGTATGATCTAGCTTGAAGAACTCTAAAATCCACAAAACTTCCTTGCAACCTTTCTAACTACCGCTCCCTCAGAAATACCTGTACTAAAGCCGTCCAGCAAGCCAAATCTGAATAAATCAGGTACTCCTTTAGCACAAATATAAATAATCCATCAAAAATTTGGAAAGTAGTCCACTCTCTTTTCTCCCCCCAAACTAAGCCTCCGCCTCCTGTACTTAAAATTAACAACCATCTCACAGCTGATCCTACACTGATATCCACTGAATTTAATTCTTATTTCACTTCTGCACCTTCACCCTCCTTGCCTCTCTTCCCATCCTCCTCTCTTCCCCACCCCACCCAATTGTCCACTCCCGTGCCACAACTTACCTTTCAGCTTTCCCTTTTCACCAATCACTCCAAGTGACATCCATAAGGCACTCCTCTCCCTTAACCCCTACAAGGGAGCCTCTCCTAATGGTCTTGACTCTAAACAGCTCTACTTATCTGCTAGCTCTATTTCCATCCCATTAACTAATGTTCCCAACTTGTCTTTCTGCACTGCAACTATTCCAGCTATCTGGAAACATGCAACTGTCCTATCTCTTCTTAAGGGTGGTGATCTCTCCTCTCCAGGTAACTACCACCCAATCTCGCTTCTACCTTCCCTGGCTAAGTTACAGGAACACCTTGTTCTTGCTCAGCTATCCTCCTTTCTTGATCTCTCCTTCTTCTTCACTCCCTACCAGTCTGGTTTCTGGAAGAGCCACGCCACAACCATATCTCTTCTCAGACTCATGGTCTCTATCTATTCTGCCATGGATAAAGGCCAAATTATATCTGCCATCTTTGTCGACCTTGCAAAGGCTTTCAACACCATCTCTCACTCCCTCCTCGATACCCTTTCCTCAGCAGATCTGTCTCAGCCTGCCAACAATTGGTTCAGATCCTACTTAGTAGGTAGAACTCAATAGGTCAGAATTGCTGACGTCACCCCCCCCAACTACAAATCTCTGCTGGTGTGCCCCAAGGCTCGGTTCTTGGTCCATTCCTATTTTCCATTTTCCTAAATGATCTACCAGCAGCCTGCCCTTCCTCCCAGATCCATACGTATGCTAACGACACTGTATTGTTTACCTCTGGCCACTCACCCTCTGATGTGACTACCAGACTACAACTTGACTTCAGTAATGTTCAAAGCTGACTAAATTCTCATCAACTCTTCCTCAACGCCAAGAAGACTGTCTCCATGACCTTTGGCATCAAGCAGAGACTCTCTCAGCTGCCCTTCACCCCCACCATCTACACCCTTGATGGGACAACCTTGGAGGTCTTTACCTCTTTTAAATATTTAGGTGTCTGGCTTGACCAACACCTAAACTTTTCTGATCATATTACCACCATTCTGCAAAAATGATGCCCCAAGCTCAGTGCCCTTTATAGAAACCGCAGTTCACTACCTGTTCCAGTAAGGCGTGAACTTGTTCAGAAAATTATACTCCCCATAAATGACTATGGTGATATTGTCTACATTGCTGCTCCCAAGTCTTCTCTTACCAGACTGGACTCCCTCTTTAATGCTTTTTGTCGCTTTGCCCTCGACTGACCCCTCCATACTCATCACTGCATTCTTTACCAGTCTCTAGCGCTGCCATCTCTGGAGTGCAGATGACTCCTGCATTGCACTAAGTGCACTCTAAATTCTGGTTTGGGTCCCTCCCCTCCTACCTCTCCTCCTCCTCCCGACCTCTTAGATCCTCTGATTCCTGTACTCTTGCCATCCCCATCACCTCTCTTACATAGGGAAGAAAGCCTTCTCCTACCGCTTCCCCAAACTCTGGAACTCCCTTCCTCCACCGATCTCACTCTCTTCTTCCCTCCACCAAGCCCTCCATAACCTTTACTTACCAATTGTACCTGCTTGTAATCCCCCATAGCTACCTCTTACGCCCCCTTTCTCCCTTTACCAGCCCTCTGTCAGTCCCATACCCCTTTTTTCACTCTTCTAGTTCCCCCTTCTTCCTACTGTCACTCGTTTACTCCTAGCTCCACCTCCTCCCCCACCCCTTAATCTACCAGTCTTCACACACTTTATCTCCCCTTTTATCCCTCACTCCTTGGCTTAGTCTCCGAACCCATCCTAAAATGTGTGCTGTACCCTAGTCCATTACTTCTTCCTCCCCTCCACACCCCACACCAGTGCTCCCCCTCTTCCTCTGACATGGACCCTTATCCTCGCCCCATCATACTTCTATCTGCCCCTTTACTGCCTAGCTTCTAAACTCCTAAGTTCCCACCTCCTCTGCCCCCTACAAATTTTTCCCTCTACCCCCCAGTTAACTTCCCTCCACTCTCCCTCCTTTTCACTTCCCTCTTGGTCCTGTTCCTCCTTGCAGGGTTCATAGCACCCTGAAGGTTGATTCCTTGTATCTGGCTTCCCTGTCCCCCTCCCCCTTTCACTTGCACTTACTTAATTATACCGTGCCCTTAAAGTTCGCACTTATGCTTATCATTCATTTGCCTTAGTGCCTTGTTACTAGGTTGTAGTTATCTACTCTGTAATGTAAGTAATTGTCACTGGATTGTTTGATATCTGCTCTGTTCTTCCCTCTCCCTTCATTGTAACCCCCCCCCCAGGATGCTTCTGGAAACAAGCTGCTTGTCAGCTCATGTTGTCTTTCCTGGTGAAACATTTTGAAAATAAATAAATAAAATAAATAAATAATGGGGTTCCACAGGGATGAGTCTTGCGACTGGTTCTCTTCAGCTTCTTTTTCTGTGATGTGAGAGTAGGGATACAGGACAATATATGCCCTTTCACAAGTACTAAGATATGTGGCAAGGTAGATTGTAAGGAGGGTATCAAAATTATGAAAGAGAATCAGGCTTGACTGGAGAAGTGGTCAGAAGAATGACAGTTAAAATTTAATGCCAGAAAATGCAAGGTGATGTATGTAGGGGCAAAGAATGTCAACATGGAATAAAAGAATGGGGCAGGGTAGTAGTGGCGAGCACTACAGAGGAAAAGGACTTGAGAGTAATACTTTCAGTCATATGGCACTGGCACAATACAGTAGGGTAGGTAGACCAATAGGATGGTGAGCTGCTTAGGGAGGGGGATCACCAGCAGGGGAAAGGAGGTGCTACTCCTACTGTATAGGTCACCGATTCATCCTCTCTGAGAATACTGTGTGCAGTTCTGTAATCTGCATTTACCGGACGTCAGGGACAGAGTGGAGGCAGTACAGTGGAGGGTAACCAAGATGATCCATGGACAGCAGGAAAGAAATTATGAGGTGAGGTTGTCACATCTAAACATGTACATGCTAGAGGCAAGAGGGCAATGTGAGGGCATGATTGTAACATACAAATAGCTCCACAAGGTCAATAAAGTTGGTAGCTGGGAACTGTTCAGACAGGGGGAACACAACCCCCATGGACAATACTCCATGATCCTCTCAGGGGCTGCATTTTAGAGAGATACCTGGAAGAACTTTTTCATGGAAAGAGTGGCAGAGTGTGGAATTGGTTGCTGATCGAGGTGTCTGTGTGAAATCAGTGAGGATATTCAAAGAAGGATGGGACAGATACAGGGGCTTGGTAAAGACCATATCATAAAGAAATGGGAGAATGGGGAGTGATGCAGCAATAGGGCTCTGTCATTCAATATTATTGAAGTAGGAATGGGCAGAAATAATGGGCAATGGGTCCTTTTTCTGCTGACAGATTCCTCTTTTCTATTTTTCTGTGTTTCTAAGTGGATGGACAGGCTCTGTGTGGAATGCTGCTAATAGGCATGGTGCTAGAATGCACACAAAAGAGGAATTTGGGGTCAGCACGAGAAAGGGGGTACAGTTCAGGGGACAATGCAGGCTGGCAGGCAGGATGTCTATAAACACCCAGTGCAGAAAGCTGTAATCAGCAATTGGGGCATCATGTTCCGCAGATGGGCATTCTGAAGACAACTCAGATTTTAGGATTGAAGGATTGTATTCCAAGGGAAAGGCAGGCAGCACAACAGGAATGCAATTACAGGACCAGTAAGTATGTTTTGTTTTTCAGCACAGTGTTTGGCAGGTGCAGCATGGGAGAATGGGAATTTCAGCATGGTATTTGGCAGGTGCAGCTTGGGAGGGAGGTAATTTCAGCAGAGTTTTTGGCAGATGCAGCATGGGGGTAACAATGGCAACAGCAGCAACATGCAGAGCTCTAGCAAGGATAAGGAACTTTATAATGACATCTCAGTCTACTATGTGTCAGTGATTCTACTAGTCATCCCCCTATAACTGACAATTATCCCACCAGTTGGATGTCATCAAAGCTGGTTGCAGTATCAAGGTTCTACTGTAATTATATCTACATTTGCAAATATATCACAAGTTGTAGAATGAGGAAGTACTGCTATCACAAACCTACAAACCCACACCAACAGAAAAGTCCAGACCATCAAAAGAAAGAGTAGCAGTTGCAATCTATTCTAGGAGTTATAATCCACTAGATACTTGTGGTTTGGACCTTAAGATTACAGGATAGCAGATGGAAAACTGCAGCTCTTTGAACTTAGGTGGACACTACAATCATGTATGAACTAATGCAATCTGGGGTTGGTGGAGAATAAAAATGTAAACATAAAATATCCAGCAATGCAGCCATAATTAAGAACATATAGGATTTCCTGCCATAGGGGATATGCCATTTCCCAAGTTACAAGCTGCAATAAAACTGATAGCAGTTATAGCCACCGGGTTGTAGTGGAACTGAAAGATACAGATATTTCTCAGTACTGTACCACTTTAGAAAATGGGTAGGAAGATTTCCTGACCTCTTATTGGCCAAACCTCTTGCCATGAGGTACACTTATGTGCTGCTAGAGACTGGGAAATAACAAGTCCCTGTGCCAACCTACTCTTACACCAAAGAAATCACTGTGCCTAGTGTTTTTTTCAAATCTTTCTGCTGCCATGTTTTTCGCTTCGCTTAGCGAGTTAGCGCACTACCCCTGTTCACTACCCCCACTTGCAAGTGGACTTAAATAACATTTTAAACTGCCATTATTTAGCTCCTTCGTGAAAAAACAAACTTTATTTCTCATATTAGTAGCACAGATCATGCTTACCTGTTAGTGGCACTCATGTCTCACACCTCCAGCTGCCCACCTGCCATCTGCAGTGCTGTAAGCCAGCAACGCATCTCCTTCTGTGGAAGATGCAATGACAAAAGTCCTGCTCCTCTTAAACATTCTGTGGTATGTACCACTCACAGAGCTTCACTCTCAGCCAGCTTCATTCACATGTACCACTTGCCCAGTTTCGCTGTCTCTCAGCTTCAGTCCTTCTAACAACAAGATCTGAAACAAATACCAGGCAACTAAATTAAGAAACTAGGAGGGGGCACAAACTACATGGTCAGGAGGGGCAAAGAAAGACATTCAAAGCAGGTACAGCACTAAACACATCAGTACCCTCTACTGCAAATGTCAGAAGTAAAGGAAGTACTTTACAAAAAGTTTTGTAATTAATTTTAGTTTTTTAGAATAATTTTTTTTAACTTTTACTTTTTTTTTGTAAAATACAGTCTGCTTAAATCCCATTTTCTAATGCAATAATACCCTCCAGAGTGGTTGTATTTGGACCTTCCAGGAGCTAAAAGGCCTTCTGTCTGCAGTGTTGGGCCTCATCATGCCCCAGAAGCCATCTGGTATAGCCCAATACCACCCACCCTGTTGGGTATTATTAGCAGCACAACTCAGTGAGTAACATTTGCTGATAGACATGGGTACTTTGGATGCTTGCTAATCCTGATATGCAGAAATTTTGTGGGATGATCACAGGCTGAGAGTCACAGCTGCACTGTTTCTTTCTGTCTAGTATTTTTTTCAATCCAACAATGATATGATGAGGGAAATTATCTGCTTTGCAAATTTTGATAAGCATATTTAAATATTTTTTCATGTAAACTTTTTGCATTACCATTTTCTACATATAGGTTTGCACAGGTTGTATTGCACTTTAGTCATTATCACTGGCACTAAAAAATTAACTCCTTATTTACTTCACATCTAATTCAGCATTAGATTAATTGAAATCACTTTAAATCTGAGACTGTAAAATAGCAGCATATCCTGTTCAAGGACAACACCTGTCCTTCCAGCTCCTAGCTCCCAACCCCCAAACCACAACCCCTGGATTAGGCTTTTAATCCTAAAAAAGCATTTTTGAATTACCTCTGTGGCTTAATACGCAGTTCAAAGTGCCAAAAGGGGATGTTGCAGCCCCACCATGATGCAAGCCCCCTTGTGACCTAGTGCACTGGTTTGTTTGCCACAACCCTGGCACAAGGGGGCTTTGGCACAGCACTGAGTAGATCAGATGCAGGCTGCTTTACAATATCACATTTGACAAAAAATGTGACGAAAATCACTACTTGTGTCATTCTAACCCAATTGAAAATCGGGCCCCTAGAATCAAGCAAAAACTATGGGATGCTGTTAGGGACATAATTCATACATTATGGCCATACACTCCATATAGTAAAACACATACATCATACAGTGAAATTCATACATCAAAACCTGAAATATATTTATTTATTTATGTCTTTGGTAACCGGGTAAGCGAGCTGATCCAAAGGACTGTTTTCAGTCATGGCATGGGCCACAAAGATGGCAATAACATGAGTCAAGGAAAAAATATGTAAAAAAATATACAGCATATCATATAATGAAACACGTACACCATATAGTGAACTGCATACACTATGTGGGGAATTGTCAGACAAGTGGGGGGAAAGGGTATTATCGGATAATGAGCAGAAGGCTAATATTTTAAATAATTATTTCTGCTCAGTATTCATTGTGGTGGTTGAAGGGCCTGTACTAGAGAGTGATGTTAAGCTCTCCACAAGAGGGTTGCAGGAAATGACGTGGGCAGTGATCATGGCAGACAAGGTTTTATTTATTTAGTTTTTGTTGACCGGGTAAGTGCACTAGACAAATCCTGCCTATTTTCAGGCACGACCTGGGGGTGGGGGATACAGATAAATGCTAACTGACCTTGAACCAGATTAAGCTGTTGGTGGTATTTTTAGTGAATGAGGGAAATTTGGCCAGGACACCAGGCAAATTCCCCTACTCTTTTCGATAAGTGCCATGGGATCTTTAACATCCACCTGAACTACCACCAATCCAGGCAGATGGGACCTCGGTTTAACATCTCATCCGAAAAGACTGCACCTAAGAAGTGCAGCACCCCTCTCATGCTGTACTACAGTGTCAGTACTGGGATATTAACCCAAGTGCCAGATGTGGGAACTGAACCCACAGCCCTCTGATCTCCCGGCCTCAGAGTCGAGTGTGCTACCTACTGAGCCACTGACACTGACTTAGAAAGGGGCTTGCAGCCCTATAATTAGATAAGGCAGTGGGAACAGATGGCTTACACTCAAGACTGCTTAGGGAGCTGGGTTAAAAGCTGGTGGAGCCCCTGGATGAACTCATCAGAAGCTACTGTAGTTATAATCAGATGTGGTGCCAGGGGATTGAATGTCTGCAGATGTGGTTCTGATCCATAAGGGGGGGGGATGGAAGACCAGGAAACTACAGACTGGCCAGTCTAACCTCCAATTTGTGATCTAAATTGCTTAGCAATGGCTACTACTGCACCAAAAAAATTCTACTTGTCAGTTCCATTATTCCTAGTTGTAGGATTTTCAATACCAGAGCCAGTGTGTCTGGGAAGAGTCAGATCCTACCATGTGAGCTTACAGCTCAGTGGTTAGAGCACTAGGATGGTATTCTGGGGACCTGGGTTCAATTCCCAGGGTTTCACCAAGCCACATCAACAAAGTTGTCGACATGCAGCACAGTGAAATCTCAGATACAGACAGGCGAAACTTCACCCATTGGTATCTGCCGGTGTTTTTTGTGGAGGGCTGTGCCACCCCGCACCCTCCATTACTAATATAATCAACTCCAAGTCAGTGTTCATGTTGAAGGGGAGAAACACTAGCAAAAATGGAGCCAGTGTGCAGCAGGATCCTTACAGCGACAACTTCAAATCTGTTCGAATGTGTCGCTGTAATGGGTTTCGATGTCCGGCTTTCACTGTTCTAACTTGATATTAATTCCCAGGAGGTCACATTATTTCTTTCTTACTACAGTTTGTGATCTGAATTGCTTAGCAGTGGCTAACACTGCACCAAAAACATCTAATTGTCATCTCCATTGTAGGTATGCTACTGGATTCCCAGGGCAAAGAAAGCCTAGGGGCTGAAACAGAGGAAAATGGGCCACAGGACAACAAGCAGCACAGATTTTGTAATATCAGACCAACCTGACAGTATTGTGTGACTGGGTCACAAGGCAGTTGATAAAGGGCAGGCAGTAGATTTACTCAAATTCAGTTTGAACAAAGCCTGTGACTAGCTGCATTCAGGAGTCTGCTGAGGCAACTGGAAGACCAATGAGTGGGGAGGGAACTGATTAGATGGAAAAGAAACTGATTAGAATGAGAAAATGAAGGGTGATAAATAACAGAGTCAAGTCAGAGTACAGGGGTTCATGAGTGGGTGCACCAGTGGTCAGTCCTGTTCAATATGTTCATCAGTATGACATAGGGGAGGGCATTCAAGGGAAGATGTGTCACTTTGTGGATGACACTGAACTGTGCAGTAGGGTAGACAGTGCGGAGAGGTTGAGGGCATTAAAGAGGGATCTGCAGAGGCTGGAGAAGTGTTCCAAGATATGGCAGTTAAGCTTCAGTGCCAAAAACTGCAAAGTGATGCACATAGGGAAGAGGAAGCCATGTACAGAGTAATGGTTGGGGGGCTTAGATTGGCCACAACATTTGAGGAAAGGGAACTGGGAGTCAACATTAGTGATTCTGTCAAACAATCCAGCCAGTACAATAAAACATACAGCAAGGCAACAGGATTGCTGGGATATATTGGGAGGGGATTTAACAATTTGCAGAAGGAGGTAATGTTGACCCTGTATGTCATTGGTGAGGCCACATCAAGAGTACTGTGCCCCCCACTTCTTGAGACTATACCTAAGAAATGACAGGGGTGAGGTAGAGTCTATGAGGTTAAGGGTCACCAAGATGATCCACGGTCAGTAGGGCATATTCTATGAGGAATGGTGTAGGCTCTTGACATGTACTCACTGGACGCCAGGAGAGGGGGTGACATGACAGATGTACAAGTTCCTGAGGGGAATTAATAGGGTGTACTCTGAAGACCTATTCAACAGGAATGGTAGTGCAGTCACAAGAGCGCATCAATGGACACTAGTCATTCTAATCTTCGGGGGAGGCATGAGGAAGTTTTACTTCAATGAAAGGGTGGGAAAGTCATGGAACAGGTAACCAGAAGATGTAGTAGAAGCAGGAATTATAAATTGGTTCAGATATGGCTGGGACATGTTTAAAAGGCTGCTAAGTCCAGGAGGAGGGGCCACAGATGCTGAAATGGGGGGGGGGGTCCACTACGGCCATGGCCCTACCACTTTCATAAGTGAGAGGCCCAGGCCCTATCAGTTTTTGCAATCATGTTACTGTAATTTATTACTAGGAAGGGCTGTGCCTTTAAAATGCAGCATGTGCAATAAGCAATGTTACCTTCTAACATTTTTGTGGCTTACAGGATGTCAGCAGAAGTCTGAAAAGTAAAGGCATGGGTAGTGTTGATGGGGGTGGGCTGGATTCATGGCCTTCTGAGTTAAGGCACAGTGGTCAAACTTAAAAAATTAAATGAAAAATAAAGGCCAAGCCTTCAGGTGGGTATCAAGGCACTGGACGCTGCTGTCAATCTGTGGGGGAAGGGAGAGTTACTCCACAAATTACAAATTTGGATGAGGAAAAAAAGTATTCTTTTGGCAGATCCATTCAAGGGAGAGAAATTACCCCTTACATCTTTTTTTTTAGTTTGTATTTTATTATTTTAAAATAATGCAATACAAGTATACAATCTCAGAGACTAAATCAGAACTTGATAGACAGCATACAGTATGTTAGCAGTACATGTAGGACAGCCTCAATTGTATTATTATGACAGAGGGGGGAAAAGAGATACATGAAACAGTACTAACATTGTTAACATTATAACCTGCAAACAGTCAAATATGGGATAAACATTAAGTGGAGAATAATTAAAATATTCAAATACTGTAGCCACTAGTGTAAAGTGGTGTTGCCCCAACTGAATAGCTATAACCCAGAGTTTAATTTAAGAAATAATGTGACCCACTGGGATTTGAACCCAGTCCCCCAGAATACCGTCCTGGTGCTCTTAACCACTAAGCTATAGCTCACGATGGCTTGACCTGTGTTCAAATCCCTGTGGGGCACATTATTTCTTTCTCACTACAATTTGTGATTTAAATTGCTTAGCAGTGGCTAATACTGCACAACAAAACATCTGGTTGTCATCTTGTTCCTAGCTGCACTATTGCGCAACACCAGAGAATGAATGTGTGTCCAGGAAGAACACAGGTCAAGCCATGTGAGCCATAGCTTAGTGGTAAAGAGCACCAGAACAGTATTTTGGGTGCCTGGGTTCAAATCCCAATGGGCCATATTATGTCTTTCTCACTATAATTTGTAATTTAAATTGCTTAGTAGTGGCTAATACTGCATTAAAAAACATCTGGTTGTTGGGCCAGCCCAGTGGCGCTGAGGGTTGAGGCGCTGGACATCAGACCTTGCACCACACTGGTGACCGGGTTTGGGAACACTCAGGTTACTGAGGTCGGTGGGGGGATGGAGGATTGAGCATCCCAATGGATGCTTTCCTCCTCCTCCTGGGGTGGGTTACCGGGGGTGCTTTGAGCACCAAAAGCTCCTAGGTCCAGTGGAAGCATGGGCTTTCAGGGGCACCGGCGGTTCCTTCAGGGAGCCAGGGAGGGGAGGACACTGCGGGCGCTTGCGATGGTGTGTGTCAGCACATCGTATGCTAGGACTTACGTCCTTCATGTTGGCATCCTCAGGGGGTCACAGGGGAGAAAACCAGGGGAAAGAATGCATACACCCCGGATCCCCTCATAGATGAAACCAAGGTGGGGGTGCCATGAGTATGCCCAGGCGGACAGAGTAGGAGTGGGTACGAGGCCTCCTCTGAAAGCCATGAGAGCTGGGCAAGTAAAAAAAATATATATTTTTTTTAAAACATCTGGTTGTCATCTTCTTTATTTTGGTAACAGATGCAAAAAATGTAGTTATCGTATCAGCATCCTCCTTACATTTGGGCTGCAAAACAATTACCATGGTATCATATTGGAAATCTGCATATCTGAGCAAGTAGTTATTTAGATATTCTTTTCTAGGTGCTGTAAAGAGTGGACACTGTACAGTAATGTGGAAAATGGTTTCTGAAAAACCCTTATTACAAGCACATAAATTTTAATTTCTTGTTGTGTCATACCATGTTAGTCTGTTGATGTAATAATATTTATAACTGATTATTTCAAATCACACCCAAGTGATAAGTTTTCTATATTCGGGGAGTAAAGGTAAAATAAGGTAACCCTTTATACTGTGTGCTGTTTTATTGTTTTGGAACCACGGAGTGCATTTCTGATTCCTAATTTGGTTCATGTCATTATTTTGTGCTTCTGTGAACAATTTATTTTGCCTAACATGTCTATATTGAGCCGATATAACAATCGTTCTCAAATCATCGGTCCATAAATGTAATTTTATTCTCTTTAGGATTGTCAATACAGTACTTAGCCAGTTTGATTTTATGGTAGACCTTAGCCATTGAGTTTTCTCTATAAGACAGTGTTTGGGAAGAAGATTATATTTGTTATTTATTATCTTTAACCAATATGAAATTATTCTTAACTCTACAAAAGCTTTCATCAAGATTCTTCCCATTTCAGTGCTGACCATAGCTGTAGCCATGGAAGGTGAAACTTTCAACAAAGCTTTGTAGTAATATAGCAATGGGGTTTCTAAGTTAGTTGAGTAGTCATAGCCCCAAGCTTCTGCCCCATATAATAATATGGGGTTAATCTTCATTTCCCTAGCTTTAATTGCTGCTCCTAGTGTTCTTCCCTCATAATTGTGATTAAACTTCAATAATGTCTCAACCGCTGATTTTGCATTTATGATCTGTGTTTTAGTGTGTTGTGTCCATTTACCATTAGTGGGGATTTTTATCCCTAAATATATATATATATATTCTTTAACCACATCTATACTTTATTTGTCTAGCTAGAAAGAGGATTTACCTTGCTTCTGGCTGAATACCATAATTTTGCTTTTGTTAAGGTTAATTTTTAATTCCAGTTTGTCACAACTGACTTAAAGTTGTTGATTTTCCTCTGTCGTCTTATGTGAGACAATGAAAAAAGTACAATGTCAGGATATGCTAGAGAATGACATGGAAGATTGTTTATAATTGGTGAGTGGCTCTGCTCTTCAAAGTTTAATAAAGCCTCTATATATATATATATATATATATATATATAGTATCTACATCTATCAATCTCTTCTCTCTCTCTCTCTCTCTCTCTCTCTCTCTATATATATATATATATATATATATATCTATATATCTACATATAGTGTATCTATATAGATATATATATATTAAAATCATGGTGTGCCACTATAGTAAGGGTTGCCCAGCCATTTGTATGTTCAACCCAAAATTTTGCACTTTAATAACTTTTCAACCATTTAATCGATTGGCCTGAAATTGTGCATGCACTGTCTGGTACTATAGATGTCTGGATCTGCTGAATTTTGTTCCAATCACATGTGTGGTTGTGGAGCTGCAGAATGCCACTTTTTGGCAACTTATTTGCTCAGGGCTACAGTCCAAATGGTTTGGGGGTCTGGTCAGAAATTGTCAGGGAATGTGGGGTCTGGGTCACAGATGTGCATTTTGAAGGTTCGGAGAAAAAATATTATTCCATTCAAAAGTTATTAAATCCCACTATTGGCTATGGGGAAAAAAATATGTGTGTCATGAGAAAGCACGTTTTGTTTTCGCAGAAGCAACTTTTACTGTCGCAAATGGATTCAGTACTGTTGTGTAGCCTCCATCTTGTTTTCAGTTAGTGACAGAGAAAAAATGTTGTGGTTCCCAAAATAATCACCCTTGGTAAACACCAACAGTTGTCTTTACCTAATCGGGGCCCGAGGAACTTGATCCTGACATTACTTTTTTAAAAAGTGATCAGAAATAGGTTTTCTTAGTTTCAGCCATTGGTAATGCCACAATTTGTGGAACTTCTTTTTTGAAACTGCCGCAAATTGTGCCAATTGTTGTGCTACTAGCGGCACAGTTGTGTGAAAAGTGCCCCAATTTGTAGCATTGTTTTGCAAAATTTGCCACAATGTGTGGAAATACTGCAATGGGAAAAACCCATAGGCAGCAGTAAAATACCCCAAAACCTTTTCTGGCAACTTTCTGGGCTGAATAACATCAGTATCGTGTTCCTCGGCCCTATTTGGGTAAACACATCTTGGTATTTACTTAGTAAAAGTAGTTTTTCTCCTTTTATTGCCTCTAAGATGGCCGAGGCATGATTTTTTTTAATAAAACATTTTTTGCAGAAGGGGGGCCAAATCTCTGTGTCAGCATGTAGTCTCCCCCAGTGGTGTGGGACACTGGGGAGCCCACTCCCAGTGTCCTGAAATTATATTTTTTGTTAAACCTGTGAAAAAAGAAAACTGTCCCCAACGTTTTGTTTTTCACATCTGTAGAAAAGAAAATGGTCCCTCATCATCTCCCTCATCCCCTTCCCCATCCTGACCCTCCCACTGAGCAATCCTTCACCCCACACCCCCCTTGTCCTATGCTTACCACCAGAGACCATTGGCTGCAATCTTCTGTGGACTGGGACACATCTGCACTCTTCAAAGCTGAACCGTGAACTGAAGAATCAAAGAAAGCACTATATAATGGCTGTCTATGGCATTTTGAACTTATGTTGCTAGCTCAGCCAATTTTCAGAGTTTTAACAACAAATTTTCAACATGGGCTTTTGGGGATCCCACCTCATGAACACTGTCACTGTCATCTCGTTAATCAGACCTGAAAGGTGATTTCACAGTCAATGTGCAGAATCACCATTCAGGACTGATAAATGAAATGAAAGTGCCAGTGTTCATGAGGTGGTGTCCCAGAATGCCCATGCTGAACATTTGGTACAAGAATACCAAAAAACACCCAAGTTACGTGTGTTCATTGAAATGTTTCTATGCACACTCGTAACTTTTCCAATTTTTAGTATTTTTACTCCAAATTTTCAACATTGCCATTTTTTCACACCACCTCATGAACAATATAGCTGTCATTGTTCACATCCTGCCTGAAATGTGTTTTCACTTCTGTGGCACAGAATGGCACATTTGTTGAGTGAAATCACCTTTTGGGACTGATTAATGAAATAACAGTGGCAATTTTCATGAGGTGGGGTCCCCAAGAGGCCATGTTGAAAATTTGGTGACAAAATTCCTACAAAGTTTGAGTTACATGCACCTGTTGAATTTCTTTTATGCACACGCATAACTTTGCTACTTTTCAATCTTTTGATATCAAATTTTCAGAATAGCCATTTTTTCATACCACCTCATTGACAATACTACTGACATTTTTGACATCCTGCCTGAAATGTGTTTTTGTACCTGTGGCGCATTGTATAATTATGTTTTGCCTTGCATTTCACAATTTCTCTGTACTGGGGTACATGAGGTGGGTAATAAGATGGCTATGTTGACAATTTGATCATTGTTGATCGACACATGGAAGTGCAGGGCCCTCCACACCTACATACATATGTGTATTTATGGATGAATTAGAGTGCATGGTCCTCCCACAGTAAAATAAGAATACTATTATACTATCTCAAAAAGAAGGGAAATTCATTACAAAAAAAAACTCAGTTAATGCATCAGTTAGGGTTGATAGTGCAGTAACAAAAGTCTGGAAATTTGGTGTTAGGGTTATCAACACTACCACCCCACCCCACCCCCACCATCCACACCCCAACAGGCATTGTGGTGTGCCTTGGAGTCTTGAGCCCTAACTCTCACCCAGTTCTTCTATACTGTACCATCTCAGCTTGTTAACACCTGGAATGGGGTGAGAGTTAGGGCCAATGACCCCAAGGCATACCCCAATGCCTGTTGGTGTGTGGAGGGTGGGGGTGGGGTGATATTGTTGGTAACCTAAACACCGAATTTCCAGACTTTTGACACTGTACTATCAACCTTAACTGATGCAGTAACAGAGTTTTTAGCAATGAATATATCATATTCATTACAAAAAATGTAATTTATGCATCAGTTAGGGTTCTTACTAGATCAACACAGGCAGGGAAATTGGGTGTTAGGGTTTCCAACCCTAACATCCCACCCCACCTCCCCACCCAACCCTTCCATCGCAACACCACTCCCACCTTCCACACACCAACAAGCATTGTTGCACCTTAGGGTTGTGGGCCCCAACCCACCGCCACCCAACCTTTCCATCGCAATATCACCCCTACCCTCCACACACCAACAGGCATCAGGGTGTGCCTTAGGGTCATGGGCAACACCCACCCCCCACCCTACCCTACCTTCACAACACCACTCCCACCCTCCACACACCAACAAGCATCAGGCTGTGCCTTAGGTCATGGGCCCCAACACTCACCCCATTCCATCTGTAAGGAGCCTGACATGGTAAAGTATAGAAGAATTGAGTAAGCATTAGGGCCCATCACCCTAAGGCACACCCCAATGCTTGTTGGTGTGTGGAGGGGTGGGAGTGGTATTGTGATGGTAGGGTTAGGTGGGGCGGGGCCCATGACCCTAAGGCAGACCCCAATGCTTGTTGATGTATGGAGACTGGGGGTGGTGTTGTGAAGGTAGTGGTGGTGCCCACTGTCACAAATGCACTCCACAGGTCAGGCACTTTGCTCCCACAGTGCCAACCTCAGAGTGCAATAGTGTAAACAGATAACAGACAGGGTAACCCTCCTGTCTGCTTTGGGTCTGAATCACCTATTAGCCTCAAGTTCTGGAGGGATTCAGACTGTGAACTTTATGCTAGCATACCCAATTACAGGCTCAGATATGTACCCTCTTCAGGACTGCAGTACAATCTTTTGTGAGGGGCACCCATCCAGGTTTTCCAAAATGTACCCTTAGCACTCTTTAAGAGACCTTAGGTATATTTTTACCCTTTAGCTTAGTAACAGAATCAAGCTTTTAACAGCTGTCAGACTTAAAACCAAGGTTTCAGCATCAGATGCAAAAGGAAGATGGAGAAGACGCACAGGCAGTATTTCAAAGAAAAGGTTGTTTACTAAAATGGTAAAAACAGAAAAAATCAAACACAGAACAATTATATCACAAATCTTACAGCCAAATATAAAAAAAAATGGGAAGTTACAGAATATAAACTCCTACCACACTCACTTAATATCTTTTCTATCCCAATGTTATCCTTGAGTGCTTTTCAAAAGTACAGAGAACTTAAGTCTCTCTTAGAGTCCAAAAATCATAAGTCTTTTTTCCCCAGATGGATGCTCATTTGAAACTCCATCTCCCCTTCCCTTGTGAGATCACAACCTAGACCCTCCCATAAGTCCAATTTCTAACATAGTTATCTACAAGGATGTATTTTAAATAATGTGAACATCAACAAAAAGCCATTTCCCAAATATGACAGTCTGAGATCAAACATTTTTCTTTGAACATAGCAATCCCACACTTTGTCATTACTTCTCGGCTATGTGCTAAAATTGAGAGGAACCAGCCAAATTAGCTTTTCTTCCTGCAACGTCATAATTGCCTACATAAGAATTAATTTCAAAGGCATGCTCAGGATATAAAAGATAATTAAATGTCCATCTGGAAGGATGTCTTAATTAATGGTTCCTCTGGTCAGTTTAATGACATCCTCACTGACACCTTGAAAGTTAAAGGCCAAGTCTCACACACTGCTGACTGGGGTGAGACAATTTCATACACAGACCATTTATTTATAATACCAATATTATACATAAAACCATAGGCTGAGGGAAGATCCTCACACCCCAACCCTAAGGCACACCCCATCGCTTGGCGACAGCTAAAGGGGAGGTTCTGATAATGGGAGACTTCAACATGCTGGATACAGATTGGTCAACACCAGCAGGAACATCTGCCAGAACTAGACTCATAGTAGATTCCCTGCAGGGGGAGGGCCTCAAACAACTGGTACAGCAACCCACAAGAGACAGAGCTATCCTAGATCTAGTACTGACTAACAAAGAAAGGATCGCAGATCTCCAGGTAGAAGGTCACCTGGGAGCCAGTGACCATCACATGGTATGGTTCAATTTGGCTACTACATCTAAATCATCCCATTCCAAGGCAAAAATATGGGACTTCAGAGGAGCTGACTTTGATAAGATGGCCAACAGAGTTAAGCTAGCCCTGGCAAAAAGAAACACAGGTGAGGGGGTACAGGCAAAATGGGCAAGCATTAAGGATGCAATACTTGAAGCAACATCCCATTGTGTTAGACAGAAAAGGAAGTGCAAAAGAAGAAGGAAACCACTTTGGTTCTCAAATACAGTAGCAGAAAAGGTCAGAGCCAAAAGGCTGGCCTTCAGGAAATATGAGGGAACACAGCGGGATGAAGATAGGGAGGCATACCAAACTGCCCTAAGGGAAGCAGGTAAGGCAGTAAGGCAGGCAAAGTCCCAAAGTGAGGAAGCACTAGCACGAACAGTAAAAGAAGGTGACAAGACTTTCTATAGATACATTAGTGAAAGGAGAAATTCCAGAGGGGGTATTGCTAAGCTTAATGGAGAAAAGGGAGCATGTGAGGAGGAGGACCCTGTAAAGGCATCTATCCTAAATAGATACTTTTGCTCAGTATTTACTGAAGAGAAGGTAGGCAGGGCCCACAGCTCAGCATCATGGACACAGGGGGGAGGGAGGTGAGCACTACTCCCTTCACAAAAGAAAGGGTCCTACAAGAGCTTGCTAAGCTCAGGGTGGATAAGGCAATGGGACCTGATGGCATACATCCCAGGGTACTAAGGAGCTAAAGGAGGAACAAGCAGAGCCATTAGCAGAATTGTTTAGTGAGTCTCTGAGTACAGGAGAGGTCCCAGAAGACTGGAGAAGGGCTCATGTGATCCCGCCCACAAGAGTGGTAGCAGGAGGAGGCGGGGAACTACAGACCGGTCAGTCTTACCTCAGTAGTGGGCAAGATTATGGAGGCACTCCTTAAGGAAAGGATAGTGCAACACCTGGAATCCATAGGGCACAGGATCCAAAACAGCATGGGTTTACAAAAGGAAGGTCCTGTCAAACTAATCTCATAGATTTCTTTGACTGGGTAACCAGAGTGGTGGACCAAGAGGGAGCAGTTGATGTCGCCTACCCTGACTTCAGCAAAGCTTTTGACACTGTTCCACATAGAAGATTGATAAATAAGCTGGGTAGGCTCAGGGTGGGTCAGAAGTTGGTCAACTGGGTGGCAAACTGGTTGACGGGCAGAAAACAGAGAGTGGTGGTAAATGGTATACAGTCAGAAGAGATGCAAGTCACAAGTGGGGTACCTCAGGGATCAGTCCTGGGGCCAGTCCTCTTCAATATATTCATTAGTGACCTTGCAGATGGACTAGAGGGTAAGGCTTGTCTGTTTGCAGATGACACCAAGATCTGCAACAGAGTAGATGATCCAGATGGGGTGGGCAGAATGAGAAGAGATCTGGATAAACTAGCAGAATGGTCAGAAGAGTGGCAACTGGATTTAATGCAAGAAGTGCAAAATCATGCACATAGAAAGAGAAACCCTGAAGCCACCTATAGGCTGGGAGGGAGTTGCTAGCAGTCACAAAGGAAGAAAGAGACTTGGGCATCATCATCACTGATGACCTAAAATCATCCAAGCAGACCTCTAAAGCAGTAGGTAAGGCTAGGGGGTGTTAGGGTGTATTAGTAGGGGTATCACAAGTCGAAGAAGGAGGTATTAATCCTCTGTACAAGACACTGGTTAGGCCCCATCTGGAGTACTGCGTGCAGTATTGGAGGCCACACCTTCACAAGGACATTAACCAAATTGAGGCAGTCCAGAGAAGGGCAACCAAAATGGTGCAGGGACTGCATCAGAAGACATATGAGGACAGATTAACGGAGCTCAATATGTATACCCTTGAGCAAAGGAGGGAGAGAGGTGATATGATCGAGGAATTCAAACATCTTTAGAGCATAAACAAGGTGAAAGAGTCTAACATGTTTAAATATAAGAAAAATAGCAGGACAAGAGGACACAGCATGAGATTAGAGGGAGGCCAATTAAGGGGGAATGTGAGGAAATTCTTTTTCACAGAAAGGGTGGTGGATGCATGGAATGGCTTACCACAAGAAGTGGTGGCTATGAATACAGTGCAGGGCTTCAAACAGGCATGGTATAGGCATAAGGGAGCAATACAAATGACTATGAATAGATAGGCCACTGACAGAGCAAAGGCCGATGGCACATTTATAAGGTAGAAAAAGAAATGGGCAGACTGGATGGGCCTTGCAGTCCTTATCTGCCATCAACTTCTATGTTTCTATGTTTCTATGTTCTATGTTGGTGTGTGGAGGGTAGGGGTGGTGCTGTGATGGTAGGGTTGGGTGGGGGGATGTGGAGTTAGGGTTGGAAACCCTAACACCCAATTTCCTTGCCTGTGTTGCTCTAGTAGGAACCCTTACTGATGCATAAACAAAGTTTTGGCAATTCATTTCCTTACTTTTTGAGACAGTATAATAGTATCCCAGTTCTGTGGGAGTTTTTGGGGTATTTTTGCTGCAAATGTTCAACATGGGCTTTTTTGGATGCCACCTCATGAACACTGGCACTGCCATTTCATTACTTAGATGAAAAGGTGATTTTGGACAGCAACGGCACCATTGCGCACCACAGCAGCAGAAACACATTTTGGGTTGAATGTGCAAAATGACAGCTGTACTGTTTATGAGATTGTGTGCAAAAATGGCTATGTTGAAACTTTGGCGTGAAAATACAATGAATTGGAAAAGTTACGCATGTGAGTAGGAAAATTCCAATGACGGCATGTAAATCAGGCATTGTTAGATATTTTTGCACCAAATTTTCAACGTGGCCTTTTTGGGATCCTACCTCATGAACACCGACACTTTAATTTCATTACTCTGTCCCAAAAGGTGATTTTTTTTCAGCAACTGCTCCATTCCACTCCACTTTTGCCTAAACACATTTTGGACATGATGTGAGAAATGACAGGTGCACTGTTCATGAGGTGGTGTGAAAAACTGGCAATGCTGAATATTTGAAGTGAAAATATTAAAATTTGCAAAAGTTTTGCATGTACATTGCAACATTTCACTGACCGAGCATAACTCTGAGATTTTGGGTATTTTTGCACCACATTTTCAAAATGGCCTTTTTGGGACCCCACCTGATGAACAGCAGCACTGTGATTTTGTTAGTACATCCTGAAAGTTGATTTCACACAATGACTGTGCCATTCTTCACCAGAGCTGCAAAAATACATTTCAGGCAGGATGTGAAAAATGACAGCAATACTGTCCATGAGAAGGTGTGAAAAAAATCTCAATGTTGAAAATCTAGAGTGAAAATATTAACAATTGGCAAAGTTAAGAGTATGCGTAGAAACTGTGCAACACACTCATAATGTAGTCTTTTTTGGGAACTTTTGCACCATATTTTCAACATGGGCTTTCTGGGATCTCCCCTCATGAACACTAGTACTGTCATTTTTGTTAATCAGTCCAGAAAGGTGATGCCGTGTAGTGACCACAAAACCACCTTTTGGGACGGAATAATGAAATGACAGTGACAGTATTCATAAGGTGGAGTCTCAAGAACCCTGTGCTGAAAATCTGGGGTAAAAAGTCCTAACAATGGCTGAGATATCAACATGCAGTAAGTTGAAAACCCCATTGGCAGCCATTATAGGGCACTTACCTTGATTCTTCAGTTGGCAGTTCAGCTCTGAAGAGTGCAGACGTGTCCAAGTCCAGAGAAGATGACAGCCACCAACTAGTGGGGGTAAGTATAGGGTGATGTGGGGGTGGGGAGGTGGGTGCTCAGTGGGAGGGTTGGGATGCAGGAGCGGTGATGGGGGAGATGAGGGACAGTTTTCTTATTAACAGGATTTTTTTTTTAAAAGTCATTGGTGGACAGTTTCTTTTTTTTTTTTACAGGGCAAGAGATTTACTTGTGGACATTGGGAGTGGGCTCCCCAGTATCTGATACAGCTTGGGGAGGTCATTATAGTACTGTGGGAGTGTGTTATAAGTGCTGACATGGGGGTTAGGTGCCCCGATGTCAGCAAGTACATTGGGGGACTGTTTTCTTTCTTACCAGGGCAAATATGTACTTGTGAACACTGGGAGTGGGCTCCCCAGTGTCCAATACAGCTTGGGAGGGGCATTATACCAATGTGGGTGTAGAAAAGAAATGCTGACATGGGGGTTGGGCACCCAAATGTCAGCAAGTACGTCGGGGAACCATTTTCTTTTTTTAGATTGATAAAAAGTAATATTTTATGGCATGTTGATGGAGGATTCTGCATCGTAATATGGCAGTTCAATGCAGGATTCTGCATCAATATGAGGATTTTTTCCTCTTGAAAATGTTTAGTTGAGAACACTGGGAGTGGCCTCCCTACAGCTGGGGGGGGATTACACTAGTGTGGAAGAGGGGAATAAATGCCAGTACGAGGTTGGGCACCCAGATGTCAGCACATATGTCAGGGGATCCATCAACATAAAATTCTATGCTGTACAGCTGCTCCAACATAGAATTCTATACCTATTACTAAACTTTGGCATAACATTCTATGTTGGACTGCTGTTCCAACATACAATCCTGTGCCGCTGGGAACATCTATTTTTTCCCTTAGGAAATAATGGGAAAAGCAACATTTAATAACTTTGGAACAGATTAATATTTTTTAAACTAACTTTCAAAAGGCACATCTGTGAGGCCAAAGTTTTCTACCCTGAACATTTTAGTCCTGTAGCTACAGCCATTTGAGATACTGGTGGACAAAAAAAAAAAACAGAAAAAAACATAAAAATCTCTTTTTTTCCCCCCAACACCTGTATCTCAGAAACCACAAAAGGAATTCAAACCAGATTTGGCATATCAGTAGACATATCCCTTCTGATGACGCTTGTAAAATTTCAAGCAGATCTTGTTGAACCTGGCCAAAGCTATTTCCCTGCAAAAATTGGCCTTTAACATAAAATGCTTGCATGAACCCTAACTATACTGGTGCTACCGCCCCAGTAAAATATATATGTACATATTAAACAATAAAGATACAAGAAGGCAACCTTGTTTTATGCCTCTATTGGTTTGAAAAGGTTCTATAAGACTACCTTTACTGTCATATCTTATTATAATGCTGGTATTATATAATAAATAAATTGATAATAATGAGTAGTCTATGCCTCTGCTTATCAAAATTTCCCATAGAGTGTCTTGATTAATCGAACTGAACGCAAATGAAAAATCCACAAACAAAGGATACATTTAAATTTTCCTTAGTTGTACATATTTTTCCAGTAGATGGAGTAAACAGAATAAGTTGTCAGTTGTAGAAAAGCCCAGTCTGAAGCTGACTTGCATGTATGACAAGGTTTTCTTGTTTTCTAGCCGTAGTATTAACCTGTTTAACAATATATTGGAAAACATTTGTGAGATGATGTCCAGTAAGCTTACTGGGTGGTGGTTAGCTGGGTCATTTAGGTCCTTTTTTTTTTTTTGTGAATAGGTACGATTATCTTCATAATTCATGACTTGGGCACATATATTTGTTTCAAATACTTATTAAGAAAGGTTTTGCAAGCTCCATCAACAACGGTTGTTGAAATGCGGCACAAAGAACATCACAATGCTGACAGGTGAAATTTCGCCTGTCAGACATTGGCTATTTTTTTTGGGGGGGGGGTTGAGGGGGGTTTTGCTCCCTGTACCTCCCGATCACTAGAAATCCAACTCTGAGTCACACTTGACTCAGGAGGGGGGAGTATCATGGAGAAACGGTGACAATTTCAAATTTTGTCGAAATTGTCACTGTAATGACTTTCACTGTAATAATTTCACTATTTCAATGTGATACGATTAAAAAGATGTGTGAAAACTGGGATCTAAATGTTTTTGTGTTGTTTATAAATTTACAATGGGATAGCACCTATCCATGGAGTCTTTTTATTTGCTAAACCAGAAATGGCATCTTCTGCATTGGCAAATGCAAATATTAGGTGGAAGTAAGTACAGTCAGTGAACCAATTTGGAACATTCTGTATTTTTATTAATGCCAGTTTAGTAAATATAGCTTTATAGTGTTCTGGCCATGTTTCTCTTGGGACATACACACCTAATGAGGACTGATATATGTTGACTCCTTTTGCTACCATTTTCCAGAAGATTTTGTTATCTTTTATTTCTGTGATATGGAACATGTCCATCCATTGCTTCTGGTAAGATTCTACTTTTTTAGAGTTTAGAAATGCCTTGTACTGTTTCCGAGTTCTGTTAAAATGAATAAAGTTTGTTCTGGAAGGATTTTTCTTCTTCCATTTAATTATTTTAAATAGTTCTTTTTTTTTTTGTTTTCTACAAGAATTGTTAAACCATGTCTTAAAATACATATTAGTAATAGGAAAGATGACAAAAAAAACTTATATTTTTTTATTAGATTAAATAGGATATTTGTGCAGTTATGTACAATCATTTATTATGAGTCCAGCAACCTACAGTATCTAAATTAAATGATTGTGGAACACGGCAGGAACTGTGATTGTGTAAGCATATAGTTTTCATAGTTTGTAGTCTGCAAAGATAGTTTCAATTCAGTTTTATTATGGTACTGTTTTATTTAAATTAGGTTCTTGGTTGAGAAATAAAAATATATTTTTTGCAACAATTACTTTTGGACCCCTTTCTCATCATCATCAGGGGCTAGTGTATGCATGATCTGCATGTGTGTGATCTGTGTAGTTCTGCACCATGATTTTGCACTGGTGGGAGCACTGCAAGGTGCATAGAGTTTTGGAATGCAGTGTCCCCACTAGTAAGCCTGGATCTAGCCCCCCCACCCCCGACTATATCAGGTGAATATGGGAAACATCATCTGCAAATTAAATCATTGTAATCCTGAAGGTTTACAGTAATAAGAAAAACGCTTTAATCATCAGTCTGTGTGCCTCAAACCCATCTTGGGAAAGATGTAGGCAAGCAATGGCCCAACAGTTTCCAATTAGAACATTGCTGGCGAAAACAAAGCCATACTGGAAGTGCATAGGATTTTCCTTTCACAATAAGAGCAACTTTCCAGTCCCAGCACTAAACTGCTTCAGTGATCTTAGATTTCCTCCACTCTCTCCTTCCCCTTCCTCTGTTCTTTCACACACAGTTATAAAATAAAGATTGATTTTGGGGAGCTGGCAGGACAGAGTCCTTTAAAGACACATCCCCAGGTTGATATACCCCAGCCCCAAAATAGCATATTTCTCAAATGTGTTGCCTGAACCCTGATCCATAATTGGTTGGGAGGGGTAACAGTTAGGGATGGGACAAAGCCTTACCCTGAAAACTGAGTCTCCCCAAACTTGGGCACTAATATTTAAGCAAACCCAAGCTGAACAGCCTAGGTTTGGCTTGGTTTCTTTGCTTCATTTTCATGCACATGCCAGGCATCAGGAGAAGGTGGGAAGTGTTGCAAGGAGGACAGTCTGAGAATTGTATAGGCAGAGAATTGCTTGGGAGATGGTGGGGAGGCACAAGGGGGCAAAGGAAGCTGAAGTCAGTAATGTCTGAGAGGTGGAGTTTGTGCAAGAATACCCAGTTGCAACTGATACTCTAATATAAATCCTGCCCCCTAGGCAGCATCACTGGCTTGAACCTCCTAATGCATGCATGCCTGCCTTTTCATCATGCCCAGCCCTCCTTGTGGCTGCTCTCGTGCACTGTTCCCCGACATAGGGGTGCATAGAGTAGTGAGAAACTTTTGGATTTAGGGGAAGGCAGGGTTTTCAATGAAGAAGGCACACGCAACTGTGCTCCCTGAAGACTTGGCCATTTTTGGTTTGAATGGGGGGGATGAAGAGCAAAGAGCATGGCCATTACTGGCAGCACCTCCTCTCACCAACTACTAAACTGAACTGGTGCAAAGAAATTGAAGGATGGGAGACACTCCCAGCTGTGCCTACCTGAAGATGCAACTGCTGCAAGTTAAAGACTGCTGAGAAGAAGAAGGAGCACATGAAAATCCTGAAGACATCAAACTGTAGGGGCAGTAAAAGGGGCCTTGGGTGGTCTGGGTAAGTTCAAAGAGTGCAACGCTTTTTTTTTTTTTTTTACATTTATTTGCCCAGGGCAGCATAGCTGAAAAATTATTTTAATTTGGGGGTGGACTTTAAATTTATTATTTTTTTTTTTTACTGTTGTGTAAGGTAGTTTAAGGGGTTAGTTAACTTGCCTCGGGTCAGATAAAGTCAGGGCCTGATTTTCAAAGGCACCCCAAATACATGTGAATTATGCATACCTAGGGTGCAGTGACCAACCACTACAGGAGCCTACATGCCTGCCAGCATCTGTGAAACCTGCCTGTGGCAGATCCACATATGGGGACAGGGCAGCAGTGGTGGGAACACTGGACTATGGCAGATGTGCATGCAGGGCTGACAGTGGATCCTTGCTACCTGCAAGGATGATGGGGATAAGGCTGTCCTCCAAGGGCTATTGTATCTGCATTGGAATACTAAATATTGTGAAAGGTTGCCAACCAGTACTACCCTGAGGCCTCTGTGGAGATTGTGAGGGCTAGAGATGAGTAGGAAGATGGGGCCATGAGAACAGAGCTGTGGCTGGGCAGATGGGGTGCATAGCCTCTACTGTTGCTCTTTGGGCAGTGTACCCACTGCCAGCCTTGGAAGTCCTGTATCTCCCTTTGTTGATGTGGCACATGGCCACCCTAACCCTGTGCCCTCTCATCCTAGCTGCATGTGAAGTCTTGGGTGTGACTCAGAATTGGGTGCAGAGGGGCACAAATCTTCCAATTTGGATGCCTTGGAGTGCCACCCTCCAGTTTTTGTTTTACAAATTTTTGTTTTGCCATACAGAAAAGAGGTATTGATTTACATTTAGTGCTTAGTGATATAGATTTTTTTTTCTACTGCATAGTGATATATTTTTTCTTCAGGCTAGATATAGATTTTCCAATGAAATACAGTAAGTGACCAGTGGCCAAACTGAATACTCATTTAGCCTGGAGTGGCTTTTTAACCACTGGTCATGTGACTCCCTTTGGAGTACTTAAAAGAGTGTGACCACGGTCTTGGGTAGCTCTGAGGAAGGCATGGCCAAAACATTAGCGCACAAGGGAGCGCATGACACATGCGCATGCTCCTGTTCCCCTCGAGTCAGTAAGGTTGCTAAGCACACCTGTGGTCAGAAGTTATAACCTGTTTATGATTTGGAAATAATGTTTGGATTAAGCTACCTGCAAGAATCCTGAATGATTCTTATGTGAAGTTGGAAAAAAAGTGACATACAGAATAGTATAGTAGGCCAAGTTAACAATAAGACTGTTGTAAAAGCCTGAAGTTTTTTTTGTTTGTTTGAAGTGCACTAGAAATTGGGACCACTGCTGTGCAGTATTCTGAAACTGTGTTTGGATTAAGGGTCTCTGACAGGAAGCGCAGTGGCAGAATTGTTCTAAGCAAGAGGTGGAGCACTGAAACTGTGGTTCTTTTGCCCTGCAGGTATGATTTGTGCATGAAGAGGTACTCTGTAGCCATACCCAGCCCTCTGCACATGTAGAAGAGCCAAGAGCCCTTTGTGGATTTGGCTCTAAGTGGCTCTTTCGCTGGAACAATTTGAACCTGAGTCCAATTGTTCCATAATTGCTGTGGTAATGTTCAGATAAAATAAAGTTTTTTTGGTTTTTATTTTATTTCAGGTTATGCAGATCATAAGACTACATTACAACAATGTTGAAGTATAAATCATTATAACATGGATTACATGTTTTCTAAAAAGTTTTACAATCTGTTCATTAATGCATTTTCATCTAGTGATTTCAGTTTGAACCTTAATTCAAAAACATAAAAATAAAAAAATACAGCAATTGGGATAGCAAATAAGTAACAGTAGTTTTCTTGGTGGAATTTAAGACTGGGTCAGACTCGAAGGGTTAATTTGAGTATTTAAAATGTATTTGTGGTAAGAATAAATGCAAGTGGAGCTGCACATCGGGGGGGGGTGGGGAATTGATTCCCATAATAATTTTGGAAAGAAAATATGTCTCTGGAGGATTAATAGGTATAGTTGATTGTTTGCTTTCATTTATATCCCTTGTTGATATAATTCCCACCTTGTCCATTTATGGATAAAGGAGTCCATTTTGTTCTGCAGGGAAAATAACAGTTATTCATTTGACTGTATCTGAAGTATAAGCTTTTCCTAGTCCTCTACAGAAGGTGGGTCTTCCTGTAGTCACTTCTTTGTTTGCACTTATATGCAGCACACAAACATATCACCCACAAGTACAGAGGGTCCCTGCCATGGACTTCCTTTGGTGGAATACCTAGCAGGAGATGGTATGAGGTGAGTGGCTGGACGATGTTAAACATGGCTGATAAATGGTAGGAAAAAGAGGACTAGAAGTGAAAAAGTCTAGGGCACTCATAAAATATATGGGCTTGGGAAGCAACCTGGGTGCCACATCCCCTCTAGAATAAAAGTGAGGTACCCAGTGTTCTCTTGGCCATAAGTGAGGGGACTAAAAATAATCTAGCCCTCACCTCCCAGATAAATTCTTTCCAGGACAGTGAGGAGGTAGTTGTCCAAGTTTGCCTCCATACTCAGAGCCAGTCCTCCTCCACCAGTCTCCGGTCCAAATCCCTCTCTCATCTGGCCTTTACCTGGTCTGCATTATGGGACATTAATTCTAGCTGTGATTTATAAAATTATGGAGACGGCTTTCTCACCAGTATCCGAGCTCCAGATTTAAATATGAGGAGTTGAGTCTATAATCAATTGAGTTCTGTTACTCTCTATCCTTATCTGTTTATTGATAAAGTCCCTCATCTGGTAGTAATGTAATCTATCCCTATCTTTCCATGCAAAGGCTGCCTGGGTTTCCTCAAATGAGAGTAATGTATACCCCCGGAATAGCTGCCAAGGGGCCACAAAACCCTGCACTGCCTGCTGGGTGTACCATGGGTCATGCTGGGGGTAAATTGTGGATTTATTGTTAACCATCTATATTTCCAAAAGCAAGGATGAAGAGATTTGTTTTATGTGCCTCTTCTTCAACCCTCTAGGATCACAGAACTAACCTTAGGTAGTAACTGTACTGCTTGCTGAGTCAAGAGGGGGCTAAAGAGACTGGCAGAGACAGGGAATGGGAGCCATCTGGAGAGGTCTATTGTTTTCCATATAGCTCTGTATTTTCTATTGCCCCAAAAAAGGGCTAGTCTCATCTGAGAAGCAGCCCAGTAATGGGGGAGTGATGGTAGGGCAATACCCCCTAGGGGCTTAGGGAGAAACAGTCACTGTTGTCTAATGTGAGGTCTTTTATAGTTCCAAAGAAAATGGTTTATTAAAGAGCTAGTGTACTGCTTGGGATTAATAGTAATTTTCAGTTGCAGTCAGCTATCACTTCTTATATCACAAGTATTTTTTTCTTTTCTAATTGTTAATTAGAAGATTTTACACCTGGCACTACTGGGGTGATGTGTGGAGCACCACTCTGTCTGGAGGGGAAAAAAAGTCAGTTCTGTTCCTCCCACTACATCATCAGAAATGAGACCAAACACCTTGACACACCACAGTCCTTGCAGCATGAGCAGTGACTTTCACAAACTACCAATCAAAATGCAGGAAATTGTGACATCACTAGTAACCAGGGAGAGCCAGTCCCTGCTGCTTCACGTGAAACTGAAACCTGGCAGTGAGAAATGGTTCTCATTGGTTACTAGTGATGCCATAGTCAGTGTGGTCTCAGTGTTGATGTAGTGGGAGGAACAGAACTGACTTTTTTATTCCTCCAGACAGAGTGCTGCTTCACACACCACCCCAGTACTACCAGGTGGAAAATCTTCTAATTAGCAAACAAAAAAGAAAAAATACTTGAGATATAAGAAGTGATAGCTGACTACATCTGAAAGTTACAATTAATTGCAGGCAGTTTCCAGGCAGTACACTAGCTCTTTAATTTTTGCCATGACAACAGCTCTTTAATTGTTATAAGGCATGGTATACACTGGAATAAATATATTAGACGGGGAAAGACATTCATTGTAAGAGACAAAATTTTGTGTGTAAAAGGAGAGAGAGAGAGAATATTCCAGCATCTCATGTCTGCTTTCAGTGTGGCAATTAATGGGGAGTAATTGAATTCAAAAAGCAGGGACAAATCTCTTGGAATTTTAATTCCCAGATATTCAATCGATGGTAAATCCGATTTCATGTTAAATGTGGATCGAATTTCTGGGGTGGGTATATACTTAAGAGGTAATATTTCAGTTTTGTGGGCATTAATGATATATCCAGATAGTTTTGAAAACTGGAATAGTTTCAGGAAGAGGGCTGGGAGGGAAGAATCTGGGTCAGACATATAGATTAATATATCATCTGCAAAGAGCGTACGTTTGTGCTCAATATTGGCAAGATGAATACGTTGTATGTCCAGTGCTAGATGACTATATTGGGCCATGGGTTCTATATAAAAAGTGAAGAGAAGAGGGGAAAGTGGGCAGCCCTGATGTGTACCTCTATATATGGGAAAGCTTTAGGAAATATGACCGTTGGTTCAGATGTACCCTTTTGGACAGCTATAGAATTTAAATATCAAATCTATGAACTGTGAGGGGAACCTGAAAGAGGCAAGGACCCCATGAAGGAAGCACCAGGAAACTATCAAAAGCCTTTTCAGCATCTAAATTTAATAGTAGGGTAGGAGGGTTTTGGTTCTGTATAGAGTCTTTTAAGTAGACCGTTCTATGAATGTTGTCTTGGGCCTGTCTGCCTGGTATGAAGCCACATTGGTCCATATGGATTATTCTGGGGACTAGCTGTTTAAATTGATGGGCTAAAATGGAGGATAGGTTTTTACAGTCCGTGATAAGGATGGATATAGGCCCATAGGAGGGGCATAAGGTAGGGTTCTTGCCTGGTTTTGGAATCACCGACACTATTGCATAACTCCAAGATGGGGGAATCATCCCAGTGTCAGAAGTAACATACGAGAATAGACAGTGCAAGAGAGGGGAGATTGTCTTCTTGAATTTTTTGTAGAATTCTCCTGGGAGTCCATCAGAGCCAGGAAACTTGCCTGATTTCAAGAGACCTATCTCCATCTCTATGTCTCCGACAGAGGTGGGGGAGGTCAAAATGGACTTCTGATGTTTGGACAAAACTGGTAGGCCCAGATCAGCCAGAAAGGTTGATATGTCCTGCTCTGGGACCTGTTGGGGTACAGAGGAAAGCTGGGTATAGTATTTTAAAAAGGTTTCTGAAATGCCTGACATGGTGCTATGCATCTTATTAGAGAAGGGGTCCTTACCTTCGTGATGATGGCCTTAGCCCTCTGCACTCGTAGTCTCTCTGCTAGGAGCCTAAAGGATCTTGGGCTGCCATCATAAAATGTTTGACTAAGGAAGTGCAACATTTGCTCAGTATGATAATCTAAAAGGTCATTCATCTCCTTTTTAACCTTAGTTAATTCCACAGTCCGTTTTCTGCATATCTCAATACGTTGTTGGTCCTCCAAGTCCCTAATCTATTGTGAGAGTGAGATTCTGTGTGCCTCTCAAAGTTTTTTCTTTTGATCAGAGATCTGTATCAGTTTCCCTCTAACAATGGCCTTTGTGGTGTCCCAGAGCATGGCCAGGTTTTGTATCGAAATTGTCATTATCGGACCAAGCCTGTCATATGGTATCAACAATTTGTTCAGTAACGTCTTTATCTTTTAATAGGGACAGATTGTCTCCAAAATGTATTTTTTTTTAATGTCCTTTAACTGAATGCCTAAAAAAAACTGGTACATGGTCCGACAATACAAAGTCCCCTGTCCACGAACTAACAGACAGCCCCAGATGCTCCCATGTAGTTAATAGGTAGTCTGGGCAAGAATATGTAGAATAGGTTTATGAGTAGAATGTATGCTTGTGGGAGTTCCCATATAAAAATCTCCATGTGTCTTCATACTCCAGCTCTTTCAACAGTTTAGCTAGTTATCTGGTTGTCTTTTTGATCTTTCTCAGTACTGCATCATCTAGAATCCCAGTCACTGGGAGGGTCAGGTTCAAATCTCCTCCACAGATTACCTGCCCCTCGGCTCATTGTGTGAACTGTAGAAAGCAAGAGCAGTGAAAGACCAGCTCTGTACCTGTGGGAAAATATGCAGAGGCTAGAGTTATCATTTGGCCGTTTAGAGTGCCCTTTACCATGGAGAACTTGCTCTCCTTATCAACTACCTGGTCTTTAGGCTCAAATGGAATCTTATGTGGGATTAACATCAATGTCCCTCTTCATTGCCCCCCTTTATAGGATGAGGCAATCACATGGGAAAAGCCCATGCTTTCAAATTTTTTAAGTTCCGCCATCGAAAGGTGGGTTTCTTTCTAATAATAATACATCTCCTCCAGATTGACATAGTGAGGAAAGGATCTTACTTCGTTTGACTGGGTTTGAGAACCCATGTACATTGTAAGTACATATTTTATATGTGAGAGCCATATTTATATATTATACAGCATGGGTAAAGTGTGAATTTGGTAGTGAATTATAAGTTGTGTCAGTCAGTGTCAGTGGCTCAGTAGGTAGCACACTCGCCTCTGAGGCCTGGAGATCAGAGGGCTGTGGGTTCAGTTCCCACATCTGGCACTTGGGTTAATATCCCAATACTGACACTGTAGTGCAGCATGAGAGGGGTGCTGCACTTCTGAGGTGCCGTCTTTCAGATGAGATGTTAAACCAAGGTCCCATCTGCCTGGATTGGTGGTAGTTCAGGTGGATGTTAAAGATCCCATGGCACTTATCGAAAAGAGTAGGGGAATTTCCCCGGTGTCCTGGCCAAATTTCCCTCATTCACTAAAAATACCACCAACAACTTAATCTGGTTCAAGGTCAGTCGGCATTCATCTGTATCCCCCTCCCCTGGGTCGTGCCTGAAAATAGGCAGGATTTGTCTAGTGCACTTACCCGGTCAACAAAAACTAAATAAATAAATAAAATAAAGTTCATCCCTCTCTATGTAATTATATTGCTCCTGCTGCCCAGTATATCAGATACATTTTACAATCATATCTAGAGAAAACTGTAGCCCAAGGAATAGTAGAAAACTGTGTGCCAACATGGCTAACTGTAACCATAAAAAGTTTAACATTATTCGCTTCCTAGGTAGGAGGCCAGGTCGAGTAGCTGGCCTCTTTGTCTTCCCTACACGTGGAAGAATGAAGAGGGATTGTTGCACTCCTATTTCTGGGAGACCTTCTTTGGAGCTAAATTGATAGTCAGCTCCCAAATGATCATGAGCCATCACAGGTGTGAGCTGGAATGCTATGTAATTTAGTTCTGAGCTCTCCATCCAACTAACTTATACCTAATATAATGAACTTAGAATGAAAAGTATCTATTACACAGACAAAGCAAATACATTTCAAAACTGAGGCAAGGCAACCAGACAAACAAAGTACCAAAGTATTCAGTTCACTAAACTTGTATGCTAATGCAGGAAGGGGGGGGAGATAGGAGCTTTGATGTTCTATTCTCCCCTTTTAACAGGTATGCCAGTATCGTGATACGAACATATTGATTCCCAGTGTTATTAAATCCAGCATTGTTACAGGTTCATTTAGACCTCGAGGATGTAGAATTCAAAAGTTTGGTCCATAATGAGTTGGGGGGAGGGATAGCATTTCAAACTGGAGAGGAAGGATCGACTGCTTAATGTCGCAGAGTTCGAGTGGTCCAGCTGGGTGAGGCTGAAGAATGCGCTTCCTTCACTCAGTTCCCTCTCCCTGCTGCCCTCACATTTGCATGTGGCCCATATCATTGAAAGTTTTCTAATCAGTGGGCACACACAGAGGCCATTTCTGCACAGGGAGAGGTTGTCACAGTCAATGAAGCAAAATGTACAGCAGGTCTTTAGACATACCTTTAGGTAGACTTTGGTTTAGCAGGAGATTTTCTCTTGGTAATCAGCTGGAGTTGTTGGTATGCCTCTGCTGGTGTCAATAAATTCTGACCGGGTTGTTTCCTGCTAGAGGTTCTCTGCCATTCAGGTTCCCACCACCCCACTCTCTGGTTCCAGATCTCTGAACTGGTAGTCCCTTGTCTTTTAATGCTTGCACAGCCTCCTTCGTTGTAGAATATATTCTGGTTCCAACCTCCCAAAAGACTCGGAGTTTCGCCGGGTAGGGTGTATGAAAGCGGACTGCATTTTCTCCCAGCACCTTAAGTATTGGCATGTACCTCAGTCTCTGGTTTTGGATCTCCTGTGGGTAGTCATGTTCCAGGAAGAGCCTGTTGGTGAGGTAGGTGATCTCTTTTTTGGCCCAGGCTCAGCGCCATAAATCCTCTTTAGTGCAGTACGAGCCGAGTTTAAAAACTATCGATCTGAGGCGGGCTGCTGGATCAGTGGGTTTTACTTGAAGAGAACAATAGGCATATTCTACATGGCAGTTATAGGTAGCAGGCAACTCTAATACATCTTTAAGGAGGTTTTCCAGAAATTGGGCCATAGGTAAGATTTCTAGGCCCTCTGGTAGGCCATATAAATATAGGTTTTCACGCCGCGACCATCCCTCAAGATCCATGCACTTCAGTTGGAGTTCTCTGGTGTGGACCAAAATGGATTGTACTATTTGGGAGAGTTGGGTCGTACTGTCCTCTGAGGCGAAGACTCATTCTTCCTTATGGCTGAGCCGATTCTCAAAGGTAGTGAGCTGTTGCTGTATGGTTAGGAAATCTTTCATGTTTTCTTGCCTGGATTGTTTTATTTCCCGCAGCAAGGTTTCAAATCAGCTGTGGGAAAGTTGTTCAGATTCTCTGTCTGTATCATACTCCACCATGTGGGAGCTGGCTGGGGAGGACGATCTGCTCGGGTGGTTCTTCTGAGAATCCAAAGTCATCTGCTATCTGTGAGCATCCTCCAGGCAGCTGCCTGCTTTTGTTGTTCTGCTGTTGCGCTCCTCCTGCTATTCTAGGCATTTTTGTTTGAAGTTAGTTATATTTTTAAGGAGTTTTTTGCAGTTGAGTTAGGAGAGCCTACTGACTATGCTGCTAGGCATTCCGTGACATCACTGGAAGTCTGTAAATAAAGTTTTTTTCTTGTTTTGTTTTGTTGTAGTCTGTTTATCTCCTCAGTGATTGTTAGGGATGGCTAAGGGTGTACTTACCCATTCTGCCATGTACACAGATGCTCAACATCCAGCCTCCGCTATGACTGCAGAGCGGGGAGGACCATGGCTTACCCCCCATGGAGGTCCCACCTCCCCCACAGGGGGCGAACTGTAATAGGAGACTGCATCATCCTTGATCCCCCGGCCTGACTTACGTCCGGCTTTGTTTGACCAGAGGAATAGTGTCAATCAGCAGCATCATCCTGCTCATCACAAGGGTTTTCTTTTTTCTTTAAACCAGGAGAGAGACACTAAGCTGAAACTTGTTTACAGGTGTGCCCTGGGAGCACAAGGAAGTTAAGTGACTTGCTCAGGGTCACACAGTATGCAAGTGGGGGCTGCGGTACTTAAATCCAGGTCTCCAGGTTTGCAGATCAGAGCCTTAAACCACTGCGCTATACTGCCTGCCTTAAGTCCATAGGGCGTGGACATGCAATGATGTTCAGTGCACAGCGAGCACGCTCCCATGCTTGCCCACAGGATGTTCACTGACACCCAATCCCTGTTGCTAGGTGCCCACTTCTATTGCTCCCCCAGTCTCCACTGGGGTTGCTAGTATGGCACGCACATATTCCAACTATCCCTAGGAGAGTTGAGCAGTCTCTCCAGATACTTGATCCTCCCCTCCCCTTCCCCACTAACTTCTAGCAACCCGAATACATTCCCAAATGCGGGTTGCTGGCGTGAAGTGAGGTGTGGCATCCAGCACCTCAACCTTCAGTGCCACTGAGCCGGCATAGATAAAATAACGTTTGAAGCTGAAACTTTTTTGATGTTACCAGCCTACATTATGTTGTTTGCCCAAGATGTCATTTTGTGTGCTGGGGTGCAGGTGGAAATTATGTGAGCTCCCTCTGTCATTTTATCAGTTATCATTAGTCAGTCACCATGTCAGTTCCTCTCTGCCTTTGTATAAAATAAACTAATTTTAGCCTCACACCTTCATTAATAATGTTTTTATGGATGTACTATGTTATGGTTCAGTATTTGAGAAAATAAAACTTCTTTGGGCAGAGAAATTAAGAAACTGTTTTTTTTTATTTAAGGGGAAATAAGGGTGGCACTGCAGATTTTATTTAGTTTTGTTTATTGTAAACCCTGGTGCTTTGAAGGATATCTTCGGCAAAGGTAAAAAAAATGATTTTATGTAAATATTTGAGCCTGCCAATGTGGGACATTGTACTGAGAATACCAGAATATGAGTTCAGTGGAGAAAGTACCAGACCAGAGGAATCTGAGTGTCTAACAATTAGCATTCGGTATGGGGAGACAATACCTGAGTGTGCAGGTGTGTGGAAGATCAGTGTTGCTGGCCAAAGTACTGGAGGTATCAGTGAGGGAAGGGAGTTATATATAAAACATATCAGCCCAGACTGAACAAATCCCAATCCTTTGCAAAACTAAATCTAAACTCATCCTTGATTTGGCATATTCAAAACAAAAAACAAATCAAAATCTCCCCCAGCTCTGGCCATCTCTAGTAACAGTATCACAACCTCCTGGCCATTTAGCCCCCTGTGGTGACCTGGTGTACTCCACTCAGTGTAAATTGTGATCCGCCTACAGTCTTCAGTCACGAGGAAGGAGGTCAAAGCAGTCTGCGCATCATTCAGTGAAGCTAGGCAGACGTAACATCACAAAATAATACAGACTGTTCCACTCTACACTAGTCATGATGTTTGATGTAGACTGGTGTCACCTGACAGCTTACACTGGACAGAATATGCCAGCAGCAGTGTCATGTCCATAGAGGCTGAGAGGGCACATGCCCTCCAAAAATTCACATAAAGGTGATGCCATCTGAACTGAAGAAGTCTGAAAAAGTGCCATTCAGTGTTCCCCTTAGATTTTTTATTTTTTTTTATTTAGCTTTTGTTGACCGGGTAAGTGCACTAGACAAATCCTGCCTATTTTCAGGCACGACCGGGGGAGGGGGATACAGATGAATGCCAACTGACCTTGAACCAGATTAAGCTGTTGGTGATATTTTTTTTAGTGAATGAGGGAAATTTGGCCAGGACACCGGGGAAATTCCCCTACTCTGTTGGTGCATGGCCACCAGCAGGAGTGCTGGTCAGTTTCTCAAGATGGACGCTGCAGAGCTCAGGCAGCAGGAACAACTTACAGATATGGAGTAGACCTCAGAAAGCACAACATCGTTGGTTACATTTCCTCCAGCAGATACTGAAGAAACGGAATTTATTTGGATGCTTTATTGCATACGGAAGAGACGACGATACAGAAAAGCCTTTTGGTACAGGAAAAAGCTCAATGTCACTGTTTGCAGCCTGCATAGTTGCCCAATACCTCGGAGAAGCTAGTTTCGGGAGCCGCACTTCAAGGAGCTCTGAACCGGCATGACGTCACACAGACGAATGCGGAAGAGATTCAGAGCATGGCGAGTGTTCTGCAGGCGATAAGGTGCTCCGTGTGGGAAATTCTAAAATATGCAGCCACAAGTGTGTGCAGGTCAGTCTGGGGTTCCATTTCAAATGAAGGAAACTTTGGTAGCAGGACTTGTCGGGACTGATGCAGGGCTCGGGATTGAGGCGGCAACTGACTTGGGACTAAAACAGACTAACTCAGAGACAAACTATGCTAAAGGTTGCTACCCTTACTAAACATGCAGGTTTTGTATTTTCACCTGAAAAAATTGTGGCACCCATAACTTTTCAAACAAAGCCCAACAACCAAGGGGTTACAGACTTTAAATTTTCAGAGCAACGGGCAGAAAAAAGAAGATGATATACATAAATTTCAAACAACTTTTATTCAGGACCCTAAACCATCGCTTGGTGAATCTAATTCCTCTAATAGTCACGATAGTACATGGACTCCACAATCAGCACTACTTGCAGGGTGAAACAACAGGCTTCAGGAGAATGGGCAGCTGACTTATCTTGGGACTCTTCTTTTGATTTGAACTCTCATTCCCCTAGGTGGAATCCAGAGGGACCTATGCAAACTATACAGAATAAAGGTTTTGATAAAAATTTGGTTGAACAGATGGTTAAACAGTCCAAAGATAATAATGACTCTACTGGAAATAATATTTCTGTTACTGAACAAAGACCCCTTTTATCTGATTTATTTACTAAAGCTAAAATGGAAGCTGCACCTAGACGAAACGCTATACGCATTAGATACAAAGGGGGTATGGTGGACAGGCCTGACAGGAATTATGTTGGGGAAATTTTGATTAAAGAATCATTACATTTCTCCCCTAGAGATGTTTTTGCAATAATTAATATCTCTGGAGAGGATAATTATGATATAAGTTTTCGCTCTGCTGCTTTATTAGACTTATTCTGGATAAGGTATAACCAAGTTAAATTTTCCCCAGTTTGGACTCCCTTTATGATTATACCTCTTTCTCAGCCTTCCATTAAGTTTGTTACCATTATGTTCCGGAATGAGGGGGTGCAGGTTGAAGATATTACCTATTGGCTATCAAAAAAATGTGACATTCAGGGGGATCCAGAACCTATTTTAGACTTGGAAGGATTTTGGACAGGAGGTGGAAATATAAAAGTTAAACTAAGGCAAAATGAAAATGAGTTTATGCATATCCCAAATTCTTTTTGTTGGGCCGAGACAGGGGTGTCTGTTTTACAGTGGTCACAAGGGCCTGTTATAGGTGTGGCTCGAGAACCCATTTGTCCAATGTTTGTGACAGCCGAGATGTGATAATTGCAGTGAAATAGGTCATGTTACAATGCAGTGCATTAATCCTATGAAATGTGTCTTATGAAGGCATCACTCATGCCTTTAAGATTGTCCCTAGGCAGCAAAGAATAACTCACAAGGGAACAGTACTGAGAAATTTATTCAACTGGCCCAGGACGGTCTAATTTCTAAACCTGCTACTAAAACCCCTACTGAAACCTTTCAGGATCAGGAAAGACAATCCTGCTCCTAGAACTAGATCTGTTCCGTTGCCCCCCTTCAGCCTGATCAGCAACTTAGTAAAACTTCTCAGGAACCCCAAACTACCCAGAATTTGCAGCCTGTTTGTTATACAGAGGAAAAACTACAGCAAACAAACCTCCACCCCAATCCAACCCTTCTTCCTTACCACCTAGGAGGTCCACAAGAAATTTAAAAACATTTCAAGAGTCAACCCTAGACCCAGTGGAAACTATTAACCTTTTCCATCTTGACCTCTTGGGGGATGCAGAAATGGAAATTGGGATTCAGACTCACAAAATCTACCCAAGATGGTATGGAGCTCACTCAAGGTAATTACAAAGATAAAAAAGAAAAGAAGGAAAAATGAGTCAGTTAACTTATTCCAAATTATCAAATGGGTTTTATATGGGCTTCATTGAATGTGCACAGTATTTTAAATGGAGCTAAGGAAGCCATTTTTCACATGATTCATGACTCTAAAATATCTATTTGTCTCTTGCAAGAGACTTGGATGTTGCTATAGAACACATAACTGCATTTAAAAAGATTGGCCATGGGGTCCTTCTTTCTGGTCCTTTGGACAAGACAAAGCTGACAGTGTTGGTATTCTCTTTAACTCATTTCATTTTAGACTTCATAAACTGGTAGACTGCATCCCTGGCAGAGTTTTGATTGTTGATTGTACTTTAGATTCCCTAATGTATAGAATAATTAATATTTATAACCCACAAATTAAAACAGCCAGAATCACTTGCATGAAGGCCATTCAACCATATTTATTTATCACAAGACCAGTTCTATGGGGAAGGGATTTTAACTGTGTACTCCATAATAGACGACCAATTGGGAAAAAGCTTTACTGTGATTCTAATTGTTTACAGTCCATTATTAAAGGGGCAGACCTTAAAATCTGTAACCAATTAGAATCAGATCCCCTCAAAACACTTTCTACAAAGGTAATAAAGGTTCCTGCATAGATTATCTTTTTTCCTCTAAAAATGTCCACATTTCCCATTTTGAGAGGCAACCTTTTGAATTTTCAGACCATTTACTCATTAAAACATCAGTGGATATTCCATCTGATTATAAATCCACGAAATATAGATGGAAGTTGAACATTTCATCCTTACATGTAGGATTTGTTAGGAATTCAATTTTAAAAATTCTTACAGCTAGACTATCTGTTCAATGTTTATATTCTGATTTAGGAATTTGGTGGAACAAAACGAAACTTGACTGTATAAATTGGTTTAAGATTTATGGACAGAGAACACAGAATGACAAGTTTTTAGATTATTTAACATTGCGAACTCGACTGCAAAACTTATTGTCAAAGGTTAATACTTCTTCTGAAGACCTATCTCCACTAATAGCTAATATTAAAGCATGAGATGAAAAAATTTCAATACGATCGTGCTAAAACTCTCAGGCCTTAATTGCAATTATTCTTCAAAACCGTGATTGGAGACCGTTAGTTTATGTAAATCTGTTAAGGATAACACCAATTTAGATCACTTAGTTCTGAATTCAACTCAGATATCTAATTCTTCAGATATTTATACCATTCTTTTCATCATTTTCAAAACTGAGTCCACAGAATAAATTCCAGTCAGAACACTTTCAAGAATATTTGCAGGGTTTGGAGGGCCCTATTATGGAGTCCTCTATTATCAATGATATAATTAAACCATTTTCAGCGCAAGAAATTACAGAGGTAATTTCTAACTTAAAATGTAACGTTTCACCTGGGTTTGATGGCTTATCAAATTCTTTTTATAAAACCTTTTCTGGGGAATTAGCTACTTGTTTATGTGGTGTCTTTAATTCCTTTCTTCACGGTGAGAGGATTCATCAGTCATTCACAATTGGGGTACAAATTTATATCTTTAAAAAGACAGAAGATAAAGGTGACTTAAGAAATTGGAGACCTATCACTTTGCTGAATTCAGATTATAAAATCTTTGCTATGCTATTAAACAATAGACTTAAATCATGGGCTAGTTTAGTGATATCTCCTGTGCAGAACTGTGGGGTTCCTAATAGAAAAATTCAATCTGTTTTATGCTATATTAGAGACTTGATTGAATCTTTAAACTACAAAAAACAATCTGGGATTTTACTATCTTTAGACTTAGAAAAAGCATTTGATAGGGTCAGTCATCCTTTTTTATTTGAGACACTTGCTTTTTTAGGCATGCCATCATGTATATTGGAGGTGTTAAAAAAATTGTACTTTAATTCTATAATATGTCCAATCATTAAAGGAAAAATTGAAAAAGGTTGGACCTTACAATCAGGAGTGAGACAGGGATGCCCTCTTAGTCCACTATTATACATTTGCTCTTTAGAGTCCCTTATTAGGAAAATAAGTTCAGTCCTTAGTATTGGAGGGTTTCAAACTATCTAATTCATATATCTCATTGAATATTCAAGTATATGCAGATGATATATGTCTATTTTTCAAACAGCAAAATCAGCTAGAGATTTTCTTTAAGTTATTTCATAAATATGCTACTTTTGCAAATGCTAAGATAAATTTTAATAAATCTAAAGGGCTTTTGATGGGAGCGGATACTGGGACCCCGTTTGTACATAGAAATATTGTATTTTCACCAGAACCTTTAACTATTTTGGGAATTACTTTTGGTTCTCAAAATTTACCGGATCAGAATTGGTTGAAAGTATTACAGAAAGTTGAAGGAAAGTCCAGAGATGGAAACATTACAAATTTTCAAAACTGAAAAGAGTTTAAGTTTTAAGCAGTTTCTGTTGCCTTGTATGCAATATGTTGCATTTTGTATCAGTTCCATCAATTTAGAAGTTAAAATGTATAGCATTTGCTTTCAGTTTTGGAAATAGATTGAATCAATCAAAGATGTTATACTTATTTGGATAAGACTAAAGGTGGGGTAGGGATGATAGACCCAGTAGTTTTTTGTAATTCTTTATTTATGTCCTTTTCCTTACGAAACTGCCTTATAGCTTCAAACAGTATAGAATTTAGTTGGTTGAAAGTCTTGCTTAGTAATTATTTATCTAAATGGACTCATATAGCACCAAAATTCCATTCTAATTTATGTATTCCATCTTTCTTTAAACCTATAGCTAAGAAATTGTATAGTTGGCAGTTATCCAAAACACATATCAATAATACCCTAAAGCTCTCTATAATATTATTATCTCCCAAATTTATCCATCTTCTCCTGTTTTAAAAATTGTCCTGTAAACTTAAATCATTATGTACTGGAACAGTTAAACAATCCTCGCTACCCATATATATGTGGGAAACTCAATGGTTGATTATGTATGGTCGCCTTCAGGTTAGAGGAACAGCTAAGTACAAAATGAAGGAAGAACGTTTTTGCCCTTATTTAGGCTGTATTGCACAAGAAGAAACAATGGAACACTTCTTTTTACATTGTTCCTTCTCTTCAAAGTTATGGGTGTACCTTGCTAATTTATGGAATTTCCCTTGGTTACAGCATTTAAATTATGAGCTATTAGTTTTGGGTATTTTTCCTCCAAGTTTTTCCAAATTTCATATTAATACCTTACGCATATTTGTAGCCTGCTTAAGATTTTGTTTATGGCAGGAAAGATGCCAGTGGGTCTTATACCAAAAAAAAACTAATTTTGTAAGATTTAGTCAATATATTATTTGTGAGTTAAATAAAGTTTATCAAAAGGATATTCAAATACATGATACTGAGAAAGTTAAAAAATGGTGGAAAGGTTTTTTCACATATAATTAAGTTTAAGTGAATGAAAGAGTTTTATTTGAACAATAGTTCTAGATAGCATTATATTGAAAGTGATTGTATACTTACATTATTCTTTCCTTTTGTCTTTTTCTTCCCATTGTTTGTTATGGTTTACTGTTTGTAGTGTACTAGTTTATAGTGAATGCTTTGTTTTATGGCTTTATTAATTATTCTTTGATTCTTGTGTAATGCCTTATTTCAATAAAGAAGAAAATTACCCCTACTCTTTTCAATAAGTGCCATGGGATCTTTAACATCCACCTGAACTTCCACCAATCCAGGCAGATGGGACCTTGGTTTAACATCTCATCTGAAAGACGGCACCTCAGAAATGCAACACCCCTCTCATGCTGCATTACAGTGTCAGTACTGGGAACTGAACCCACAGCCCTCTGATCTCTCAGCCTCAGAGACGAGTGTGCTACCTACTGAGCCACTGACACTGCATAGATTAATCGTGAATTATTTGCCCCCCTTCCTGAAATTCTCATCACATGATGGCCCTCCATGCTGGGTTATCCATGTGGCGGGGTCAACTGAATAGTTGGGAGTTTATAATACTGTTGCCTTCCCCAATTATGGTTCAGCAGTGTACAGGGGCACCCACTTGAGAAATGTGCTATTTTAGAGTTGTGAGCAAGTTAAACTGGGGGGGGGCATCTTTAAATTATTGTTGTCAGGAGCTAGAACTGTATAAATTCACTTGAATCTCTTCTTTCTTATTAAAACTGTGCAGAAGGATGCAGGAGGATGCTAAAACCACGGGGGAAGGGGGCTTTTAGACTAGCACTGTCCTTCTGAGGTGTAGATGGATTGTTTAATATTTATTTATTTATTGCTGAATATCAACCATGAATAGTGCAAGAATACTGACAGTATTCATTATTTTGATCTAATCAGTTAACAGTATATTATTCATATTTGTGAAATACTATTTATTACACACCATTAATAAATACAAAAGCCATATTCTGACTAAGTATTTGTTTTTAATACATGAAAACTTGGCAAGGAAAAAATACAAATGGATCATAATTGTTGGTCATTTCAGAATGCACAGAAAACTGATTTAAGGTTTCAAGCAAAACAAGATATAACATGTAGGTAAGACTGTTTTGTTAGCTTCATTTGCTACTGAAATTGCAGGACTGTGCAGGGAGCCAAAATCTAAGTACTAAAGTACTGGGGGCCCAATTCAGAATGATACATGGGCCAGTGCAAAACAAACACTCCAAACCTGCTCCATTGCACCTCCGCCATAAAATGTGATACACAATGTTGGTTTCACACCACAGGAAGCCTCCAGTGAGTGCAGTGTATGGAAAAATCATTAGCCCAGCTGTCAACAAGTGCAGTCAATGATAGTACACACTGACATCCTCTGTGATAATTTACAGAAGCAGCACTATGTAGCATTGTAACATCTGCTATCTAGTGCCACTCATTTATCCAGCACCATTCCCCAGGGTTATTTATCACACACATAGAAATCCTAATCCCCTAGTAGTCCAAACTCTCAAGTAGTGCTCCAGTATCCCACCCTTTGTTGATACTGCTCTCTCCCCTCCCAAAATGGATAGCTCCTGTTGTCTATTTTTCCCCCAACCCACTGCCTGACAGCATCAACATCTTTCCCTGGTGTTCTGATGTCCCTTTACTCCCTGATCCCATCAACATAATTCCCTGTTGGACTGTGTCGCCTTCCCAGTCTCCAACTCCATAAACATAAAATCCTTGGTATCCAAGTCTACCCCTCCCTCCTTACACAGAAACATAGAAAGTAAGGACCGAGGAAGACTCCAAGTCTATCATATCACAGAAACATAGAATCTGACAGCTGAAAAAGCCCAGAAACCCATATAGTCTGCCCACTGCATTTAATTTACCTAAGCTGAGCCTAGTGGCCGCTTCATTCTTGGTATTGTTTCTAGTTTGTTCGGACCCTTCTTTAGAGGTGGGCTCCAAAACTGCACACAATACTCCATGCATGGTCTGACCAGTGACCTGTAGAGTGGCAGAACTGCCTCTCTCCTTAGACTGGAGAAACTCCACTTGATGAAACCCAGCATCCTACTTTCTTACCCCATATGCATTGCTACAGTGCACTGGGTGGAGGGTTTTTGACTGTTACTAATTGTTACACCCATGTCTCTTACCTCTAGAGAGTGCTCTACCCTTACCTTGTTGATCTAGTACTCCATATGTGGCTTCCTGCACCCAATGTGGATCACATTGGATTTCTTTACCATACATTTAAGTCGCCAAATACCCACCCACCTTTACAATCTCCCCATGTCCTTTATATGGTTAATCCTTTCCTCACTGTCTGCTCTTATGCAGAATTTAGTATTATCTGGAAACACCATCTGCACTTTCCCCTGTAGCATTATCCTCCTGTCAGAAATGTATTTACTGAAAAACAATTGGCTTGAAGACAGACCCCAGTGGTACCTCACTGGTTTCATCCTTTAACCCTGAGAAGTTGGTATTGAGGACAACCTTCTGTGTCCTGCCTGCCAACCCGTTCCCAATCTATTTTGTGAATCCTCCTCCTAAACTAAAGTCTTCCATAATTTTTAGAAGTCTCCCATTAGGTACCGAGTCAAAGGCTTAATTGAAATCCTGATACAGGTTATCAGCTACCTTACCCCCTGACAACTGATTATGTCACTGAGTTCCAGAGATCTGACACAATCTGCCTCTCAAGAATCCATGCTGGTATTAGCCATTAGCCCCTCATCCTCAAATAATTCCACAATCTGTTCCTCCTGCTCCCTTATCCTCTGATAAACCATCATAGCTTATTTTTCCCTTACATCCCCATGTCATGAGCTGCTGAACTCTATCAATTAAGCCTGCTAAAAGCAGATGATAACTTTGGACTGGCACTCACAGTCATAAAAGCCATGAGGATTTGCTGGAGGACAGGAGACACAAAGGGGAGGCCAGCTGACATGAAGGAAGAATATTTTTGGGGTTAGAGAGTGAAAATTTGTCAGAGGACAACAGGGAAGTATGTTGATGGGATCAGGGAACAGGGGGACCACAGAATGCAAGGTAAATATGTTGATAGAGTCAGGTAGTGGGATTGAACCACTAGACAAGATGAAGTATCCATGTGGGAGGGTGGAGAGGAGGTTAACATAATTAATGGGGATGTTGGATCCCTACTTTTTAGATTGGGCTGATCTGGGAGACAAGGATTTCTATGGGGGTATTGGATAGCCTGAGGGAATAGTATTGCATAATGGGGTGGCACTATATAACAGGAACTACAGTACTTGGAATTTGACAATGGAGGGCCGCATTACTACAGTATATTGCATCCGAGCATGTGCTACATAGTACTGCATCTGCAAGCATCACAGAGGATGTCAATATTCACTATCACTAATAGCACTTGCTGACATCAGGGTTAAGGATTTTACCTCACAGTGCACTCACAAAAGGCACTCCTGCCCCTGTGGTGTGCCACAAGCATTGTTCAGCACAGTTTTGGGTGGTGGTGCAACAGAGCTGGTGTGAAACACCTAATTAGAACTAACCCATTTGTGATTCAGTAATGGTCCAATAGTACGTAAGCACTCAGAAGGGGCTCCGTGAAAAGCCCTGTATTATTTGCAGCTAATGAAGCTAACAAAACAGGGATAACTACTGTATCTTGTTTTACCTGCAAACCTTGATAAATGTATGATCCATTAGTATTTTTTCTATTGCTAGGTTTTCTGAAATTTAAATACAGAACTTCCAGAAAAAAGTCAAATGCCTCAATATTTACTAGGGACACATAAGTAATTAAGCAAGAAGACATGACTGGGTGTGTGTGCTGTGGTGGGATAATGGCACACCTCGAGTGTGTTTTGAGGCATGAGGCATCACACCCAAGTGCATTCAAGCACCCGAGAAGTACCGTTGTCCCACCACAATGCACACACTGGAGTGTCTTATTGTGATAATAAATTGGGTCCAATTGTTGTTGGGTTTTTTTCGGGGGGGTGAAACAATATAGACACACACACACACAAAACAACATTTTTATGACTTTTTAAATAAATGTTCATCCACTCAAGTAACATAGTCCCAGCACATCACAGCATGAACATGCCATCTCAGGTTCAAATATTATACACAGCAAAATTCATTTATTTTTAATTAGCACATAAACGTTCTATTTTCCCCAACTGATCCTCATTTATATGTTTCTTCACCTTTCTTTCTTCGGCTTTATATTGTTCCCTCCCTTTTCCCTACCATGTTTCTTTCCTATCTTTCCTACATTCAAGAGATGGAATGTTTACTATGGATGGGATACAAGAATTCAAATCTCTGCTCACTTCTACTGGCAGAATGTTTACTCCCACAGACACACAACAGAAGGCCTCAGATGGAACCAGGGCTTCTATTTTATCTGTAGCAGGTTAAACAGCAGAGATGTCCCTTGTAAGCAGGTGAGGATAGGAGGGGAATTTTTTATGGTCAGAAAAGAAACATCAGAAATTAAAATTGTAAGTACTGTAGTACTTCATTTTTTACATTTAAGTATGTGTATGTCTGAAGAGAATCATGAGGGCAAATAACATTTAATAATTATTTATTAAATTTATGGCAGCTTTATTTTTATGGCCTTATGTAAGGTTTTTAGTGAGTAAAAGGTCACATCCATGTCTGTTGTGGTAATCAGGGACGTGTCGTTAGTATTGATTTTAGTGTGAAGAGGCTGCTGGAGATGTATCCAGTGCTGTTGTGCTGAGATAACAGCACTGGAAAAGATGGCCCTCAGTCAGTCAGGTTTTACAGTTTTTAAAACCCATTTTATAATGAACAGTATTTTAGGAATACTACCAGTAATGCACAATGTGTTGATAGGATCAGAATAAACAAATGCTGTTAGTAGTCTTACATTATTTGTCTTATGTGGAATTCAACTAAAATATTACTTTAGTTAGTCCCTCTGTTCCTCCACAGAAGGCCAGGGCTACTCTCAATTGCACCAACCCCATCCTTCTCCTGTTTTCTCAGCATTCCCATCAAGCCTTCAAAGTAGAATCATAACGAAGCAAACTCTGGTTGGAGCCAATATGGCTGCAAAATGATGGTAATGATGCAGCCAAAAAAGTGAGAGGCTGCTTCAGTCCACTTCATGAACCCCTTAGGAGAAAGTTTCCAAATTCCGAAGAAAGGTGATTCCGCACCACTGAAATGTCATTCCATGCCACAGGTACAAAAACATATTTTGGACAGGATTTTAAAAATTACATCTGTCAGAGTCATGAGGTGGGGTGAACACATGGCTATGTTTAAAATTTGAGGTCAAAATATTGAAAATTATCACCGTTACAAGCAAGCATAGAACAATTTCAATGTCTGCTCATAACTTTGTCATTTTTACACATCATGACCCCAAATATTTGATATAGCATTCTTAAGGCCCCACCTGATGAACAAGGTTGATGAAAATGTTCAAATCCTGCCAGAAAGATGATTTCACAATGTGAGCATGAAATCACCTTTCAGGCCTGATTTTCATAATTCCACAGCCATTGGTCATAAGGTGGGACCCCAAAAAGGCCATGTTGAAAATTTGGGGCCAAAATATGCAAAAATGACAAAGTTATGCATCAGTGTTCAAAACCCCATTGAAACACATTGAACCACACTTACCTTAGTTTCTCATATTGCAGTCAGTGGTTCCAGCAGGAAGACATGTCTTCAATTGGAGAGCGGATCTTTGCCATGGGGCATGTTCAGGTGAGTGAGGGAGGGTGGGGTTGTGGGTGCTGAGTGGGAGGTCAGGGTGGGGAGTCACATCGTCGGGGGACTGTTTTATTTTTTGTGGCTTTAAAAAAAACATTGAGGGTGTTTCTTTATTTCAGACAGGGATGGTGATCAGAGAGTGTGGGAGTGCCATTAGACACCAGGGAAACAGTAATACATTATGAGGATGGTGATCAGAAGGTGGGGGTGCCAGGCACAGGGTCATTATGTCACGGCCAAAACCACATAAAACAATAATGCCACATGCAAAACAGCATGCAGCAAAGTAAGATTGGGAGAAAATGTTGACTGGAACACCACAGTGCACAGCATTGGCAACAATGCCAAAATCTTTGTTCATGTGGGGAGCTCCACACCAACACCCCACAACATGGGGGTCTTCGCCCCCACCAACTAAATTAACCAACTCTGAGGGGGGGGTGTGGACTGAGGGGAAAAAGGAAAAATCAGGAACGGGGAACTCTTTTTTTTTTTTTTTTTTAACAAAACAGCTCAGGAGATGGGTCTTCACTATGCCAGGTGCTTGTGCCTTAGCCACTCCACCATTGGAGTGGCTCAACCAGGCACAGAACTTTTTTTTTGTGTCTTTTTTTTTATTTTCAGAAAATTACATTATACAAACAGTATAGACAAGTACATAGCAGATGTGGAAACAAAAATGGGGAGGGGGAGGGAGAAGGATGGACATGGAAGGGAGGAGGTAGGGAGGTCAGGAATGACCCCCAGGAAAGATGAGTAACAACAAAATATATAATTGTCTGTGCATAGGATATAGACCCGAGTACAGTAGTAAGGTATTACTGCCAGAATCTCATATCTGTATACACTTAACTTGGTCTAGTACCCATGTGACTTCTCAGCTATGTCTGAATGTGGTCCTCCATATGGGCCCTGACCCACACAAGAGCATAGGAGGTGATGACAGAGTTGGCACTTCCCAAAAAGTTAGGCTACTCACCCATCAGGGGTAGTCACGGCTCTAACGGCAATGGTGGACAGGGGTCAGACATCCAGGTACTCCTACCTCTACCATGGTTGGGGTCTAAATCATGTCCCAGTAGCCATTCAGCAAAGTTTTGGACAGGACCAGGAATGATGCCCTCTAAAACAGACAGAAGTGTGCACAAAGAATCTGCGTGCAGTACTCTAGGGATTTTTGTGCTTGGTCATACATTCAAATAGCTATCTGTATTCAACAGCAATAGACTGGCAAACAGTACATGTCTAATATATATACCATGACACTGAAACCTTCCCTGAAGTGCCCCTTAAGTTGTATGGCCAGCTATCTCCTACTATCTCAGGTCAGGGGTTGGGGGATACCCTGGGAACCTTGGAATTTGTCAGTCTGGCCTGAACTCACTACTACTAAGCACACTGAGAGAAAAACCAGAGCTGAGTCCAGCCGGTCTGGTGGGTGCTCATCCCACCCCTGCAGGTGGGTTGGCATAACTCAGGTATGGGGCCCAACATAACTGGAATCTAATAATCTGGTTAGAGCACAGATGTGACAGCCTGTCAAGTTTTGCTAGAGCTGCCAATGAGGCCTCCACTTCAGAGAGAGAGGGGGTGATGGCTGTGTGCCAGTTGCACACCAGGGCCCTTTTGGCTTGGAGGGCCAGTAAGGCTAGCCATCTGCATTTAGGCTGAGTCATGTGTGGGAGTGCTGCTCATATCCCAAGGAGAAAAAATAAGGACACCTTCAGAATTGGTTTGTGGAGGACTTGTGAGGCGAGGGTACAAATCTCCTTCCAGAGCTTTTGCACCTTAGGACAGGACCAGAGAATACATGTCAGATCTCCTCCCTTAGCTTGGCATTGCCAGCAGCAGTCAGAATCCAGAAGTTTAGCTTTATACAGGACAGCCAGGGTTTTGTACCAAGAATGGGAAATTTTATTCTGGATTAGTCAATATCTGGCATCCTGGTACCATTTATGGGTGTCTTTCCATGCTTGGGTCCAGTGGGTGGTGGGGATGATGCAGTTAAGCATTTGCTCCCATTTCAGTTTGGATTCCTCAGATTGGGAGGGTAAAGAGTTCCCGAGCTGGGCATAGATCTTACCTGCTAGGCCTTTGGGATGGAGTATCCAGGCTTGTAAGACCGTTGGGTTGGTGTATATTCCATGGGTAACCCTAAGGGATTTAAGTGCAGCCTGGAGTTGGAGATATCTCCAAAAATCCTTACTTGGAAGATTCCATTTCTCCTGGACAGCCTAAAAGGTGGCAATTCCTCCCAGACCTGGGTCACTTACATCTCCCACCTTGTGTATAACTTCTCCAGCCAAGATTTCCAGAACACTCTCTGTCGATCAGTTGTAATTGACAGATTCTGCCAGAGAGGTATCATAGAAAGGGGGGGAAGATCTATGGATAGTCTGTTAAACACATAGTACGAGACCTTCCTGGACACATCTATGGTGGGTGATGATGTGGTCTTAGGTAAAGGAGAAGGATGGGAGGAGCCAGGCTCTTCTGGTGGATAGAGAAGGGAGGAAGAACAGGTGGTGTTGGTCATGCCCATTTCAATATTGACCTATTGTGTATTATGGGCAGAGTCAGACCTAAACCATTGAACAGTTTGTGTTGTTTGGAAAGCCCATTTCTACCCCTCCAGCCAAGGGAGATTCCACCCTCCAGTTGTCCAGCGTACTCGTAGTTTAGACCATCTGAAATGGGGCTTTGAGCCCTCCCAAAGGAAGTCCCCTATCAGGGTATCTATGGGTTTAAACCACTGTTTTGGAGGGGAGATGGGTAAGTGGGCTAACAGGTAAAGAAACTTGGGTGAAGTTATCATCTTAATAGCTGCTATCTTACTTGCAAGGGTAAGGTTTAGCAGCCTCCATCTGTCGAATTTGGTTTTGGTAGCAGTAAGCAGTGGGTACATGTTAGCAGTCCATATATCCTCTAGTTTGGGGGTGAGCTTGATACCTAGGTAGGTGATTACCATTGGGGCCCAAATAAGCTTATAGGTTAGTGCTATGTGTCATGAGCAGTGTTCATTAAGGGAAAGCAATTCAGTTTTATTCTGGTTAAGCTTCAGGCCTGAGTAAGTGGCAAATGAGTCCAGAAGTGCCAATACCAGTGGAACAGACAAAGGGCCATCTGCCAGGGGAAGGAGTAAATCATCTGCATACATCAATGTGGAGTAGTCTGTATTTCCTGCTTGAATTCCTAGAATTGCTGGGTGTTGGCACATGCCAACAGCCAGAACAAAGAGGAGAGGTGATAGGGGACACCCCTGTCTATTGCCATTGGCAAATGGGAACGGTGGGGAAACCGTGGCATTAGTGGCAACCCGGGCTGTAGGGTTGCGATAGATAGCTTGTACTTTAGTTATAAACCCTTCACCCAGCCTCAAGTGGGATAGGACCAGATAAAGGTAGTACCATCAGGCCCAGCACTTCTGGCATCTTCATTCCTTCCTCCAGTTCTTAGTGTGCGACAGGGGTAGCAGTAGTTTCCTACCACTATTATACCGCTGTCGATGTACTTCATTCCACACTTTAGACCACACAGTTTTTCATACGCTATTTCAGCAGTGCTATATTGACCCAGTACCGGGTTACCACTAGATAGATAGATAACATTTTTATTTTTATACAGGATATCAAAAAACATGTCATTACAGATAAAATCCCTGTTCTCAAGACAGTCCTGTTAGATGTTATTACATAAGCAAATGTAGTACATAAGAAATTTATATTGCATGATCAATTACTTTTACAGATGAAACATACAGTAATGAGTTAAAACACCTCAAGTACATAATAAATCAACACTTAATTTGTAAGCCAGATTTTTGTATCTTCCTCTGAGACCAAGTCACTTTTCTTTGTAGTAACAATTGCAAACCACTTGAAACATGGCTTTTAGTCCTAGACTAAATTGTTTTGGGGATGTCATTACTCTCATTGAATGTGGAAGCATATTCCAAAATTTTTCAGCTTGGTATTTTAAAGTTTTTTCACCAAATCTTGTTTTATTATAGTTAATCATTATCTTTTTTTTATATACAGATCTGGTTAAAATCAGAGTTGGTTCTACCTCTTTTGTCAGGGCTGTAACCGAAGTATAATGTGCTGGTTGTTTTATAAAGAAATAATGCAATAAATTGAGCCACATTTCCCCATTTCTATGTTCTAGGGTTGACCACCCTAACTTATTTAACAAAGTGCAATGATGTGTCCTAAAGTGACATCCCAATACAAATCTTGTGTGTCTATACTGTATTGTATCCAATTTGTCCCGAACTTGTTTAAATGCAACCCTATATATATTTTGTTTCCATAGTTGATAGAGGGCAATATCATCTGCTGAACAATTGCTTTCTTGGCTCTTTGATCTAGACATCTAGATGTTTGTCTAAGTGCTCCTAATTTTTTATTAACTTTATTTAACACCTCCCTTATATGTCCTTGAAAGTTTAGCTCTGAATCAAAAATTAATCCCAAATATCGATATTACTTGACCTGTTCTATCAGTGTATTACTTAAAGATGTTATATCTAACCAAGGTTTTTTGCTGCTTCCAAAATAAAGGACCTTTGTCTTCTTTATATTCATCATGAGCTTCGACCTGGTGAACCACTCCCCAATACTGTCGAAGTCCCTCTGTGGTCTACTTTTCAGATCCAACGTATCGACCCCAGTTGCAATCAGTGCCATATCATCGGCATACAGTCTGATATTAGAGGTTTGCACCACCTGGGGAAGATTGTTAGAAAACATCAAGAATAACAAGGGCCCCAATATTAACCCTTGAGAGACCCCTCTGTTAACCTGTTTCACAATTAATAGAGTCTTGGACGGACACCCATACCCTCTGTGATTTTCCAGTTAGGTATGATTTAAACCAGTCCCAGGATCCCTCTGTAACACCCATAGACTAGAATTTTCTCAGCAGCAGGGAGTGGTCCACCAGGTTGAAAGCCTTAGACAGGTCCACAAATAAAACAGCTGTCTCCAATCCAACTTCCAAAGGGGTTGCCACTAAATCCTTAAATTCTATCAGCATTGAGCTGGTAGAAAGGTCCCTTCTAAGTCCTGCCTGATAAGGTGTTAAAATTGTGTTTTTTTCTAAATAATCCATCATTTGTATGTGCACTTGCTTCTCAAGACATTTTGATATAATTGAAAGCAAGGCTATTGGTCATTAATTACCTGGTTCATGATGTTCACGTCTTTTGTAAATTGGAATACTGTTACTTTGTTTCCATGCTGTTGGAAAGATCCCTGTACTCAGACTCCAGTTAAACATATATGTTATCATCGGTGCTATGTAGTCCGCAGCCACCTATAGAAATATACCTTCTAGCCCATCCAAGCCACGGGATTTGTGTATTTTTATCTGTTTTAATTTTTTTTTATATCAGCTACATATAATATTCTAAAATTAAAAAAGTGGATATGATCTCTTACAATATATTTCTTCTTGTGGTGCATTGTAGGGTAAGGTTTTTATATCCAAGCCTGGTAGGTTAACAAAAAAATCATTCAATAAGTCTGCAGTTTCCCAGGGTTCCTTTACTACCTTTCCCTCATAAATCAATTGATTTATGTGTTGTTTATTTTCATTTCCTGGACTAATATTATCATTTACTATCTGCCAAAATCTTTTAGGATCATTATTCCCATCTATTTTTGCTTTAAAGTAATTTGATTTTGCTTTTTTAATCTGATGTCTACAGTAATTTTTTTTTAGCTTTAAATATATCCCAATCACTGTTTCGTTTTGTTTTCCTGGGCAATTTCCACAGTCTATTCTTTATCCTTATGTTTTTTAGTAATTTATCATTTATCCAGGGTACCTTAGCATTTCCTTTACTTGCTTTTATCTTGGGAGCGTGTTTATCACACATCTCCAAAAATCTATCAACAAAATATTCAACTGTTTGTTTTAAATACGGGATTTGTTTACATTTCTCCCAGTTTTCTGTAGACATATCCAAATTAAATCTGTCAACAGAGAAGTGCCTCATGTCCCTAACCCACCCTAAATTATGTTGTTTCTGAAACTGCCGTACACATCTAATGGTTGCCCATATTAGATTATGGTCCCCCAAATGTGGTGACCTAACTTCTTTGGATTGTACATTTAATTGAGCGGAGACTAGTAACAAGTCCAGTATAGTTCCCTTTGAATAGGTACTGGTATATCAGGTGGGCTCATTTATGTGTTGTATTACATCCAAAGATGCCAGCATTTCCTTCAACTTTCTTCCTCTCAACTTGTACCAGTCCTAATTTAAATCACCCATCAAAAACAATAATTTATCTTTTATACTATCCTGGATTATGTTGACCATCTATTCTAGGCTGGCCATCTTTACATATGGTGGAGAATATATAATCCTAATAGCCACCTTTAAATTCTGCAAGTATAATACCATATTGATGCCAGAGAAACAATAATACCTTATAAGAATTGCAATCAAAAGGTTGAGAGTGCCTCTAGGCACCAGGGAAACAATAATACATTATGGGGACAGTGACTGAAGTGTGGGGGTGCTACTAGACACCAATGAAACAGTAATACATCACTGGGATAGTGATCAGAGGGTGGGGCAGTGCCACTAGACACCAGGGATACAGTAGTACATTACAGAGATGGTGATTGGAGGGTGGGAGTGCCACTAGACACCAGGAAAACAGTAATACATCACATGGATGGTGATTGGAGGGTGGGGGTGCTACTAAATACCAGAGAAACAGTAATACATTAAGGGGATGGTGATTAGAAGGTGGGGGGTGTCACTAGACACCAGGGAAACAGTATTACATTACAGGGACAGTGATCAGAGGGTGGGGGTGCAACAAGACACCAGGAAAACAGTATTACATTACAGGGACAGTGATCAGAGGGTGGGGGTGCCACAACACACCAGGGAAACAGTAATACATTACAGGGACAGTGATCAGAGGGTGGGGGTGCAACAAGACACCAGGGAAACAGTAATACATTACAGGGACAGCGATCAGAGTGTGGGGGTGCAACAAGACAGCAGGGAAACAGTAATACATTACAGGGACAGTGATCAGAGGGTGCAACAACACACCAGGGAAACAGTAATACATTACAGGGCCAGTGATCAGAGTGTCGGGGTGCCACAACACACCAGGGAAACAGTAATACATTACAGGGCCAGTGATCAGAGTGTGGGGGTGCAACAGGACACCAGGGAAACAGTAATACATTACAGGGACAGTGATCGGAGAGTAGGGGTGCCACTAAACAACAGGGAAAGATTGGTAAATGATGGAGACAGTGATCAGAGGGTGGAAGTGTCACTAGACACTTGGGTAACATTGTTATATATATATATATATATATATATGAAAACAAGTGTCATCTCTGAACCCAGAAGTGAACTGGAAGTGAGCACAAGCAGGAAAATAGTGCATGGGGAGTGGGGGAGGGGCAGCTCTGTAGTAAATAGAGAGGACCACATGTGCTTCAACTCCACTGTGGAAGGACACAGTCAGGATATCCAGTCACATGCTTCCAGAGTCCCCTCTCTCTACTACATCATGGCAACATGTTACATAGCTCTGCTATACAGCTGTAAAAAAATTGGCAGGAGCTGGCACAATGCTATCTCCTGAGAGCATCTTATAAATGTATCCTCCTGACCCTAGTCCCACTTGCACCCAGATCCAAAATATTTTAAAAGACACTATTATGAGATGGCACTGTGCCAGCTCCCTAAAATCTTTCTTTTTTTTATAACTGTATGTAGAAGGATGGATAGGGCACACTGTTACCATTGTGGATACATGTGATGATGAAACTAGCACAGGCAGCCTTGGAGAGGGCGAAAAGTATTGTTAAAGTTGTACATGAATGAATACAACAATATTTGGCCCTGAATATAAATAATCAGCCTGAATATTTAAACTAAGGTATTTGCATTCATCAAGTACTGTATTTACCATGAATAAGTAGTTTGACCCTTGCGAATGTAATTTATATTACAATTCAGTTCTATAATCAAAGTCACATGGAAGCCCTGGCAATGTAAACATATTACTGAAAATGGACAATACATTAGCTTGGGAAGCAGAGAGTTTAAAAAGAATTTCAACTTATGTAACATTGATATGACTGTGATATAGTATAAATATCCTAATTATTATCTTCCCAAACAAATGTATTTTAACAGTAAATTGGCAGCACTCAACTAAAAGAAAATAACTCTGTTTAAAGTAGTTGTAATTTTTTTTGTCATAACACAATGTTCATCAATTTGATTAAGGTGTTGCAAGTAAAGAAAGATGAAAAAAGCGGTTGATAAATAGCCTTGTTTTGTTCATCATCAGGATCCCTATCACCACCACCATAATCATCATCACCACCACACACTGCAGTCAGTAAACAATAGCCCTGTTTGGTTTGCCATCAGCAGTGCGTGAGACACCGTCTCACCAGGCCACAATTTTCATGAGTGCAGCAGAAATGTGTGCAGCGATGGGTCATTCCAGGGGTTGGAGATAATCTTAGCTTATGGTGCATGTGATACTCAGTAAAATGCAATGTATGTGTTTCGCGAGATACTGTGAGAATTTTGTCCCATAATGTATGTATTCCAGTATACAAAAGCAATAATGAAATATCAGGACATTGCTTATCTGGGGTTGATGCACGTCCAGGTAAATAACAAGGTAGAAGACACTTGCGTCAGGTGACTTTAGTACATTGAAGTGCATTAACTCCAGATTACCAATGGCATGGAGAGTCTTGTTAAACTTTAAAACAGGTAAACTGAGAAACAATTTAAAAACAACAAAAAATCTATTTGTTAAATTAAAAACAGGTATTTTCTTTTGTTAGGAGTGACTAGTAAAGAATAGTCCATTTCCACTTGGAAATCATCTGTCTTTTCACACATTCAATGATGGAATGTTTCTTTATCATGGAATACAGGAATTCAAATTTCTACACAATTCCTCTGACAGAGTGCTCACCCCCTTATACATAACAGAATGGAGCCATGGTCTCAATTATATCTGTGACAGGGTAAGCAGCAGATATTGTCATGGTGAGTTGGAAAAGGCAGAAGGTGGATTTCTCATGGTCATCAAAGAAACACCTGTAATTAAAACTGTGAATACTATTTTTTTAATTTATATGTGTAATGTAATTATTTAGTTTTGTTTTTTTGAATTTAAGGTTGTTTTACTTTTTGGTCTTTGTTGAAAGTTTTCAGTGAGTAAAGGTGGCAGCCAAGTTTGTGATGGGAATCAGATATTAGTGAAATGGCTCATGAATTCTGTAGGTGACATGCCCAAATTCCAAATTCCACTACCTGAACTTGTTCCAGCCTGTACCAAAATGTCCAACCCATTTTATGAAATGTAATATAACCCTCACTAAATAATGTATGTATACAATACATAATTTAGCATATGAGATTCGCTACATAGTGTATCTGTTTCCGTATATATGTATTCCACTATACACTGTGTATGCATTCATTTCACTATAAGATATACATATTTTAACATACTGGATGCAGAACTTGCTGGACTGTATGCACCTAGAAAATGTTAAAATGCATGTCATGGTGGAAGAGGACAAGTTTGAGGCAATGAAGTACCCAATCATCAATGCTCTACAAAAGGGCATGCTCATGCCATAGTGAAAAATTGTTCAGGATTTGGGATTGGTGATGACAATGGGTGGGAATATTGCAGTCTGCACACTGGTGAAAGGTTGACCATTGAACAGTTAAAGAAAATTGGAACTATGTCTAGAAGTATATATCTGTGCAATGGCCACGTAAAATTTTAACACCGAATTTATCCAGCAAAAAAAGTTTATACAAACTAGAATGTTTGTATAGAATTGTGATATGGAATGTAATGCTAGCAAAAATTGAAAATAAAGTAAAAATACTGTATAATGTATCAATTTCAGTATACAATGTGTGTATATCTTACAAAATGATGCATATATTTAAATATATTATATATTTATGGCAAAAAACTATGTTAATGCTCATTAGGGTTGCTGCCACACAAAATGGAAACCACACCAAGGTTGGAAATAAACTATCAGGGTTGCAAACACAATGCTCACAAAGTCTAGAAATGTGCTATTAGGGTTCTTATGTCTAATTCCTACCACTTTACCATGTCTCCTACCCTCACAACCCAAGGGCAGTTCACAGGTACAGGGCCATACATCAATGGTACTTCATACAAGGTCAACATATTAAAATGTATATATAGCAACCCTAATCCCTTACCATCCTCCTCCCTTACCCTTGTGACTAGGATGGGACAAATCACTTAATCAGGTAACCAATGGCTAGCAAAACCAGTTGAGTTTGTTACCACATTTTGATACTTAGTTGCCAGCTGGGTACCTGCCCTTGAAAAAGATAACCAAAACAAATCTTAAACTGGCTAACACATTTTGGAGCCTACTAGCCAACATGACCACCATCTCAGAAACTGATTTCTCCAACCATTGTCAGACAGTGTGGAAGGAGGGAGGGTACTCCAGGAGGATTTGGAAAGACTTGAGCACTGGTCAAACACTTGGCTGCTGGGTTTCAATACTAAGAAATGCCAGGTCATGCACTTTAGAACCAGAAACCTGGAGTACAGTTACCAATTGGGTGGGGAGTGGTTATCCATCTCTATGGAGGAGAAGGATCTGGGGGTGGTGATCACAGGGAATAAGAATCACTCAGCACAGTGTAGAAAAGCAGCAGCCAAGGCCAACAAAATGTTTGGGTGTATTGCTAGGGGATCACCTCTAGGAGGGAGGAAGTAGTCCTTCTGCTGTACAACTCATTGGTGAGGCCTCACTTAGAGTACTTTGTGCAGTTCTGCAGCCACTATTTAAAGAAGGACAAAAAGCTTTTGGAGGGGGTCCAGAGGCAGGTGACCAAGATGATCAGGGGATGGAAAAGAAGCCCTATGAGGACAGGTTGAGGGAGCTCAACATGTACTCCTTGGAGGATTGAAGGGGCAGAGGTGATATGATTGAGATCTTTAAGTACTTGAAGGGCATAAAAAGAGTTAGTACTGAGGGTATGTTTTGAATGAAGAGGGAGATGATCACAAGAGGGCATAGTCTGAAATTGGAGGGTGGTAGGGTCAGGAAGGAGATGAGAGGGCATTACTTCACAGAGAGGGTGGTAGCCACATGGAACACACTGCTGGAGGAGGTGATCTCTCTGAAATCAGTGGGGAGTTTTAAAAGGGGGAGGCACAGGGTCAAAGGCCCAATACAAGTTGAGGCGTAGTTGACCAGAGTGGGTAACTCAGTTTGGGGAAACAATGTGGATAGAGGGGCAAGGAAGGGAGGGTGCAGCAGCAGTCATCTGAACTGTGAGCTGTACAACCAAGCAGACATGATAAACCATAAGGCATGTATCTGCTGCCATTTTCGTATGTTTGTATGACCATGATGGTGACACAAGTCCCAAGTTACAGGTCTAGCACTGTCCTAGAGGGCTGTGCTGTTTTTTTTTTATCCAGCTATAACCAGACCTTACATAAAATAGTATACATGTTCCAAACATATAACTTGCTTTGACTAATTCTAAGTTCACTGTGGGCTAGATATTCAGACTGTGCCAGGCAATGGTGCAAGTGGAGGTGCAGCACGACTGAGATGTGCAGGGGCCAAGACAGGGAGATATTCAAAGGTGATGCACCCCATTGAATACAGCACAAAATGTGCATGGTGCATATACAATGCGCCAGCGCAGTCCCCAGACAGGGAGGACTGGGAATGCTCCAGCGCAACTGCAGTTGCGTTGGGTGCATTTCTTGAGATTTTCAGACTTGGGCATGCAAATGGAGCCATAATGTATGCAAGGTGCAAATGGGGCCATTTGTATGTCATTATGGCCCCATTTGCATGAGTTGAGCAGGGCAGCCCGGTGACATGTGCCTGGTGCCCTGCACTGCATGTGGTGCGGACAGAGGGGACCTGGGGCAATCCCCCACCACAGAGCTGTGATCACCGTAAACAACACTGATGGAATCCCTGGTAGTCAAGTGGTACCCCCCTCCCCTCCCGTAGTACCGAATGGAATAATTTACTATCAACATCTGCCCTGGTAGTCTAGTGCTACCCCCGACCCTCTGATCACTGTCATATGTAGTAAAGAAATAACCCTGGTGGTCCAGTGGATCCCCCCTCCCCACTCAAATCCCTGATCGCCAGTGAAGTAGTAATCCACATATCCCTGGTGGTCCAGTGGTAACCCCCACCCCCTACCACACAGGGGCCCCCAGCCACCCAGCTCCCCGTCATCGGCAGGTGGCTGCAACCCACCAGTACCACCCGCTGCCCATGGAATGACAGTTGCAGCATGAGCTGTAAGCCTATTGGTTCACAGTGTGGATCTAATGGCTTGCAGGGCATACTGTACAGACAGGGTCAAATGAGAGAATGATCATTCACTGACTGCGCCTGTTCAGGGCATGCCAGTATGCCTGCAAGCCCATTGGTCCACACTGTGGGCCAATAGGATTACAGCTCATTAGATAAACTGTCATTCGGTGGGTGGCTGGGTGGTAGGCGGGTGGGTTGCAGCTGCCTGCCGATGACGGGAGTGGAGCTGGGTGGGTGTTACCACTGGACCACCAGGCATATGTGGATTACTACTTCACTGGCGATCGGGGATTCAGGTGGGGATGGGGGATCCACTGGACCACCAGGGTTATTTCTTTACTATATATGAAGGGCAATCAGAGGGTAGGGAGGGGGGTACCACTAGACCATCAGGGATTATAATCATATCAGTTTATCAGTGAGCTGAGCTACAGGCAGGGAGGAGGGAACCACTAGACTACCAGGTACAGTCTTGACATATAATTACAATGCTCGGTGCTATGGGAGGGGAGGGGTGTGCCACTGGAATACAGAGATGGTTTGGGTGCTTGTGGATGGTGTTCTTACTGGGCGGGTGGCCACCCATGGCTGGCAGCTGCTGTGTTGCACCTTGCAATGCAGCCACCCACCTGTGGGTGGCCAGCATTTGAGCCTTTTTTGTACAACTCAACTTTGTGCCACAGTATGCGGTGCATCTAGGGGTTGTGCCAGCAGATGCACTGCACATGCCGGGCTGAATATCGGGATGCACAACATATACATTTGTACGCCCCCTGCAGATGAGCTGCATACTTTATCAATGCAACCTGGGCGCATCGGGACTTGCACTACGCAGATCCCCCTTTTGAATATCGCACAGGGGTGCATTGCAGGGTTGCGCTGGTGCAGCTCAGTTGCGCCAGGCGCAACCCCTTTGAATATCTAGCCCTATGTGTCTTAAAGAAAGCAACTCACAACTGTGTAATGTATGTAATAATTTCAAATTTGTCAAGTCTGCTGCTTTGTGAAGAATGTACAATACTGTGTGCTAAGTAAGGCACATAAAATAATGGACGTAAACCTTCACAGGTATGCACCAGAAAAGTGGGTTAATTACAGATCTGCAATGCATATGAAACACTGGACCTGTGTGGCATGACTCTGAATATGTATTTTGCCCATAAATCATGAGGGTAGAGAGGAGAGATTAGGGTTGCTATATACAAATGTTAATGTGTTGACCCAATATTAGGTACCATACCATTGATGTATGTCCCTGTACCTGTAAACTGCCCTTGGGTTGTGTGGGTAGCAAACATGGTAAAGTGGGTGGGAGTTACACATAGGAACCCTAAAAGCACATTTACAAACTTTGTGGGCATTGTGTTTGCAACCCTTATAGCTTATTTCCAACCTTCATGTGGTTTGCATTATGTGCAGTAGCAACCCTAACAAGTATTAATGTAGTTTTTTGCCATAAATGTCCTTACTTCTTAAGAAATTATACATCTCTATACTAAAAAAGAACATGCAGCTGTAGATTATGAATGTAACAGTCTGTTGTGAAGTGGTCTAAACATACAACAATACATTGCTGATGATGGGTAGAGTTTTCTCTTTGATTGCTGAGTAGTATCGCACCTATAGTTACGGTTGAGCAGGCACTTTAATGTTAAACCTCAAGTTTTACACTTTAATAACTTTACAACATTTCAACAGATTTGCACAGAATTTTGCACGCGGTCTCCTGAAATAGATCCCTTTACTTGCTAAGTTTTGTGTCGGTCAGACTGGCAGATTTCGCACTGTGCATAGTGAGAAAATGTGAAAATGTGTCTTTGCAGTTGTTTTGTCAGTGCACTGTGGCCAAAGGGTTTGGAATTTTGGGCTGAAATTTTCAGGGTACAAAGTGCCAGCCCCACAGAGCTTGTCTGAATTGGTTTGGTAAAAACATACAGTATTATTAGATCCTTAGAATACAAAGCGAGACTGCAAGCCTTGGGCCTCTTTTCCCTGGAATATAGACAAATACGAAGGGATTTATGCTTCATATATAAAGCTACCGGAGACTTGCTTCTCTTTGAAACTCTGGGTCTGATAAAGAATAATTCCCAGACCCGTACACGTACACATAGCTTCAAACTTAGAGGGGTAAATTGTAATACTCATAAAAGGAGTAAATGGTTCACTCAAAGGGTGGTGACTCAATGGAATGCTCTGCCAAGGGAGACAGTAGAGAGTGACTACATGGAATCCTTCAAAAAACAATTAGATAATTATATGGGAAGTAAAAAATATTGTATCTCCAATAGCAATTATTCCGCCATGCTGGTGGCGATCTCTTTAAAGGCATTTTGCCTCCTGAGCCCGTGTCACTCTATGAATCTACGAATCTATTAATCCGTTCTAAAGTTATTTAAGTTTAAAATTTCAGGTTCTAAGCATACTCAGTTCACTTTTTTTCGGTTAGAGGAATAGAAAAAGGATTTTGCTCTGCTGAACATGGGATCCTTTTTCTTGAGGGGCCAATCCTTGTTTGCCAGAAAAAATTCCTTTTTCATGAGCCGCTATCTTGTTTTTTAATTTTGTCAGCAACAAACTGTTATATCTCTACCCAGAGAAGCCTTTTATAGACATTGAAGCATGTGTCTGGTGCATCGGTAGTTGATGAGCTGCTGTGTGTCTGTTATTTTTTTTGTGTCGTCTCAGAAGTTTTTTTTTTTTAAAGATTTAATTCCTTTTTCGCCACTCGCTAAGTTCCTTTTTCATCAGTCCTTTTTTTGTCATGGCGAAAAAGGAAATCTGGTGGGGGGAAAAAAGATTTCACTCTTTTAATGACCAGATGGCCATGCCGGAATCCTCTTTCACCAGCAGATTTCTTTTTTTGCCATGACAAAAAAGGATGGCTAAAAAGGAATTACTGTGGTGAAAAAGGATTTGCGGCAGGGCCATCTGGTCGAGGAAAAGGATTTTGAATGATATGGTCAGAAAAAAGGAGCCATCTTTTCAAGAAAAGGATGCTTTCTTCATTTTGATTTTCAGAAAAACTCTGGTGTCTAGTGGCACCATCCCCACCCTGTACACTGATATCTTTATTTTTTTTATAATTTTTTTTTTTTTTTACTTTTTATTATTTTTTTATTTTGGCTGCTCTCCAGTGCCATTTCCCAGTTTACTGGGTTTACCCCTGGTGTCTAGTGATATCCTCCACTCACTGATATCCAGTTTTTTGTATTTCATTGGTTGTCAGTGATTTCCCACCACCTTCCCATGTTAAGTTTACCCTGTAAAAAAGAAAACCATCCCTTGATGTCCTTTCTTTTTGTTTGTTTACCGTAAAACAAAATGTCTATCGCCGATCACACCGCAGCCCCCACCCAACCACACCCCTCTTGACACCCTCACTCACCTAAAGAGGTCTCAGGTTCGAGATCTGCTCTCCTGATCAAAGACACATCTTGCTACTGGAACCAGCGACTGCAATATGAAAGATTAAGGTAAAAGCACGTCAATGTATTTTATTGGGCGGGGGGCAACTTTTATGCAAAACTCAGTTATTATGTGAGATTTTGACCCCACATTTTCGACATTGCCTTTTATGGACCTCATCTCATGAACAACATGATTGTTGTTTTGCAACTCCTGCCTAAAAGGTGATTTCATGGTTGGTTGGTGAATTCAGCTTTTGGGTGGGATTTGCATAATGACAGTTACATTGTTCATGAGGTGGGATCCCCAAAAGGCCATGTTAAAAGTTTGAGGTGCAAATGTCCAAAAATGGCTGAGTTATGACCATTCATTATAATTTTGCTATGCACGCTCATAACTTCATAAATTTAAAATATTTTGACCTCAAATTTTGAACACAGACTTGTTATTACACCACCAAATGTTTGTCACAACTGTCATTTTTCAAATCCTGGTCAAAATGTGTTTTCACATCTGCCGCATGGGAATGGAGTTGCAGTTACACAAAATTAAGTTTTGGTGGGGGTTTCAATATTTTCTGCACTGGGCACATAAGGGGGGCAATAACATGCCTATTCTGACAATTTAATCAGTCTTGTGCTATAAATAGACAGGTACATACATAAACACATGTATGGAGAAATGAGAGCACAGTGCCCAGAAGATCCTGCGCTCTTACAGCTACATACGTATACATATCTATGGAGGAATGGAAGCACAGGGCCTGGAGGGCCCTGTGCTACAGTTCCACAAGCAAATTAGGAAATGATTATACTATCTCAAAAAGTAAGGAAATAAATTGTGAAAAACTTTGTTAATGCATCAGTTAGGGTTAAATTGACAAATGTAGGGAAATGTGACATTAGGGTTTCCAACCCTAATACCCCACTCCCACCCTGAACAGATGAAGGAGGCATCGAGGGCCAGCATTGGGGTTGTCAACCCCAACACTCACCCCATTCTCTGATGCTGTATCAACCCAGCTTATTTTCTAATGGAACAGGGTAAGCATTAGGGTTGATGACCCCCATGTACGCCCCTGATGCCTCTTCATCTGTTCAGGGTTGGGGTGGAGTCTTAGGGTTGGAAACCCTAACACCACATTTCCCTACTTTTGTCGTTTGAACCCTAACTGATGTATTAATGAAGTTTTTTGGAATATATATCTCTAACACAATACATTCATCACTATATACAAATTCTGAATTGTGCTGGGAGGTTGGAGTTCAAAGATTATAAATTGTCTTTCTTTTTTTATCAAAATTATAACAAATGTGTCATATAGATGACACTTGATGATTTTTAATAATGTACTTCATGTAGATACTGTGAAGCTAAGTCACAATTCATCCATTAAGATGCATGGCCACTTTCTCAATTTAAAGAGATGAACATATTTTTAAGGAGCCGGTAATCAAATGTCACACTTTAAGTCTGCACTTTGGGGAAGGGGTGGTGGAACCTGTATGCGGGTGTTATAATAACTGTACAAATTAACTAGTAACATGTTGCCTCCACCTATCAGTTGGTACGTAGAGTAATGCCTTACATAAAACAGAATATTTTCCAGCCCAACACAATCTCACAGAGTACTGGAAACCATGTGCTGCAGGTACAGTGAGTGGGTGCATGACAGCAAAACCAAACCAAAGCAGAGTATCAGGGGCTGCACTCTGTAGTGCAAGCAGTGTCCGAAGTTGAAGGGGAAAAACAGTTCTTGAAGCTGAATATTGCAATAGTAAACTTTCATTGCAACATCTCTGAGGGCAAGAACTTTTACCCCTTTACTATATTCACTCTCACAGGTGTTGCAATAAAACTGTACTTTTGCAATATTCAGCTTCAAGAACTTTTTTTTTTGCTTTCATCTTCAGACACTGCTTGTGGCCCTTAGGTGCCAGAGAATTCCCCACAGTGCAGTCATAGAAACATAGACTGATGGCAGATAAGGACCACTTGGCCCACCCAGTCTGCTCATTTCCCTACCTATTGGATAAGCTGCAGATCCTAGTTAACCAACAGCCTACTTCCTCCTACACCCACTATAATTGCCTTATGTCTGCCTCATGCATTCTTGAATTCCCCCACTGTTTTTGACCCCACAACCTCCTCAACAAGGCTGTTCCATGCATCCACTACCCTCTCTGTGAAAAAATACTTCCTCACTTTGCCCCTTAGCCGCCCCCCCTCTACCTTCAAACTGTGCCACCTTGTTCTTGTACATTTCTTTTTCTGAAAGATGCTACTCTCTTGGACTTTGTTGATTCCCTTGAGGTACTTGAAAGTTGTATCATGCCCCCCCTTCTTTTCTCAAGGGTATACATATTAAGCTTCTTTAGCCTAGCTTTGTATGGTTTCTGGTGCAGACCCACCATTTTAGTTTCCCTCCTCTGTAGTCACCTACAGTATGCCAAGCAATCAACAATAGTAAACACAATTAACATTTTTTGAGGTTTATTAATCTTTATTGTGGTGAAGATAAATGGGCATATAACTCAGAGATTTAGTTCATGATCTGCAGAAGTACTGTAATAATATTTATAGATGTACAGTACTTTTCCCCTAACTTACGAAAATAAGCAAGAGCACAAGTCATTAATATATTTTCAAGCTGTCTTATGAAGGGCAACTATGTTTTATGGTAGTAGACACAGGGTCCTTAGCCACAATGCATGTTCTTGATTCCACAAACATCTCTTATAAAATTAATATATGCGGAGAACTGTGGAAGAGCTGGATCATTTCACATACATAGGATACATTTTTTTTGCATTACTTATGCGCAAATTTGTCAATTTTACTTTCATGTACCAGGATGTAAGTGTCCTATATGCTATTTTCAGCCCAAACAAAGTTGAGGAGATATCTTTATGAGAATACAGATGAATCCTGCACTGGCAGTTTCTCCCATGCTCGAAACTGCTGTGAAAGAGATATGAAATCCTTTTTCCAATGCAGCACGAGCCTGGCATTGATCATTTCTGTGATATGTTCTCTAATGTATCCAAGTTAGTTTTCAACCGTAGCTGATTTTGTGTGAATGTATTTTATTATTTTTTGGAAAGCACTGTCCATACTTGATGCAGCTGATTGTTACGTAAAGCACATTCTCTGCCCCCCCCCCCAACACATACACAAGCACACACACTCACACACTCACACATAACTAGTCTTGAACACTCATTCCAGGTCTGGCAGAATATATTTGCATGCACACTACATATTCATTTTTCTTTAGGAAAAGTTTTGGTTATGTGTACTATGTGTTGCCAGATTGTTGTGCATGACACAAATTATGGTGCAACGTTTTTTTATCCAGAGGTTGTATAGCAAGTGAGCCAATAGGTATTTATATCCCACTCCTTACTTATACATCTGCAATATAAATACATCATGTGTATAGCTCCATTCAGTGTGTATTTGTGCTGTTAGAGGATGTGAGGTAGTTCACTGGTATCCATAGACAAAGGTGAATCCCAGTTGTAGTGCAACAAATCTCATCATGTTGCAGAATATGTTAACATCATTATTTAGCACAGCAGTCCTCAAACATCTGCAGTTGCACAGTTATCAGTACAGCAGATGGATTTACAGTATGTTTCTGACATATGAGTAATAAGTGAGATAAGAATTCTAATCATCTCACTCACTGTACTGCAGCCTTGAAAATAATGTTGCACATGAAAAGCTGATGCTCAAGTTGCTAGATAAATGACCCCCCTCCCGATTATTGCAAATTATAGGCATCATGCATAATTGCTAAACCCACACTCTCATGAGTCTCCATTGCAGTGGATGTACTGTATTACTTACAATGGTATGTCCATAGCATTGAGCTATGGAGAAAAAAGTAAGCATTACTTGGTAAACTGTTTTGTCATTGATAATTTCTGAAGTGGGCCTAATTTGTGACAACATCAGTGTTTATTTTATTTTCAGAGGGTATTTAAAGTAGCAGTGCAACGACAATGGACTAAAATCGGACCCCCACCTTTTTTCTTCCTAATCGATGCCAGATCTCGTCCAGTTTATTTTGGTGTTAGAATTGTCAGTTTCTCTTATCATATAAGGATTATATGAAAGTTTTAAAATAATTATTTCTCAAGAAAATAAGATGCCCGCCTCATTTTTGCATAGAAGTAATACTGAGGACCTGTGGAGGGTAAGATTCCAGACAAAAATGCAAAGGCACAGTACACAGCACAGAAAGCATCCAGAAAACAAAAAATAACAGTTCTGCCAATATTTTTCATTACCATAGCAGAAAATTATCTTTTTGGAATAACCTTTTACATTGCACTGCTGCTTTAAGATAATGCTTTTTGTTCTGTTTCTAACCACACACTGTCACAATACCACCATTTTTTTTCTAACAGTATAGAATAAGTGTTGCATCATCTTCACACTACAGTAGTTTAGGCTGAGCTTGATCCCTTATATACTGTAAACTATGATGTTGGCTATATTGTATCTTGTGTTAAATCTCACATGAATTTAGTCCTTTTCCTTCTTATCAGGTCTTGTAGCAGTTTTGAAGATTAAAATAAATGTTTGCCTTTTAATCTTTTTTTTTAATTTTTGCTTTTCTTATTTCAATGATTTCTTGCAATTTAAGCTTAATTTTATAAATGATTGCTCTGTCACTCATTAATATTCTAAATGTTGTGGTTACAATACTTGACATAGTTTTTGGAATCTAAGTATCTTCTTTCTATTGATGTTGCAGGCCAGGAGATAGGATCACTCTTGTAGATGACTCTAATGAAGACTGGTGGAAGGTAGCTTCCTTCATGTTTATGTTTATGTTTCTCTGACTTTGAAAAGTTATTACATATTACATTGGCTGTAACAGTTTCTGAAATTTACTTTTAGGGAAAAATTGAGGACAGAGTTGGCTTTTTCCCTGCTAACTTCGTTCAGAGAGTGCAACCTGGAGAAAGAATTTTTAGATGTATTAGAACTTTTATTGGCTGCAAAGAACAGGGACAAATAACTATAAAAGATGGCCAGGTATGTACGATTTACTTTCAAATTACTATACTATAGTACACTTTTGGGGGAAATAACTGTATTTATTGTGCTATCAGGAACTGTGTACTAAAAGTTAATTGTTTAAGTATCATAAGTTATATATGTGTCTATCATCCTTTTGTGTAGTGTTAATTGCTTATGTAGTTTTATGTAGCATAATATATGATGTTATGAAATGAATTGCTGTATCTAGATACAGCTTTTAGATACTGCATAGCTGTGGTCCTAAATTGCAGTGCACCTCACACACAGACAATAACTTCAAGCTCTCACAATAGTCTTACTTTTATCTTAAACAATACAAATTAGAAGAAAATTGTTGTACTCTGAAGGTGAAGGTGGTGCCAAGAAAATTAGAAACATAGACTGTATCAGCAGATGTGGTCCATGTAGACCATCTAGTCTGCCCATGTATGCTTACCCCCCCTCCCTGTTCAGGTTACTGTGCTAAGTTTTCCACAATGCCTGTCCCATGTCAGTTTGAACTCCCTGACTGTCTTTGACCCCACTACCTGTAGTGGGAGTACATTCCAAGGCTCCACCACCCTTTCTGTAAAGAAGAACTTTCTTATGTTGCTCCTGAATCTGCCTCCCTTTAGGCACATATCATGGCATAGCAGTGTCAGTGGCTCAGTAGGTAGCACACTCGCCTTTGAGGCCGGGAGATCAGAGGGCTGTGGGTTCAGTTCCCACATCTGGCACTTGGGTTAATATCCCAATACTGACACTGTAGTGCAGCATGAGAGGGGTGCTGCACTTCTGATGTGCCGTCTTTCGGATGAGACGTTAAACCGAGGTCCCATCTGCCTGGATTGGTGGTAGTTCAGGTGGATGTTAAAGATCCCATGGCACTTATTGAAAAGAGTAGGGGAATTTCCCCGGTGTCCTGGCCAAATTTCCCTCATTCACTAAAAATACCACCAACAGCTTAATCTGGTTCAAGGTCAGTTGGCATTCATCTGTATCCCCCTACCCCCGGGTCGTGCCTGAAAATAGGCAGGATTTGTCTAGTGCACTTACCCGGTCAACAAAAACTAAATAAATAAATGGCTTCTCATTCAAATGCAGTTGTTTACCTGCAGGAGGTCCTGCATCTATACCTTATTGATCCCCCTCAGGTATTTAACCATCTTTATCATATCTCCCAAAGTTCTTCTCTGTTCCAAGGAGTACATGTTGCGGTATTTTAACCTTGCCTCATATGGCTCATGGTGCAGACCCTGCACCATTTTTGCTATCCTTCTTTGTATTGTCTCTAGTCTATCTTTGTCTTTCTTTAGGTGAGGTCTCCAGAACTTGACACAGTACTCCGGGTGAGGCCTCACCAGGGACCTATACAGCGGCATAATTACCTCCTTCTTTGTACCGGTAATGCCCCTTCCTATGCATCCCAAGATGCTGCTGGCTTTCTGTGCTGCCTTTTTGCATTGCTAGTTGACTTTCAGATCATCTGAGATGATTACCCCAAGATCCCATTTTTGTTTTGTTATGGCTAGTTGTACCCCATCTAGGAAGTAATTTGTCCCTGGATTGCATCTTCCCAGGTGCATGACCTTGCATTTCTTGGCACTGAACTTCAACTGCCAAGTTCTGGACCATTCCTCCAGTCTCTTTAGGTCAGACTCCATCCTTATGGCCTCTTCATGTCAATCCTGTTGCAGAGCTTTGCTTTGTCTGAGAACAGGCATATTTTCCCATCTGTGATGTCACTGATGTATATGTTGAAGAGTACAGGTCCCATTACTGAGTCCAGAGGGACTCCACTGGTCACCTTGCCCTGCCTTGATAGTGCACCATTTAATAGCACTTTCTGAGTCTTCCCCTGAAGCCAGTTTTCTACCAACCTTACTATCCTGTATTCTCCAATTTGTTGATTAGCCTTCTATGCAGGATGGAGTCAAAGGTTTTACTGAAATCTAGATATACAATATCCATGGCTCCATTTTGGTCCACTACTTTGGTTACCCAGTCAAAAAATTCAATCATGTTAGTCTGGCAGAACTGTCGAATAGTGAAGCCATGTTGTTTGGGGTCCAACTGTCCACTGGCCTCCAGGGATGCCACTATCCTTTCCTTTACTATCATCTCCATGATTTTTCCCACAATTGAGTTGAGGTTGACAGGCAGTAGTTCTCTGCCTCTTCCCTGTTGCTGCTCTTGTGTAAGGGCACCACAGTGGCTTTCTTCCATTCCTCTGGTACCTTACTGCTTTCCAGTGATTCATTGTAAAGTGTGGCCAGAGAAGCAGTGAGTTCTAACCTGAGTTATTTTATGACACTTGGATGAATTCCATCTGGGCCCATGGCTTTGTCCGTTCTTAATTTCTTGAGTTCCTGCTGAACTCTTTCTTTTGTGATGGGGGTTGTGTCTGCATCCAGGTTTAGGTGTTGTTCTTTGTTATGTGATGGACCATTTCCATTATCTTCTTGTGTAAACAGTGAGCAGAAAAAAAGTGTTTAAAACTTCCCATTTGTCATTATCCTCTTCTACATGCTGGCCCTCTGTGGTCTTCAGTCTGACGAGTCCCCCCTTGGTCTTTCTCCTTTCACTGATATACCTGTAAGCAAGGTAGCCAGCTTGCTAATAAACCATCAAGTCAGGAAACTCAGCACTCATGTTCTCAATGCAACAGAAATTCAGGTAAAAGTACAGTGCAGTGACAAATGTATTGTGTGGAAAACAATTAGACAACTCTGATTAGAATCCTAAGCCCTGGCACTTCAACCCTATCCTGGCCTTCTTCACGGGGCAGGTCTGGATACCATCAGGAAAGCCCACCATTTATTTCATTCACAATCCATAAATTAGCATTTAATTTAAATAAAAGAATATAAATAATTCTACATTTAAATTAACATAGTGCTAATGTATTTAAATAACCCTGTGGAGTAATTAATAAAGCACAAGAAACTGATTAATATTCAAGACTACTGGTACAAAAGCCACATAACAATTTACTCTTATCATAACTTTTTCATTAAATGTACCATGGTATATAAATATATGACTAAATAAATACATCAACTTAGACAAAAAAATTCAGAAGGTTATATTAACTTAATCCTACTATTAAATGGGAGGAGAAGGAGTAAATATATTTACTGGCTGAGATAAACATCATAGAGAAATGGCATAAGGACTAATTAAATAAACCAATATTAGTAAAGTGGGAGGAAAGGGAATGGGAAAAACAGAAAAAGATAAGGTGATGAGAGACATAACTAGAGGTGTGGAGAAGTAAGCAAAATCAAATAAAACAGAAGCAGCAGCCAGTATAAAGAAATGTGAGGACTATCAAGACATGTGTATCTATTCATATGACATGCAGCAACCCTTAAAGCAAAGAGTCAAATCCAAAATGGGTTACAGTGATGATCACCATTTGGGTAAAAGTACAGGCATCAGTGCAGTGGAGAAAGGGAAACTGTCTAGCCATGAACAAACACACATGTAGGTTTTATTTCCCATCAACTATTAAAAAGGAAAAGAAGAAAAAAATATATATGTGAACAAATTATACAAGTAAAAAGATTAGTCGTAGCCGGCCCGGTGGCACAGAGGGTTGAGACACTGGCACCTTACCTCTCGTTACACTGGTGACCTGGGTTCGGAAACAGACTCGGGCACTGGTGGGTCAGCAAGGGTAGGAGCTGGATAGAGCATCTGGAGGATGGCTCTCCTCTCCTGGGGTGGGCTGGGGAAAGGCGTCACTCTGTAGTGGCCCCCGATGGAGACCAGGGGAAGCACAAAGGTAGTGCAAGCTCGGGAAAGCAGGACGAAACACAGAAACATGGCATCTCCACCCATCAGGATGACGGCCGCCCCGGACCAAGTGCCTCCTTGGACTCTGCTATGACTGACTACAGCAGCACCCAGAACCAATGCCTAGGCCACCAGGCCCTTTCTCCTTGGAAGAGAAGGACCCACCCGATGAAGGGTTACATCGGGTTACTCTGTGGTCACTGCAATATGCGGTCAGGCAACGGAGACGAGAGGGGTGCAGGTCTTCGGGGGCAATTGACCCGAAGGAGGGTGAGTGGGAGGGATAAAAAAAAAAAAAAAGATCAGTCATGGAAAAAAATCATAATAAATAAATCATAGAAACATAGAAGTTGATGGCAGGTAAGGACCACAAGGCCCATCCAGTCTGCCCATTGTTTCTGCCTTATGAATGTGCCACAGGTCTTTACTCTGTAAATGGCTTATCTATTCATACTCAACTGTATTGGTCCCTTATGCCTATCCGATGCCTGCTTGAAGCCCTGCACTGTATTCATATCCAACACTTCCTGAGGTAGGCCGTTCCATGCATCCACCACCCTTTCTGTAAAAAAGAACTTCCTCACATTACCCCTTAATCGGCCTCCCTCTAATCTTATGCTGTGTCCTCTTGTCCTGCTATTTTTCTGATACTGAAACATGTTAGACTCTTTCACCTTGTTAATGCCCTTAAGATGTTTGAATGTTTCAATCATATCACCTCTCTCCCTTCTTTGCTCTAGGGCCGCTATCTTGTTTTTTTATTTTTGTTCTATTAATCTATCCTCATGTGTTTTCTGATACAGTAACTGCACCATTTCAATTGCCCTTCTCTGGACTGCCTCCATTTTGTTAATGTCCTTGTGCAGGTGTGGCCTACAGTACTGCATGCAGTACTCCAGATGGGGCCTAACCAGTGTCTTGTAAAGAGGGATTATTACCTCCCTCTTAAGACTTGTGATGCCCCCACTAATACACCCCAACATCCCTCTAGCCTTACCTATTGCTTTAGTGTCCTGCTTGGATGATTTCAGGTCATCTGTGATGATGATGATGCCCAAGTCTCTTTCTTCCCTTGTGATTGCCAGCAACTCCCCTCCCAACCTATAGGTGTGGATTCAGGGTTTCTCTTCCCTGTGTGCATGATCTTGCACTTTTTTGCGTTAAACCCCAGTTGCCACTCTTCTGACCATTTTGCCAGTTTATCCAGATCTCTTCTCATTCTGCCCATCCCATCTGGATCATCTACTGTGTTGCAGATCTTGGTGTCATCTGAAAACAGATAAATCTTACCCTCCAGTCCATCTGCAGTGTCACTGATGAAGATATTGAAGAGAACTGGCCCCAGGATGGATCCCTGAGGTACCCTGCTTGTGACTTGCATCTCTTCTGACTATATACCATTTACCACCACTCTGTTTTCTGTCCGCCAACCAGTTTGCCACCCAGTTGACCAACTTCTGACCCACCCCGAGCCTACCCAGCTTATTAATTAATCTTCTATGTGGAACAATATCGAAAACTTTGCTGAAGTCAAGGTAGGTGACATCAACTGCACCCCCTTGGTCCACCACTCTGGTTACCCAGTCAAAGAAATCTATAAGATTAGTTTAACAGGACCTTCCTGTTGTAATAATAATAATGATAATAATAAGCTTTATTTATAAAGCGCCTTTCAAATATCAAGGCGCTGAACAGTAAAAACATATAAAACAATAAAATACACAGTAATCAACAGCTAAATAAATAAGAGGATAAAATTATCAGTTTGGGTATGCTTTCAATCATAAGTACAACTTTAGGGCCTTCTTGAAGCCCTCCACAGTCGTGCACTCTCATATCTGATGGTGTAATAGTAAATGGAGTCCACAGTGAAGAAAGGAGGGTTACTAGTGGGGTACCCCAGGGTTCAGTACTGGGGCTGGTCCTTTTTAATGTCTTTATAAGTGACATTGCAGAGAGACTGAAAGGGAAGGTATGTCTCTTTGCAGATGACACAAAGATCTGCAACAGGGTTGATACACAAGGTGGGGTGGAAAGGATGAAAAGGGACTTGGCAAGGTTGGAAGAATGGTCAAATGTATGGCAGTATAGATTCAATGCAAAAAAGTGCAAAGTAATGCACCTGGGAAATAAAAACCCAGGGGAAGAGTACACAATGGGGGATGAGATACTGACAACAACAAAAATGGAAAGGGACCTGGGGGTAGTCATATCAGACGACCTAAAGGTGGGCCAGCAATGTGAGAAGGCAGTAAGGAGGGCTAGGGGGACACTGGGATGCATAGGGAGAGGCATCACCAATAGAAAACAGGAAGCTGTTGGCCCTCTGTACAGACAGCTGGTAAGACTACATCTGGAGTACTGTGTACAGTTCTGGAGACCCCATCTCCGCAAAGACATAGACAGGGTGGAGACTGTCCAGAGAAGGGCAACCAAAATGATGCAGGGTCTGCATCAGAAGACATATGAAGAAAGGCTAAAGGAACTAAAGATGTATAGCCTCGAGGAAAAGAGGGAGAGGGGGGACATGATAGAAACTTTCAAGTACCTCAAGGGAATCAACAAAGTCCAAAAGGGTAGCATCTTTCAGAAAAAGAGATGTGCAGAAACAAGGGGGCACAATCTGAATATAGAGGGGGGGACGGTTCAGAGGTAATGTGAGGAAGTATTTCTTCACAGAGAGGGTTGTGGATACATGGAACTGCCTTCCTGAGGAGGTCGTAGCGTCAAAAACAGTGGGGGAATTCAAGAATGCATGGGACAGACATAAGGCAATTCTAGTGGAGGGGTAGGAGGAAGTAGGCTGTTGGTTAATTAGGATCTGCAGCTTATCCGTTAGGTAGGAAAATGGCCAGACTAGGTGGGCCAAGTGGTCCTTATCTGCCGTCAAATTCTATGTTTCTATGGTAGAGAATTCCACAGGGCTGGGGCTGCATACATAAAAGCACGGTCACTGATGACTTAAAGGTCACCCTGGGAATCTCTAGCAACCCCTCATCAGCTGAGCAGAGAGGTCGCCCAAGGCAGTAAGGTAGCAGAAGCTCTTGAAGATAGTCCAGACCCAGTCTGTGTAGGGCCTTGTAGATCAGAAGCCCGACCTTGAAGGTGATCCACCACTGAATAGGCAGCCAGCGCAGTTCGCACAGCACTGGTGTGATGTGACTTGCACGTGGGGTCCCCATTAACAACCGGGCCACAGCATTCTGCACTAGCTGCAAGCGGCAGATATCAACCCCCAGAAGCCCTAGATAAAGGGAGTTGCAATAGTCAAGGCTCAAAGTCACAAAGGCGTGGATCAACATTGGAAGGTTGCCGGATGGAACAAGGTGCTTAATCCTGGTGTTGTTCCTCAGATGGTAAAAAGAGGACTTGATGACTGCCGACAACTGTGGACACAGTGTCAGCCCTTCATCAAGAATCACCCCCAGATCTCACATCCATTCAGAGGAAGGAAGCTGGATACCTCCTAGACAAAGTCTGATGGGTTGGCAGTTGCCCAACCCCCTACGTCCAGTGACCAAGATCTACTACCATCACTTCAGTCTTTCCAGAGTTCAACTTCAACCAGCTGGAGCTCATCCAATCCTGGATTTCAGCAAGGCAGTTGTTACCAAACAAGCACTATCCTGGTCAGGTGCGAAAGACAGGTAGAGCTGGGTATCATCAGCATAGCAGTGAAACCTCAGCCCATACCGTCTTACAATGTCTCTGAGGGGTAGCATATACACCACGAACAACATGGGGGACAACACTGAACCCTGAGGTACCCCATATGGCAGAGAGAATAGGCCAGAGGAAAAAATCACTGACACCGCCCTCTGAGTTCTGCTAGTGAGGAAGGACTTAAACCATCTGAGAACTGTACCAGACAGGCCACAGATGAATCTCAGGCGCTCAAGAAGCACCCCATGATCCACAGTGTCAAAGCCCAATGAGAGATCAAGAAGTATCAAGATGGATTAGCTTTTCTGATCTCTTGCCATCAGGAGATCATTGAACACCCTAACCAAAGTGGTTTCGGTACTATGCCTCTTACGAAAATCGGATTGGAGAGGTTCGTAGATGTCGTGGATGGTCAAGTGGTTCTCCAGTTGTAGCACCACAACTTTCACAATTACCTTCCCAACAAAGGGAAGGTTGGAGATCGGTCTGTAATTTGCAAAGCAGCTTGGGTCTAGAGCAGCTTTCTTCAGGAGAGGTATCACTACTGCCTCCTTCAGCGAGCTAAGGAACTCACAGGGCTCTAAAGAGCACCAAACTATCCTTGCACGGACCAGGCCAATGATCTGACAACAACCCATAATCAAGGGAGTTGGGCCCGTATCCAAACTACAGCACATTGGGTGCATACCCTGGTCAATCTGCACAACACCCCTGATATACAGCCAGTCAAAGAAATTCCAGAGAACCCAAAGAGGAGTGACCGTACACCGACCACTATCAGCTCCCATAGAGTGTGCTAGTTGGATCTCCACCCTGATGCTGGCCACCTTATCTGCAAAGAACCAAGCAGGCTCATCACAGTCAATCCGTGAAAAGGATCTTTCAACCTGCAGACAGGTTGGGTTGCACAACCTGTCCACGATTCAAAACCTGACCTGTAAATGAAATTAGACTTGGCCCTTTCAAAACACTTCTTAGGCACCACCTCCAGACCACTAATACCTGTGACTGTTACCTAACTCCCACCCTCTCCCCTTCCCCACTGACCTTCCCCACTGGCCTCTCTTCCTAGGCCTCAAAGAACCAAGACTTTCTCTGGGCATTACCATTTATCTCTGACTGTACTAGTTCACCCTAGTCTCTGATTGTTAGCCTTCACTCTCTCCTTGTATTCATTGCTGATTGTGTACTCATTGTATGGTTATATAAAGTCTGTTATGTTACCTAATTCTTGTGACGTGGAACCTTTGTAAATGAGTCTTTGACTCAAAGGTATTTCCGATTCCTCAATAAACAATAAATGAAAAAGAGCTGAGCCAGTCTATTCTGAGTAGCAGCAATCCCCCCAGACAGGAACTCTGCTTTCTTACAGGTGATTGCTGATTGATAGACTTGGTAATGTTCCATCAATCTAAGGTGGTCTGCCTCCAGGGCAATTTCCACCAGCAACACTCTAACCTTCATCTAAGTCGCCTCAACTCCCTCAAGGTCCCATCAAACCATGGGGACCGAGGGCGAAGGGAGAGAGGACAAACACGGACTGGAGTGATAGAGTCCAGGGCCTAAGTAACGGCCTTGTTATAAGTCTGAACCAGGTTTTCTGGACTCCCACTTGCCTCTGGAATTACTGATAGGTCTAACACCGCCGACAGACCATCGGGACTCACATCCCATAAAGGGCAGTATCTGACCATCTCCACAGGGGCAGGCCTATACGGGGGAGGGCATGAAAACTGAACCCCACAGTGTAGTGATCCAACCATCTGACCAGTTCCACCACTAATTTGGAGGTTTCGATTCCCAGGAGGAAGACCAAGTCAAGGGAGTGACCACTCTTATGGGTAGCAGAGGCAACCACCTGTGTAAAGCTCAGTGATATCATCAACTGGAGGAAGTTCTGTCCAAATTGCGAGAGTTCATCATTGACCCAGGCATTAAAGTCACCCAGGACCATCAACCTGGGTGACCCAAATGCCATGTCGACCATGTAGTCCACTACTTCCTGAAGGAACCGCTTTTCATCCCCTGGTGGACAGTAGATGAGAGCGATGCTACAGCCCACACCACACCTGCAACCATGGTACACTGAAATGAGTTGGTCTCCTCAACTGGCACACTTGTGAGGCCCAGTTCAGTCTTAAAACAAACAGCTACCCCCCCAGGTCTGATCTCGAGCAGTGAATCACCAAGTACCCAGCTGCCTCTAATATAGGGCCAGCATTATCATCCAGCCATGTCTCAGTGATGCAAGCCAGATCAGCTATCCAACAAGAGCTGCAATAATTGCAGTCTTGTTCTTAATAGATCTGGCATTGCATAACACTGTTCGAGTCGGACGGGATTCTGAGGCCGCCCGAACTACCTGCCCACCGATAGTGGAGCCCTTGGGTATGGAGACCAGACATGGAGAACCACGTTTCAAGATCCATTTCACCCCAGAGTGCCTCCTGGGCCTCACTACCCCAATGTGAGAACCCCACTCATTCACTCTCCAATGTTTGCAACCCCCAGCCCATCGCCTTCCCCATGAGCAATTCCCAATGCTCTACAGCATTGATATACTGTGAAGTGTAAGGAAGGGGGACAGTAAACAGGTGGAGGTCACAAAGTTTGGAGGGTGAGTAGCGCACAACCGGGGGGGCCAACCACCAACTCATCTATGCACCCAAAGTCTCATGTCGTACACCCAGAACCCAAAACACTCAAAAGCACAGTTGCAACAAATAACTAGAGATAAAACAAATTCTCAAAACCAAGATAGTACAATCCTTCACTCTCACTCACAGAGTGAGGGACAACTTGAAAACAAACAAAACTCAAAAAGTTTTAATAACTAAAATATCACTCCACCTAAACAATCCAAAAAATTACAGCCCTCCACTCTCTCTCACAAGGTGGAGGACAAATAAAATAAAATAAATTAAATAACACAACCTAAATCCTACCTCTTCTAATTTGTAGTAGTACTCATCCACTCTCACAGAGTGGAGGGTATTAAACAAAGAAACTAAAATACATAAAACAAACAATATATTACCCCCACATTCAATAGTAAGCAGTATAAAAGTGATAAATGTTATAGCAGTAGACAAAACAGTATTTTTAACTGTGAGCTATAAAGAGCAGTCACTGAATGTCTCACATATAAAATGATTAGCTCAAGGAGCTTCCACCTCCACAAATAAATGTCCAGTGTAATTTCTGTCCGCACTACCTCTCACGTAGGCTGGTTAGAACTACAGAATTATTCTATGCACATTATTTAAGCCAGGCACTCTCACTGCCCATAAAGTCAAAAGTTGGGCATAAAAAAGTAGAAAAAGAGGTCTGACCTTGTCGAGGGTATAGTCCCCCTCAAAACCTCCAATATCTCCCTAGGAACAATAATCATCGTACCAGGATTCAGGGCCCACTGAATGCTGGTGAGGGGCCCAAATTAACTCAACCCTAGGAGGCCGCCACCAGACATCTCCACAACCATGACTTTGGCCCTCAGTAAACGTCAGCCCACCAGCTGACCCCCCTGAAAGCCTAGTAGCAACCAGAGGTCGTTAGCCCACTCTTCAGCTGGCTTAGTCCCCAGTCTCCCATACGACCATGAATCTGGCAGCTTAGCCACCCTAGGACAAGGTCAGACCCCTTTTTTTCCAGCCAACAGTAAGCCCCACAGATAAGTCCCAGTGGACTACACTTACCGTTCCTAATGGCAGGAAGGCTGGTAGATCTTAGGACAACAATCCAACAACAATCCAGCAAGGGTCCAGCCCCTCAATGGTCCGACTCACAGCTTGGCATAATGCTCTTGTTCCACAGACAAGGAGATTCCTCACGTAGACTTCTCTCCCTAGGACACCGACAGAACCTCCTCCATTTCGTCCCCCACTACTCCAAAACCACCAGTTATCCTGTGAGTAAATATGCCACCAAGTTTGGACTAAGACGGATAATTTATAAACCAACTCGGGTGAAAAGAGTAGTCCAAAAATGCTCCTCCACTTCAGCCCCAAATAATGGAGTCGTTCAGTTAATAAAACCGTAAGGGTAATAATTAAAGTATGACGGTGACTCTGAGATATTCAACATACAATTTATCTTTCCCCTGAAAGACACACCTAGCCTTATTACTTCACTTGGAAGGCCCCTATCTAACTAAGCTATAAAATGACAACCAAATTAATATTGAATATCGAAGGTAGAAAAAATAAAATAAACTAGGATAATGAAATGCAGTTCTGCTCTAAACTACCGGCAGCTGGCCCAGCATGACTGCCGCCATCTTTAGATCGACTCAGAAATAGGGATCCACCATCCTGGGAGTAAACCCATGCTGTCTTGGATCCTGTGCTCCTGTGGATTCCAGGTGGTGTACTATCCTTCCCTTAAGTAGTGCCTCCATAATCTTGCCCACTATTGAGGTAAGACTGACTGGTCTGTAGTTCCCTGCCTCCTTCCTGCTACCAGTCTTGTGGAGTGGGATCACATGAGCCCTTCTCCAGTCTTCTGGGACCTCTCCTGTGCTCAGAGATTCATGAAACAGTTCTGATAATGGCTCTGCTAGTTCCACCCTTGGCTCCTTCAGTATCCTGGGATGTATGCCATCAGGTCCTATCGCCTTGTCCACCCTGAGCATAGAGAGCTCTTGTAGGACCCTTTCTTTTGTGAAGGGACTTGTGCACATCTCCCTGTGTCCATGGTGCTGAGCTGTGGGTCTTTCCCTACCTTCTCCTCAGTAAACACTGAGTAGAAGTATCTATTTAGGATAGATGCCTTTCCTTGGTCCTCCTCCACATACTCCCCCTTATCCCTTTGATCTTAGCAATACCCCCTCTGGATTTTCTCCTTTCACTAATGTATCTGTAGAAAATCTTATCCCCTTCTTTTACTGTTCGTGCTAGCGTTTCCTCGGTTTGGGCCTTTGCATGCCTTACTGCCCTCCCTGCTTCCCTTAGGGAAGTTTGGTATGCCTCCCTATCTTCATCCCACTGCGTTCCTTTATATTTCCTGAAGGCCAACCTTTTGGCTCTGACCTTTTCTGCTACTGTTTTTGAGAACCAAAGTGGCTTCCTCCTTCTTTTGCCCTTGCTTTTCTCCCTAACACAATGGGATGTTGCTTCAAGTATTGCATCCTTAATGCTTGCCCACATTGCCTGTACCCCCCTCATCTGTATTTCTTCTTGCCAGGGCAAGCTTAACTCTGTTGGCCATCATATCAAAGTCAGCTCTTCCAAAGTCCCATATTTTTGCCTTGAAATGAGATGATTTAGTTCTAGTGGCCAAATTGAACCATACCGTGTGATGGTCACTGGCCCACAGGTGACCTTCTACCTGGAGATCTGTGATCTGTTCCCTGTTAGTCAGTACTAGATCTAGGATAGCCCTGTCTCTTGTGGGTTGTTGTACCAGTTGTTTGAGGCCCTCCCCTGCAGGGAATCCACTTTGTGTCTAGTTCTGGTAGATGTTCCCGCTGGTATTGATCAATCTGTATCTGGCATGTTGAAGTTTCCCATTATCAGAACCTCCCCTTTAGCAGTCATGTTTTGCATATCTTCTAACAGTAATGTGTCTATGTCCTCCCCCTGGTCTGGAGGCCTGTAGAAAACTCCAGTTTGTACAGCTGTCCCATTTTCTGTTTCCAGGGTGACCCACAGTTCTTCTGGTCCCTTACGTGTATTCTGAATTTCTGTAGCTTTGATATTCTCATTGGCATAAAGGACCACTCCCCCCTCCTTTTTTGCACCTGGGTCTCTTCTGAACAGTACACAGCCAGGTACTGAAGTCTTCCAAGTGTGGTTACTGGTGAACCATGTCTCACTAATGGCTACTATGTCCAGTTTAGCCTCTGTCATTGTAGCCTGCTGGTCTGGGATCTTGTTTTCCAGACTGTGAGCATTTGTGTACATGATTTTCCATTGGCCAATTTCTGATGTGTTAGTTGTTGGGTAAAGTCCAACATTTCCCCTGTGTGTCGTATGGGGAGCCGGAACTTTTTCCTCACCTGGTGATGTAAATGAACTACAAACTTGCTGAACTCCTGTTTGATCACTAGCTGAGGGGGAAGGGGTGTTCTTCTCATTCAATGTATCAGGTGCTGCACCCTTCTCCCCATTTGCTAGTTTAAATATTCTGCAAAGACGTCAAATTTCTGTTCCAATGCACTGACTCCCTCCTTAGTCAGATGCAGTTCATCAAATTTAAAGAACCTTCTCTCCCAAAACTGTTGCCAGTTACCTACAAATTTGTGTCCTTTTTCCTGGCACCAGCTCTTGAGCCACATGTTTAGCTCCCCTAACTCCCCTTCTCTGACCTTCTGTCCATCTGCCCCCCTCTCCCAGACTGGCAGGATCTCAGAGAAGGAGATGGTGGATGAAATGGATGACAGTTTGTTGCCCAGCCTGGTCAGGTGTTCCCTGGTCTCCATAACTGACTGGCTGGCAAGATCATTAGTCCCTATGTGTACCAGGATGTTAATGTTTTCTCCTGCTTCCTGCAAAATTTTAGCATGCAGTCAATGTCTCTCCACACTGATGTACCTGGGAGACATCTGACCATTACCCCCGACTGGAGGTAGGTATTAACTCCCCAGATCATGAAGTCTCCTATGATCAGAAGTGTTTTGGATTTCCCTTTTGTTTTGGTCCCTGTTTTTGGTGCATTTTGTAGCGCTAGTTTCTTTGCGGCAGTGTCCTGCTCTGCAGTGTCCTCTGCCCCTTTGTTTGATTTCAGAGATAGAGGCAGATACCTGTTTGCAGTTTTTGTATGGTTTGTGGAGGTGATACATTGGAGAATGAGTGATGGGGTACACGATTTGCTCCTCCTAACCACCTTCCAATCTCCCAGACCAACTACCCTCTTCGGTTGAGGTGCTTCAGTTGGATGTTGGGGAAATGACAGGTGGTTCTTATAATATATTTCCTTCTGAATATGCAGTTTGAGGTGCACAATCTCTGCCCATGCTGCCTGGTACTGAACCCTTAGCTCTCCAATGGTCCAGCATGCATGACAGCATCCTAAATCCTGTATAACTGCCCTTTTGAAAAGTGTCCTGCAGTACCTGCAGTTAATAATATCCATTTCAGTTGAGTTGCCAAGTTTATAAACTGGTCCATGAAATTAGGAGGAAGATGAAAGCAAAAGTTTTTTCTTTTGTTTGTTTGTTTGTTTTTTGTATAAATTGTTATAACAAGTTAAATTACTTGTGCCCCTGTAAGTGAGGTCACTGTGTGGATACCCCTCTGATCCTCCCCTTCCTACTTTGCTACAGGAAATGGCACAACTATGCTACTCTATAAAAAGAGTGTAGCAAGGGGGGTTGGGGATAGAGATGGGTGGCTGGGCCCTTCCCCTGCCAAAAAAGAAGAACCATGGATGAAAGAAACAAGGAAGTAAGAGCAGAAACAGTCAACCAACAACAAATGTAGTAACCCTGAAAGCTTAGCCTAATGATAAATGAAAAAGTCACAAAAATGTAAGCACCACCTGTAACAATTTCACAGAAGATATACCCTGCAAAAAACAACCTGAATCAGAGAAGATTACAGCAGTAATATGTAAGCACAAAACAGTAACAAACCTGTAGGCACACCTTGTAATAATGCAGTAGAAAGTATAGCCTGCAACAATAAATCTGAATCAGAGAAGACTACAGCAGTAAAATGTAAGTAAAAAACAGTAACAAACCCTGTGAGCACAAAAGAAAATAGTAACACATAGTAAATCTGCCTGGCCAAGAGAAGCCTTAATCTTTTTCCTTGCTCTGATAATGTTATTCCTTGCTCTGACCTTACAGCAAACCTATAAGAAAAGAGCTCAGGTGAACCTATGTGCTTTTGCCAGCAAACCTAGTCTTCTACTCCAAAAACATCAACTAACCTGAACTTTTAACTCTTTGTTCTGTTGGAAGTTACCTACACTTTGTCAGCTCCACCCACCAGTTACACTCCTAATTCCATGGAAGTGCTGTGGGTGGAAATCAATTAGCTTTTTCAGTGTGAGAAGAAGACTGCAACACCTTTGAGACCAAACAGAAAACCTTTCAGCAAAAAATAAAATCATAGCAAACAGTACTTTTGCTTAGCCTAATGATAGATAAAAAAGTCACAAAAATGTAAGCACCATCTGTAACAATTTCACAGAAGATACACTCTGCAAAAAATACTTTGCTACAGAGAAAAATAAAACAGTAACAGAAGATATACATTGCAAAAAAAAAAAATTTGAATCAGAGAATATTACAGCAGTAATCTGTAAGCACAAAACAGTAACACCTGTAGGCACACCTTGTAATAATGCAGCAGAAAGTATAGCCTGCAACAGCAATTTGAATCAAAGAAGATTACAGCAGTAAAATGTAAGTAAACAACAGTAACAAACCCTTTGAGCACAAAAGAAAATAGTAACACACAGTAAATTTGTCTAGCCAAAAGAAGCCTCAATCTTTTTCCTTGTTCTGATAATGTTATTCCTTGCTCTGTCAATACAAGCAAACCTATAAGAAAATAGTTCAGGTGAAGCTAGGTGCCTTTGCCAGCAAACATAGTTTAATCAGATCAGATAAATGTAATAAAAGGTGCTATATAAGTGGTGTGGGTTATCTAAGGGGAAGAGAAAGAAACAGGGAAGATTGGTTGTCAAGTATGTTATTACAAATCAAGTATGTTATTACAAATAGGGGGAGAAATCTACTTCTTCATTCAGTCCTCTAGGAGAGACAGTATTTAAAGTACCTATCCATTTTGTTTCTTTCTGAAAAATAAATCTTAGTCTGTCCCCTCCTTTTAGATGTCTTGGTACATGTTCTAACCCCATATATTGTAAGCAATCTGGCTTACAATTATGTTGTTCCACAAAAAATGTGCTCCATGGGCATTATTCTGATTTCCATTTACATTCACCCTTATGTGCTCTTGAATTCTAACTTTAAGTGGTCTGATTGTTCTGCCATTACATTATTTATTACATGAACACCAACAGATGTATATTACAAATGGTGTACTACATGTGATAAACCGATAAATGTGGTATAGCTATTCCCTGATTTTGCATACTTACAAGTTTGCATCTTCCAGATTTGGAAAAAAAAAACTTTTGGTTTTGTAATTAACCATCTGATTCCTGCTTTTGAAGTATCTGAAGCTATAAAATGACTGTTAGTTAATCTATCCCCTATACTTTTGCTTTTGCTAAAGGTTAAACTAGGTTTATTAGCAATGTAATTTTAAAGGTTAAATCTGTTAATAAAATTGACCATAAATGATGGACCAAATTACCTATTCATCCAACAAGGGGATTAAATTCTGTTGCAAATGTGACCACTTCAGGCTTATTGGAAGAATTGTTGTTCCTATTTCTATTATTTCCTTCCCTTTCTCTCTTAGAAATTAACAAATCATTTTTATTGCGTTTAATGACCTTGTTAAAGGCGTCTTGCAGAGTCTGCTCACCATGGGCCAGATATTCAAAGCTTTGTGCAGTCTGCAAACAGTTTGCACAGGAATAGCATGGGATTAGCGCGGATCTGCCATATTCAAAATGCCAACTAGTGTGGGCAAACAGCAGTAGCGCTGGGCTAAGCATAATGATATGCAAGGGGCATAGTGAACATGAATAAATTCGTTATGAGATATTCAGCGACTAGCGCCGCACTAAGGTGTTTAGTGCAACATAGCATGACCCATAGCGTGGTACAATTTACCACCCAGGAAAAGCTGGTCTTAACCCTGGGCAAACAGCTTTGCGCACTTTGAGCGGTGCTATCTCAGCATTAGCACTGCTTGCGCGCCCCTAACATATGAGTATGACACTTAGAAACTGCCAGACATGAAGGACACATGCTGCTCACTGATGGCACCACCATGATGCCATCAGCTGCCACCAGTCCGAGCCAAGCACAAACAGTGAGGGGTGATCTGACCTACAGGGGACAGCATGGTAGTGTGGCTATATAGCACACACCTGCAGACCATACGTCTGTGGTGCGTAACAGATTCCAGCGCACATATGCAGCACTGTGGGCATGGTGGCCAGTGAGAGGAGGGTGTATGGGTGGCCAGACCTCACCACAGCCCAGGTGTGACCACAAGGCTGGGACACATCGCTCAGTGCACATGGGCCGGTAGTGGGATTACACCACCACCTGTGTGCCTGTCGGATCCTACATGCCTCCCCAGCCAACTACCACACAACTGTACAGATGTCACAGCACACACTGCCGGCCATGTACATAACATTGTGTGCATCCCATGCCACAGGTGCAGCATCTGTGGATCACACAACAGTGTGATAATACTGTCCACTGTCAGTAATTACCTGCAAGCTGTGCCTGTCACTGTGTACAGTGCAGTGGTCTTCACTGCCCTACATACCATAGGCAGTGTCGTGTCCCTCACACTACCAGCCCTCTTGCTACTGTAATGTCTGCTGTGCACTGTAGCATGTCCTACAGTGTGAAGGTTGCATGCAGCACTACCACCACCTGTGCCTATGCTGTGTTGTCCCCTGGGGTACGATATGCTATGTTAATCTGTACTGTTAACATGAAGCCTGCAGCTATCATCATGCACTGCCTGACTGACCTACAGGTGGAGCTGCAGTCGGACTTGGCCAGTCCCTGTACCTCCAGACTGACCTACAGGTGGAGCTGTGGGGCCCTGCAGTAATGCTGTGCAAACTGCATGCAAATCAGGGCATGATGAGATGCTAATGTGGCTGTTTGCCCAGAGACTATCCAAGTAGGCTCATTTGCATGTCATTTTTGAATATGGCAAAGTTTAGCATAGAGCTAACATGTTTACACCAGGCAAACCGCTTAGCTGTGCGCTAAAGCCACGCTAACGTGTTAGCGCGGCGCTAATGGTTCGGGGAATATTATACAGTTTTGATCACTGTTTTTTCATGTGTGCTGCTGCCTGCAGCTGTACTGGGTCCATGCATTTGCCAGAACACACATTGGCCACGTAGTTCCTCTCTACCTACCCTCACGTTGCTGTGCACTGTGTTGTTGTTGTGGTTTGCACTTCCTGGTTGCTGTATTCAGTGCTGTCTTTTTCCAGGGCTATGTTTGCCCTGCACTCCCAGCCCAGTTTGCACGGCCTCATTCCCATGCTATATTCAGAAGCTGTTTGCCCTGGGCTATTCCTTTTGAATATAGCTTGCTTTGTGCTCCAGGCTAAGTTTGCACACCAGGCAGTGTTAACTTAACCCAGGGGCAAAGCTTTGAATATCTGGCCCTATATTCCCTAGAGAGAATGTTTTTCTTTAAAACAGAAACTTGTTGTAAAAAGGTATCAGTGTTCAAACAGTTTCACCTAAGTCTCAACATTTCACCATATGGAATGGCAGAAATCAAATGTTTGGTGTGTGCACCTGAAGCATGGAGAACTGAATTTGCTGCTGTTTATTTTCAGGTGTACCAATTAACTCCATATCCAAAAACTTAACTGAGTGATTATTAATAGTATGTGTGTGATTATTAATAGTATGTGTGCAATGTAAGTTAATAACAGTATTATTAATATAATTAATGAATTGTTCAGTCGTTTCTACTTCTCCATTCCATGCAACAATGATGTCGTCAATAAATCTTAGCCACAATGCTATATGGTCCTGGAAACTGTTGCTTACCTCATTATAGATGTATTTTTCTTCCCAGAAACCCATAAAAAATTAGCATACGAGGGAGCTAGGCACACATGTGGTCAAAGGTTTTACCTACTTTTCAGTTTGAAAAAAACTCTTTGGGATGTAAGTTGCCTGCAAGAATGCTAATGGTTCTTACTGGAAGTTGGAATAAAAATGACCTACAGAAGAGTACCGTGGGCTAAGCTAAAAATAAGACTGTTGTGAGAGCCTGACATTATTGTGTGTGTGTGTCTGTGTGTGTGTGTGTGTGTGTGTGTGTGTGTGAGAGTGTGAGAGTGTGAGAGAGAGTGTGAGTGTGAGTGTGAAGTGCACTGCAATTTGGGACTTCCATCGTTCAGTACCTAAAAACTGTATTTGGATTCAAGGTATGTGGCAGGTACTTGGTGTCTGAATTGTCCCAAGTAAAGAATGGAGTACTGGAACTGTTGTTATGTTCCAGCATTCCTTATCTCTTCTTTTTTTTTTTTTATGTTGCATGTACTGAACCTGAACCCACATACCACGTAATACTTCAACCAAAAGATTGTAATGTATCCCCTCTCTAGAAAAAAAATGAATTCAATAATTATGAATAGTTGGACCTTCTATTCCACAATCTCAAGTAGCTTACAGTATTGTACATGGTTAAATTTCAGTCAATAGTGTTAACATTTAAGGCTCTCTAGGGTACTTCCCCATTGAATACTTTTTGCAAAATTTATTTATTGTAATTTTTAGCCAGGAAAGATACACTAAGCTGAGGCTTGTTTCCAGGTGCATCCTGGGAGCTTAGGGAAGTTAAATGACTTGATCATTGTCACACAGTATGCAAGGGGTGGCTATGGGATTCAAACCCAGTTCTACAGGTTTACATCTCAGTGCTATTAATCACTATGCTATACTGTTAAAATGTAGTATCTTCTCATACTCATTGGCTGCAACTTCTAGGTGACAGCACCGCATTGGTCACCCTCTCTCTGGCTCATCCACCATTGGCTGCCCTACTATAGCCAAAACAGCTCCTAAACTGTGTATTGTATATTCCTGGTGGTTTGAATTTTGTCCCGTCTATCTCCCTTCTCCCCAACACTCTTTAAATACACTACTTTCCCCCTCCTCCCTTGCTGTGCTCCCCTACAGTTGGTCCAAATTCAAAGCTCTCCAAATTTAAAAGGGCAAGTTATCCTACCCTCTGCCTAAAAGGGGCTATATCTTGTCCTACAAATCCTCTGATAATTGACAGCCACTGCCACTAGCACTCCTGTATATTCTTCTAAGCCTGAGAATTAATAGGCTAATTTCACTGATTCCAAAGAGTTACTCTGCATGTTCCTGAAATCCCCCTCTGTCTCCTAATATGTGCCCACCAGCCTTTCTCCTTCTCCTGTGCTCCCTCTTCTACCTTCTGTTCTATTCCCTCCCTCCAAACACTTGGTTGCATCTCTTATGAAACCCTCCCCTTATATAACCACCCCTCCCCTACCTCACCTGCATTATTTCCCACCCCACCCCATCCTACCACTTGATTGCACTAAACTTATTGCCATCCCATATAAGCAGCTGCATCACTTTAATTAGATGCTCCAGGAACAAACCATATGCCCTCAACTCCATAAATGGCCGTAAGTTCCAGGGTACATTCTCTTTCCTATTTCTCCTACTGCTGCTTGCAGGAGATATCGAAAGAAACCCTGCCCCCCCGACTCCTCAAAAACAACCACTCACCCACAAAGGCTTGAAGGTCATGCACATCAATATTAGGAGCCTCCTCCCTCAGCTGGACCTTCTGAATGCCTGGGTAACCCAGAACACCCCTGATATCCTATGCCTCTCTCAAACCTGGCTGTCTGCAAAAACCCCAGACTCAACTATCGCTTTCCCAGGCTATCATATCATTCATCAAGACCGTGGCACAAGTGGTGGTGGTGTCGCTATGATCATAAGACACTACCTCTCCTATTCGGTGTTGAAAAAAAAAAATCCACCATTGGATCCCATGAGCTGATTCTTACCAAATTTTCCTTCTCCCAATCTCTCCTGGCGATCATCGGAGTAGTCTATGCATCCCCCCAGCTCAGTCAAGATGCTCTCATAACATGCATTACTGCCATCTGCCCTTTGGTCCACTCAGGTGAACTGATACTCCTTGGAGATTATAACCTTGACTGGCTGGCCCCCTCCTTTAAGTCCACTATAGCCAAGTTAGAATCCCTGAATCTCTCCCAGCTAATCATGGAACCAACCAGCTACAACATTACATTCTCAAATCACTCACTTGTAGATTGGTTATTTCATCCCATCCTCACCATATATCAGCATCTGGTGTCCTCGACCCATCCCTTAGCGACCACTGTATCACCTACTGTGTTAGAAAAAGTCATCTTCCCAAATCCGCTCCAAAATACAATAAAATATGCCTTCTAACTGGATACAAATTCCTTCCTCTCCAACCTTTATTATGCAAACTGGTCCCCAGTCTACTCTGCAGCCTCAGTTGATGCTGCCCTAGCTCATTTCACCAGGATTTTCAACAGCACCTGGGACCTCCACCCCCCCCCCCGTGAAAAGCCACGGTTAGGAAGCACCATCACCCTTGGATTACTGCCTCCATAGTCATACTCTGCAAGGCCCACAGCAAAGCCTGGTCCACTTTCAAAGCCTTTCTTAACTCCTAACACTAGACAAGTCTACAACGCCATGAGAAATGCTTGCACCAAAGCCACCTGTCATGCTAACGCAGACTATTTTAAACATCGCCTGAGCACCACAGACACCTCCTCTTTCTGGAACATAGTACACTCTATTGTCAGCCCTCCTCCTCAATCCAACACCCCTACTCTCAAGCACAATGGCATTGAAATAATGGACCCTGTACAAGTTGCGGATACCTTAAATACCTACCTTCATAACTTGTACTTCCCCTAACCAGTCCAATACCTTGCTGCCTGGCCCTAATCACCCCCATTACCCATGAATAAGAAAAAATGCCTACTAGCTCCTGCTTCTATATCAGAAGTTCTGCTCAACCTGCTATCCTTTAACACATCCAAATCAAGCCCTGATGATCTACATCCTAGCCTCCTGCATCTCTCTGCCCCTGTCATTGCTCCCCACCTCACCCACATCATAAATGTATCCTTTTCATCAGGCCTAGTTACTAAAGCCTAGAAATCACTGTGTGTCATCCCTCTCCACTAAGGTGGTGATCCCACCACACCTGGTAACTATCGTCCTATCTCTCTTCTCCTGCCCTAGCAAAATTACAGTAATGCCTCGTTCAATCGAGACTCTCTGAATTCCTAACCTCCATAAACTTCTTATTCCCCTACCAGTCTGGCTTTAGAAAAAAAACACTCAACCATCTCCTTCCTTCTCCGTGTCACTGGCCACATTCAATCTGCTGCCAACAAAGGCCACCTCGCTGCTTCAGTCTTCATCGATTTGGCTAAATCCGTGGACTCTGTATCCCACCTCCTCCTTCTAAACTCTCTCGAGGACACAGGGCTTGCCCCCTCCTGCTATTTGGTGGTTCAACTGCTGTCTAAAAGACATACACCAGTCAGTTAACATCACAAACTCCTCCTCCACTTCCATCCCTAACCTGGCAGGTGTCCCCCAAAGTTCCATACTCGGCTCTATCCTGGTTTCAATTTTTATCAACAACCTCCCATCTGCTTGCTCTTCCTCCATCATCCATATGTATGAGGATGATGCTATATTGTTCACATCCAGCCCAGACCTAGCCATAATACACTCTATGCTACAACAAGATTTTAACTCAGTTCAAGCTTGGTGCATCTCAAAACAGCTTAAACTAAATACTATGAAAACTGTCTCATTGACCTTCGGTACTTCCCAAAGACTAGCCAAAACAAACTATGCCCCTCGTATCACCTCCCTTGATGGCACCCCACTAAACATGGTCCCACCCTACAAATACCTTGATGTCTGGCTTGACCCACAACTAAACTTTTCCCTCCACATTGTAGGTCACTTTTGCTTCTCATTCTTCAAAAATCAGCTCTCCTAAAGTCCACAGCTTGAGTCTAGGACTGATTCCTCTCATCCTCAACACATACATTGAACCAAACTGTCTGGGTGCTGGTTGCCAGTACTGTGGGTTACCCTAGAGATGGGGAAGTGAGTCACTATTCACACTGGTGTGCCTCTAGCAAACTTACTATCCTTTACTTATGATGGTCTCTAGCAGCTTATCCAAAACATTATTTTAGACATTAGGCTGACGAGTCTCTAATTTTCTGGTTTGTCTCTGCTCCCACTCTAGTACAGAGGAACTACATTTGCAAGCCTTCAGAGCCTGGGTACTATGCCTGTCTCCAGTTAGCCACCGAGTTGCTCAGCTAGCAGTTCAAAGAGGACCTTCCCATCTGTAGATTCCCCCATTTCTATATAACAAACTCCAAGGTGGAGTTTGTTCAAAATAGGGGTAAAATACAGCAAAACTGCAACATTTTGGAATGGGACCGTTATAGCAACAACATCAAAATTGTTTGAAGTTGTCACTGTAATGGTCTTTGTTGTCCCGATTTCATTGTTTCACCAGTATACAGCCACCAGAGATATGCAGAAGGGACCTTATTGTAGCATCTCATCCAGAGGAAGGCACCTCAACAGTGCAACCCCCGGCCCCCCGCATGCTGTTCTGTAGTGCCATTATTGTCTATTAGCAAAAGTTCATGTTGTAGAACTAGAACCCACAACCTTCCACGTTTTAGTCCCAGAGGTGATTATGTAACCTACTGAGCCACTGACACTGCACTGCTAACATTATCATTAAACATATGATCTGCTGAGTAACAAAATATTTTTAAATGGCAGTTAGATTACATAGAAACATAGAAAGAGACAACAGATAACGTTATAGCAGTCCATTTAGTTTTCTTGAGCCTGTCTAATTTTTAAACTGTGCGTTTGCTAGTCATGCAAGTCTGCCCCCTTATCCATTATTAGCATGATCCTGTCCTATCCCCTTCTGAACACTTCCACTGTTCCAGAAGGATACACTTACCAGCAAGCTTGTTCCAGTCCATCACCACTCTTTCTGTAAAAAAGTATTTCCTGACATCCTCCTTCAAACCTCCCCCCACCACCTGTGTCAGTGCTACCACTGGAGGCTGTGTTACCACTCATTGTGAACAGCTTACTGCTATCCACCCTTTTCATTTGGCAGTGGTGCTTGAATGTTTTAATCATGCCACCCCTCTTTCTCCTGTCCTCCAGCATGTACATGTTTAGATCCTCCCAGTGCTTCTCATAGCACCTAACAAACCAGGGCTCTATACAGAGGCACTGTTACCTCTTGCCTTCTGCTAATGATCCTTTCCCTATGCACCACAGCACCTGATTTGCCTTGCCCACATTGTACCAATGCCTTCATGTTCTCCGTTACTAATGCCATCAGGTCCCTTTACTCATAGGTTAGCACAGAAATGCAGAAACATAGTCTGGTGCTGATGAAGAGGACTCAAGATCCATCTTGTTCACCTCCCCTGCCTTACAGCAGTGACTATGCCCCAATTTCAGTACTGACACAAACACCCTAACATACTGTAACTACTGCAATGTTACTCCACTTCTCATGCAATGTAATCCTCAATACTGTTCCACCTCAAGACTCTATCTGCTACTGCTTTAAAACCTTGAATGGTGCTGCAGTAGTTTTCAAGACCTCACCAGGTAGACTATTCCATATGCTGAATACACTCTATGAGAATTAACACTTTCTGGGGTTTTCCCTTATCCATCTCCCTCCCTTCAGTTTCAGTACATGCCCTCCAGTTCTGATTGCACTCACCAGCTCAAACAACTGTGTATGCATATCCTATTTATCCTTATTAGCATTCTCAACACCGTTGTCATGTCTATGCTACCCTGATCATTTCATCTCTAGACTAAATAATTTAGGTATATCCAGTCTTACACATACTTTAGCTCTTGCCACCTAAGCCACAACTCACCTTGGTGTCCCTATACTTGACCCTCTTCATGTCTTCCATGTTCTTTCTGTACTGTGGTGACCAGAACTGGATGCAGTACTGCAGATGCAGTCTAACCAGAGTCTTGTACAGTGTGAAGATTACCTTCCTTGACCTGCTCCTTACCTTTTCCTAATACAGTGGTGCCCAGCATCAGGATCAATCATGACTGAAGATACCCAGGTACGGTACTGCTGCCATGATATCCTCAGCTGTAACTAGTTGTAATGCTTGTTGTCTCTTGGCATCACTATTTTTAAATACTAACATAGAAACATAGACTTTGACGGCAGATAAGGACAGCTTGGCCCACTTAGTCTGCCTATTTCCCTACCTATTGAATAAGCTGCAGATCCTAGTTAACCAACAGCCTACTTCATCCTACCCCCACTATAATTGTTTTATGTTTGTCCCATGCATTCTTGAATTCCCCCACTGTTTTTGACCCCATGACCTCTGTAGGAAGGCCGTTCCATGCATCCACCAACCTCTCCATGAAAAAATACTTCCTCACATTGCCCCTGAGCTGTCCGCCCTCTATCTTCAAATTGTGCCCCCTTGTTCTTGCACATCTCTTGTTCTGAAAGATGCTACCCTCTTGGACTTTGTTGTTTCTCTTGAGGTATTTGAAAGTTTCTATCATGTCCCCCTCTCTCTCCTTTCCTCAAGGGTATACATATTAAGCTTTTTTTAGTCTCTCTCTCGCTTCATATGGCTTCTGGTACAGACCCTGTACCATTTTGGTTGCCCTCCTCTGGACTGCCTCCATCTTGTCTATGTCCTTGTGGAGATGGGGTCACCAGAACTGCAAGCAGTACTCCAGTTGAGGTCTCACCAGCTGTCTGTACAGAGGGATAACAACTTCCTGTTTTCTACAGGTGATGCCTCTCCCTATGCATCCCAGTATCCCCCCAGCTCTCCTTACTGTCTTCTCATATTGCTTGCCTACCTTAAGGTCATCTTTAGCTATGTCCACTGTTTTAATGTATTGTTTATAGTTTACAATGTCTTCTCAATTAATTTAGTGTCAGTGGCTCAGTAGGTAGCACACTCGCCTCTGAGGCCGGGAGATCAGAGGGCTGTGGGTTCAGTTCCCACATCTGGCACTTGGGTTAATATCCCAGTACTGACACTGCAGTGCAGCATGAGAGGGGTGCTGCACTGTTGAGGTGCCGTCCTTCGGATGAGACGTTAAACCGAGATCCCATCTGCCTGGATTGGTGGTAGTTCAGGTGGATGTTAAGATGCCATGGCACTTCTCGAAGAGGGGAATTTCCCCAGTGTCCCTGGCCAAATTTCCCTCATTCACTAAAAAAAAAAAAATACCACCAACAGCTTAATCTGGTTCAAGGTCAGTTGGTATTCATCTGTATCCCCCCTCCCCCGGGTCGTGCCTGAAAATAGTCAGAAATTGTCTAGTGCACTTACCCGGTCAACAAAAGCTAAATAAAAAATAAATTATGTCTATTGCTTCCATGTTATTTATTGAAACTATTTGCAATTTTGTATAAACTTTTGTACAGGGCTGTCTTGTAAACTGAATCTTTGATCCAAATAACATGTTTTCTCCTGTATAAAAATAAAGTTTTTACCTACCTGCCCTCCATGTCTCTTTCCATTTTTATTGTTGTTAGTAACCCCAAATTGAGTACTCTTCCCCTGGGGTTTTGCTTCCCAGATGCATTACTTTACACTTCTTTGCATTGAATCTAAGCTGCCATACTTTTGACCTTTCCTCCAACCTTGCCAAGTCCCTTCTCATTCTTTCCATCCTTCCCTTGTGTATCAGCCCTGTTGCAGATCTTTGTGTTGTCTGCAAAGAGGCACACCTTTCCTTCCAGGTCCTCTGCAATGTCACCTATAAAGACGTTAAAGAGGACTGGTCCCAGTACTGAACCCTGCAGAACCCCACTAGTAAACCCCCTTTCTTCAGAATGTACTGTTTACTATTACCCTCCGCATACTGTTGTCTAGCCAATTTTGTTTCCCAGGTTAACACCCTGGGACCCACTCCCAGGCTGGCTAACTTGTTTATTAATCTTTTGTGTACGACTGTGTCAAATGCCTTGCTAAAGTCTAGCTAGGCCATATCCACAGCCCCTCCCTGGTCTACAATTTTGGTCACCTAGTCAAAGAAATCTTCTAGATTCATCTGACATGACCATTCCATGGTGAATCTATGCCACCTTGGGTCCTGTGCCAAACTGGGGTTCCATGTTCTAATAGCGATCACTATTATGGCGAGTGTATAGTGATGAAAAGCAAATCAGCAATATACACTTGCCAGCGACCTGACATCCCACACCCCCCTGATTTCAGATTCTCAACTCCAAGGGGGTGCATGTCAGGGAGGGGGCACAGTCTGGATTTAAAAAAAAATTAATTCCCGCAGCCACAGGCAGCAGCAAAATTTCTACCCTGTTGTTCCCCAGCCCCAAACCCAGTACCTGGTGAGCCAGAGCTAGCCACACACACCACCACGTGGCTAGCTCACTGGCAGCAGGTGCACCACTCCCCTAGAAACTCCTTCCCTATCCCTCCCCTTCCACTCACTATCCTCCTCTTCTGGTAGCCATTCCCTATACTCACCCATGCATGGGGTCGCTACGCTTGCAGGGTAGCCCATGAGGATAGCGCTGAATATGAGTCACCGTTTTGACAGTTGCCCATATTCAGTTGCTATACTCATTGGATACCCCCCACTAGCCTTTAGGTACTCAACAATTCTTTCTTTCAGAAGTGATTCCATCATTTTCCCTACCACTGAGATCAAACTAACAGGTCTGTAGTTTCCTGCCTCTGCCTTGCTCCCACTTTTGTGAAGGGGAATCATATCCACCTTCCTCCAGTCCTCAGGTACCATACCATCCTTCCATGATTTGTTAAAAAGGGCAGTCAGTGATGTCACTAGAACTCTCCTTAGTTCTTTTAGAATTTGGGGTGAATCCCGTCATTTTGCATTGCTTTGTCCACCTTAAGTTTTGGGTGTGCTTTCAGGACCCTTTCTTCTGTGAATGGACTGGTATCAACCCCGCTGTTCAGAGTGCTTCTACTGTTTGGTTTAGGTACCTCCTCCTCTTCTTCTTTTGTGAATACTGAGCAAAAGTATTTGTTCAGTATCTCTGCCTTTCACTGTCACCCTCTGCCCAGCTTCCTTCCCCTTTATTAAGCCTCACTATCTCTTCCTTGGTCTTTTTTGCTCCCTAATGTACCTATAAAAAGGTTTATCCCCCTTCTTAACTGAGTTGGCTATCTTTTTCTTGGTTTGGACCTTCGCTATTCTGACTGCCTTCCCCACTTCCTTCTGCTTTAACTGATACAGTTCCCTGTCCCACTCCTCCTGTGATTCCTTATACCTCCTGAATGCTATGTTTTTCTCCCTATCCTTCCCCACCACCTTTTTCGAGAACCATAGTGGGTTTTTTTCTTCATTTTGTTTTGTTTATTTGCTAAACACAAAGGCTTATTGCCTCTGTGATGGCAGTTTTGATTTTTCTCCATTGCTCTTCTACAACTCCTTCCTTCCCATTTCCTGGTGCATTCCGTAGGTACTTACCCATTTTTCCAAAGTCAGCCCTCCTAAAGTCCAGTACCCTCACTTTTTTTATGGCTCAACTCTATGGCTGTGTTTATCATGAACCACACTGTTTGGTGGTCGCTTGTTCCCAGATGGCTGCCCACTTCTAAATCTGTGATTCTCTCTCCATCCCTGTTTAAGAGTACAAGGTCTAAGATTGCTCCCTCCTGAGTGAGTTCCAACACTAGCTGTCTGTGGCTTGCCCCTGTAGGACATTGAGAATGACCCTACTCGTGGATGTGGCTGCAGCAAATGTGCTCCAGTTAACATCTGGAATATTCAGGTCCCCCATCAACAATATCTCCTCTTTTTCTGCCACTCTAAGGATGTCTTCTATCATTTCCTTGTCCATTTTCTCCCCCTGAGACGGAGGTCTGTATACAACCCCCGTGCGGACTGTGGTGCCATTTTCTATCTCCAAGGTGACCCACAGTGCCTTCTCTCCTCCCCTTTCACCCTTTAGTTTTGTTGCTTTGATCCCTTCCCTTATGTAGAGGGTTACTCCTCCTCCTCTTCTTTTCCCCTCCCTTTCCCTCCTTTAGATTTTGTACCCTTCTATGTTGACATCCCAGTCATAGGTCTCCATGTACTATGTTTCTGCGACTGCCACAGTATCCAGGTGTCCCTCTTTCATCAAGGCAACTAGTTCAGAAAGCTTGTTACCCAGACTATGGGCACTGGTACTCATCATCCTCCTCCATCTTTTGATGGCCTTACCTCTTTAAGCCTCATCCCTGCCATTACTTCCGTTGCCTTTTTCTCCATTTACCCCTATCCTGCTCCCTATCAACCTCTCTACCTTGATTTTTACCTCACTAACTACCCTGTTTTGTGGGGGGAGACTGGGGATCCCTGCATGGGACAGTCATAAGGCAATTCTAGGGGGTTGGGGTAGGAAGAAGTAGGCTGCTGGTTAACTAGGATCTGCAGCTTATCCATTAGGTAGGGAAATGGGCAGACTGGGTGGGCTAAGCGGTCCTTATCTGCCGTCAAAATCTATGTTTCTATGTTTCTTATCAGTGCATCCTCTCTTGGCTAGTTTAAAAGCTTGCCAGTGAAGCATTTGAACCTATCACCTAGGAGTCTGGCTCCCATCCTGGACAGATGCAGACCATCATGCCTGTATTCCTCCAGGTGGACCCCCAGTCCCCAATGAATCCAAGACCTTGTGGTCCATACCAGTTTTTCAACCATTCATTGAATCGCATGGTGCAGAGTACCCTTGCCTAACCCATGCCATAGACAGGCAGCTCCTACGAGAAGATTATGGTGTGTGCTGCTTGTCTAAGGCCTCTCCTCATCTCCACAAACTCCTCCTGCACTGCTCTAATCTCATGCCCAGCTAGGTCATTTGTCCCTAGGTGGACAATGACTTCTAGCTCCCTCTCTCGTGCAGCTACTCCTGTGACCCTGAGGATTCATTTCCTGTCCCTCCAAGCCATGGCGCTGGGCAGGCACATTACCTCCCTCTCCCACCTCCCCCAGTTCTATCCCCCTAACAATTGTGTCCCCTAAACATGTACAGCATCATCGGTGGGGTTATTAAAGTGTCAGCAGGTGGCATTGTGCAAAAACAGTGCTGCACATGTGTGTGTCTTTACAAGCCCTTTAGCCTCTGGGCTGTAGTTATCATCTGACAAATTACAAGGCAGACAAGTGTAAAGTGATGACCTTGATTATTCTCAACTTTTCTTCACTCAGGATACTGACTGACAGGAATAAACCTAAGGTTGGGCACCACTATACATCCTAGCATTATATTTATGTTCTTACCTACATGTCTTTAGCTGACTGCCCACAGCTACTCCCAAATCTCTTTCTTCAGTTGTGCTACCCTGTGTTGCCCCACACAGGTTGTATGTGCAACTTGAATTCCTTGGACTTTGACAACATGCCTTGCACTTCCCCACATCACACCTAAGCACACATATTTTGTCCACTGTCCCCAATGCATGAGCATACCATTCCTCTGCTTTGTCCATTATTTTGGCCAATTTAATGTCATCGGCAAACATTATCAGCCTGCTGCTGACTCCCTCCTCCAGGACATTACTGAATGATTTAAAGGGCAGTTGATCCTGTATGGACTCCCCTGTACAGTACAAGTCACATTAAACTGTTCCACCTATAAGTTGGTTTAACATTGTCTTTTTACAGTTGGAAATGAATTGGCAACTCATATTGCATTGTTTTTTTTGTGCTTAACCAGCTCAAGAGTAATGTCTATAAAATGTTTTTGCAACTCAGTTGTAATGTCTCTGCAGTTCATTCACAATGCCATGCAAAACTGAGTTTTAACTCTTAAGAAACGGTTTGTGTAGGTCTGTGTATTGGATCCAGCAACACTTATGCAATTCAGTTCGAAATACTAAAGCAACTCATTGGAGGAACAGTTAAATGTGAATTGTACTGTAGTACAGCACTAAGTACTTCTCTCCATTCTGAATGGTGACAATCCAAACTACTTGTTACTTCCCAAGTGTCAGCCAGTTTGCTGTCCATCTCCTGTATATTTTGTAGACCCCTTATCGCGCTACTTTATACTGTTTCCATGTAATATGCTGTTGAAGCCCATGTAGATTATATCTAACCCTTAAGCCCTATCCACTTCCCTGGTTACCCTCCTCAAATAAGGCAATAAGACTTGTTTGGCAGGACCTACCTTTGTAAAGCAATGTTGCATGGTATAGAACCCTTACAGAAATATACCTGTAAGTGTGCTATGTACATACAGAATACATGCCACATGCTTAATTGTGCAACGTTTGCATGCGGTTCGCATACACAAAGTGAACCTAAGAGAACCAGGTCTAAGCAGCAAATCAGGTTTGCATGCTGCAGGCTTGATATGTGTACAGCAGATAAGTTGGTATGAACATCTTCTAAAAATCACATCAGGTTTGCGTGTTGCACACTTCACAAGAGTGCAGCAGTTAAGCTGGTGTGAACATCATTTAAAAATCAAACCAGGTTCATATGTTGCATGCTTGCCATGTGTGCAGCAACTAAGCTGATGCAAATATCATCTAAAAATCACATCAGTTTCTATTTCTCATCCTACTGCCATCAATTAGAGCCATCAAAATACAATTGTCATTGATTCCCCATTAAAACTAGGTAAATTCATTAATTCTGATCCTTTTGTAAGTTGTTTAATGGCTTTTGATTTTTATCATTAAATTGCCATTAATTTATAAAGTATTGTTTGCTTTCTGCATTAAATGCCTAGGATATAGTCAGCCAAAATCCCCCATTCCAGATGTGCGAAGAGGGGCCTCTGTGTTGTGAAGCCTGACCTTTTTGCTTTTGGCCTCACAAATCCCCTTATTCATATTTAGTTATACCAAAGTGTTTCTCCATGACTGTTTCAGTTCACTTACTTTCCCTTTGTCATCCTGTATGGAGTATATACACTATGGCCATGCTCAGCACTCTTTGTGCTGAGTAAGGTCTTGGAAACATGCACCATACTTCACATTTTGTCACTGAAATGAGGGACATGGACACTCAAAATGAGGGACAATGAGGGACACTAACCCTCATAATGATCAGGACACATCCTGAAACATGGAGATACAGTATCTCAAAACACACTGGAAACCATTGTATTTACTTGTACCAATATTAGCACCCGAGAATGAATTTCTGTCATAAAGCAGGGTTGCCATTTAGGTAGGGCAGAGGGAGACAATCCCCCCCCCCCCCGCATTTGTGCCTAAATTGTTCTTATGGTGTGGAAATAATGGCATTACATTTGTATTTAATCTTTTGCACAATAAATGCCCCCCCGGCCTGTGTATGCTCATGCTGCAGATGCACTCCTGACTCAACTGTTCTGTAATGTGCTGTCCACTCTCTCCACCTATTAGAGGCAGTGCCATGGAGGAGCTCCCACCAAGCATGAGCACACGAGTCTCACGAGTGTGACACTGTATTTCCCAACACAGAGTAGACAGACTGCACACTACAGCTTGCAGAGTCAGTGAGCACTGAACTCTCAATAGCAGTGTTGTGGCAGCATATTTTTGTTGGTCTACTTTTAGTGAGTCTCTGTCTCCCATGGTGGCTGAAGGAGCTGGGGTGTACTAGAACCTAACTTGAGACTAGGCTACCTACTTACTCTACTAGGCTCACCTTAAAAAAAAAAAAAAAAACACAGGCCACCCGCAGCAGCAAGCTAGGCCTAGCAGCAGTGGTGACAGCAGTGTAGGCGGCCTTCATAGGCCTTGATCAGTGCAGTGCAGCAGCAGCAGCCATGGCAACAACCAAGCAAGAAGCAAGCAACACAGGTTGGGTGGGTTTGGTTGGTGAGGTAACTTCATTGTGAACCACGTTGGAGACCTGGAATGGTTGGTTCTAGCATCCAGCTTCTGGCAGAAGGATGAAAGAGAAGCAGACAGAAAATTGGGCTGGTGGCACACTGGGCCAGGCTACAGGTTCTGGCCAGATGGCCGAGTAAGTAAAAGTAAATATTTTTTTTTTACAGAACAATTGAGGAAGGAGGAAGGACTGAAATATTGATGTGTTTTTCATGTTTTCTGTGCCTTTGGGTGGCTTCATGACCCATATGGGATGGGTATTGAATGGAATGGAGTCTGAGAAAGAAATCAGGACAAAGTTTTTTTGTTTTTTTTTTGGGGGTTCAGAACTTCTTCCAGGAAAAAAATGGTTAGTAACTGGGTGGGTTTTAAGCCCAAATCTGATACCCTGCTCCGGGCTATAGACAGATGAATCTTATACATTTGAATTTTTCCTGATTTGCACATTACTTTTCAGTCAAAATAAATAATTTGTACCTTTTAGAGAGGTTACATACATTATAGAGCTTGCCACCTAGGTGCTAACTAGCACCTGACCTCCACTAGTTGTTGTCTCTCCCCTTCGGAAATCTGAAATAGCAACCTTGCCATAAAGTCTAAATTTACAGGACATCCTCTGTGTGAGCAGCATGTTTTCCATGAGGGATGGATGAGGAGCAGGGCAGTTTTCAGGGGTAAAATGAGGGCTGTCCCTTGCATTCAGGGACAGTTGAGTGGTATGGTATGCACAGACTACTGGAGCCCCACTATAGTCAGGCTTATGCCCCCCCCCCACAGTGAAGCTTACCTCCACATCCCCATGCTCAGGCACATTATTACATAGGTCAAGCGAGACTGCAGGGGTGGGTGCACCATTGAAATGAATGAAGGTATTTTTTTTTACTTCTATTATACACATTATTGATGGAGAGTTGGAGATTAATGAAGGCCACCGCTCAACTAACAAGGGCCTTGTTGGTAGAACAGAGGCCTTCATTATTCTCCAACTCACCATCATAGTGTATGAAATAGTAATAAAAAATAACTCCATTCATTTCAAGGGGGCATGCCCCAGCATTCTGACCCTTGGACCTCATCTCTTAAAGACTCCTGCCTAAGGCTCCCTAGTACTCAGGTATGAGACTCTCAACTTATATCTATACTGGGTGGGTTGTCTGTAGCAGCATGGCCACACACACTACAGTGTGTGTGCTTGGGGGGGGGACTGATCATGTGGGTGGGTGCTGAGTTATTGCTACTATTGTGTTTGCCCATTAAAGTTTGCTTGTGTGGAAGCATTCAAAACTATGGAGAGAAAATAGTAGGAGTACAGGCGAGACAGAAATAATTAATTAGTTTTGCGGGTAAGTGTGTGTATTGGGGGTGAGAAGAACCACATGTGTTTCCATTTGCATGTGTGCTACAATTCAGCTGTGCAGCTGAGATGAGGGAGGGAGACAAGAAAACTAAAAAGTGTAACAGTGGCTATAAGCATGCTGCATGCGTGCAGATGTATGCAGATTTGTATTGAAGTACAGGTGAGACATATGTGTGCAGGCAGTATAGCTTAGTGGTTAAAGGCACTGAGCTGCAAACCAGAAGACTTGGAGACCTGAAGACATGGGTTTGAATCTCACCAACCCCCACTTGTGTATGGTGTGACCCTAAGCAAGTCACTTAACTTTAATGCATGCAGTTAACAGTGACTACTTACTTTTTGCATGTATGCTACATGCATGCAGTCTGTTGCAATTCAACATAAAAAGCATGCTTTCCGCACTTACTTGCTGCATGCATGCCACATGCATGCAATCCATTCCAATTTAACATTTAAATCATGCTTGCAGCACGCATATCACATGGGTAGTTTTATGTGTGCAGCACGAAAACATTTAATATAATTATTTCTGTAAGGGAATAGCTCATTCTCTTCCATGTGATGAACCAACACATCTTTTATATATAATTCAAACTCTTGCCAAGCACTGAGTTAAGTTTTACAGGTCTGATTTACATATGTCCAACTTTGCCCCATACTTGAACAGGGAATGTCATAGTCTATGTTATACTTCTCTGTAACTATCCCCATTAATAGAGAGTATTGAAAGACATCGGCAAGAGGCAAAGTCAGAATCCCCTTTAACTCTCTTATCACTCTTGGCTGGCTACGACATAGACTCTACAATATTCATGATGAATGCCCTCTAGATACCAACCCACTAATTCTGGCATGATCAGTGATGCCTTCTGCTTGGTCTTCTCATCTCCCAGAACTTCCATACCTTGCTAGTCAAGTCCCATGACTTGCTGTCTATACGCTAGCACAAACTGCTATATGCAGTATCTGTTCCATATCCCCTGCCACTAGTGTTAGACCCCCCACCCCACACTCAGTCAACACTGCCGTGCTATGTCCACTTTATTTTTATTCCGTGTATTAAAAATGTGTTTTTCAATTGTGCTGTTCCCTTGTGCAGTGCTATTTCCCACTCCTGCCTTAGTCTGCTCAATCATAGCTATGCTATACCTCTGTAATGACCTAGTTTGCTTCTCAGGCATTGTCTCTGGAAAATGTTCACTTCTTATATGGCCTCTTTCTCTCCCTTAAAGAACAGCTCTCTACTACAAAACAGATTTATGCCAGTTATGTTTTAATTGTAATGTTTTCTACTTTTTTGTTAGTTGTTTTTACTTTTTGCTGTTGATGGTCTACTAAATATTGTAGATAATGCAGTACTTACTTCACTGAGTCTTTTCAAAACGTATCTGAATCATGCCATGTTGAGCATTATAATGTTGTAAAGGAAAGCACTGTGAGACTAACTGGGAGAGGCAAATGCTTTTTATACAGACATTTTATGTAGACTACCAAGCTGTGCTGTATACTACAGAAAGGGATATTGAAAAGAAGGCATTCTGCTGTAAATATTAGAAGCAGAAACATCATAATCATGCAATTATATGCTGAAGTGCAGGTGCAGAGCTGCTCTTTAACTTCCCCTTTAGGTTTCTGGGCAACCATGGAGGTCTTTGTCAAGACCTTTTGCCCTTGTTGACCTCAGAGATGTAAACACTTGGTGCCTCAACTGGTCACCTGGCAAATAAGCTTTCCCACTACTGGCTTCAGATTCTTTCTTTGTTTCTGGCTGGTAATAAGGAGCCTGACCTTGGTCCAGTGCCTCCCTCCCATTATAGATCTCCTATATGTCACAAGCAAAAAGGTATTAAAATTGCTCACCTCAGTATTCAAATTTTTATAGCAAAAATGGTAGAGCTTTAAGTCTGGGTTGACTATAACTTGACAGATATTCTCAGGATCTCTGAGTCCTGGCTTAAACCATCCATCCCTGACTCTGCCTGATCCCTTCCTAATTATAACCTTATTAGACTATGTTTTCCTAATTCTAAAAGGAGGCGGGGGGTGGTCTAACAGTTTATTATAGAAATCATTTAAATGCATCTTCTATGCAGTATAACCTTCCTACAATGCCCTCCTGTGAATTGTTGCATTCTTGTTCTCTTGTTGGGGTAAAACTAAGAAGCTTCAATTGGCCTGCACTTACAGTTCTCCTAAATATGGTATTTCTAGCCTCTTCCAATTAATCAACCTGGTTAACCCACATATTGGTAACAATGAGGTTTTAATCATGAGTGATATGAACCTTGATTGGTTAGGTAAGAATACCAAATCCTATGAAGCAGTAGTCAACAAGCTGAACATCACCCAACTTATCTCTACTCCAGCAAGACCCTCTGTTAAAGGGGGGCATCATACACTGATTGATTGGATGCTATCCAATAGAAGGGACAGGATCCAGCTATTTAGAGTCTTACCTGACTCAGTCAGTGATCATTCTCCTACAGTATATACTGCTTAAGGAAGGTCCATTTACCAAAGGTTGCCCACAAAATCATTACCTTAAGGGACTTCTCTGGACTGGGCACTGTTAGTTCTCTTACTGATGTAGTCCTGGTCAACTGGTTCCCTATTAATTTTTCCTCATGTGCTACAATAGCTCAGTCCTACCTTATTGCTCAAATTACCACTTTTCAGGATAGACATGTCCCTATAAGGAGATGCAGAGGGAAGAGGATAAAGTGTATCGGGGAAACAGAGGGACACAGGGAGAGCAGTAAGGAGTTCAAAGTCACAAGGGAAGAGAGAATAGCCTAGGCATTAATTAAAGAGGACAAGACATTTCTGGGGTATGTAAGCAACAACTGGAAGACTAGGGGTGTAATTATGAAGCTAAAAATAGAAGGGGGGGACTGTGCTGAGGGGGATCAGGAAAAGGCAGACATCCTGAACAAATAGCAAGGAGAAGGGGCCACAAAAAAGTAACAGGAGCTTTGAAAGGATGAGGTGGACACATGTTCATTCTCAGAGGAGAGAATCCTGAAGGGACTCGATAATCTGAAAGTGGACAAAGTGATGTGGCAGACGAGATTGCATCGAAGAGTACTGATGGAGCTCAGGGGGACACTGACTGCACCTCTGACAGTCCTATTTAACAGCTTATTGGAAACAGGAGTGGTTCTGGAGGATTACAGGAGGGCAGGAGGGCAGATGTAGTCTTATTACACAAAAGTGGTGGCAGGGAAGAGGCTGGCAATTATGTGCCATTCAGCCTGACATTAGTGGTGGAAAGTTAATGGAATCACTGCTGAAGGAAAGGATTGTGGAACATCTGGAATCCAATGGGTTACAAGACCCGAGGCAGCATGGATTCATGGGAGAGGAGGGGTTGTTAATGAATCTGGTATATTTCTTTGACTGGGTAACCAGGGAACTAGATCAGGGTGGAGCAGTGGACGCAGCCTATCTAGATTTCAGTAAGGCTTTCGACATTGCTCTACAAAGGAGACTCGTAAGCAAGCTGGGTAGTTTAGGGGTGGGTCCAAAGGTAGTTATCTGGGAAAGAAATTGGTTAGGGGATAGGTTGCAGAGGGTGGTGGTAAATGGAGTTAATTCAGAGGAGGGATGGTGACCATTGGGGTGCCTCAGGGATCCATGCTGGGACAGGTCCTCTTTAATGTCTTTATAAGTGACATTGCAGAGGAGATGGAAGGGAAGGTCTGCCTCTTTGTGGATGACACAAAAATCTGCAACAGGATGGACACTGTGGGGGGGGGGGAGGTGAAAAGGATGAGTAGTGACCTGAGAAAACAAAAGGAGTTGTCAAGGTACGGCAGCTGGGTTTCAGTGTGAAAAAGTGCAAAATAATCCACTTGGGGCACAGAAACTCGGGGGTTGTACTGACAACCCCCAAACAGTAAAGAGACCTGGGTTGATCATATCAGATGATCTAAAGGTGACCAGGCAGTGCAACAAGGCAGCTGGGAGAGCTAGTGTGATGCTGGGGTGCATAGGGAGGATTATTACCAGCAGAACGATGGAGGTGGTGTTGCCCCTGTATAGATTGCTGATATGACCTCTCCTACAGTACTGTGTCCAGTTCTGGACACTACATCTCCAGAAGGACACAGACAGAGTGGAGACAGTCCAGAAAAGAACAACTGAAATAGTGCAGGATCTGCATCCGAAGCCCTATGAGGTGAGACTTAAGGACCTACATTTACTACACACTGGAAGAGTGGAGGGAGGATATGATAGAAACCTTTAAATATCTTTAAATATCTCGTGAGGTAAATAAGGTACAGGAGGGAAGCATGTTTCAGACAAAAGGTGCTCAAGAATAAGGGGACATGATATGAGGTGCAATGGGAGCAAATTCAAGAAGCTATGAGGAAGTATTTATTCACAGAGTGTGCTGGATTCCTAAAACAGCCTTCCAGAGGAGGTGGGGGGATGAAAACAGTGGTGGGGTTCAAGAATGCTTGGGATAGGCAAAAGGGAATCTTAGGGGAAAGGAAGCGGAAGAGGTAACAGATTGGAGATCATGAAGGATATGCAGTGTTACGGTAGTCTGGGAAAATGGGCAGACCAGGTGGCCTAAGTGGCCCTTGTCTGCCTGAAAATTCTGTGTTTCTATGTTATTAAGAGGAGAGTCAAGGGTACAGCTACAAAATGGCTTCACAGTGATTTACTCTCCTTGCTGAAGGCCAGGGATAAACATTGGTTTTCTTATAAGGTCTCTTCCAGCGTATCCAATTGGAATGAATACAGAAGGCTCAGAAATGTTTGCAAAGAAGTTGCCCACACTTCTAAAAGTGCCTTCCATAAAAAAAAAAAATAAAAGACTTCTAGCCTCTGCTGGGGACTCCTGTAGTATTTGGCACCATATCAAGGGTCTTACAGGTAGTTTCACTAAACAAGACATTAATGACTTGGTCCTTAACAGGATAAAATAGAAACATAGAATTTGACTGCAGATAAGGACCACTTGGCCCACCTAGTCTGCCCATTTCCCTACCTAACGGATAAGCTTCAGATCCTAGTTAACCAACATCCTACTTCCTCCTACCCCCCCCACTAGAATTGCCTTATGTCTATACCATGCATTCTTGAATGCCCCCACTGTTTTTGACTCTATGACCTCCTCAGAAAGGCTGTTCCATGCATCTACAATCCTCTCTGTGAAGAAATACTTCCTCACACTACCTCTGAGCTGTCCTGACTCTATCTTCAAATTGTGCCCCCTTGTTCTTGCACATCTATTTTTTTGAAAGATGCTACCCTCTTGGACTTTGTTGATTCCCTTGAGGTATTTGAAAGTTTCTATCATGTCCCCCCTCTCCCTTCTTTCCTCGAGGCTATACATCTTTAGCTCCTTTAGTCTTTCTTCATATGTCTTCTGGTGCAGACCCTGTACCATTTTGGTTGCCCTCCTCTGGACAGCCTCCACCCTGTCTATGTCTTTGCGGAGATGGGGTCTCCAGAACTGTACACAGTACTCCAGATGTGGTCTTACCAACCATCTGTACAGAAGGCCAACAACATCCTGTTTTTTACTGGTGATGTTACTATTGCAAATGCTTTCAATGATCCTTGTACTAATTTAACACCATATACTTCTTCTCCTTGTCAACCCATCAAAACAGGCAACCAACCAGACTCCTCCCCTTCTCTATATCACCCTCTGTTTTTCCTGAAGATTGTGACCCCAAACGAAATTTGAAAATTGCTAATCACTGTCTTCCCCAGCAATAGCTCTAAGACTGATGCGTTTGAACATAAGATCCTCAACCTTGATGCTCCTGTCCTTGCCTCACCTATTGCCCCCATTTTCTACCTATCACTAGTCTCTGGAGTTTTGTCTGATATATGGAAAATTGCCAGGGTTGTCCCTGTTTTAGAAAAAGGAGACCCAAAATGTATCAGTAACAATCATCCTAGTGCACTCTTGTCAGTTCTAAGTAAACTTTAGGAAAAGGTTATTGTGGTGCAATTGACAGACTATCCACAAACGTACAGCCTGCTCTCACCCGAGCAGCATGGCTTCCACATGTGGCATAACATATCCACTGCACTTGTCAAATTATCTAATGACATTAAAGTAGCTATAAATAAGGGAATGATGACAGAAGTTATATTTGCTGACCTTTCTAAGGCTTTTGACCTGGTTGATCACCAGTTTTTATGTTAAAAACAAATTATGCTTGGCCTGTCCTCCAATGCTATTTACTGGTTTGTGAGCTACCTTTCAAATAGGTTCTAATTCATAAACTTTAACAAGATGCTATCTAATATGGCCTCTGTTGAAGTTGGCTTTCCCCAGGGCTCTATTCTTGGCCCATTGGTTTTCTCTGCCTTTATCAACAGACTTCCTCTTGTGTTTGTCTTCTGCTCTTGCCTAGATTATGCAGATAACCATGCTCTGTATTTTAGTTCCCAGACTGTAGGCCACCTTAACTTGCAGCTTAACTGTGACTTTCAGAATAGTCAGAACTGGCTCACAGAAACAAAAATGGTCCTTAATAACAAAAAGACCTAGGCTATGCTATTTGGTTCTAATGCCAAGCTTAGGTCTTGTGTGATGCCATAGCAGTCACTTGTGCTGATAGCTCCTTAATTGCCATGGTAGGCCAACCCAAATATCTTCACTTCACTCTTGACCCTTCATTGGCTTTCTCCCTACATACAGTATCCCCTCCATTTGCAAACCAGTTAATACTAAACTTGTCATAGCCTACAGAATTAAGCACATACTTACCCTGAGGGCTTGAATTGCCATCACTAAAGGAGTCCTCTTTCTTACCTAACTGACACTACAGCCCTCTAAAATAATCTTGATAAATGAGATGCGATATACAAATATCACTCTGTTCTCCAACTGTCTCACTCACCATTGCACCTGTACTCTACCCTTGGATGGCTATCTGCATTCATGGGGCGCTTTTATGTTCTCAGGTGTTTCCTAGATAAGATCCTGAGATCCTCTACTTTTGGCCTGCTTCTTCAGTGCTCCCTTCAGGCTTCTCCCCTCAGATCATCTGACAAGGCCCTACTCCATGTCCTCAAGTGTACCACAAGGATGGGTGAACAGGATTTCTTCTTATTTGCACCAAAGTTATGGAACACCCTCCCAGTGCCCTTACAAAATATTCCCTCCTGCCCATCTTCAGAGGTGCCCTGAGAAAACATTTACAAGCCTCCTCTGCTTGTAACTGTATCTGAGGAACTAACAACCACTTATGGTGTAATGATGCTCTCATTCAAGGCTGGCTAACTGTTATTTATAACTACCTATTACTGACTATCTGGCATTGTATTTGTCTTCATTCTAGGCTGGCAAGTTGTTATTTGTGACTGCCTATTGTCTGCAACATATTGTTATATTTGATCTTACTGTGTTCTGCTTTGTTTCTGGAAGGTGTTCATGCTATCATACTCTACTGTACTGTACCTGTAATGTTATCCTGCTTTACTTGCTATTCCTGAATATCTTTAATGTTGTTTCTTTTATAATCTGTAGACAGTGTCTATTGACCCTGTTTTCAATCAATTTATAACCTCATAATCCCATCGTTATGACATCAGTATGCTGTAAACCTTGCTTAACTATGTCATAATGATGGGATTACAGGATATAATGTCACCACCTGTCAAAATTCTTGGAAAGGAAAGGTGATCTGCTGCTTGGACATTCATTCAAAACACACACACTCCATTCAGACGGTTACAGACCTGCTGCAGTAAAGATCGGAATAGCTAATTTTAGCACTTCATTTGCTCAACATTCAAACCAGGAGGCATTCATAGCTGAGCAGGAGAACAAACGCACGTTGAAAAAAACTTTATTTTTTCCCCCACAGTGGCTAGTTTTTCCATACACCATAAAATACAATGCCTGAGTAGCGGTGGTCAACCACAGACATAATCACCTCTCATGGTTGCAATGACAACTGTAAACCTCTTGAGCTGTGCTCTCGAGGTTTACTTGGTTGTCCTGGCAACTGCTTGAGGTGATTACATCATGATTAACCACTGTTACTCAGGCATTATCCTCTATGTAATCTCCCAGATTGTACCTGAAAATAAGAATGCATTTGTCTAGTGTATCCGACTGGTTAACAAAAGCCAAATAAATAAACATTCTGCATCAGGCCAATCAGATAGCAGTGAATTGAGCCCCAATCACCTCTTGCAGCCCATCAAAACCTGCTGTCCTGTAGTGTATCACTCTGGTCTTATTCTTAATTAAGTAAATCATTATCACCTCAAACTCAGTCATGTTATGTTCTCTGTTATCTGCTCACAATCAGTCCTATTATGACCTCTGTTACCCATTGAAATTCAATCCTGTTATGGTCTCTGTTATCCATTCAAACTTAATCCTGACCTTGGTAGGGCTGCACAAACACCTAAGAGTTGAAATGTTCAAATTTTTCTTATCAAATCCAAAAATGTTTGAAAAGTTTTGCTTGGATTCACTAGTTTGAGAAAAAAAAAGCCACACTCAGTTATAGTTGCTTTTGGCATCTATCAGTGAAGGGGGCACGATTTAAAAGATCAAACACAGAACTCCCACCATGCTCTGGCTCCCCATCTTCTATTCACCCCTCCCCCATAACCATTAACTGTTTGGAAGCCTCTTGTCTCTCTGAATCTATTTGCTCACTGTCTTTGCCTGCTGGTGGTGGGCAAAGTCAGCAAAATTCACTACATGGAGAATTTTGCAAATTGTGCTCAATTCGCGGAGATCAATTCATAAAATTCGTCATTTCATGTAGCATGGATCAGAGGCAAAAGTGTGGAATTTCACATACAAAATTCCACACTTTTGCCCCACCCCCACCCCACCAACCCTATAAAAATCCCTGGCATCTAGTGGAACCTCCCCCCACACCGATCACATGGCAAAAATTCCTGGTATCTAGTAGACCCCCACCCCGCCAATCCCCACCCCAATAATAAAAACAATCCCTGGTGTCTAGTGGGACCCTACACCTGACAATCACTGGCCCTGATAATCCCAAAAAATACAAGCATGCACTCATTCATTCAGAATGAGAGTGCACATCTGTGGGGCTGCCGGCCACGGAGGTGAGTGGAGGGCTGTGCCGGTGGCCCCTTGGGGTTGGAGACAGGGTGGGGACTTGGGGAGGCAAGTGGTGGCTTAGGGTGGGGGGCACTACTTGATGGGGTGGGGTGGCAGGGAGGTCCAATAGACACCAGAGGTTAATGTGAATTTTTAAAAATTTAAAGTGATGATGAGCACAGTGAGGGGGTCCACTAGACACCAGGTATTTTGGGGGATTATCAGGGCCAGTGATTGTCAGGGTGGGGGGGTTCCACTAGGCACCAGGGATTGTTCTTTTATTATTGTGGTGGGGATCAGCGGGTGGGGGTCCACTGTGACACCAAGGATTTTGGCCATGAGGATTTATTTATATATATATATATATATATATATATATATATATATAACACACACACACACACACATTTTTAAATCTGGGAGGGGACTGGCAATCGGTGGGGGGGACACTAGGCACCAGGGATAGATCAGGAGTGCTGTTGGAGGGATTCACAATTTGTAACCTCTACTTGCTTTGGGGTTTTTAAGTGCAATTTGTACTTAAAAAAAAAAACAAAGCAAGGCAAAGTAACAAATGGAGAATTCTGGGTAATTTTTGAAAATTACGTGAAGTGCTACGTGGGGTGAATTAAAACTTTGCTGCATCTCTATTGCCTGCTCTGATAGGGATTTCCATTATAGTCCAGTCCCTTGCTGCCCTGCCACCTGTTGTCTCTGCTCTGTTGCCCCAAACTGCAGCTGCCTTGCTTGACAAGCTGGGTGCTCCAATCCCAGGCACCAACCAACATTGTTGTCTAGTCACTGTTTTATTGCTTCCTCTCACCAGTCCTATGCTCCTTGCTCAGGGCACAAGTTCAGGTCAGCAGTGTCTGTAACTATGCCAATGGACTGGCTATTCTGTGGTATTCCTCTGCCAGTTTGGGCAATGTATGGCTGCTGGGACATTTGCATCACACCATCCTGATGTGGACAAACTAGAGCTGGGCAAAAGTTACGAATTCCACTTTAGGGGAACTTCCGTGAAATTTCACAACTTTCGAAGAAGTTTCCAAACCTCTGCCTTTGGCAAAATTGGAAATCTTTCAAATGTCTAGTGGCACCCAAAATAACACTTCCCTAGTGTCTAGCAGACTCCCTCTCCCTATTCACTAGTGCTCGTATACTAATTTTTCCCTGTGATCTAGCAGTCCCCCTTCCCTATCCCTAAGTGCCCATATACTAATTTTCCCTGGTGTCTAGTGGACCCCCCCCCCATCCCTGAGCACCCATATACTAATTTTTTCCTGATGTCTAATGGTCTCTCCTTCCCTGATCCCATGTAAATATTATAGATCCACTCCCTGGTGTCAAGTGGTCCACCCATCCCCGATCCCCTGTAAAATATTATAGACCCACCCCTGGTGTCCAGTCCAGGGACAAATTAGTATGCAGACACTCAGGGATGGGGGGGTCCGCTAATCATCAGGGGGAACAGTTCAAATTCATACATTTATTCCACAGCTTAGTGACTCACTGAGCGGTGGAATGAATGTATGATCTACCCACCATTCTAAGTTGGAATTTCCATGAAAGTTGCCAAAATGATTTCCGAACTTTCATGGAAGTGAAAGTCTGACTTTTGTACAAATTCCACTAGTGGAAGATTTTTTTGTTTCACACAGCACTAAGATACACTGTAACCTGGTATTAACCAGGGAGATAAATGAAGATGGCCACCACACTGGGTAGAACATCGAGTCAACTCCATTCATACTGACAAATATTTCTAGCTTCTAGCATTTTTAGCATCTTATTATAGAAAATATAACCTAGGAGCATGCTTCTGTAGTAGTTCTGTAGTTAGTGAGGTTCCTGCAAGTGAGGAAAGCAGGGCTAGTTGTAATTTTTCTTTTTTTTAGTGGTAGGGGGCTGCTTTATATGCCAATTTACAGTGGGCACTTGTTCGGCATTGTAACCCAACAGACATCACTACTTTTTGGGACAAGCTGCAGTGCTGCATTTCTTTTGCCTATTTCAGCAAGTAAGTTGAATCTGCACCGGGTCATAATGTCATCGCTTAATAGCGTCACGGCATTGTAAGCAACCGGACCTATGCACTCTCGAATTGGACCCCGAGGTTAGAATCCTAAGTGGGGGAGACAGGGACACTACCCTGTAATGGGGGTGTGGGGACAGATCCCCACAGAAAGACAATATCCTGAAGCAAGCCCAACATGCTTGTGCTGCACGGCATTCTGCCGTGCGACATCACGACCCCATGCCAGTTGAATCCAGGGGAGGAATGCTACAGCTTTCAACTGTTTCACCCCATGTCCTCCATGAGGCAGGTGTCTCAGTGGTCAGGAAGTTTGGGAATTGAGGGCAGCAGAGTTTTGTTGCACTTCCAGCATGTGTGCAGAAGTCTGTGAAGTGGAGCTTATCAACAGGAGGGTGGACTAGATCCGCCAGAGGTGCAAACCACTTGAGGCAGGTATTTTCTTAGTTTCTTCTGGTGTGGTATATTTATACCTTCCCAGGCTAGAAACATAGAAAGATAGAATTTGCTGGCAGATAAGGACCACTTGACCCATCTAGTCTGCCATGAGATCAGCTGCTTAGTTCAGCAAGGGTCAGTTCTATCATCAATGGTATTTGCAGTCTGCATGCTACCATTGGGATGGTGTTTTCACTGCTATGAAAATGATAATCACATGCACTTGTCTTTTACAGTGGATGGGCAGGCAGTGGTCTCAGTGCTAGAGTGATGCCTTCAGGAGATCTTGGATTGGATGGCCTTAAGTTGGCTGAACCTTAATCTGGACAAGATGGAGCTGTTACTGGTGGAACCAAGTTGTCACGGGTTGGCAGTCAGAATGCTGTGTTGTTGCCTTGTTGGAATGGCAGACCTATGGCTGCTGTGGATAGGGTGAAAAATCTGGGAGTCACTGCGGACTCCAGGCAGGCCCTTGAACACCATGTGTCAGCAGTGGTTCATTGTGGATTTTTCCAACTCTGGAATATCTCCTGGATAAAATCATATCAGGTGCAAGAAGATCTGGCTACCCTAGCTCATGCCTTTGTAACCTCAAGTCTGGACTACAGTAATGATCTTAACCTAGAGTTGTCTGGGAAATTGATGCATTGCATATAGCTGGTGTCGAATGACACAGCCAGGCTGATTATGGGCTCTTCATATAGGAAGCATATCACACCTGTGCTGTGGCAGCTGCACTAGCTTCCGATTAGGTGGTGTACCACTTTCAAGGATGCTTTGTTAACTTACAAAGCCTAGCACAATTTGGGGTCTGGCTGCCTCAAAGGTCTTTTAGCTTGGTATGCTCCCAATCACCCACTCTGCTTCTCTGACGGTTTACTCCTGGCCATCCTAAGGCCATGTCTGAGACTTTCTGAAGAATGGGCCTTCTTGGTGGTGATCTCCCCAATCTGGAATGCTCTACCTGTCTATTTGAAGAGTTCTGTCAGTCAAGCCTTTAAAAAGGGACTTAAACCCATCTGTTTTATTAAGATTTCAATTAATAGTCAGTTGAGGCACTGTTACTTTTAATCCATTTAATCTCTGTATATTTATTGACATTTTTACATTGTAATTTATGTTTTGATTGCTGTGATTCTGTGAAGGCTCTGAACCTATCTTGAATGGGATGCTGTACAAAAATAAATGCCTCACTTAGCCTGTATATGTATGTATTTAGTCATTCATTCATTCATTCATTCATTCTTTCATTCTTTCATTTAGAAAAGAGGATCCAGTCTGGGCCAAGGGGCAGGTCATTAAGCTCTCCTGACCAAAACTTCTAAGTTTGGCGTTCTTCATTGGCTGCTCACAGTTGCAGCCGAAGCACTTCTGCACCGCCACTGCTCTCACTGACACCTCTTCCTACCACTCTTGCCACTAAAATCTTCCTCTGGTGCCCCCTTTTTATAGTATTTCTGCTAGCCACTCCAAGCTATGGCAGTACAAATTAACCCTTCCAGTCCCCAAATTGGGAAATGGGTTAGAAAGTGTTTCTAGGGGGTGACCTATGTGTGGGATATCACAGAGATAGATAAGGTAAGGTTTGCAAAGTAATAAAAATAATGAATCCCCTACAGACACTGTTTCACTGTGTGGATTTTTGCAAGTCCTTCCTTGTGCTTCCATTCCTAGAACTGGAAAATTGGATAGAAGCAGGACCACAGCGTAAGTCAAATACTCTATTTCAGGTGACCTATCCCAGGAAAATAAATTGTAAACATAGCTTTTGCAGGATGTCTCATACATTGTGAACCTTGCCTGCATTTCTAGTAGGCATTTGGCCTTCATACCAGTAGAAATGGTGATGTCAATAGTACTAAGTTCAAATACAATTAGTACTGTTGGCATTACATTTTCTAATAGGACTACGTTCAAATGATACTGATGGAAAAGGTGATGCCAATAACAAATGCAGTCCTGCTTTCTTCTTTATCATATCTGTAGGGCACTACAAAATACCTGAGAAGGTGCCTTACATGATATTTTTTCATCAAATAGTCTTCATTTAGTTATGCAGTCTCTGACACAGCAGAAATTCAACTTCTCTGGTTTTTATCACAATAATTCCTTTGAAAGAAAGTGAAAAAAATACTGTAATTTCATGATACAGCAAATTAGAAGATTTTTTTCTGTATTCTTCCTCAATCATGGCTTATGCCACACTCAGTCTCCTTTCTGGAGCTACCTTATGAATCTTTAAGCCAGACTGAAGACAGGCAGCCACCTCCACAACAGAAAACAGTGCCACTTGTCTCAGTGGTAGGGATAAATGTGCATCTGATGCACTACCCTGGAGACTGAGCACATCGCTTCTGTGATGTGCCCATCCTCCAGTGGGCCATAGTCCTCCAGCTTCAGTTCCCAAATCCAAGGACTTCCACTTGACAGCATAAGGAGCTTCTTCCAGTACCAGCACTTTAAACCTTGATATGCAGATTTTAATATAACATGCCAGCATTCGGGTGAGTCCTTTGGCCTCATTATCAACAGGTGGCCCACAGTGCAAGTGTCACTACTGCTTGTTCAAATCTGAATACACTGCAGACCATCGAAGCATTACTCAGCCCCACTTGCGTAAGCATTTAGATGGGATCATCCAGCCATGCTCCTGTAAATACACTGGTTTCACAGCATAGAGGGCCAGAACCAGCTCAATCCTGTTCTTACACTGGGAAATGTTCTAAGTTCATGTTCAGGGCTTTACAAGTTCTTATTGTGCCTGCACTAGCACAGTTCTATGTGAGGCTGTAAACTTGGATCAGAATAGAGCTATTACATGACTGCTGGGCAGTGAACACAGATTTAGGTAATCCCCTAGTATAAGGAATGGTTTCAGTATAGTCAGACGCCAAAGTTCATCTGCCCCCCCGTCACCCTCACATACCTGTAAAAATCTCCATCAATATATCTCTGTCCTCCTTTTATTCTAGGTGAAGGTATCTACTTCAGTACTGTATATAATTTCCTAAACCCTCTATTTAGTTATATGCTAGAAAACACTTTGGGCTCTATGCACAAAAGCATGTGTTACATGCGCCAAAAGTGAATACCACCGTGTAACTATCATTGCCGATAGTTGCAGGATGTGTGGTATTATGACCTAGCACCCATCAGGGCACCTGTCTATTTATCACATCTCCCGCACACAGGATGAAGGGGGGCAGATGGATGTGGGTAGCAGTTGACCCAGGCAGGTATCAAACAGATGCCTGTCTTGGGTCTCAGAGTGGCTCCCTTGCACTATGGGAATGGGGGAGTGTGGAAAGGCGTGGGTCTAGAATTTTAGAAAGTATGGGGACTCACCTGAATGGCTGCCCCAGCCCATCCCACCACTGCCAGCAGGTGTCATCCATGGGGACATGCACTGGATACAGCAGAGTCCTCGCTGCTCTATCCCATGCCCCTCTGTGCCTGGCACTATGCACTTTGTGCATGGCACATTGAGAAGGCATGCCCCCGACACTCCCCTGGACTGCCTGTGGCATGTAGCTGCCTTGGTGGCTATGGGATCTGGTGCCCAACTGGCTGGCGCACAGATAGTGAATACCGCCATGGCATTCCCACATAGGGTGAACTATGCACCTCACATAGGCTTCATGCATAGAGCCCATTGTGGTTAAATTTGACTTGCCATTTAATGGTTTTGAAGAATTATTTGAGTGGAGTCATGTGATATAGATAACTGAATGCTAGCTCCATTCGCTTGCTCCAGCCACCCGATCGTTTTTCTTGTTTATTTCCCAACTTAAGCTAAAGCAAACAGCTAGAGAATAGATTAGAGGACGCCCAAAGTGGTTGTCTCACCTTTGGCAGTTTCAGTTCTCAAATGGATATCGAGATGAAAAAAGCACTGCCAAAACAAACATCCCCCTCAACTCCCGAGAAAGGCCCAAAGAAGCCCAGGCCTACTAGTGCTGCTGAATTAGCAGAGACACCGTCCACATCTGCGGACCAGGACCCGCTAACACTGGCGAGATTCTTAGCCGAATTTAGAGTGTTTAAAGAGGAATTGCGATCTCTGACCTCGGAGATCAAATCCATAACTCAAGCTCTGGAAGATGTTTCATGGCGAACTTCCGATTCCGAGGCAAAAGTGTTTTCCCTGGAAAAACGCTTAGATAAAGTGGATCCGGAGCTGGTGGTGACCAGGCAGAAGACTGCCAGGATGGAGCTGAAATTAGAGGACCTTGAGGGTCATAGCAGAAGAAACAATGCCGTCCTGATCGGCTTGCCAGAAACCGAGGAAGGGCAGGATGTCATCTTATTCGTACAAAAGTTCGTTGAGAAGATCGACGGACCCTCACCATTTGGGTCAAAATATAGCATTGAGAGGGCACACAGGGCTTTAAGACCAGTCCCTCCAGCTGGATCCCCACCGAGGCCATTAATTTTTCGGTTCCTCAATTTTTTGGAACATCAGCATTTTTTGAGGAAAGTTAGAGAGATTCAAGACGTCTGCTGGGAGGGAGCCAAAGTGAGGATTGCCCAGGATCTCCCCGCTACCATCAGACAGCACCATACAGCCTTCCATCAATTGGTTTTGAAGCTCATCACTGCAGGAATCCACTTCAAAATTATCTACCCTGCTCGACTGCAAGTGTTAATCTCAGGCGCCTGGCTAACCTATGAAGATCCTGAAATGGCGCACTCTGGGCTAAAGTCTGCTCTACCTGATCTCATTCGAGGAACATGAACTTCATTTGTGGTCAGGTTTGCTGTTTTGAATAAGAACTCTACTGTCTAGTTAGGTAAATGACCTCGGGAGTAAGGTTAATTTTGCCTAGGGAGGAAGTGGAGCAGATAAAATAGACTGTCTACCAGCTTTTCCCTATTGACTGGATTTCTTCCCCTCAGTGTTGGGAGATCGTAGTGTGTTATTTGAAATAGTATCTGTTTAATTCTCCTAACTGGGTTTGCAGGGATTCAGATAGATGCAGACATTTGGGGGAAACTCATGAGAGAGTTTTCAGGGGTGATTCTTCACTTCGCTTTCAGATCTTGATTGCAGGACTCGAGCAGCTCTTCTGAGTGGCCACTAGAGGGACCCTGGAGAAAAATTTTTATGCTTGTGAGAATTGCTAGTTCCTTGTGTTTGATTTAGTAACAGGATCATTTTTTGGAGTTACTTTTTGAAGGGATATATGTATAATAAGCAAATTTATGCTAGTTGTTTTACTTAGTTTATAGCATAGTTGGGGATTTTGATCTCTAAGGGTAACTTTCTCATGTTTGGTTAGAGTATTAGTGTGTTATTATAGCTGTTTCTACTTATATAGTGGGAGCTGGCTCAGTTAATTTTTAGTTATTTTTGCATTGTGATGTTATTTCTCATACTCTCCTTAAGAAAACAATATGTTAGAGTTACCTAAGGGTGGCTGGAGAGAGGGAGCTATAGTAAAGGTATTCTGCGGATCATAGCATGTAGCAGTTTGGGGATGGGTGGGTTGGGTTAATAGTTTAGACATGTTTGATTTTGAAAGAAATGTTTGTTGTTGGGATGAGGGAGGGGGGATTATAAGGGTTCTGGGGGGATTCAGCACAGTCTTATTAGGAAATGTGTCATTGCTCAAAATGGGGAATAAGTTAATAGTACTGTTTAATTTACACTGTAAATGCAATAATGTCTAATGCCATTAAGATTGCAACTTGGAACATCAAGGGCCTTCGGCAACAAGTAAAGCAATATAAAGTTCTCAAACATTTAGCTGTTATCATTAGACGTTATTTTTGTACAGGAATCACATTTGTTAGATACAGAGGTAAATCGCATGAGAAGACAACAGATTGGTCATGTATTTTCCTCAGGGGCTACTTCTAACAATGCTGGAGTCTTGATATTGGTAAATAGAAAGGTTCCCTTTGTTCTTAAACAGGTTTTCATGGATCCACAGGGTAGGTTTGTGTTTATTCATTGTATTTTATATATGACATTTACTGTTGGGTAGTCTTTATGGGCCCAATGTAGATTCTCCAGGCTTCTTTACGCAGCTGGTGGAGCTCCTATATCCATTTTTGTCCCTACCAATTATTCTGGGGGGAGATATAAACACAGTTATGGATCCTTTATTGAATCGTTCTTCTGGTATGAGCAGAGAACACTCACCGGCTCAAAGGGCCCTTCAGGAGTTTTTAGAACATTATGGTCTTTGTGACGTCTGGCGAGTGTTACACCCCTTGGAGAAAGGATATACCTTTCTATCACCAGTCCACAAAACAGCTTCACGTATTGATTATATCTTCCTATCCCATGCTCTTTCACCAGGTGTTTTAGAGGCCTCCATACAGCCTGGCCCACCCTCCAACCATTCTCTGGTAACCTGTCATCTTACCCTTTCATTTCTCCCCAAGAGAAATACCCGATGGAGAATTAATAATCAGATGTTGAAGGACCCTCTGGTAGTTACATCTCTTAATAAACATATTGAGCAATTTATTGATACCAACCTCCACTCTATTTCTCGACCAGATCTTATCTGGGGTGCATTTAAAGCTTTTATCAGGGGGATATTAATTAGTACAGCTTCCCCAAGGAAAGAGCGCTTAATACTCTTATCTCTCAAATTCGCTCAGCTGAAGCAAACCTTTCTCTTAATTCTTCGGATGCCCTTCGACAAGATCTTGCCAAATTAAAAGATGCTTATCTTGAGATTCTGAGAGACAAGGCAGAATTTGCTATTCTGAGAACTAAGGCAGCTTATTCAGATCAAGGAGAAAAAGCGGGTCGCTTATTAGCGCTTTGAATTAAACAACAGGAAGCTACTAGATATATCTCATCAATCCGTTCTCAATCAGATGGCACCTTAAAAACATCCCCTATGGATATAGTATCAAAATTTAATGGGTATTATACACAGATATACAATTCTAGGACAGATCCACTGTCAGAACAAATTTTAGATGCTTACTTAGTCGCATATGACTTGCCTTCACTCTCTGAATTTAAACAAAACCTGCTTATATCCTCGAATTCCTCCAAGGAAATCCTTAGTGTTATTAAAAACTTACCTTCTAATAAATTACCAGGGCCAGATGGTTTTTCTGCTAATTTTTACAAAATATTTCAAAAGCAATTATTGCCCCTATTAATCCCCGTATTCCAATACATATTGTCGGGTGCACCCACTGACCCTGCTTTATTAGAAGCCCTAATAGTTCTCATACTTAAACCGGATAAGAACCCAGAACTAACCACAAGCTGTCGTCTAATTTCCCTGATGAACCAAGATGTTAAAATATTAAATAAGCTATTAGTGGACCAAATTACTTTAGTTTTGCCTGACTTCATTGGTCCCAAGCAGGTCGGATTTATGAAGGGTCGTTCCTTGGTTGATCATCTTCGAACTCTTTCGCACGTCATGCCACTTACCCTGCAGTTTTGGTGTCTCTGGATGCCAAGAAGGTGTTCGATAGGGTGGATTGGAATTTTTTGTTTCATATTCTCAATGCTTATAATTTTCCCTTACAATTTCAAAATTGGATTAAGGCCCTTTATAGTACTCCTTCAGCTCGGATTACGGCTAATGGAGTGGTATCCAATCTCTTCAGGTTGCATTCTGGTACTAGACAAGGCTGCCCTCTATCCCCTTTACTTTTTAATTTATACCTGGTACCCCTTATTCGCCGCTTAATGTCCTCTCCGACGACTCAGGGTATTACCATTCAGGGATGATGACATTAAGGTCTCGGCTTATGCTGATGATCTTTTGTTGCAGTTATTGTATCCAAATACGTCAGTCCCCCCCTATGCTTTCAATTATTGAAGAATATTCCCAACTATCTAACTATAAACTGAACATAGATAAAACCCTTGTGTTTCCTCTTAATCACAAGGTCATTAAAAACACCATTACGGACCTGGGTCTTTCTTGGACACAGAATTCCTTAAGGTATCTGGGTATTCAAATTGCCAGAAATCCAGCTTCACTTCAAAAATTAAACCTAGATGCCCTGGTACACACCTTTCGCTCAGATCTAAATAGGTGGTCCAAATTACCCATCTCTTTATTGGGCCGAGTTAATTTAATTAAAATGAATGTTTTTCTCAGGCTCTTCTACCCCCTGTACCTACTTAATATCTGGTTACCATTGACCTGGTTCAGTAAAATCAATGGTCTGATTACAAAATGTATCTGGGCCAATAGGCAGCCTAGGATTGCTTATCACAAACTAGTAGCACCCAAAGATAAAGGAGGTCTCCGACTCCCTCATTTAATATTTTATCACTGGTCGAGTCATATTGCTAAATATATTAAATGGTTAGGACATAAAGAAGAAGTTACTGCTTCTGCTTTTGTTCCTAATTGGCTTAAAATTGAATTGTCCCTCATTCAAGCAAATGGTCTAGCCCCGGCTGCCCTGCTCCATTTCAAACCCTGTGCTCTCCCCCTAAATTTAAAATCAACCCCCATCGCAACTTCTGTTAGAGTTCACACTCAGTTATGTGCCTTTATTAAGTATAATCATATTTATGATTTAACACAACCTATTAGGGGTAATCCAATTTTAAAAATAGATAACAAGCCGATCACACTTACTTGGCTTCCCCAACTGGAAGATATCCGGCTTTCTTATTTTGTCACAATGGATAATTCATGGTCTTCTTCCATTGAAATATTAAAAAATCTCAATATTCCCACTAAATTTACTTTTAAAATTTTCCAACTAAGACACTTAATAGTGAAAGTATTTTGTGTGACACCTCCCCAAAAGGGTACTAAAACTTTTCTGGAGGAGCTGACCCTTACAGGCAACTCATCACATTCTGTATCTAATATTTACAGGACCTTATATAACTGGGCATACCCGACTTGCTTTACTCCTGTGCATTACTGGACTTCCTTTTTTCCCCAATCAGGAAATTGATTGGAATACCTTATGGCGTAATTGTCATAAAAATATCACTCAGGATAGGCTACGGGTTACCCAATTTCATATATTACACAATATATACTACACCCCTCAAAAATTACATAAATATGGTCTTATTGATTCACCCATTTGTTCTCATTGCCAACAGGCAGAGGGTTCTATTTATCACATATTTTGGACCTGCCCTAAAGCCACAACTCTCTGGACTGACATCCAGCAAAGGACTGATCCCCTGTTAGGTTTGTCCGATGTTTTTACCCCTGAACTGTGCCTTCTAGGTGATTATGCCAGAATTTCAGTATCCACCAGACGATATCACATAGCCCTGATGGCCTTGTCATTAAAAAAAGTCATTCTCCATCATTGGATGGACAATACAGACATTTCTTATTCTGAGTGGCTAAAAGAATTACTTGTTAATCTCAGAACGGAAAAAATGGTAGCAAGTCTCAATAATAGGCTGGACAGATATAGAAAGATGTGGGAGCCTCTTCATATGCTGTTCTCCATTTAATTTATCTTATATTGTATCTGGCTAATAGCTTGATTAATATGTTTATGAGAAATGGCTGTGCTGAATAGGGGGGTTGGGGTTTATATGTTTATGGGGAGGAGGGGAGGGAGAGGGCTGGGAGGGGTGGAGAGTTCCAAAGTATATTGTATTTTATGGTTTTATGTATAACTCATTGTTTTTTCTGGATCTGTTCTCATTATTCTTAAAAATTAATAAACTTTGATTTGAAAAAATAATTATTTGCCAACATCCATGAAGTTTAAATAAAAACTTTTCCTCAGGATTATCTGACTGTATAGTGCACTTTATTACGACATCATACTGCTTGTCTTGACTACAGAATGTGATGTCACAAACAACAATTTTAAGAATGGTTGTGTACACATATATGTTTCCAAAACAGAAAAGTGGAACAAGTAGTTGTTCTGGTGAGATACATTATGTAAAATACTGATAATGGAATAATTGGGGAAAAAAAGACTAACGTGATTAATTTTCCTTAGCATTAGGCAGCATATACCACTGTGTAATATGTGCAGCCTTTTACTGTACGATGTAATAAATGAGTTATTTTACAAACCAGCTGCACACCTGCATGTTTTATCTCACCTAACCATTCACACATACTGCACTGCCCAATAGTGACTTAAAGTAAATTTCTAAGGTTTTTTTTGTAAGTGTTTGGGCTTTATAGCCTATTACCTTATGGCATCACTAGCTCATTTCTGTAACAAGTTCCATTTTTAAGCAAGTAGTTTATGGGAAGGAAGGGATTGTAAATAGAATCAAAGTCATAGCCAGCCGATCCCTTCCACTTCCCTATCTGCCAGTTTAGCAGCCGCACTGAGACGTTTTGTGATGTCTAAGCAGGGAGAGCACTGGGGCATATCATACAAACCTATGGTCATTTCAGTGTATTTATATGTCTTAGCCACACTTGAGAATGAAGCCACCTCTCAGCTAATCGGCCCCATTAGCTAAGCGGTGACTTTCATTTTTCTCCAAGGTTGCATAAACATATATAAATAAGCATTGACAAATGACCCCATAGACCTATATGGGGCACACCCCTGCACTTATCCAGCTTAGATGTCACAAAACATCTGAGCACAGGGGTGGAGCTGGCAGACCAGGAAGTGGAAGGGAATGGCTGGCCATGGCTTTGATTCTATTTACAATCCCTTTCTTCCCGAAAACTACTTGCTTAAAAATGGAATTCATTACAGAAATGAGCTAGTGGTGCCTTTAGGTGATAGGCTATGGAGCCCACATATAAATCTCAAAAATTTACTTTAAACATCTTTCTACAAGATGTTGCAGTGCAGCAAGGATTCATTAATGAATTATAAGCATAACCCCAGGAGTAGAGAGGGCGTGAGCCACAGAGACCACATGCTCGCTTCACTGACAATAACAGCAGCTGATGTTTGAAATGTTGTCCTACTTAGAACGGAGTGGTAGAAACAGCATCAAGTAGCAGTGTAAAGTGATTCACTGTGCTGAAATAAATGCCAGTTCTGTTACTAGATGAAGTCTAATGCCGTTTCTGTTACTAGGTAAAGTCTACACATGTAGTTTTACTGCAGGGGCTATATGAAGTCTCACTTCAGAAATGCTAGTACTCAGTGTTGGAATTACACTTTATGAGCTTCAGGAGCTAAGTGGGCCCATGAGGGTCCTATTTTTAAATTGTGCCCCCCTTCCCATTATAAGTCAAGGGCAGTAATGTGTGAGCTACTGGGGTTCACTTCAGAGCTACTGGAGCTGAGCCCTGGCAAGCCCCCCTGTAATTCCAATGCTGCCTTTTACTATCCATTGGCAGCCTGTCACTTATAAGAACTGACAAGTGGTGCATGGATGTGTGTGAGTGTGTCCCCTGGTGTTGACTTGCACTGGTGAGATCATACTTGCTCATCCCCAGTGGCTGTTGAGTGTTAGATTTGCTAAGGAGATGTGCTTGTAACAGAGCAGAGCTGTATACTTTGGGCGACCCAACCCTGGACTTTAAAAATGTTAAGAAACACTGGTCAGATAGTATTGCTGAAAACAAAAATAGTCGGAGTTATAAATAATAAACCAGACTTTTGTTTTCAAGGTTTTAGTTTATTATAATAAAGAAAATAAACACAGGTAGATAGCTGACACTCTCCATTTAAATTACTTGTTCAGGGTCAGACAGTAAGCAAGAGGAGGTTGTGAGAATCAAACCCAGGTCTGCTGGATGTACCAAGCTCATTCACAGCTTGTTACTCCAACCTCTAGGCTATATTGCTCACCCTAGAGTCTTAAAATTTGTAAACATGAATGGTTTATGCCATATGTAAGATATCAGACAGGAAATCCATCCCAGAGATCTGTTTTGTTTGGGTGGACAGCATTACCACATCAGCATTACTTTAACTGGTATCGTGTCATGGTCCTTAAAGAACTAAGAGAGGTGGTGGCTGAACCTCTTGCTATCCTGTTTAGTCGATCACTAGAAACAGGGGAGGTACCCAAAGACTGGAGGATAGCAGATGTAGTCCCCTTATACAAAAGTGGGAACAAAGAGGAAGCGGGGAACTACAGACCAGTCAGCCTCACCTCGGTAGTGGGGAAGATCATGGAAGCACTACTGAAGGAGAGATTGGTGGAACATCTGGTTGTCAATGGACTACAAGACCCAAGGCAGCATGGTTTCACCAGGGAAGGTCATGTCAGACCAACCTCATTGAATTTTTTGACTGGGTGACTAGGGAGGTGGATCAGGGGAGGGCAGTGGACATGGCCTATCTGGACTTCAGCAAGGCCTTTGACACTGTGCCACATAGAAGACTATTGCACAAACTGGGGAATATGGGTGTGGGCAGGACAGTAGTGCGGTGGGTAGGTAACTGGCTGGGCAGCAGGACACAGAGGGTGGTGGTAAATGGCTGTCACTCCACAGAGGGAAGAGTGACCAGTGGGGTACCACAGGGATCAGTGCTGGGACCAGTACTATTCAATATCTTCATCAGTGACATTGCACAGGACCTAGAAGGCAGAATTTCACTGTTCGCTGATGACACAAAGCTCTGTAACAGAGTAGACACACCAGAGGGTGTAGACAGAATGAGAAGGACCTGCAGAAACTTGAAGAATGGTCAGGGTTTGGCAGTTGAAATTCAATGCAAGGAAGTGCAAGATAATGCATATGGGGCACAAAACCCTGGCACAATATATCAGTTGGGGGTGAGGATATAGCATGCACCAAGCAGGAAAGGGATCTTGGAGTTATCATCTCTGATGACCTCAAGGCAGGAAACAGTGTGACAAGGCAGCAGGTAAAGCAAATAGGATGCTGGGATGCATAGGCAGGGGCATCACCAGCAGGAAAAGGAGGTCATAATTCCACTATACAAGACACTAGTGAGCACCTGGAGTACACTGTGCAGTTCTGGAGACCTTACCTACGTAAGGACATAGACAGGGTAAAGAAGGTTCAGAGGAGGGCAACAAAGATGGTGCATGGATTGCATCACAAGTCCTATGAGGACAGGTTGAAGGCACTGAACATGTACTCCCTGGAGGAGAGGAGAGAGAGAGGGGATATGATAGAGACATACAAGTATCTTACAGGGAGGAACAGGGTGCAGGAATGCACTGTTTTTAAGCGAAAAAGATGTTCCAGGACTAGACGGCATGGGATGAAGTTGGAGAGAGACGATTCAGAGAAGCGTGAGGAAGAATTTCTTCACAGAACGGGTGGTGGACAAGTGGAACACCCTGCCAGAGGAAGTGGTGGGGGCTGAAGCAATCACGGGATTTAAGAATGCATGGGATAGACATAAAGGAATTCTGGAGATCAGGGGTAAGGGGCAACAGACTTCCTGGAAAACATAAACTGAACTTACAAACTTAAATGGGCAGACTGGGTGGGCCATAGGCCCTTATCTGCCGACACTGTCTATGTACCTATGTATGGGATATCAGTAGAAGGCTACTTTGAGATTTTCCTGTGCTATGGTTTTTAAAGAATTAAATGGGAACAGTGACCACCAAAGGCCCCCACACTCAAGCCTGGGGCTGGTCCCACTGTTCACTTTGTGCACAAACGTATTTTGGTATACTGTAGCATATTAGATTGTATCAGATTAATTGTGCTTAGCTGCAGGCTGGCATGTTCTGTTACTACAAATCCCAGAACCCCCTGCAAATGGCATCAGAGCAGTAGGCAGCAGTGAGAAGAGTCAGTAGCTTGCAGTGCATGTTTGAGTTTATATAAGCTCTGATCTTTTGTTTGCTGGTCCTGCTGTCAACCATGGGCTAGGTACAATCACAGAGGACTGTACTAAGCCCCTGGAGAAAAGTAGCCCTGGAAAGCATATGATCAGAGATTGTAAAAGCTCTAACATTCAATGTTGGCTATTGAGTGTCACACTGTTTCCTATTACTCTGATGTCAGCCTCAGGGGATTCTGGGATTTGCAGTGAAAGAAGTCAGTTTACAACTAAGCAAAATTAGTCTGGTATAATCTATTATACTACAATAAACAGTAAGTGAACCAAAATAATTTTGCCCACAAAATGCATACTGGGACCACACCCACTCTAGAATGCGAGGTCCTTTGTGCTGACTGTTCCCCTTCGATGAATAACTACATGCAATCACCATGTAACTCTTCCATTCATTCATTCATAAACAATTGCCTAATGTGATTATATGACACTGACCTACATACAGTACATTAACTAAACCATCTGCATTGATACTATTTGTTTTTATTAACCTGATTTAGCAATTTCCACTGAACATGGTAGATCTCTAAGGCATGTCAGTTATATGTAAAGTAAAGCGATGTTACCATTGGAAGTAATGTTCATGAATACAGGTCATTGACTCTTAAGGTATCAGATTCTTTCGTTTGGTTTTCTTTAATGGTAATAGTCAGAGTGTCCTGAATGTCTGGAATATTTGACTGCATGGGTTTTAAGTCTTTTTTGTAAATGTTTTATTTTTTAAAACAGGTCTGTGTTTCTGGTGAGGAAGAACACAGTGGGTTCCTGAAAGTCTACAGTGGGAAGAAGAAGGGGTTTGTTCCTCTTGATGTCCTAGAAATCATCTGACTTCAGAGCCTGCTTTTCTGTCATAGGAAGCCTTGCTGTGGTGCCTATCTGTTTCATCTCACACTGCTTCAGCAAAGATGAGCTGTCCTGCAGACCACTGAGGGAGGGTAGGACTGCACCAACAAAGACATTCAGAGTATTTCTTACACAGAAATCTCTGAGAAGACCCCAGAGCCCCAGAGAAGCCTATATGAGGATAAAGGAGATCAGCAGCATAGGGTTGGACTGGGATGATTCCCTGCTACCTCAGTCCAAGACAGAAAGTAGTTGGAATGTGGACCTACAGTATAGCTGTGATTTAAAGAAAGCAAACCAGTCTCCTGTCTGTTTATCTTTAAAGATCCAAAAGGTGAAATTATATTTATTCTTGGACTCTGTGTTCTGTTCCAGTTGTTTTGAAAGTCATTTTTTTTCTTTTGCAGTTTAATACTTGTGTGAAGGTGTGACAGGTCATTAATGTTGTCAACAGTATTAGCGATGAAATGAAGTGTCTCTGTGGTGTCTGTTCCATCCTCAACATAAACCAGTTCTGAGGCAGTAACTTGGTCCCATGGAGTTAATCCCATGGCATGAGGTGCATAGTAGCTTCACTCATTCTGGCCAAATGGAACAGAAAGGAATTTATAAGGGACTTAAGTTATGATACAATTCAAAAGCCTGCTGTAAGGCACCATTGGCTAGATTGAGGGTTACAGTCAGATTTGACTCTTAATGGAGGCAGAAACTTTTTAAGAATGCACTTAAAAAATAAATGATGGCCCTTGATTTGCATTATGGTATCCGTAGGTGGTGGGCTACCTTGTTAACCATCACTCAAGGAATGGCACTTAACTTCATGTCATGCTGTTTGTCTGGTAGGGCTGTGATTAAATAACAGATGGTAACATCCCCCACATGCCTTGACACTTAACTGGAATCTAACATTGATCTCAAGAAATAAACAGTGCTACTGTGAATCTGATTCACTGAACTGAAAAGGCCAGGCTAAGAGATTTCTTTCCCCTTTCTCTCATTGTGCCCTTGTGGTGTTAATTTTAGTTTATATTAGTCATTAGCATTTTTTTCAAAGACTAACACAATATCAGGTTTTATGAACTGAGTCCACCTCACCATGTTTCCTGATTCCCATAAACATATAAAAAGGCTTTCTGGAGTACTGCTGATTTTAATGAAAACAACCATACACAGTTATGTAAACTTGTGTAACACATCCCGTACCTTGCTGTATACGTTATCATGGTATTTTAGTATGCTTTCCTAATAGAAAGTTCTCAGATTTTAGCATTAAGTATTGTATGTGGTGATAGAATAGCTAATGGATAGATAGACTTAAGCATAGCTAAATAATCTTAAAACAGAATGGTTGAAATGGTGTCTACTTCAGAGGTTACTGGTAGGTATGACTGATTTAGAAGATGAATATTATCTTATCTGAGCTTCATTCTGCATAGTATAAAATTACAAGGCAGCACAAAGTTTGATACGTACATCTGCCTTAAGAAAATTTAATTTTAATTTGTAAATAAACACTGTTTTGCAATAGAGCATGATCCAGTGGTGTGAGCAAAGAACCTTAAATCAAAAGCCCCAGGTTCAAATTCCCACCATAGCTACTAAACGCGCACTGTGTGGCACTGAGCAAGTTACTGCACCTCCAAGTGATTCAGTCCACCTACTGTAGCTATAAAATGGCATAGAATCAGGGCCCCCACTATAAATGAAGCTTGGTTATCATGGCTAAATACACTGAAAGAAAAAACAATTTGTTTTAAATGATGCCCAGTATTCCTATACAGACAATAAAATGGTATTTCAAATGGCTTCTTTCATGCAGTATATTACAAAATGCTTTGCAAACCAGATAATAGATAGTGGCCTTATCGGTCCTTGAACAAACAAGTCAACAAAATAGGTTGGCCCTTGAACAAACAGGTTAACACAATAGGTGATTTTATTCATTTTGTTTAACAGTCAACATATTTTAATTACATATAATTTACCAATCAGGAATTTAACAATAGCAGTGCAAATAATATATCAAATTCAGTGTCTGCCATTATTTACAATGGTAAAACCGCAAATTCACACTTCAGATAGGCATCTGAAAATATTTAACATAATGTACTGTACAGTACCAGAACTTTTTTAGATTGTTAACCCAGAGTCAAGTAATCCACAGTTCTCGATTATCAAGCATTTATCACTGCAATGGATACATTCTTATTGTTCTGCTCTCATAAGTAATTATATTTGTAAATAGAAGTCATTTTGCTAAATTAAAATTGTAGTCAAACTCTTGAAAATATATCACACAGGGTAGTACAGACTTAGGGGGTGATTTTCAGAGGCTCTGGGGATGTGCATTTCACAACTGCTTTCACAGTTTTGACACCACTTAGAGTATACTCCCTAAAAGGTGTTCTAAGAGAATCCAAACCTAGGACAAAACTTTTATCACAGAGTGACAGTTGTGTCACTTTTGTGATGCAAGCTGCCACAAATTGACAAAACTATTGCAAACATGTGTGGAAGCTTTTGAAAGTAAGGATACCGAGTTTTGGCATGATCAGACAGATGCTTATGGAGATGAAAATAACCTTTCTGTCAGCATCTATCCCTTCCAAAAAGACCATGCCTTCAATGTTTAAATTGTTTTCACAAAGGAGTAACAGATTACAAATCCCTGTCTAGGACTGTTCCTTAAATGTACGTGCGTGCGTGTGTTCGAGCAGAACTCTTAGACTCAAGGAAGCCTAGTTTCTCCTTTTTCAAACAAGACTGATGTGATTGCACCATTGTTTTTGCTACTGCTGCTGCATAATGGATTATAATTATTTTTTATAAAAACCAGTGTTCTTCTTAACCTAGTCTTCCAAATTAAATGCAATATACTGTCTGAATTGTCTGCCTCAGAACTGTCTCCCGAACCTCTTATAGAACATGAACAGAGATGTGTAATATGTTGTCCATGGAACTAGCTAGTCCCTTAAATAGCTTTGTTATAGAACTGTGACTTCTGAATTAAATCAGGAATTGTTGTATTCCATGTTTTCTAAAGTATTTTTTAATAAAAGCATCTAGTCTGCAATGTGCTGTTTTTGTGTTTTACAAAAGAAAGTGGTAACCATGGTTTTATCTAAAAAGGGGTTGCACTAAGCCTGGCATGGTGGAACTAAGGTAATGTGTTGCAGTACCATCCAGGAGACATAGAATTACAGTGCAGATTTGACTCCCAACCCTGGGCTTGAGTAGTCTTATGAGCTCTGCTTTCAAACTTCTGGGTAAAGATGCTGCTTCTTCAGATGATGGGAGCGATCTGATATTGTGGATTCCCCCATGCCTCACCCCCATGGGGGGTGTGGGCAGGTCTTTTCAGGGAGGTGGGAGAGGATATAGCTCAGGAAGACAGACACTGGTACTCAAAGACCTGGCACTTATGGGTTGCTTCCGCTGTGTAGGGCCTGGGTGTTCACCTGAAAAAAGGTCCAACTGGAACAGCTGACCCATGGAGTGTAAACATCTGGATTAAAAAAAGGGGGGGTTATAGTAGACTAAACAATATTTATCAACCATGTCAGAGTGGTAAAGGCTCTCCAAAACTACATTTGCAGATGCCTAGATAAAAGAACAATGAATACCTTAGAATTAAATGCTATCTACAGCATAAAGTCACCAACCCTGCACTGATTTCCTAATGAGTACCAAGATACCAATGGCATGGATAAAAGAAGTGAACATGTTTGTTGCTTTTTGAATGGTTCAAATATGATCATGCAGTCTGAACAAGCATGGTGTTTGCAAAAGCTTGTTTTTTTATGTTCACAAGATATGTATGATGTTTTAAACAACTGTCATACAGTAATAGAATAAACTACCTAAAAGGCTTGCATAAATGGCATACAAATCCCTTCTGAAACAATTACTATACATCTGAGACAGAGCTACCATAATGTTCAGCCCTCTAATGAGTTGGTTAGTGACAGTATGTAGGATTTAGGAAACATGAAGAAATTTAGACATTACCAAGCAGTTTTCACTGTGCACACTAAAAAATGTGATATTTGCAAACAAAGCTGGTAGCAAACCATTATACACAGAATGGGCTAAACCAATAGTTACCATGCACCTAAATGAGAGGGGCAGGCTGCCCAGTGGCACAGAGGAGGTGCTTCACACTTCTGTGTATGTAGAGTGGGTTTAGGAGGGAACTTGGGTGCTCACAGCTGGGTGGCAAGGGTTGGAGGAGCATTGCTGCAGGACAATGCAGACCAGCTGGAGTGGGCTGACTCTTTTGCTCACCACAGCAGTGGCCCCTCATGGTGGGATGAGGGGGTTGTTCTCTCATGAGGGTTAGTGCATGTTGCAGTGCTGCTGTTGGTGAGGGCAACAGAGGCAGAGGATGAGGGCACACATTCCTATGTCCCCTAAAAACATTTTATCTGGTAATGGCAAAGAGAAAAGGGGGTTATGGTGCAGAGGTGGTTGGTTTGCTAATGGGTAAGGAGGTTATCCTATCTGGGTGAATGGGTGCAGGATAGAGCCAAAAATCAGTCAGACTTACCAAATCCAAATTCTAGACTCACTCTTAGTCCAGGCAAAACCAAGCCACAAACTTTTCTGGTTGCCCCAGTGTACACCATTAGTTGCGATCCTTCCTTTTGAGTTCCCTGCTCCCTATCCCGTCCAATAGGGAAATTCAGGCCAGCTCTCCTCCTGAGGGGTAAATGGTAGACAGTACACTGTGTGAAAGGGCCAGCAGTATCTGGTGGCCAGTGCTGTCTTCTGTAGTAGACATGAGGCCAAAGACTTATGGAATGACTGAAAAGAGATCCTGTACCACTAAGTAAAGAGGTGAAAAAGGTAAGTAAAACAAAACTAGAAAGAGTTCACTGATGATGGTGACCCACCACACTGCAATGCAATTGAAGAGAAACATCAATGTTTTTCTTGAAGTAACACAGAAGGGCATGGGGGACAACACTTTTCAAAAATATTTCTATATTTAAAACAAAAAAAAAATATCTGTGATGCAGCCTGACAGTCAAGTGATAAGCAAACTCCCTTACCACATTGGTGACCCAAGTTTACTTGCTGGCCTAGTGCAACAGCGTAATTGGTGACAGAGACAATCTTCAGAATCTGCTGTCTGGGGGTGGGGGACAGGTCATGTTTTGTGACTGCATGGGTGCCCCATGTAACCTAAGAGAAGAAGCTATGTGGGCAGGAAGATGCATCACATGATGCACTGCTAAGGAGACATCATCATTAGATGTCATGATTTGTATCATTCTGACAACAGTAGCCATGTGGCCAAGTATCATGGACTTGGTCTTTGGGTCCACTTGGAAGGTGTTCATCAGGGCTGCCTTAGACTAAGGATGGTGCATGAAATCCTGGCTACTCTGCCACTGCTTCCTAACAATGGAGAAACCATCGTTGTTGGCGACTTTAACGTAGACTGGTTATCTTGTTCATCAACTACCTTTAAGGACTCTGCTGCTGTCCTGCACCTTGTTCAAATGGTCCAGTCCACTACCCGGCAAAATGATAAAACTGGCTCCACCACCCTTCTTGAGCTCATTTTCACTAATCGCCCTAAGCACATCTCCTGGGTACCGTCCTCCATGACACCCTTTAGTGACCACTCCCCCATCACATGCCTGTGGTCAGATAAGTCCTTCTCTCGACCCACCCCTAAATACCTCAGGTGCTTAAAAAAGGCTCCCTATCCAAATTCAAGGCTTTCTTCATGGCATGTGACTGGTAGCCCATTTTCAATGCCACTGATGTGAACTTTGCCCTCTCTTACTTTATCAATACTTTCTATTCGGCTTGCAACATTTTTGTCCCTCCTAAGAAGCAGTATTTAAAACCTAGAAACAACCCCTGGGTCTCCCCTGCCCTGCTTGAGATGTTGCACCACTAGGATAACCTCTGGCATAGAGCTCTCGAGTCCAGACTCCCCCATGATAGACAGCTCTACTGGAAAGCCAGGAACAGATGTACCTGGGCGATCTGCCGGGCAAAGGCGACACACTATCGCCAAGCACTCTCATCTACATGGAGCTCTGGTCATGACTTCTGGTGCAACATCAAGGAGATCACTGGGAATGTGATCTCCCTTCCACCCTCACAGCTCACTGTCATGGTTCCATAGTACAGAACCCACTAGCCATTGCTAACACCCTTAATAATGTTTTCTCTGACCTCATCAGGGTATTACCTCCAAACTTCTTTGACCCCCCTGTGAAGAGTGATCCTGCCCTCATCCTGTTGGATGCCACTCCCCCATTCCACCTCCATACCATCTCCCCCAGCTCGGCATGAAAATATATATCCAGCTTCATAAGTAAGTCTAGGTTTAGCGGGGACACCCTTGACTTAAAACTCCTGAGACTCATGCTAGATGTAGTTCTCTCCACTCTTATGAAGATCTTTAATCTATCCCTTTGCCTTGGGCAATTCTCCTCTTCCTGGAAATGTGCATTTATCACACCATTACTTAACAGTGGTGACTGCACTGCTCCCAACTACTACTGTCCCATCTCCATCCTTCCCCCCTGTCCAGGGTGCTGGAAAAAGTGGTTGCTGACCAACTTACTGAATACCTCTCCAAATACAACGTCTTTTCTCCTGTACAACATGGTTTTCGCAGTAGTCACAGCACTACCACTGTGCTCCTTGAGTACATGTCCTACATACATCGAGCGCTAGACAACGGTCACCTGGTGTGATCTGTCTATATAGATCTCACCAAAGTATTTCACACAGTCAATCGTGCCCTACTACTACACACCCTCCTATCGCTGGGCCTTGCCTCTGAAGTAGTGTCCTGGATTGCCAGCTACCTAACTGGCTGATCCCAGCAGGTCAGGATCGGCTGTACCCTCTCCTCCTGCTGCCCTGTTTGTTCTGGAGTCCCCCAGGGTTAAGTTCTTGGCCCCCCTCTTGTTTAACCTTTTCCTTAACCCACTTCCCCACTCCTGTACTGGTGACATGCTCCTCTATGCGGATCATGCCGTCATTTTTGAATCCCACCCCAACCCCACTGCCCTCCGAGCCTTATTCCAAGAGTGTTTCCTCACTATCGAATCCTGATTTGTGGCTCACTAGCTTATCCTCATGGTTTTCACACACCACCAAAACCAATTCCGTAACCTCACTGTATCCATCCGTAAAGCCGCCAATGTCCCTGTTGAGCACGTCTCTTCCTTTAGGTACCTGGGGATAACCCTGGATACCCATTTCTCCTATCACAATCACATCCAAGGTCTCCTGTCTGCTCTCAATACCAGGATTGGCCTGCCATACTGCCACAGACATTTCCTATCCCAGGAAGCGCTCCACCTGGCAGTATACTCGTTTGTTCTCTTCCTTGTAGATCATGGCCTAGTGATTTATGATACTGCTGACCCAACCACCCTCTCACGGGTAAAGACTACCCTAAACAAAGCCTGTAGGCTGGTCACAGGCCTCAACAGGCTCACACACACCTGCAACCTGTATAAATCTGCAAACTGGTTACATCTGGAAGCCAGACTTAAATATTATACATGCATCTTTGCTAAGAAGATATCCCTTAAAATTATCCCTCATGGCCTAGACCCCCTTGTCACAACTCCCCCCCCCCCCCGAGTCTCCAGAAGTGCCTCTAGGTCATCCTTCTCTGTGCCTTGGTGTGGAACCTCACTGTACCAAAGGGCCTTTTTATATCATGCACCGAAGTGGATGACTGACCTCCCACCCTCTATATCCCAACTACCTAGCCTTGGCTTACTCAAAACAGCCCTCAAAAATCATCTCATTGAACACACAGCCTGCGTTTGCATTTGACCTGGCCATGTGCTGTTCTCTACGTCAGCGTACTCAGCTTGACTCCCTTTGGTAATGACCCACTGCAACCTATTTTGTTATTTTGATCCTGGGTTACATTACCCTGTGCTAATATGTTTTGTTGTCTTGCTTATAAAACTAGGGCTCTCCAAGCCTGCTTTAATTACTGTGTATAATGTCTGTCACTGTATGCTACTTTCTTTCACTGTATGCTACTTGCCTTTCATTGTATTGTTTTGTGATGAGGAGGAGCCTTTTGAAAAGAGTCAGTGTCTCAAAGGTTGTTTTCGGATTTATCCAAATAAATAAATTAGTGAGCCCTGGAGTGTTTACTAATCACATAAATAAAAAAAAATAGCAAAGGAAAAGTAGATTCTGAATAAGAACAAGGATTGCACAATGTCACATAATGAATAACACACAGGAGAGAAGTATTTGTCCACCCTGAGGAAGAGGCCATGTGTCCCTGAAATGTAGGTGGTACAACAGGTGGTGAGATCTCTCTGTAAAAAGAAATATATTTGGAAGCCACAAACTCTGACAGAGTGTGTCATTTTTATGTCTATTGATGGGCCTGGGCTTGGCCACTCATCCATATGTTAGAAGGTGAACCACAGGTTGTACCATGTTTAGGGAGGGTGGAGATCTCAGAAAGGACACTAACAAGCAGAATGACCTTGCAGAGGAAATCTTGCCCACTCTCATGTCCATTCAGGTTTGAGCTGGCACATACCAAAGGAAAAGCTGCCATTCCTCTCATCAGATCACAGACTCAAGAGTTCACTCCAGCAAGCTTCCCGCAAGAGGCCCCAACGTTTACAGGCAAGCCATGGTTGGAAGACTGAAGATGGCGCAGAACAAGATGTCTGACCTGTTGATGCAGTACAGTGGACTCCTAGGACATGAAGCAGTATAGCAGAGATGGGAACAGTTCCTGGATAAGACTGCAGAAAACACAGAGGTTAAAACAGTGAAAAATGCAAATATTTTCTCATTAATTTTTTGACCTGTGTTCCAAGTGAAGAATATGCCTTGACAGGGTGCGCATTAAAGGATTTTGATGCAAAACTTCAGAGTGTGTAGCATGAGGCTGAAGCCCCAGTTATTCTTATAGACTTGGTAAGTGCCATTAAAATGTTAATACACTATCCTGGAGTGGCTTATTGCCCTTAGCAAACGTCTCACTGTTATGTAATGTAGTAAACATTAATACAAGAATGGTTTATAAAATTAAATAAGTTGTTTAGATATGTTTTAAATAGCAAAACAATTTTTTTATTCTGATGAAATAGTTCCTTTTTTGTAATTAGCCAGCAGGTAATGCTATTTTTCTAATAGTGCTTTAGCTTGTTCAGGCACCAAGTTTTATTTATTTATTTATTTTTCATTTAAAGGAAAACTGCATGTTAAAATCAGGAAAATATATTTTTTACCATCCGTTGTGTGTTCTTAGTTCATCCCAGTGTTATTTTTCAGCTCAGGCTGTGTGAGGTGTTTCTTCTAACTTTCTCTTGCTATTTTATGACCAGACACTGGTCAGATGCATGGGCTATTAGACCTCAGAGCAGTGGGCACTCTGGGAAGACTATCTGGGACAAGAAGCAATAAAAGAAAGGTAAATGGCAGCTCCCAAGGGCAATAAAATAGCAAGAGAAAGTTAGAAAAAACACCTCACACAGCCTGAGCTGAAAAATAACACTGGGATGAACTAAGAACACACAATGGATGGTAAAAAATATATTTTCCTGATTTTAACATGCAGTTTTCCTTTAAGATGTATGGATTTGTTGTAGTACACAGGCTTGGTTGGCTTAAAAACAGGAACGGTACATGACTGTGTACCAATAGCTTTTCAATGCACAGTCAAGTGATGTCCAAGAGCCGGTTAAGTTTGTAGAATGTCCTTGCTTTTGGAAAATGAAGTTTCAGATCTCTTCTTCATAGCAGTAACAAATTCTCACAAAGTTTATTGCTTGAAGCGAAATAATTTCCCATTTTCTAGTAAAGGAGTACAGTGTTTGATGAGGATAACAAGAATGTGGTTGTTTTTTATTTTTATTTATTTTTTTATTTTTTATTTAGCTTTTGTTGACCAGGTAAGTGCACTAGACAAATCCTGCCTATTTTCAGGCACGACCCGGGGGAGGGGGATACAGATGAATGCCAACTGACCTTGAACCAGATTAAGCTGTTGGTGGTATTTTTAGTGAATGAGGGAAATTTGGCCAGGACACCGGGGAAATTCCCCCTACTCTTTTCGAGAAGTGCCATGGGATCTTTAACATCCACCTGAACTACCACCAATCCAGGCAGATGGGACCTCGGTTTAACGTCTCATCCGAAAGACGGCACCTCAGAAATGCAGCACCCCTTTCATGCTACATTACAGTGTCAGTACTGAGATATTAACCCAAGTGCCAGATGTGGGAACTGAACCCACAGCCCTCTGATCTCCCGGCCTCAGAGGCGAGTGTGCTACCTACTGAGCCACTGACACTGCTGCACCCTTTTCTTTATCAATCCTCTTTCTTGGTATTGTCAGGGAATGTAAGTTTCTTTTAACAAATCTGCAACTTTCCTCCACATCAGTGACCTTCTGTGTTTAAATTGTTGCCCCAGTCCCACTAGAACACAGCCTCCAGTCCCAGTCGGATAGCACTTTATGTTCACCTTTCACACACCTGCTTCCTTGTATAAAGGAAAATAGGGGAAGGACACTCACCACAGTGTTGCTGGAGAGCAGCGCAGCAGTTGAAAATATGACAGGTATAACTGCCTGTTCTGTACCCTAAACCCCCAAGTAAAAAGTATCTGACCTCCTTTAACCCAATAAACTATAGTCAAAATGAATTTATAAGTCTGAGATGCAGTATTGAGTCACATGACATTTGAAAGGACAAATTACAGTTGGTCCCCCATATAAATATTTCCAATATAATAGTAGTTGTTTTATCATAATTATTACTATTATTGCTCTTATTTTCCCTGAATCCCTGTTTGCTATACCATAGATCTGACCATGCTGTGACATGAGACCCTGGCTGTAATTGGTCACAGGAGTCAGTCTTCCCAAGACCTCACCGCCATGAAGAAAGGAAGTGTGACAGTCTCCCTCCCCAGACAGAGTAAGCAAATCACCTCTACCTTCCATTTTTCCACATTTTCCCCCTCTCTCCCTGTTGCCATGATGAGCTAAGTTTGAAACTGACAAGTTTGGTTCAGCTTTGCTGGGGACCCCTGCATTCAGTTTGACTTCAACACTTCCACAGAATCCACTTCAGGTCCTCGGTATCAGGAGTCTAACAGGCTAGAATAGAAGTGACACCTCTTCATCTCCCGACATCCACCTCACTCGCATCAGTCAAAACTACCTTCCTAACACCTCCCCGTTCCTACACTCAGTTTTTTTTAAAGAACTCAGTCAGAAACAATTTTATTTAAAAAGCTAGAGGAACCAAAAATAACAGAAAAGAAAATGTTACAAATTTTAAGAACTAGTCAGTTGTATCTTTTTATTTCTGAAGTATTTTCCTTTTGCTCATTAGAAAGTTTTCTATGGAGTAGCATTATGTGGGATGAGTGGAATAGCTCTTTTCCTTTCAGCTAACATATCAACAGTAGTTCTATTCTTCCCACTACATCATCAGCACCATGATCTTACTGTCATCATAGGGGACTGTGACATCACAGCTGCCAGGTCAATCAGCAAGGTCACAATGCTAATGTTGTAATGGGAAGAATAGAGCCAGATATGTCAGCTGTCAGACAAAATTCTGTTCCACACATCACACCTACTTACAGCTAGAGATGCAGCGAATTATGAATCCAACCGAGAAGTGGACGTGAAGTGTCCACTTCGCGTCCGCGGAACAAAACGCGAAGTGGACCCTGTAAAGTGCTCACTTCATGTTATCATTACTACTTCACATTCTCATTATGCCTTAACACAAAGTAAGGCGAAGTGAGAAGAAAATAGGCACATCACATTGCCTACAGTGCTGTAAGTCGCATGCTTTAGCCAGGCAGGAAGGAAGTGAGTCAGAGAAGCAGTTTTCCTTTCTCCTTTGCATTTGTACAGGGAGAAACCAAAATTGTGAAAGGAGAGGAGTTTGCTTGGCTCTCGGAGTCATTTCTTGTTACTGCCATAACAATCAAACAACTTTTTTAAAAGCTATTTTATTTAGTGTTTGTATTGTCTTAGTGTTTTTTTGGTTAGTGAATTTTTTTGTATAAGTTTTGTTTTTGTTTTATGTGTGTGACTGACTATGTGTGTGTGTGTGTGTCATCCCATGGACCCAGGAGGATGGAGGGTCACGTTGGAGTCAGAGAAGGCGAGTCACTGGCACGTGAGAGCATTAGAAGGAGGAGTGCGGACCCGCGGGGGGGGGGGACGGTCGTGTTATGTTGGACCGCTCCAGACTCCTGTCCAGTTTTGCTTCCCCCGCAGAAGCAACAGGAGCAGCAGCAGCACCAATGCTACCGGTGGCTGTTGCTCGTTCACCTTCTCTGCCACCACCACCACTAGCAGAAGCTGTTGGGGCTCCAGCAGCACCCCTTCCACCACCTCCACCTCCACAGGAGGCGGACCCGGCAATTGTGGGTGGTGCTGGGACTCGTGCCCAACAAGTGCGTACTGTGTCTGGTGCCCCCCACAGCTCCCCAGTGTGGGAGTTTTTTAATTGTGTGGGGGGAGACAGCACAGTGGTGCAGTACCATGTGTGTAGTGTGCTGGTGTGCCATGGGCCCCCTGGGACACATTTGGGGACTGGTGGCAAGCGCACCCATGTGATGAATCACCACAGGGTAGAGTGGCAGGCTGCCATAGAAGGGGGCAGGTGTCCACCTGCTGGTCCTTCCATGGCAGTGGCTGAGGGTGGTGCTGGGGTGGGAGATGTGCCTCGCAGCAGTCACTGCTGCAGCAGGGGGACGAGGGCTGCATCAGGTGCTCCACCATCACCACCACAGCTACAGTCACCAGCACCACCCTGTCCACCACCTGCCCCACTACCTGGATTACCCGCTGCAGTGGACCCCAGCACAGTCCCTGTTAGCCAGTCTGACATCTTCCTGGTGTGGGCAGCACTGGAGGAAAGCAACAAGCATTTCAGTGCTTTGGAGCAGCAGGTTACCAGAGTGGAAGCACAGCAGCAGCAAATACTTTCAGTGCTGCACCTGCTGCTGGACCACCACGGCATCCCACGGCCATAGTAAGTCTGGGTATTGTTTTCTGCCCCCCACACACCAACCCCCATACCCCTGACCCCACCCCACTACTGTGTTGTACTTTTGTTGTGTGTTTTTTGTTTGTTATTATTAAATCATACACATTTTCCCTTCCAGGGGAATCTTTCTTGCACCACATAGTGCAATACATTTTTTTGAAAACCAGGCGTAAATGCATTACAGTGAGTCACGTGATGGAGGCATTCCCATTCTGAAAATCTGCCCACATTCTGCCTCCCTTCTCAGCAACATTAGGACATGATGGCAGGGGGAGCGCGTGTGCGTGCTCCTTACAGTGAATATCCGATTGTGCAGGTTTGTGAATGTTTCTTTATGTTAATGGTCAGTTTGTTGTGAAATGTGTGGCCACGTTTCCAGTAAGAAGAGCCTTGAAACATCCCACATTTCACCACAAAGTGAACCTTATAACATTAGGAAACATCGCTTGGGATAGCTGCTGGACATTCAGTATAGTGGAGCATGCACCTGCGCTCCCCCTGGCATCATGTCTTAACATTGCTGAGAAAGTGTGGCACAAATGTGGGTTGCTTTTTAGATTGTTAATTCCTCCATCATGTGATTCACTGTAATGAAATTATGGGTGTTTTTCACAGACATATATTGCACTCTGTGAAGCAAGAAATATTCCAGTGGTAGTAATGCCCCCACATATTAGTTTATGTGCATCACCATAACTATGTAATGTGGTGACTGTCTGTAAAGCAGCAGTGCAACAATCTGTTGATAACTCTGACCAATATTTTTTAATGCTATGTTACAACTTCCTTTACTTACATCCTGACTGACTGGAATGATATGATAATTTGCAGTAGTTGAGTGTGCTGTACTACCTTTTTTCATGTATAAAATAATGAAAGGAGCATTCCTTTTAAATTGGTGCTGCTGACAGTGAGTGTGACCAGGTCTTTGTCATTGTTTCCTCTGCTTTTCTCCATCACATCAAGTAGTTGTCATATATCACTTCTGTTGATAACTAGCAGTTATGCATCAGTCAGTGTTTTATATGACACCATGGAACAATAGTTATTGAAAAACAGCTGCAAATAAATACAAAGCTGGTCGGAACAATATTGGAAGATGTGCTCATTTTGTTTTCATACATGAAAAAAAGTAGGAGTAAGAGAAACAGACATAAAATTGTGAGAAGAACTGTATCATTTAAGTCACTGACGACTCGGACGTAAGTAGTGGTTGCTGTGGCAATTTAAAGTAGCATAAAAAAGTACAGTTCAGAACTGTGAGGACATTCTTGCAATGCTGCCTTAATTGTAAAAATATCACTATGACATCATGACTATGAGCTCACAACAACAATCACAGAACACATAAAAGTGGCACAGAGTCCCCAGATTTTTTCTGCAGGCCCACAATGTGTCCTCCTTGTGTGCAGAAAATTGACAAGTGGTAACAAAGTGAAAAGAGACTGCTTCAGCACATACAAAGTCCCCCAGAATTAATGGCACACTCAGTCATGCGCGCAGTGGTGGCACAGAGTCCCCAGATTTTTTCTGCAGGCCCGCAATGCATCCTCCTTGTGTGCAGAAAATTGACAAGTGGTAATGAAGTGAAAAGAGACTGTTTCAGCACATACCCCAGTATAAAATGATGACTGTGAGGTTCGTGTTGCTGGTCCAATGTGTTGTGCAAGACGATTCTACCAAATGAAATGTGATCATCTTAACTGGATTGAAAGGTGCCCTTTGGATGTACACTAATAGTAGCCTTGGTGAGTAGATATATATATATATATATATATATATATACACATATTGTTATATGGTTGTGTATTTTGTAGGTGATGATGAGGGGGGTTGAACTTGGCATGGACATGTACTCATGCTATTGTTCTGCATCACACAGGTGACTCATAAACTGTTGGTATGCACATTCCAGTGCTCAATGAGAATTTTTTGCACTTAAATGGAAACAGACAACTCTCAAGCACATGAAGGCAAGCATTTCTTTTTTGGGGGTGGGGGAAATCATATTTTCAGTTTCGTCTGTAATGGTTTCTTATTTTTTTTTACTTCTTCACAGATTTCATCAGCATCCTTCTGGAGTCCAGTTCTTAATGATGGTCATGGTCATCTAATGAAACGACTTCTGCACTTTGCATGTGTGCCCAAGCTTGGGGGAAGGGTGTGCCTGATGTTGAAGAACTTTTTTGAATAAGACCACTTTGAGAGAACAACAAAGCATCTCGAAGTTTCCTAAAAAAAGAAATGAATGACTTCTTACAAGTTACAACTTCATTGTTATGTGTCCCTCCCTGGTTCTCAAATCTCAATCCCTATTGTCAAGTAACATTTCAGAGACACATCTTGTCAACTACTAAGACAACCTGTTGTGTGCAATATTTGCAGCAGTCTTTACAAAGCAATTAAACGGATGAAATAAAATCTTCATACTTACCAGAATGGATTTCACATGGACATTACATTGGTTCCTCTCTGTACGGTATAGCTACAGCATCTTTCCCAATGACCATTAGCGATGGAGCCTGTTTTTGTTCTCCTGTAAAAGAAACAAAAGGAGTGTGCTGTATGTGTTTTGCCACTGCGGCTCTGAAAAGCTACAGAAAACAAAACATACAACTTAAGGAAGTGAGGCAGCATAACAAACATGAGTGCACATACTCACTTTATGGTTTAAATATTAAGAAGCTGGTGGTGGTGGTGCACTGCTGGACTGGTGGTCCATGGGGGGCAGACAGACTCATGGTGGCATTCTTGCATAACATCAGTCCCAGTGGTGGTAGTGGTGGTCCGTGGGGGGGGGCAGACAGACTCATGGTGGTGGCAGACATGCATAACATCAGTCCCGGTGGTGGTGGTGGTCTGTGGGGGGCAAACAGACTCATGGTGGTGGCAGACTTGCTTAACATCAGTCCCGGTGGTGCTGGTGGTGGTCCATGGGGAGCAGACAGACTCATGGTGGCAGATTTGCATAACATCAGTCCCGGTGGTGGTGGTGGTGGTCCGTGGGGGCAGATAGATTCATGGTGGCAGACTTGCATAACATTAGTCCCGGTGGTGGTAGTGGTGGTCCGTGGGGGAAGACAGACTCATGGTGGTGGCAGACATGCATAACATCAGTCCCGGTGGTGGTGGTGGTCTGTGGGGGGCAGACAGACTCATGGTGGTGGCAGACTTGCATAACATCAGTCCCGGTGGTGGTGGTGGTCCGTGGGGGCAGACAGATTCATGGTGGCAGACTTGCATAACATCAGTCCCGGTGGTGGTGGTCTGTGGGGGGCAGACAGACTCATGGTGGCAGATTTGCATAACATCAGTCCCGGTGGTGGTGGTGGTGGTGGTCCGTGGGGGGCCGATGGTGGCAGACTTGCATAACATCAGTCCCGGTGGTGGTAGTGGTGGTCCGTGGGGGGGGCAGACAGACTCATGGTGGTGGCAGACATGCATAACATCAGTTCCGGTGGTGGTGGTGGTCTGTGGGGGCAGACAGACTCATGGTGGTGGCAGACTTGCATAACATCAGTCCCGGTGGTGGTGGTGGTGGTCCGTGGGGGGCAGACAGATTCATGGTGGCAGACTTGCATAACATCAATCCCGGTGGTGGTGGTCTGTGGGGGGCAGACAGACTCATGGTGGCAGACTTTTATAACATCAGTCCCGGTGGTGGTGGTAGTGGTCTGTGGGGGGCAGACAGACTCATGGTGGCAGATTTGCATAACATCAGTCCCAGTGGTGGTGGTCCATGGGGGGCAGACAGACTCATAGTGGTGGCAGACTTGCATAATATCAGTCCCATTGGTAGTGGTGGTCCGGGGGGGGGGCACACTGCCTTTTAAATACTGCAGTTAAAACCTGCCAACATTAACCACATCATCATCCTCATAAAGAAAACTGCCCTCACAGTCATCGATATCTGAAGTCTGACCACTGGGAAATTCTTCCTCCACTGTGTCATCATCTATGCCAGTGGTGGGCCATTTCAGGCAGTCACTGCCAGTGCCACCAGGATGCTCCATTTCCACATCAGCAAGACCACCATGACTAGGCCGGGGTACGAATACCGAGGTTGCAGTCTGTGCTGGTATGTGCCTCTCATTCATTTTAATGAATGTTAGCAAACTAACATTTGCAGGAGACAGGTTTGTCCGACGATCCCCGACTATTGCACCTGCTGAGCTGAATACCCTCTCAACACTTACACTGGAGGGTGGGCATGTGAGGTACTTCAGTGCCACTGCAGTCAGCTCTGGCCATTCACTGACCTTTCCACTTCAGTACAAAAGAGGATCTTCACTTATTGTCAGATGCCTTGTTTCAGACAAATATGACTCAACCATTCTCTGTGCTGCACTAAGTCCAATTGTTGATGCATCAGCCTGTTCTCCGGAATCATTTATTTCACAAATACCCACTTGGGACAAAGCCTCCCAAAGTGGGTTGACGTCTCCCTGACCCACTTTGGATGACAGACCACCTGGAACTACAGTCCCCTTACCCTTTCATGATATGCTTGCTGGTTCTCCAGCTACACCTTCAGCTGGATTATGCTGCTGAGGTTTGCACACCTTGGCACGTGACTTCTGTGCCCCATGAACCAAGCAAACCAGTTGACCACTGATATTTTTTACCTGTTCAGGCCCTCCCTCCATTACTGATGCAATTCCACGTTTGTATCATGGGTCCAGCATTGTTGCCATGGCAAAGTTGTCACTACGCTGAATGCTCACAATGTGATGATTCTGGTCGAATACTGTCAGCATGTGTTGCAGCAACATACTGCTACCACCATCTCTGGCAACATCAAGGCTATGCTGTACATTCACCAATGACTGCCTCACCACCCGCAGCAGTGGAACTGATTGGCCAATGGAGGCAGACTCACCACTCACTGCCTGTGTGGCATATTTAAAAGGACGCAAAATTGTTATTACAGAGTCCATGAGGCGCCACTGTTCAGTCGTCATAGACATGGAGGCCCCAGAAATGTCACGGCTAGTGTGCATAACAAGATATTCTGAGATGGCTTTGTATTGTTCATACAACCTCTCTGCCACGTATAACATGGAGTTCCATCGGGTGACAACTTCCTGCTTCAAGCAGTGCTGAGGCAGGCTGTTTTGTATCTGCAACTGCCGCAGTTGGTCATGGGCCTTTCCAGATATTTTTTTTTTTTTTTTTAAATTAAAGTTTATTGAGTTTATATATAAGAAGAACAGAAAAAAAAAGAAAAACAAGGTACAAATACAAATATTGGGGGGTTGTCTGATCGTACAGTACCCAAGTCCAGGATAAAACACATGTAGATGTGTACAATCACATTGACATAAACAGGAACAACTTTCCAGATCTTGAAAAGTGAGAGCAGATATGTTTTGCAATGGTCAGCATTTCCTTTATGTCAGGGTGCTGCAGAAACTCCTGAACCACAAGATTTAAACAGTGGGCCATGCATGGAACATGAAAAAAAACACCATTTGTGATGCATTTCACCATATTTGACCCATTGTCACTTGCTATGAACTCAGCTCTCAGGGACAGAGGGTTTAGCCATCTGTCAGTCTCAGTCAGTACCATGTCCAACATGTTCTCATCAGTGTGTGAACAGGTCACACTGTGCATAGCAATTGTTGCAAACTGGTGAATTCCAGGAAGATTGCTACCTCGACAATCCACCTTACTGCACTGATTATTCACACTACCAAAATCACAAACAACCTCCGGCACCTGCGCCCAGTGTGCAGTTATACACAGATATGAACTCCCCGCTGTTTTGCCACTTGTCCACATATTCATACTTAAATTGATGAATGGAGAGGAGGAATGTTGAAGAGCATGTCTTACTGAGTCTGAGACAGTGCAGAACAACTCGGGAACAGCACGGGTAGAAAAATATGTCCTGGATGGACTTTCCATTTTGGACAGGCACGGGCAGCAAACCGCTGGAATCCAGAATTCTCCACAAAGGAGAAGGGCAAAAGATCAATTGCCAGCATTTCCATTACAGCAGCATTGAGTTCACATGACACTGTATGATTGGGGGGGTACTTTAGCTTATGCGCAAAAACACTCTGTAACGTGGGCTGACTTAAACGTTTTACATGGGTTGTGTTGTTGGTCACAAATGGTTGTGCTTTGTGATGAATGGCATTGGCAGGGGGTGGAGTGTGGACATTTGATGAAGACAGTTGCACAGGTGGTGATGACAAACCCAAAAATGATGGTATTTTTCCAGATTTGCCAACCAGGGTTGATGTACCACTTGCACTAGACATACTGCATTCACCACCACCACAAAAACTCCTACTCTCACCAGCACTGGACAACATTTCAAAGTCATTATGGTCCTCCACCTCATCATGCCTGTAGTAATCCTCTGCTCTTATTACCGCACTACTGCACACGTTTAATTTCCTACTGGGCTTAACAGTCATGGAAGGGGATAACATACTGGCTGTGGTTGCCAGTGATATGGGTGAATGCCCCAGTCTGGTATTAGCTGCCAGCTTGTGCTGGGTCCACAGAGCCAAGTGCCTATTCTTAAGATGCGTATGCTGTCCTCCAGTCCCAAGATGGCTCCCCTTTTTACCTCGACTCACACGCACATGGAAAACCTGGCAGATTGCAACTGAATCATCATTTGCATCTTGAACAAAAAAATCCCAAACAAGGTAGTATGATGCTCTGCTTTTAACATGTCCATGATGATGTGGCTTATTTAAGTCTGTTATTTTAAGCACTGAAGTGGGGGGGGGCACGTGATGATTCGGGCACTGCACACCTGGACTGCAAATGAACACCACAACTACTTATCATACTGATTACTGGGTCGTCATCATCATCATCAACTAAAACTGGTATATCACACGTTTTTATGGGGGGGGGGTGATTCCTGCAAACAGACTCAGACACAGCCACTTTTAATTTATTTTTCTCCAGTTCCCAACTGGGGTCAATTACATCATCATGATATTCATCAACGTCACTGTCACACACATCCACCTCTTCTGCTTGGATGCTAACATGTGGACTGCATGTTGTAACAACAGTAACATCATCATCATCATCATCAGCATCATCACATTCATCATCAGCATCTACACCACCATCACCTGATATTTGTTTACCACACTGTGAATCACTGCATAGAAAATGTGTGATGTTAAGTGCCACGGTGGATGGAATATCACATTGTATGCTATCGTTGACATGATCATCAGAATCAGGTTCAGTTAATGGGATGTTACTGTGAAGTATGACATTATCTATGCTGTCACTCACTTGCACTGCTTCACACTCAATATGTTTGGATATGGTACACTGGTCAGAATTAGAACTTGACGCAACAATGCTAATACTACCTCCACCACCACAAACACCAGTAACACTAACACCACCGGCTGGGAAAACATCATCTCCTCCAACTATCAGTGAAGCTACTGATTGGGCTGTAAAAAACATTGCAGGAGAAATACCTTTCCTCACATCAGCAATACACTTCTCCATCCGTGTACTACTACCACGCCCACAGACCCTCTTACTGTCAACATTGCCATGGCCAAAAACAGCTTTACTTGCACATTTCTTTGCAGGTATTTTGAGGGATCAACCACAAATATTATTACCTGTCACAGAGTGACTCTGTGATGGATTAGGGGCCCTGGAACTTTTCGGCTTGGTGCTTTACTTAAAGCCTTTTGATACTAGAACTATGTAAAATCAGAAATTAAATTAATAAATGTAAGCTTTAAAAGTTGAGACTAAGTTAAAAAACAGTGTAGTGGAGACTAGCAAGGTAGAAAAAAATAAAGCAAAGGTGAGGACAGAAGTAAGAGTGAGTCATTTAGTAACCCCCAGGTAATTCAGTTAAAGAGAGAGGAGAACTGAATCCCTTGTGTAAAGGTAGTTGGGATTCTTTACATGGTAATTGAGTTAATTTGGAGTTTAAATGAGCAGCACCAGCAATCTGTTTCTACTTGGGTTGAAAACACTTTTAGTCCTTCTTTTTAGAGGTGTTTGGTAGCACACCAGAATACAGGCGCTGCTTGACTAAGAGGAAGAATGGGTTGCAAGTGAGGGGAAATAAAATAGTCATTTAAGTCACTGTTCTGTTTAAGTTTCAGTCTTTAAGGGATGGTATCATTTGGAAGTCATTCCTTCTCCAGTGGTTGTAAATATTAACAGTAGCAAAAATATTGAAATGCAATATGTGCTTATTGCACATGTAACTTCCCCTGGCAGAAGGTCAGTGTAATGTTAATTCATACACATGTCCTCTCCTATCTTTTGATAAAATAAAGACTAGGGACAAGGTACTTGTAGTGGGCTGTAAAACCATTTGTAAAAGGCTGGTTAGTTTGAATTACTTCCTGCTCAAAGCTCCCTGTTTGAAACAACCAGTTAAGGCACATGTTGGTAACAGCCTGGCAGTTGTGTTTAAGTAAGCAGGTTATGAAACTATATGGGGGATTGTACACCTCAGAGAATAACTATATAAATTGTGTGGTACAGTTCTCATTTACAGAAAGGGCACCTGTTAGTGTGTCTTTGGCTTTTCAGCTTTTGCTTCTGCCTCTCCTTGCACCACTCCCTTCCAGGACAGCTATAGTGCTGACCAGCCCTTTGTTTCTTTGTTTTATGCTGTCTCTTGTTGGGGACAGTGCCTGGTGGTCAGAGCTGTTTGTAAAAGAGCCAGGAATTGAAATAAAATAGACTGAATATGTGTATAAATGTATGTGAATTATAAACTGTTTAGTTAGATAGTTAAAACAAAATAATTATGTTTAAATAAGAAGTTTTACTTTAGCATTAATGATGTGGGTGGAGTTAGGCAGAACACATGATCATTTCCCTGTGTAAAAGGACTGTCATTTGAGATTGTTAGTTTAGATTGTGCTCCTGGGTCTGGAGGTGAACTCCAGGGAGCTCAGTGAATTGTTCCAGCAGTTGTTAGGAGAAGAACACCGCTCAAGCCATGTAAAAGTCATGGGATAAAGTTTATTTGCCATTCTCATTATTTTATTTTGTTGTTGTACCAGTCCGCTGATGTTATATTTGTCCTGCTATGAAGACATTTTGAGATAGAACTGAATAAATTTCATTCATTTACAACTGCAACTGTGTCACGCTACCAATTAGTCCACAAAGAGACCTGCGCCCGCTCACATTACCAAATTCAGATTTTGGTACGTTCACTTTCTGACTGGAGGGACGCTGGCTGGATGTGAAGCAAAATAAACAACTGTGGCTTCAGCAACAGATAACAGACTACTGTGTTGTGACACTGTCATGGAATTAAAACAACTTCAGTAACCAGTGGTGCTGATGGGGTCACAAAAACAATCCAGTCTGGTAAAAAATACCTTTTCAACGTGGGGGTGGGGGGGGAGCACTGAATATAGACAGTGCGGATTTTTACGGCACTACAAGCAGCAAAACAAAGAACAGAGAACACGATCGCAGTACAAAATCAGGCAGCTGCAGTGGATAGCAGGTTCAGAGTGCACTGCTGCGCTTAGTTGCACTTACACTAGTCTGTGTCACAAATTTTAAAAGGTGTATTATATTTGATGCACGCAACACTGCACACACAACACAGAACAGTCTGTGTACAATGCTGAATGAGGAATGCGACGCAAATGCAAAAGTTCAGTGAACTGCCAAGTAATGTAAATTTGTAATTTAAACAACCTGACCTTATGAAATGCTGCACCACATTCACACAACAAACAGCAAGAACATTTGTACTATTACTGACAATTTTACTGTGTACAGTAACACAGTCAGTTATCACAAAAATATAACCAAAACACAAAGAAATCACTAGTTCTCCAACTTAAATCTACCTACACACAGATACACCCCTCCCCCACACAGCACACTTCACTGACTTTCACCACTCACACTCAATGTTGTAAATTATCATTCAAAATCCACACACAAACAAAAATGCTCAATGATGTGAGCACAGGAGGGTTTCCTACACAAGATGAACTACAGTTGGATCCCCCCCAAAAAAGCAAAAATGCTTTTTGAACAGCTTTTAAAAGATTCCTACAGACAGCTATCAGAGCACACTGTCTCCTACTCCTTCCTACACATACTACCCCAAACTGAGGCTGTGCAGATCAATATAGAGCCCATGTGACCTGAAGTCCCAGGAATCACTGCAAAATCCACCTTCAGAGCTCAAAAACAAGGTGAAGTGAACTGCCACCAATGTACTGCGCCTTAAAAATCAAAAGAGTAGTGACCAGTGGAGGTGGAGTAATGCAAAGTCACTGTTTCTTTTTTTTTTTTCATCTTTATCCTCCTCCTTCTTACCTCCGGTGCCCCCTCCTTCCGTCCGCTCATGTCCCCCGGTACCTACCTTAGGGATCTGCCCCTAGAGTGCCCATCCTCCTCTCCTCGCACAGTGGGGTCTGTCCTGTAGGTGGTCCGGTGGACTTACGGCGGACTTCATCTAGGAGCTGCGGAGGATTTTCGTTTTCTCCCTTACGTCCTCACTCCCCTAGGACGCCTTGCGCTTGGGATGTACGTCTCGAGTGGTAGCATGCAGACCCTCATGCGCCACGATGTCCCCCCTCCCCGACTCCGACAAGTGAAGCCGCCTCCATCCCTTCCCACTGCCGGTGCTTCCACCGGCTACGGAAGGAATGCAGAGCGCAATGCGCTCTTGGTAACCCGCCCATGAGGGAGGAGAGCATCCATTGGGATGCTCGATCCTCCCTCTCCCCGCCGACCCCCAGCCACCCGAGTCCATCCCCGAACCAGCAAAGAGAATCTCCAGCACCTCAACCCTCAGCGCCACCGGGCCCAAAGTCGCTGCTTCTAATGAACTTCGCGTTCCTCATTGTAATGTGAAGTACTCAGCTTCACGTTGCAGAGCACACCGTGAATCCGCCTGTGCTTCATGAAATGCTTTGTGGAGCGGATTGAGCCCACTTCACCCACCACTACTCACAGCAGGTAAAAAATATTCTAATTAACCAAAGGGAAAAGAAAAATACCTCAGATATGAAGGCTGTCATTCAACAGCTTGAAAAAGAAAACAAATACTAGTTTTATGTAGTACATTAGCTCTTTTAATAAAAAAAAAAAGTCAGTGGGAGGCAGGAAGGAACTAGTGTGGAAAGTGGATGGCCATGGGATGAGTCCAGGCTATCTAGAATGAACTAATGCATTTTAATTAATTAAAAGGGAGAATTCATGAATAGTGGTCATTCTAGTTTCAACGTCCATGAAACACTCTTTTAAATGAGGTATTGGACTCCTCTGTAGCTGGCAGCAGTCCAGAGATATTGATGACTATGCCTGCTCCATACTGATATTACATTACCATCATTTGTAGAACCTTGTGATGTCACAGACAGTCAAGCTGTGGCTAACCACATTGTAATCAAGCACAACTTGATCATCAGTGGCAGCACAGGCTTCTAAAAATGGTGACAATGTCGTATCAATGTGGAGCAGACAATCATCGGTATCTCTAGACTGATGCTAGCTACAGTAGAACCCAGTACTTTATTTCATAGATCTTTTCATGGACTGTGAAACTGAGATGGGCATTCTTTAAGAATGTTCCTCTTTAACTGGTAGAAGGTAAAAGTGACCCTAAACAAGCCCAAAAGTTAAAAAGGGCCAAATCAAAGGTGAAAGACTTCAATTTCAGCACATTCACCAAATACAATGTCTGCATCTTTACTCAATCTTAGATGTGAGTACAATTAAACAGACCAACTAGTAGGGAAATAGAAGGTGAATGAAATAATGCACAGACAGACTTACGAACATATGAACATACGAAAACTGCCAGCAGATATTGACCATATGGTCTAGTGTGCAAGCTAGTAGTCCATTGCACTGCAGCTGCCCCCTCCCTCCTCTACCCGCACATCTGAATTCATGCTCTTGCTTGATGATACCCCCTTGCCCCAGTATCCTCTAGGTGACCTTCCCCCTGATCTTGTCCCATCCCCCCCCTTAAAACTGCCCTCTGACTTTAAGGATACCACCTCTTCTGGCAGCGCATTCCATTCTGTCACCACTGTTTCCGTATAGACTTGTTTTAGTGTGTCAAGCAATGATGCACACAAAAACTTGGGGAGTAAAAACATCTAAACAAGTCAAATCAAAGTTTATTGGCAGGAGAGAACTCCCTTGAGCAGGCTCATTTACAAGAAGGTCCTGAATCAAATAAAGTGCATAGTGCATACAATATAACAAAAACAAGAAATACACAAGTGGATATACAACAGTAATCTTCACAAGGGAGCATATAATGTAAATGAAAAAAAAGAAGAAAAATTCAAACTATATACAAGGGAGTAAGCAACCTGAATCTTCCTAAAAAGTGGGAACAAACTATACAGATTAATAGAATATGTTGTTTATGGCATTGCAACACCTCATAGTTGGAGATACTTAAAACACATTGTAAAGAGAACTACAGATAGTTGGAGCACATTTTGTAAAATGGCCATCTTACGTATCGCCCTATTTATTTTCTAATAGGGAGATACATAAGAAACATTGTAGGAAAACTGCAATTAGTCTGAACACATTTTGTAATAGGCTGGATTTTAACATCATGTGGCAGGTAGAAGGGGAGAGAGGCATGAGGGGGGAGCATGGAAATTCAGGGAAGAAACTGAAGAGAGAGAGTAGAAGAACAAGGTAAGATGGGCAACAGAGTCAAGGCAACTTGGGGTGGTCTGGGGGAGCCAGGGGGTGAGGCAGGGAGGAGGTGGTGGTCAAGCTCATGGAAGGTGAACTAGTGGGTGGCTCATTCAGGGTAACTTGGAAGGGATGGAGGAGATGGGAGAGGGTAGAAGGGTATGGTGGGTGTGGAAGGGATGATGGGGTGGATGAGGGGGTAGTAGAGCAGGGGTAGGTGTAGAGGGAGTGGGCATTTGAGAAAGATTGTGGTCACCCACATAGAGGCAAGAAGAAGTATATGGCAAACAAACAGCTCAGTGGCATGTGCATGGGTCATGTAGTTTACTAGCAAGCAGGTTTTTAAAAACTGCCCAGGGAGATTAGTTGTTGCAGCTTGAGGTTTGACTGGACTTTATTCTAAGTAGCTGATAGAGCATGGCTTATAGCCAGACCTCCAGAATGGGAGTGGATGCTAGGGACATTCAACATAATGTAGTTTGTGCTAAGTAAGGTATAAGAGGAGGTAGTGCACTGGAATAGATTAGTTATATAAGGGGACAGTTTTGATAAAAGGGCTTTGTATAGCCGTTTGGTGATTAAGGAGGACCAACCTAGGGAGGCATATAAATCGCAGTTGATGAGTGCAATAATGGGCATTTAAGATGAATCTTATTGCTCTATGGTATAGTGTGTCCAACTGGTGTAGCAGTGAGTCTGAACAATGGCCATAAAGAATGTTAGCATAATCGAGGAGTGGTATGAAAGTTGTCTGGACCAATCGATGCCCGGTGTCATTCTTCAACAGTGATTTATTCCTGTAAAAGAAGCCAAGTCTTTCCCACAGCTTCTTCACAAGGGAGGTGATATGGGTAGCAAATGTTACATGTTGGTCAAGGTCACAGCCTAAGTAATTAAAATTGTTAACTAACTCGAGCTTGTCATCAAAGAGGTTCTTTATAGGGGCAGGGATGCAAACTCATTTTGGGTAGCAGATGATTGGAATGGAAGTACATGATCTTTGTTTTTTTGGCATTTAAGAGCAATTTCAATTGCACAAGGCTGATCTGGAGGCGATCAAATTCTGACTGGAGTTCTTTATGGACTTTGACCGCCAAGGGTTTGGATGTATATATTACCATGTCATCTGCAAAAGGATGTAGTTTTGCTTTATTGATGTTGTTTCTGATGGTATTGATGTAAAGCACAAACAGGAGGGGGCCAAGGATTGAGCCTTGTGGTACACCTCTCAAAAGAGGGCAGAATGGGGAGAGCAAGCCATCAGTTTTCACCTGTTGCATTCTATTTGTGAGGTGGCTATTGAACCACAACAGAGTGGAACCTGAGATGCCATGCCAGTGTAGCATGTCCAGGAGTAAAGCATGATTGACAGTGTTGAATGCTTTGTTGAGGTCTACAAAAACTGCTCCTGTGACTTGTTTCTTGTCCTTAGCCATGAACTAGTCATTTGTCACTGAGGCTAGAGCTGATGTGATACTGTGGGCTAATCTGAAGCCAGACTGGGATGAATTTATTACGTTGTTTTTGTCAAGGTAGTCTCTTATTTGAGTGTTTATCAACTTCTCGAGTAGCTTAGAGAGCAAAGGAAGGATGGAAATGGGCAATAGTTATTCAGGTCCATGGGGTCACCCGATTTAAATAAGGGCAGCACCTGGGCTATTTTTCAAAGCTCAGGCACAATGCTAGAACTGATGGACATATTAAACAGGTGCGGGATGGGGACTGTTGGGTATCTGAAACCAGCTTTAATGAAGTATGATCCTATCCTGTCAGCACTAGCACCTTTGCTCACATCAAGATGGAGTAGAAGGTCTTCTTCTTCTTTGTCCTGGAAGGGAGTAAAGGAGAAGATATTGTTGGTTGGTGGTGGGGAAAGCTTGGGTGATTTGTGTATGAATGGGACTGCTTTTGAGGTATCAAATGCCACCCGTGGTGACGGAGTGGTCATTAAAGCTATGCAGTATGTTAGGTTTATCTAAGAGGGTCTGGCTTCTAAGGGAGATCTTACAGAGTAGAGAGGAGGAGGATTTATTGCCTTCTGCTGCTTTAACGACACCCCAGAATTTGCTGGAGATTCTCTTTGCTGATTCGAAGGCAGCTAGGAAGTAGGCAGCTTTTGTGGTCCTGATCTGTTTGGTACACTGATTACAGCATGCTCTGAAGGCCGCCCAGTCTGCTGGGAGTTTGGTCTTCCTGGCTGTAGCCCAGAGGCACTTCCTTGCATTAAGGACAGCCTTAAGGTCAACCATGAACCAAGGGCATGAAAGCTACTGGGTTCTACATTTTAGGGAAATGTTTATTGATGATTGTTCCTAAGATTTTGAAAAAGGAGGTTGCTTCATTGATATTTGTGGTCAGATAGAAGTGAGTCCAGTCTATGTCTCTGAGGTTGGCTAAATAATGAGATAGGTTGAATTTGCAGAAGCTCCTTTTCCATATGAATCTGTTTGTTGGCTTGAGGGTTTGCTGTCCTCTAACACAGGCTACTGTGCAGTGATCACTGACATCACTGTAAAAAACTGTTAAGTGTGTGAACTTATGGGGTCTGTTTGTAAGGATGAGGTCTATCAGTGATCTGTTAGATGATGTTTTCCAGGAAGCTGGGAAGGCAGTCAGTACAGCAAAGGCCCTAACCGAGTAAAAGATAGGCAGCCCAGTTAAGAAGGGGGATAACACCTTTTACAGGTACATCAGGGAGCAAAGGAAAACTAAGGGAGGGCTATTGAGGCTTAATAAAGGGGAAGGGGTGGGCAGAGGGTGACTGAAAAGGCAGAGATACTAAACAAATATTTTTGCTCAGTATTCACAAATGAAGAGTGGGAGGTACCTAAACCAAATAATAGAAACACTCTGGATAAGAGAGTTAATATCAGCCCATTCACAGAAGAAAGGATTCTGAAAGAACTCTTAAAACTAAAGGTGGACAAAGCAATGCAGTTCTGGAGACCAAATCTCAGCAAAGACATAAATAGGATGGAGGCAGTCCAGAGGAGGGCAACTAAAATGGTGTAGGGTCTGCACCAGAAGACATATGAAGAGAGACTTAAGGAACTTAATATGTATAGCCTCGAGGAAAGGAGGGAGAGGGGAGACTTGATAGAAACTTTCAAGTACCTCAAGGGAATCAACAAAGTCCAAGAGGGTAGCATCTTTCAGAAAAAGAGGTGTGCAAGAACAAGAGGGCACAATTTGAAGATGGGGGGGTGGCTCAAGGGTAATGTAAGGAAGTATTCTTTCACAGAGAGGGTTGTGGATACATGGAACGGACTTCCAGAGGAGGCTGTGGAGTCAAAAACAGTGGTGGAATTCAAGAATGCATTGGACAGTCATAAGGCAATTCTAGGGGTGGGGGTAGGAAGAAGTAGGCTGTTGGTTAACTATCTGCAGCTTATCCATTAGGTAGGGAAATGGGCAGACTAGGTGGGCCAAGCAGTCCTTATCTGCCATCTGTTTCTATGTTTAGGGTTCAGACGAGTGTACTGTGAGATCAATTGTATGAAGCCTGCCTCATCACAGAAATTTGTGATTTGTAAACATTTGTTGTTGGGTTGGTGCCAATTAAGATTAAGATTGCTGAGGATGATGATTTAATTCTGTCCTGCATCAGATATGTTGCGCAGGTGATTTAGGAGTTCCATGCCCCCAGACAGTGGTCTTTAGCAGCCTATTGCCATTAGGGATTCCATTGAGGATAAGGAGAGGTTTATCAGTACTGATACAAATTCCTTTGGTATGGTAGAAGGAGTGAAGTCAGAGACAGTCAGCCTGTCCTTGATGTGGATAGCTGCACCCCCTCTCCTGGTTGGCCTATCACTGCGATAAATGTTATAGGAGGGGAAGGAAACTGCTGTGTTGGGAGTGTTTTTTTTTCAGCCATGTTTCGGTTAAGACAAGTATGTCTGGATCTGTGTGGGAAACCCAGGCCTGGACCAGATCAAACTTTTTCTGTAGGTTGCAAACATTAAGGTGCTAGAACCTCAGACCCTTAGTGACTGCAAAGGCAGCTGGAGATGCTAGGATTTGTGGAGTGCCAGGATTTAATTCAACATTTCCTGTGCAGATTAACAGCAGGAAGATTATGTTGCTGAGCTACCTGTGAAGCAGTTTAATTCTGATAGGTTTGGGGCGTCTACAAAGGGGATGGGTAGGTGGCACATGTGTGCCAGTGTAGTAAGGCAAGAGGGGTATAAGGCATAGAATATCAATGAGGCAAGGATAGATTTGGTGTGGGGAACTGAGAGCAAGACCGCCAATAGGGAGTTATGGAAGCTGCATAGGGTGGTTGAGTACAGGTGGAGTACAGGTGGAGTAGTGTGGAGGGAGGGTAAGGTTAGGATCTAGATTGAGTAGTTAAGGGCACAGCCTCAATGCAGTCTGAAGGTGTTGCTAAGTTTGGGGGCATAGCTGGATGGGGAGGGTTGCAGGCGGGTGGGAATGAAATGCAGAGAAGGAGAATGCTGGGGAGTGAGAACAGGGTCAGGTAAGTGGTGCAACATAACATTTTTATAGTGTGAGAGGCTGCAGGGAGTGTGCACCCTTAGGGAATGCCCAAGAAGTGATCTCGGGCACAGGCTTGATGCTAAGATAGGATCTGAAAATAAGGTCACTTAATTATGGGCTATGGTATCACTTTATATCCAGATGTGGAAGTTATAGTTAAGTTCTTGAGTAGCTTTTAAACAGCTCTAATATGGGCCAAATAGAAAGATTGCTTACAGTTTATATAGACTACAGTAGTACCTGAATTGCAGGAGTGGACAGGATACAAAGTTCCTGGGTAGTGAGAGCAGCTGCACTAAATGGCTTAATTAGAGTGAAATAGTTGCTAAGAATGAAGGCAATCAGATCGTGCAGAAGGAGATGTCTATCACTATGCGTGCATTCTATATGTGTGGACACATAATTACACAACCCTTCAAAAATCAAGGTAATACTTATAGTATACTGACAATCCCCATTTCAAATTCAGTCTGTCTAGGCATATGGTGATCTAAGCACTTGTTTATTTTTCACATTTTCACTATGATTATTGACAAGACAAAGAAAGGACCAAGTGCCTTATTTCAGTGCCATTTCACTTGTCATTATCACCCTGTTTTTGAAAGAAACATCCTCATCCAAGGACTGGGGCATGCTTGGCGTACAACTACAGTACTTCTATTTAAACAGTATTCCCACAGAGACATAATGTCAAACAGTGTCCTTGAAGACTCCTAGCAACAGGAAAGTAAAGGATATAAAAGCTGACCACCATTCAGTGGATGTTTAATTAATGTGCCTGAAACACATATTGTTAAAGTATTGCCTTTAAAAAAAAGAATATTACTCATAAATCTGTGAGTTGTGTACAACTGCTGACTTACATTTTCAGGACTAAAAGGCTTTTAAAATAATACACTGCTGAACACAATGCTTTTATATGGACCAATAACAGGGAGTATCCCGTGGGTAGGCATTTTGATAAATCTTAATGTTGTATATTAAAGAAGGCATTATCACAAATAAAAATAATTTACTTTATCAATACGGAAAAAGAAATATCTGTACAGAGCAATGCAGCTTTCAATCAAACATTTTCTCTGCTCTCTACAGTACTTTTACTTGGGTCAAAGTACAGCTCACATACAAATACAGCAGAGGAAAGCATCCTACAATCACAAGGCACTGGTCATTCAAAACTAGCACAGAACACTAAAGGCCTGATCCACAAAAATAGGTCTGGATACAAAAGAAATCACACACATCTGGCATGTTTGGTGGTAGACAAAGATATGACACAATATACATATATATAACTACATGTGATGGGAAATTCCCATCCATTTCAATTGGATTTCTGTGATATATCCAACATAGTGCATCAGCTCACTGGCTACCAATGGAGCTTGCACACCCCCAGAGTTTGCCACATGTGGCTAAATCTGTAGCCCCTTGTTACCCTGATACACACACATGTTGAAACATGGAATTTGACAGCAGATAAGAACTGCTTGGCCCATCCAGTTTGCACATTCCTCCCTACCTACACTATTGCCAATGACTGTACCCAATCTACAGCTTTCTCCCTCCTCCCTTCTTTTCTACTATGGTTTCCTTGTGCAGATCCCATGCATTCATGAACCCCATCTCTGTTTTTGACCCCACCACCTCCACTGGAAGACATCCAGGAATCCCCCACTCTTTCTGTGAAGACGTACTTCCTCACTTCTCTCCTAAATCTCCACCCCCCCAGCTTCATAACATGTCCTCTTTTTCTTGAGCACCTTTTCTTCTGAAAAAATACTTCTCTTCTGTACCTTTTTTACCCCATGAGGTACTTAATGGTCTCTATCATATCCCCCTCTCCCTCCACTGTTCTAGGGTGTATATACTGAGGTCCATTAGTCTCTCCTTGTAGGACTTTTGATGTAGACCTTGCACCATTTTAGTTGCCCTCCTCTGGACTGCCTCTGCTCTGTCTATGTCCTTTTAGAGATGTGGTCTCCAGAACTGGACACAGTACTCTAGGTGGAGTCTTACCAGTAATCTATACAGAGGCAACACCACCTCCCTCTTTTTGCTGCCGATACCTCTACCTATGCACCTCAGTATCCCACTAGCCCTCCAACTGCCTTGTTGCACTATCTGGCCACCTTTAGGTCATCCAATATGATTAACACCAGGTCTGTTTCCTGCTTGGTGGTTACCAATACCACTCCACCCACTTTGAACTGCTCCTGGGGTATCTGTGCCCCAAGTGCATTATTTTGCACTTTTTTGTATTGAAACCTAGCTGCCATACCTTTGACCACTCCTAGGGTTTTCTCAGGTCTCTGCTAATCCTTTCCAACCCCCCCCCACCCCGAGTGCCTACCCTATTGCAATTTTGGTGTCATCTACAGACACCTTCCCTTTCTGCTCATCTGCAATGTCACTTATAAAGACATATCAAGGTCTCCAAGGGGCCAGAAGTGTTTGGGACAGAGCAAGGAAGACACTGGATATTGTATGTCTGGGTCAGCAACACAACATGTCTGCGGTGCAGGGTATTGTGGGATAGCAATATTCCTATATGTAACAGTGTTCCCCTACCTTGCATGTCATCTCATAGAAGTGGGGGCAACAGCCAATCTAAAGTTGGAAGCTGTGCAGGGAGGGCACATACACTAGAAGTTATGGCAAGGTCCCCTTGCTGTACTTTTGGTGCCTTCTGCCCCCTCCCAAGAAAAAATCACTTTGAGATTCACAAAAGAGCTCAAACAAATCTCGGAGCTTGTCCCTGACCAGATGACTGCACATGTAGATGCAATGGTGGAGTGTGATCAGGTGCAAAAGGCCAGTGTAAGTGCTGCTGTGGATGCCTTGGGGTCCACCTGCTTGACACAGCGCTTGATAGCTTTTGCTTGCTATCCACACTTGTGTAAGCAATCAAAACTCCTTTACAGTGTATGGTGGAACGCTATTGTGTATGGAGATCCATACACTGGAAAAAGTCATTGCAGTAGTGATGTAGCTACTAATGCAGAAAGACTTTTTGTTATGCGTTAGTAGCTACAACACAATACAAATGCCCCCATCAGCCTTTTTCATTGGTCAATGGCAAGTGAAGAGTTGCACGCGTGAACTGGCTGAGGGGCAGTTGTTAATGAGGTGCGGGCGGTGGAGCAGAGTGACTGGATGTCAAAAAACAAAGAGAGTAAGCGATTCTGGACTATTTTACACCATACACTATGTAGAATAGTGTATGGTAGCCCCTATATACCACCATACTCTTCTTATACTTCATAGTTACCCTGATGTCAAAGGGACCTCTCGAGCTTCAATCTCGAGGTCCTTGATGTTATGGTAATCACTTGGTGTAAGAATAGCATTGTTGTGTATGGGCTACCATACACTATCCTATATGTGGACTGGAGCCCTTGACCTCAAAGGAGACACCCCAGCACTACCTCCACATTCTTTTACTTGAACCTTTTAACAGTCACCAGCAATTACATACATTTTCTTCAACTGGCTCAGGGGATTCCATTTAGTTTACATAAGATTTTCTAATTTCAAATCAACAAGTATAGTACAGGACCCAATAAGATTTTTATAAGTCGAGAAATGCATTTCTATTTATCTATGCTTCCTCTTTAATATTGCAAAACTAACATATGAACATACGAATCTGCCAGCAGAAACAGTCCTTACGGTCTATCAAGTTAGTCTGCTTGAATGCGCAGCTAGCACCCCCATATTGCAGCTGCCCCTCCTCCTCTCCCCCGTCAACTTTACCCCCTCTCGCACTCAGTCCCATGCCCTTTTAATACTGCCCACTGTGCTACAGGATACCACATCCTCAGGTAGAGTGTTCCATTTCTCCACCACCCTCTCTTTGAAAAAATGCCTCCCCATCTCTCTCCGATATCTTCCACCCTCCACCCTGAGACCATGACCTCTGGTGTCCCTTCCTCTCCTCAGCTTAAATTTACCTTCTGTACCCATTTTGTTAATCCCCTTCAAATATCTGAAGGTCCCAGTCATATCCCTCCAATTCCTCCTCTCCTCCAGGGTGTACATATTCAACTCAGACAGCCTGTCCTCATAGGCTTTACCCTCCAGCCCCTGGATCATCTTAGTTGCCCTACACTGCATCCTCTCCAGCAATCTGATATCCTTCTTCAGAAAGGGATGTCAGAACTGCACGCAGTACTCCAAATGCGGCCTGATTAATGACCTGTACAGCGGCCACCATATAATAACACTGACTATTCAGGAACAAATTTCCTGATGATACATACTCTGCTTATATTGAGATGTTTCCTGCTGCACCTGTTTGCTTTCATATTCCATAGCAAGGACAGGTTTCACAAGAGAAAAGTAGTGCATGCCGGTTTAAGAACAATTTCTGCAGGATATTTTTCAGTCATAATATGAGGTATATTTTACAGATGAATAAAAATGTGCTGCTGTATGTAGCCATGCAGTGTCCTTACATTTTTCAGTGGCGTAGCCATTTTGTTTGGGCAGGAGTAGTGGTTTCTGTTTGCTGGTAAGTTTCTGGCTGTTTGTAATTGCTTGAGTCTGTATCTTAAGCAGCAGGAAGTGCAGGCATCATCACACTGCAGGGGATTAGCTTTGTTTAAATTACTGTGCATTTTCCTAACTGAAATTCAGTGGGCTTAGCCATTTTTGTTTGGGCAGGAGTTTGCTGGTAAATTTCTGGCATTTTCAGGGATTTCACTGGGGTTGCAGCTGTTTTTTTTTTTCTGATTCATAAACTGTCCTGTTAAAATAAGCTGATTGTTTTCTTTGCAGAACCCATAGGCTAAGATCTTTGCAGAACCCATAGGCTAAGGGCCCACCCTCCCTCGTCCCACGCACCCCGGTGTTCCACTGCCGTTATAGGCAACCATCAGGGTGCAACTTCCCGAGGCCACAGGGAAACTGAAGTGAGCACAGTTAAAGGGGTCGATCTACTATAGTAACAGCAATTCTGAGGGGATACCTCTTCTATAGTACAGTACAGAAGTAGTAAAGAGGAGAGGAGAGATGAGAGGGGACAGAGAGAGAGAAAACAACAACAACAAAAAAACAGCAGGAGGGCTTACCAAGGATTAAAAGAGGGGTAAAAAGCAGAGCAGGGAAGGAAAATGCAGGGAGTGGTGCAGTGGATGCAGAGCAGCAGTCTTCAGAAAGACATTCTGGGTACTGCTGTACTACCCCATATGCAGGCACCTCTCTGAGCTGAGGGCAGAGGTTGCCAGTCTCCAGGCAGAGTTGGCAGGAGTACGTGGCCACCTTTGCCCACACCCAGAGGCCACCATGTCCATAGCCACTGATCCAACAGTTGCCCACACAGAGGGCTGGCTGGACTATGTTGGGCTTAGGAAGGTTGAAGGAGGGGGGGCAGAGGCACATCCTCCATCCAGTCCAACTAAGAAACTCCTATGCTGTCCTGGAAGAGTGGGTAAGCCCCCAAGGGAGCCCAAGGTTGTGACCAAGGAAGATGTGTGAGTCCTCAGAAAGGGAAACCCAGGAACGGGAAGTAGAGTACCCCAGAAGAAGAGGAAGCTTCTCCTGGTGGGGGACTCAATAGTCCGGGGAATGGATCTGGGAACAGGTAGCGGGGAGGAGATGGAGGTCAAGAGCCTTCCAGGAGGCACAGATTGGAGGGAGGGGAGGAGAATCCAGAGGATTGTCACAGTGGTAGCTAGGATGGGAGACCTGGAGGTCTTGGTTCATCTGGGGACAAATGACCTAGCCAGGGAGGAGGTGAGCATAGAGCAGGTACAGGAGGACTTCAGGGGATTGGGTAAACACCTTGGAGAAGTAGCAGAATCTGCAACATTCTTGGATGTGCTGCCACTCCATGAAAGGAGGAAAGCTCGAAATCTCCTCTTCAGTGAGTTCAATACTTGATTGAAGGGCTGGTGGGGAGTATATGGGCTTGGATTCATTGGGGACTGGGGACCCACCTAGTGAGATGGGGGCTTGTATGGGGGGGTGGCCAACATCCATCCAGGGAGGGGACTGTGGCCCTCAGTGAAAAGTTTTGATACTTCCTTGTCAAGCGTTTAAACTTGCCAAATAGGGGGAAGCACATCCGGAGCATGAAGACATAGGCAGCTCACCCCCACAGGTCAGAGTAGCTAGCAGGATGGATCAGGAGAAAATATTGAAAACAGATTTTCCCAAACTCATTATGAGGGGTAAGGCAGGGGAAGGGAGGCAGCAAATTAATGAAAATAGTGTTGGAAATGGGGAACAGGGAGGCAAGGGTAGACATACAAGGGGGACAGGCAGGGAAACAGGGACATATATACCTGGGCCCATTGCAATAGATAAGGCAGAGGTAAATGAGCAGGAGAAAGAAAACAGGGCTGGAAGGATGGAGCAAAAAGGCAAAAGCAGAAATGCAAGGGGCACTGGCTGTGACACATGGACAGCCATGTTTGCAAATGCCAAAAGTCTGAGGAACTGACAGCTCTGATTGCAGAGGCAGACCTAGACATAGAGACAATTATCGAAACATGGTACACTGGAAACCATGACTGGGAGATAAACGTACCAGGGTACACCCTACACAGTAGGGATAGGGAGGGTAAAAAGGAGGATGGGGTGGCCCTCTGTGTGAGAGAAGGTATTAAGGCAACAGCAGTGCAAGGAAGACAGGGTGAAGCCAAGGCACTGTGGGTCACACTCAATCCAGGAAATGGAACAGCAATTCGCACAGGGGTGATCTACAGGCCTCCGACACAGAGAGAGGAGATGGATAGGAAAATAGTGGAGGAAATACATGGGATGGCAGCAAAGGTGGCAGTACTGCTGCTGGGTGATTTTAACATACCAGCCATAGACTGGACCATCCCAGCAGCCACCTCAGCCAGGAGCCAAGACATCATGGTATCCTTGCAGGGGGCAGGTCTCAGGCAGTTGGTTCAAGAGCCCACCAGGGACAAGTCAGTCTTAGACCTTGTGCCGACCAATAGAAACAAGATCAAGGAAGTCAGGGTGGATGGACACCTAGGGTCCAGTGACCACCATACAGTGTGGTTCAGCATTAGTACAGTGTCATAGGACAGCCACACAAAGACAAGCATCCTGGATTTCAGGAGTGCGGGCTTTGCTATGATAGACAGAGAGATCAAAGAAGCACTAGCAGGAAGGGATCAAGGTGGAGGTGTTGAAGACCAGTGGGTACACCTAAAAGAAGCAATAGTGGAGGCGACAAATCAGTGCATTAAGCTGAGGAACAAGGGAAAATGAAGGAACAAACCAGTACGGTTCACAAAGGAAGTGGCGGAGAAAGTGCAAGACAAAAAGAGGGCATTCAGAAAGTACAAGGAGACTCAAAGGGATGAGGATAGGGCAGCATACCTAGAGAGAGAGAGAGAGAGGGATGTGGGGAAAGCAGTTAGGAGCGCGAAGGCACAGACAGAAGAGAGATTAGCGCAGATGGTAAAGAGGGGGACAAGACATTTTATAGATACATCAGCAATAGAAGGAAGGCTGGGAAGGCATTTTAAGGCTTAAAGGGGTGGGACAGGTGTGTGTAGAGGGGGACCTAGAAACTAAATGAATACTTCTGTTTGGTATTCACGATAGAAGGGGGAGGGAGTTTATTACATTTTTTCATGACCATTTTAAACTTTTCTTTGGCTTCCAGGCATAACATAAAATTTACATTAACACTTGTTTGAACTAATTGCTTAAAAAATAAGAGCATGAGCAAAGAAAAACTCATTTTTTATTAAATGGCCCCATGTCTGAAGATTTGATTTACTTCATTTTTTTAATTTTTCCTTTTATTCCATTTCACCACATAAATATACTGCCCCAGATATTAAACCCACTCCAAGGCAGTAGTTTTTTGGGAAATGTTTTCAAACTTTTTACTATTGATGGTACCATAAAACCATACAGAATTGGTACATTTTTGAAACCATAGGTGCACCAACTCTAGAGGAATTCCTATTTATCTTTTCCTTAGAAAATATTAGTACCTGTTCCCATCTGACTTCAGGGTTTATTCACAAATGCCCATTCCCAGGCAGTTTTGAATTGAAACTCTAGTGTATATTTCTAGACTCAGGCAGCCATAGCCTCCCATGTTCCTTGGCATTGTCAGTACCTTCCAGGCAATTTGTGGCTTACTTCGCCTTCACAGGAATTTGGAAAACACTCTCTGAATGTCTGAAAACCAAGCCTTCAAGGGTATCCCAATTATTGCTTGCAGCATAAACATAAAATGCAGCAAAAACATTATTTTCAACATCTGTTTTCCCCCATAGTGATAAAGACAGGTTATGCCAATTATTCAAAATATTCTTTATTTTCTGTTTTGTTAGATCAAAATTTTGTTTAAAGGGACACTGCCTGGAGCTACCCATATTTTAAAAAATTCACATAGTTAGGAATGATACTTATTTCATTAGACACATTCTGCAGTCTGAAATTAGGAATGCATAACACGACTGTGATATTCAAAACCCATTTATTTATTTTTGGTTTGTTTTTGTATCTTGTGTGGACCGCTCTCTTACCATCTCCCTGTGGTCTTTGTTTACATGAGCATGAGACAGTTTTAAGTGCTCGACGTTATTTGATGTGCACTTTTACTCGCTCATGAGACACTCTCATGAGCGAGCCTTGCACACACTAAGAAGCTGCTCGTGGGAGCCTGCTGGCTTGGCTTTACAAGCTGAGCATCTAGGTACTTTTAATCATTGAAACAATCTAGTGTTGATGATGACAGTGTGTGCGTTTCCTTCTTAAATTAATGGATGAGATATATAGTGTATGGTGGAATGTTGTTCTCACCCGAAATCCAGCCTTACAAAAATGCTGTTCATCCACACACACTTAAATGAATGGAACGCTGTACTGACCGTACATGCAGGACAGCATTCCAGTCATTTAGAGTTGAAAGTTCGAGCCAGCATCAACTGAAAACCGCCTTGTAGCAATGTTATTTCAAACAGCACTGAAAATGCCCACTGCGGTTTTCTGTGTATGGATCACATAACTGCAGTAATGGAAAATGCAGGATCAACCAGATATTCCGCGTATAAACTGATTTACTCACAGCTTTCTCCCCTCAGTACGCTCCTCTGCTCGCTAAGTGAATCGTTTGACCACCATGGTTTTTTTTTTTTTTTTTAGTAAGTTCCTCCCACAGCAAATCAACAACCAATGAGAGGGAGTTTTGTAAATGTATGGATGCCCAGTCCCTAGCAACCACCATAACAAAAGGTCATAGCTCTGTGAGACATGCAGTGGGAAACCTGATTTACAAGTCGAACAAAAACTTCAAAATAAATTGAGGGACACCATACACTATAAAAAATACTGGCTGGGTAACCCCATGCAGAATCAGTGTATTCTGCCACCTCAGGGTCTGATTCCCAATGACCTCTCAAGCTTCACTTTTGAGGTCATAGGGAATCAGACCCTTCTGTGGCAGAACAGAGTGGTTCTGAATGGTTACCTAGCCAGTATTCTCTATTTATGTGTTGTAAAATAAGTTAAACGGCTATTGTTATGATGTTCTGCTCTGCCTTCATATGCCTACAGTAGTTCATTTGTCTAACTCACCTGTCATTAGCATGTTTCACCTTATACAATAAAGCAGACCTTATTTTTATGCCTCAATAAATGTGATTTTAATGGTTCCTTCATTATTAGCATGAGTCATTGCTCTGACATAATCATTTAACTTTGTCATAGACTAACTTTCTATCAATTAGGCAATACTGTTTCTGCTAATACAGTACTGACTAGCAATAAGTGTATAAGCATTGTGATGGTAGTTGGTATATTTTTTTTCACATCCCCTCCTGCCATGCTTGTTGTTATCCATACAACCTTACCCTTTGATCACTTCCCGGCTGCACTCCTTTGTCTCACAATCACCTCATCTCACTTCTGATGTCTGTATCAGGCTGTGCTGAGACCGTACACACCCCATCCACTTTCTAATTCCCTATCTTGATGCTTAAACTATCACTTTTCAGTTCACATTTGGGGTCAGTGAACTAATAGTGCATTGTTTCCTCACTAACACTTTTGTATCACCATGGACTGCAGTGGAATGTGAAAGCAGAAATGTTAGACGTACATCAAAAACAGGTGATTCCAAAAAATAATAAAAAGAAAAAGATGGCCATACTCATTCACCATCACTCATTTACAGTGGAGTCCTAATGGACATTGTCATGCATGTCTATTTCATGTTCAGATTCACTGGTGTTAGTGTTAAGTCTGCTCCTTAACATCCTGTTTTAGCATGGTGTTGCCCCACCACCATGTAAGCATGGTGTTGCTCCAACCCCCCCCCACATCACCATCATGATGGTCCAGTGGTTCCAAACCCTTTTATCCCTGATTTGTGTTTCTATCATATAAAACATTTCTACTCACACATTCCCCATCACCATTCTTGAGGGCAGAAGTACCTTATTACAGCGATGAACTGCAGTCCCTTGGGATTCAAACAAGCTAGTGAGGAAGAACTTAACTATTATCTTGCTGTCCCTGATAGTGAGCTGAACTGAAAGCGCTCGCGTAAGCATCACAGCAGGTAGTTGGAAAGTGGTTGGGTATCTTTATAGCACCAGATGGCAGAGTGCCTTCCATCATTTCCCTCAACCACTTTCAGACTCACTTCCAGTGTTGCTCATTCCTCTTATCTCACTTCTGAGTTCTGCACCAGGCTGCGCTTTCTAAGACAGGTCACATATGCATACTACTTATTAAAGATAGCTGAATCTATCTGTGGTGGTTAGAGGAAGGCAATGACTGCAAGCATGGCATAATTTTTGTATCAAATTTCAAGCATGCTT